>BSBN01001391.1:0-1200000 GCA_027924645.1 Cunninghamia lanceolata
ATATTTTTAAAGGTTGCATTATGGGGCTTTAATCTAGTAATCTGTTGTATTTCAATTTTTGCTTTTGGTGTTAATTTATTCAAAACATCATGTTTTTCTTTGATATTACACACTAATTGTTTTAGTGCCTATGCTAATATTTCTAATGTTTTAAGCATAAAATAGAGGTGCAGTGACTTATGAGTAGGGCTTTTCAGGTTTGTAGTAGTAATTTAGCAAACTATAATATTGTCTTTGTCCACTAAGTAACACTATACTCTTAGAGTATGAATCTTAAACACATTTTATGTATAGGACATTATGGGAATCGACTAGGACTACAACTATTTGTTCATTTATCTATCCTTGGATAAACCACTTATAGCTATATTAGCCCTTGAACCTAGTAAATATGACCTCTTGTGAAATATTAACTAAGTTACATTGAGGACAAGTAAGTTAGTAGGAATAGGATTGGTGTTATATCTTTTGGTATTTAGCCAAGTATTGTTGCATGTTGTATGGAATGGTACCTTGGGTAGATCACAAATTGTAGCATTATCAAGTTGATTTGTGATATAATTTTTATTTATAATCATTTGGTTCATTTGGAATACAAGGAAATTGGTTAAGTATTAGAATCATGCCGTTCATTTGAGTAATGGCTCTAGAAGCGTGTCTTTTATTGGAAAGTGGTCTTATCATATTTGTTGTATGATAATGTGCTTTTAAGGTGAAAATATTTATCATTCCCTTCTTTCTTAATGCATTACGATATGTTACCGTATATGGTTGATGGTTTTTTATCCTGGTTATGTTAACTCAACATCATCTTTAGTCAAACAAATAATCATATATCATCCTTTGAAAACTAGAAATATTATTGAATTACCTCTGTGAATTCTTAGGTATTTGAGCTAGAGGGACAATGGTGGTTAATAAATGATACTTCCTTAGTAGGCTTTTGTGTTATTGAATGATTCTAGACATTTGGACTTTAGCATTTAGCTATTATTTGCTTGGAATGTAAAGCATCTTATTTTCATTGTGTAATCTCTTGATTGAATTAGAGTGAGATGATTAGGACCTTTGTTGGAGACGTTAATTGCCATTGAATCATATAGCATGAAATATGTGTTGAATTCAAGTACATTTAATGCATTTTATTAGAGTGAATACATCATGGGATGTTGTTTGTTCATATGGACTATTATGCAAATCTTTGAATGAATTTGTTTGCAACTGTATATTGTTTCTCTGCTTTTGTTATTTCTGTAAGCAGAGCTAGAGAAAGAGCATGGGCATGTGCCAAATATAGGGTTACAGAGAAGGGTAGGTTACTTCTTCTATCTTTCATATCATCATCAGCTTTAAAATATGCTTCACCAAAGCTTTTGTAATTAAATTTAGTAATTGTACTTATTTGATTTATTTACTCTCTGCCATATCATGATATATGTACATTTGCATTTTCATACATGCTGAAAATGTAGAGATATCATGCTGCACTAGATTCCTTCATACATGTCGGCTTCAGTTTTCTAGACCCCTTAAGAAGGGTCGGCTTCTCCATTTCAGGAGTAAGACTAGGGAGGTGTAAAGCCTTGTGGTCGGGTGATAAATCACCTCGATGATGCTCTCTCTCTCCACCTAGGTTCAGTATCAAAGATATTTTTGGTGTGACACTTATGTTGTGAACCTATATGGCTAGATATTGTAAAGGACTTAGTCCTATTTGTATTTTGAAGCTATGTTGTCTAGCTTTCGTAATATTCATTTATTTGAATATATTTATTGAGAGATATAAGAAATCATTATTTTATGATTTCTATTTATTTGGGAAAAATTTATATAGCTCCCATTTCCATATTATTTTATTGTGTTAATCAGAGTGGTCCTTACACCATTCTTTTCTTTGATCTTAATTCCATAGTCTGCATATGTGCTAGTTTATCCCTAAATTGGTAGGAGAAAAATCTTCCACCACTTGTTCAGGGCTTACTTCCTAATTTATTCTTCTAGTTGCATCGCTTCTTCTCTTTTTTCTCTTTATTACTATAGCTAATTCCTTAGGGAATCCCTCAATTATGTCCATAATGGAGTGAGGACTTCCTATAATATAATCTAACATTACTTCCACAATCACATGTTTATTTGTGTTAGAAACCAATGGATACATTTATGTTGTCCTACAAGGGCATCCCTTGCGTCTTTTTATTGCTTTTGTTATAGAGGGGTTTGTGGGGTTGGCAATATCTTTGGATCTAAGTTTCTCTTCTTTCTAGTATCTTTATCTTATCTAGTTACAGCCTTGTGACCCTCTATGATACTTTTGAAGTAGGGATTTGCTCTATGGATCTTCTTCTTTCTCTTCCTCCTCAACAACAACTTGAGTATATTTTCTCTTAGATTTTTTATTTTGTTGTCTTTTAGTTGTGAAGATTATGCCTCCCCTTTCTTATTTTTTGTACTCATTTAGAGGAGATCCTTTGTTGCTTCTTTAACTATTGATTCTTATATGTTTACCCCTAATTTCTCTTTTTTTCATGGTGTGGTGACCAATTTTCTTCCTTGTAGATACATATGGAGACATTTTCTCTAGCTCTTCCTTCCTAGTTTCTCACGAGTTTTGGAATACCTTATTTCAAACCCCAAGGATCCAAATTTTAATCCTTCTAACCATCGCACTTAAATTTAACCCATTTCTATTGTTGGTTCACATTTCATCATAAGTTCCAAACCTTTCTACCTTTGGGTCTTTTGGTAGTGCCAGTAGTGCTTATATGTTGGCCTTTGGTAGTTCATCACTTAATTCGTATGAGAGTCTTGGTATCCGTGAAGTATGTGGTTCTACTACATGTACATACACAAAATTAATGTCTACTACAAAGGTGATATCCTTCTAATACTTCTATGCTCTATGAAGATATGCAGCCTCTATTTTGCGTCTCCAACTAAAAATTCTTGAAAAAGCCCCAATATATCTCCTAGAATGACATTGCTTGTTTAAAACTCTTCATATGTCTATTAATTTATGAACCTATGGTGCTATTAATGGACCATATGACAACCCCCATGCTGGTAATCATCACATGAAGTGAAAAGCAAGGACAATGATTAGGGATGCATACCTAAATTGATAATTTATTCATTGTGTCCCACTTTGGGTCTCCAACAACTACTTCCATAGCACTTCCATCAAATCAAACTCCTTTTTGTTGACAATCATTTTGTAGGAAGTACTATTCCTTGAGCTCTCTCTATTTGTGCAATAGATTTTGTGTGTTAATCCTATTGTCACTTACCAAATGTAGGGCTTGGTAGTGTCTTTGATTGTAAGTTCATCCCTTTAGATGTTGTGCCAGTTAACTCCAACACCTACAAGGTTGTCACCTTCTCCTTTTTTGGGAGTTCTCCTGTATTGCATAACCCAATTATCATGTTGATTTCTTGTTTAGTGATTTGACAAGGTTGGTCTAGATACATGGCAGTATACATGTATACAACTTAGTATCATTCTCACCTCGATGTTGGTTCTTCATAAAAAAAATGGAAAATCTACCCAGGTGTCTAATTTTAGCTCCTTGACTCTCTTATATTGTTGCAATATTTTTCTTCACCCATGTTTTTGTTGACTTTCAATAGGAGGCATTTGGTATCTTCAAAATTCATGATTTATCTCTGACAAAGTCATGTGTATTCATTTTTGCACATCCTTTGTGTATAAGACATAAGTTGGGACATTGGAGAAAGCCCCATCTAAGTCTACCTCCATTGCTTTCCATAGGTACTTTTTGTATTTGGGTCATGGGTTATGCTCTATATCAATTTGTATTAGAATTGTCATTTTCTAATAAGGGTTTCTTATTTTCATCGTTAACATTCCTCTTTTCAACACAATCTCTGCTTCCTTACTCACTCACCTCCACAATTGTTCAACACCTTCTTCACCACTACTTTATTTGATTCACTCTATTAGTCCCCTCGTTTCTCAACTCAGCCTCAAACTTTAGATTAAATTCTTTAACTTTCCTCTATATTGTCTTATTATACAACTCTCTTTTACTTTTTTGTAGCACCTTAGCTCAACCCTATTAGTTCAATTCTCAATATGATGGACTTCATACCTAGAAATTTTTTGGTAAGTCATTGTGTTTGTTGTTCAAATATATATAGATCTTCAAGGACACTTTTTAAATTTATTGCTCCACCTACTTCTTTTCCTTCATTATGATTTTATGTTTTCATAGATGTTATGTTACAACCTAGTGATTTTTGACCATCATAATTTAATTTATATCTTTCAATTCCCTCTATCTCTTGATCAATACTCATTTCTACCACTGGTGGTTTTTCTTTTCCCATTATTACTTCCATCGTGTTTTTGCTAGTCTTTCTGCTACATATCAATTCTCATTTATAGTGTCCTGAGTTTTTTTTATTATAGTGTACAGTGTTACACAGTCTTGATCTATCCTTGCATTGTCCTTGTATGGTATCACAAATACTTCATGATACAAATTTACTTTATATTTCTCTTTTATGTCATCACATTTCAATTATTCTTACCTACACTTCCTTAATTTTGTGTTTACCTACCACAATATACAGTTATATGCATCCTTTACAAAGTACCCCTAGTATATTCTTCCTTAATTTAAAGTTTTTAATCACTCACATGATAGTTTTTTCAATCTTTCACTCATTCACATACCTATTTAGCATGTGATCTTAAAGGGTTTTCAGTTAATAGATCCCGATTGTGTTATTTTTGCAATCATATAGGGTCCTAACCACCATATTTTTAATTTTCTACGTTTTTTAAACTTTCTATCATACAGTAGGATAATGCCACCAATTTGAAATGATTTATTTCTTATGTTCCTATCATTCCATGCCTTCTATCTTCTCTTCTCTTCTCCTAACTTTGATTATATACTACCAACAATATTTTATCATCCAATTTTCTAACTTTGATTATATACCTACCAACAATAATTTATCATCCAATTTTTTGTCCAATAATCTCTCTTTAATTGACTCTTCTTCATTCAACCTCACTCTACTTGTCAAACTTGGGTTTAGTACCATGTATTGTATAGGTAGATTTGCATCAAGTCCATATACTAATTGAAAGGGTCAATATTTGGTTACTCTTTTGTATGCACGGTTATGTAAGCCCATGGGGTAAGTGCAAGAGATGGGGGGCAAAAAAGGGGTCTTAAGTGGCTACTTTTTTTCTAAAATCAGGAAATATTGACCTTGGATGAGAAATTGAGCATAGTTACACTCAAAATTTTAAGATGCAACAAAAACAATGTTCGTAATGCTCCAAGTCCACTTTCTAAACTACTATTTTTTTTAAAATGATATAGATTAAGGGGTCAAAAAAGGGAGCCATAGAAATTGGTGTTGTTTCTATAAAAAAAAATAACATAGCGTGTTTTGTGGCTCCCTCAAAAGGTTAACCTTTTTTTGGTATTTTTAAAATCGCTTCAGTGAGAAATTAGCTAACAACATTTAGTTTATACTTGATTTTTCTGATAATGTTTTAATTAATAGTTGATTTTTTACTAATTTTCAAAGTGGACACATCCTAAAAATAGAATTTTGGCCGTGCTACCCCTGTAAAATTTGAAAACTAATTGAAAATTAATTTATTTTTTTAATATGTGTAGAATGGAGTCTAGTTTATAAAAATGTAATTTATTTGAAATTTCAATGAACGGTTAATTTATAATGAAAAAAAGACCAAACACTAGCTTTTGCCCAAAAACAGACACACCAAACAAAAGAAATTAAAGATGAAAGGATTAACATTGTCAAAATGTGAAAAAAATTGCATCGTTAATAGCTAAGAGAAAGCCTAACATTACCCAGGTGTTCGATTTGTTTGACCTTAAAACACGTGCAAATTTGAGGGTTAGCACGAATGAAATTATGTGAAATCCTGTAGATATGCAAAAACATGTCTTTGGACGTTGAGAAGGCACTCCAAGCCTTTGGGTTGGAAATCCAAAGAAAATCCCAAGCCTAAGGCTTGGGATTCCCAAAGCAAAATATAACACAAGCATGTTATAAACACGTTCGCATTATAACGCCCTCGCGTTATGTTTTGCATTTTTTTCTTTTTTGCATGTTTGCCTAGTTCGACATAACACGAGCACGTTATAACACGCTCGTGTTATGTGTCCCTTTGAATGATTTATGTTCAAGTTTCTTAAGTATGTTTGATGTATGTATATATGTATGCTTGTATGTATGTATGTATGTATGGTTGTATGCATGTATGTACATGTATGCATGCTTGTATGTATGTATATATGTATGCATGTATGTATGTACATGTATGTATGTATGTATGTATGTAAGGGTTTTGGGTTTAGGGTATATAAGGACTTGAGCCCGTATAGTTTTTAGGGTTGAGGGTTGAGTTTTTTGGGTTTAGGGTTTAAGGTATAGGGTTAAGGGTTGATGGATTAGGGCTTAAGTAATAGGTAGAGGGTAGAGGGTAGAGGGTTACAGTTGAGGGATAATATTTAGCTTGTTGAGTGTATAAGATTAAGTGTGTAAGGCATGGGGATTAGGGTTTAGGATATTGGGTTTAGCGTTTACGATATGAATTAAGGGTATATAAGGCATAGGGTGACTTGGGTTGAGAGTGTATAGTTTAGGTTTTACGTATAGGGTTGATGCACAATATTTAGGGTTTAGGGTATAAAGGTGAGGTTATAAGGTATAGGGATGAGGGTTTGTGGGTGTAGGCTTCAGGGTTTAAGGTATAGGGTTGAGGATTGAGGGATTAGGGATTAAGTATATGGTTGAGGGTATAGGGTAGAGGGTTGAGAGTTTATAGTTGAGGGATAATGTTCAAGGTTGAGTGTCTAAGATATAGGGTTTAGGGTTTAAGGTTGAGGGCATAAGGCATATGGATAAGGGTTGAGGGTTTAGGGCATAAGTATAGGGATGAGGGTATATGATATAGGGTAGAGGTTTGAAGGTTGAGGGATAATGTTCAAGGTTGAGTGCCCAAGGTTAAGTGTATAGGGTATAGGGTTTAAGGGTTTAAGGGTATCTAAGGGTTGAGAGTTTAGGATTTAAGGGTTTAAATTTTGAGGAATTAAGGGTTTAAGGGTTGAGGGATTAGGGTTTAAGGCACAATGTCAAGGGTAGAGGGATTAGGGATAGGGTTGAGGGTTGAAGGTTTAAGGATTGAGGGTTGAGGCTTTAAGGCTGAGGGTTAAGGGATTAGGGTTTAAGGTATAGTGTCAAGGGTAGAGGGTTTAGGGTTTAAGGTTTAAGGGTTGAGGATTGAGGCTTTAGGGATAGGGTTTAGGGTTAAGGGTGAAGGGATTAGGCTTTAAGGTATAGTGTTGAGGGTTGAGGGTTTAGGATTTAAGGTTTAAGGGTTGAGGGTTGAGGCTTTAGGATAAGGTTTAGGGTTTAGGGTTAAGTGAGAGACCTAGATGGCTAAGGATGGATGGAGAGGAAGACAAGGAGTGACTGAGAGACGTAGAGAGGGGAGAGGTAGAGAGGTGAGAGGGAGACAAAGGTGAGAGATAGAGAGGTGAGGGGAGTGAGATAATAAAATGAGAGAGTGAAGTTGACAACTTGAGGGATAGATGGATAAGGAGGAGGGAGAGAGGTGGAGAGGAAGGGAAATATCTAGAGATCTGTGAGATATATACAAGTGAGAGACCTACAACCTAGGGAGAGAGGGGTGAGAGAGATAGGGGAGAGATGGGGGTGAGGTAGATAGGAGAGGAGAGGGGTGGATAATGGTTGAAGGTTTAAAGGTTTATGGTTTAAGGGTCAAGGGTTTAAGGGTTGAGGGTTTAAGGGTTGAGGTATTAAGGGTTTAAGGGTTGAGAGATTAGGGTTTAGGGTTGAGGGATTAGGGTATAAGGTATAGTGTTGAGGGTTGAGGGTTTAGGGATAGGGTTTAGCATTTAAGGTTTAAGTGTTGAGGGTTGAGGGATAGGGTTTAGGATTTAAGGTTTGAGGGTAGAGGGTTGAGGCCTTAGGGATAAGTGAGAGACCTAGATGGCTGAGGGTTGAGAGATAGGGGAGAGATGGGGTGGGGCAGATAGGGGAGGAGAGGGGTGGATAAGGGTTAATAGTTTAAAGCTTTAGGGTTGAGGGATTAGGGTTTAAGGTATAGCGTTGAGGCTTAAGGTTTTAGGGATAGGGTTTAGGATTTAAGGTTTAAGGGTTGAGGGTTGAGGCTTTAGGGTTTAGGGATACAGGATTAGGGTTTAAGGTATAGTGTCTAGGGATGAGGGTTTAGGAATAGGGTTTAGGATTTAAGGTCTAAGGGTTGAGGGTTGAGGCTTTAGGGATAGGGTTTAGGGTTAAGGGATAAGGGATTATGGTTTAAGGTATAGTGTCGAGGGTTGAGGGTTTAGGGATAGGGTTTAGGATTTAAGGTTTAAGGGTTGAGGGTTGAGGCTTTAGGGGATAAAGGTTGAGGGTTTAGGGATAAGGGATTAGGGTTTAAAGTATAGTGTCGAGGGTTGAGGGTTTAGGAACAAGGTTTAGGATTTAAGGTCTAAGGGTCAAGGGTTGAGGCTTTAGGGATGTGGTTTAGGGTTTAGGGATAAGGGATTAAGGTTTAAGGTATAGTGTCAAGGGTTGAGGTTTTAGGCATAGACTTTATGATTTAAGGTTTCAGGGTTTAGGGTTGAGGCTTTAGGGATAGGGTTTAGGGTTTAGGGATAAGGGATTAGGGTTTAGGGTTGAGGGATTAGAGTTTAGAGTATAGTGTTGAGGGTTGAGGGTTTAGGGATAGGGTTTAGGATTTAAGGTTTAAGGGTTGAGGGTTGAGGGTTGAGGCTTTAGGGTTTAGGGATAAGGTATTAGGGTTTAGGGTTTAGGGATTAGGGTTTAGGGTTGAGGGATTAGGGTTTGAGGTATAGTGTTGAGGGTTGAAGGTTTTGGGATAGGGTTTAGGATTTAATGTTTAAGGACCTTGAGGGTTGAGGCTTTATGGATAGGGTTTAGGGTTTAGGGATAAGGGATTGGGTTTAATGTATAGTGTTAAGGGGTTGAGGGTTTCGGCATAGGATTTATGATTTATGGTTTAAGGGTTGAGGGTTGAGGCTTTAGGGATAGGGTTTAGGGTTTAGGGATAAGTGATTAGGGTTTAGGGTTGAGGGATTAGGGTTTAGGGTTGATGGATTAGGGTTTAAGGTATAATGTGGAGGGTTGAGGGTTTAGGGATAGGGTTTAGGATTTAAGGTTTAAGGGTTGAGGGTTGAGGGATTAGGGTTTAGGGTGTAGTGTTGAGGGTTGAGGGTTTAGGGATAAGGTTTATAATTTAAGGTTTAAGGGTTGAGGGTTGAGGCTTTAGGGATAGGGTTTAGGGTTGAGGGATTAGGGTTTGAGGTATAGTGTTGAGGGTTGAGGGTTTAAGGATAGGGTTTAGGATTTAAGGTTTAAGGACCTTGAGGGTTGAGGCTTTAGGGATAGGGTTTAGGGTTTAGGGATAAGGGATTAGGGTTTAAGATATACTGTCGAGGGTTGAGGGTTTAGGCATAGGGTTTATGATTTAAGGTTTAAGGGTTGAGGGTTGAGGCTTTAGGGATAGGGTTTAGGGTTTAGAGATAAGTGATTAGGGTTTAGGGTTGAGGGATTAGGGTTTAGGGTTGAGAGATTAGGGTTTAAGGTATAGTGTGGAGGGTTTAGAGACAAGGTTTACGATTTAAGGTTTAAGGGTTGAGGCTTTAGGGATAGGGTTTAGGGTTTAGGGATAAGGGATTAGGGTTTAGCGTTGAGGGATTAGGGTTCAGGGTTGAGGGATTGGGGTTTGAGATAGAGTGTTGAGGGTTGAGGGTTGAGGGTTTAGGGATACGGTTTAGGGCTGAGGGATTAGGGTTTGAGGTATAGTGTTGAGGGTTGAGGGTTTAGGGATAGGGTTTAGGATTTAAGGTTTAAGGGTTGAGGGTTGAGGCTTTAGGGTTTAGAGTTGAGGGATTAGGGTTTAGGGTTGAGAGAATAGTGTTTAGGGTTGAGGGATTAGGGTTTGAGGTATAGTGTTGAGGGTTGAGGGTTTAGGGATAGGGTTAAGGGTTTAGGGATTAGGGATTAGGGTTTAAGGTTGAGGGTTTAGGGTTTGAGGTATAGTGTTGAGGGTTGAGGATTTAGGGATAGGGTTTAGGGTTGAGGGATTAGGGTTTGAGGTATAGTGTTGAGGGATTAGGGTTTGAGGTATAGTGTTGAGGGTTGAGGGTTTAGGGATAGGGTTTAGATTTTAAGGTTTAAGGGTTGAGGGTTGAGGATTTAGGGATAGGGTTTAGAGTTTAGGGTTGAGGGATTGGGGTTTGAGGTTGAGGGATTAGGGTTTAGAGTTGAGGGATTAGCGTTTGGTGTATAGTGTTGAGGGTTTAGGGATATGGTTTAGGGTTGAGGAATTAGGGTTTGAGGTATAGTGTTGAGGGTTGATGGTTTAGGGATAGGGTTTAAGATTTAAGGTTTAATGGTTGAGGCTTTAGGGATAGGGTTTAGGGTTTAGGGATAAGGGATTAGGGTTTAGGGTTGAGGGTTTAGGGATTAGGGATTAGGGTTGAGGGATTAGGATTTGAGGTATAGTGTTGAGGTTTGAGGGTTTAGGGATAGGGTTTAGGATTTGAGGTTTAAGGGTTGAGGGTTGAGGCTTTAGGGATAGGGTTTATGGTTTAGGGATAAGGGAGTAGGGTTTAGGTTTGAGGGATTAGGGTTTAGGGTTAAGGGATTATTTAAGGTAAAATTTGAAGAGGTTTTTATGTTTAGGGTTTGTGTGTATCCTCCTTTTACCTTAAACATTCAAGGACTTTAGGCCGAGTAGGAAATCCACTATTAGGCATACAGTCACTTGGAATATTAGGGAAAATTGGAATTGTGTGATTTAGTTGAATGATTACGCCCAATTATGCTCAAAACCCTAATTATGCAAATTTAGAAGCAAATGGACAAATTACAGAAAATGCTCACACATAGAGATACTAAATGATAATCAAATGCCTACTAGATTTCAAGGTTCGAAAAATGGAAAAGTCAGGGAGTAATGAGCGGGTGCCATAGTCCAGTTCCATTATTTCCTTTGGGATCTGGGAACCTCGTCTGCAACTTGTTCCTATTGTTCTAGAGATTCTTTAGTTGCGGGATCCAGAGGACTAATGAGTGGGCTCCCGAGTCTAGGTCCCTATTTTTTCTTCAGATCTACAATTCTGACAGTCTGTACTACTCTCTTGCAATTCCACTTTTTCTTCTCCTGTAACCTGTAACCTGCAATCACGAAAAAATGGGTTGGGGGTTGTGGTGTTTAGAGGCTTGCGTTAGTCAAGCCCTGAAGAGACATTCAAGTCTTATGAACACTGTTGTCAGATAAAGAGTGCGTATCCTTGTGGGATAGAGGCAAAATCCAAATGATAAATGAATGAAAAGGCAATTGATATCACCTTGTAGTGAAGATCTCATGGAAGGAAGATGTTCTTCATGCCATGAGGAGATGGATGCCAAATCTGCAAACACAAACACAAAAACAATGCTTTGCTCTGAAACACAATGAATATTTTGAATGCTCTAATCACTATAATGCATAAAGTTCACAATAGCCATCTAATGTCCATCTAGATTACAAATGAATGCCTAAACATGCTTTAATATGCAACTACAATCATTCCCATCAAGAATTTCGTAATTGAAACTTACCATGTCAGCATAGGACCTAAATAACAGTCATAAACCAACACTTAAAATTTAGGCTTGACCCAAAATAGGGTAGGACTAGGGTGCGGGCACCCAAGTCCTCCCCCCTATTTCAAGTAGGGATCATGTTAAGTGCATCCCCTAAGTCCTATTTGCCATGAAACTTCAGGGTTTTCTCATCGGGAGTCATCAAAATCATGCAAGATGTCCTAAATGCATAAACAAGACCCAGGAGCTAAACCATAAGAGGGTAAAGCCCCCAAGGGGACATTTTCTAATGTAACATTTAGCCCCCAATTTAATGTATGTATATAATGCAAGGCCAATACATGCATTAAAGTATGGTCAACAAACATAACAAACATGCCAAGCACGGAGAAAAAATGCCAATCACAGAGAATACAGTAACATACACACAAAACACGGAGAAGACAGTTACAGTCACACAAAACACATAGAATACAACATTGAAGACACGTAAAACACAGTGAATATAGTGAATGCAGTAATGATTTTCTTTTCTTTTTCTTTTTCATATATGAAATGTAGATGCAAGTACATGAAAGTAAACACACCACCCATAATGCAGGAGGGACTCATCACCACCAGTCTTTAAGATTGCATATGGGGCAACACACACGCAAAACACACCATACAAAACAAGCACGCCACACATATCCCAAAGCATAGGAGGGACTCATTGGCACCAGTCTTTAAGACTATGCTTGGGAACAAACACACAATACACACACACACTTGGAAGACACAGAGAAAACACGACAGACAAGGGATGGAGTGTTCCTATTTCTAGGCTCAACACCATCTCAGGCACATTACATGCACACATTGACGATTGGGCTTCACCACAACAATCGTCGAATACACTCTTAAGGGTTGAGTTAGTCACAGAACTGGTCCCTGCCTCTCGATGAGGACTTTTGAAAATGACAAGATGTGCACTCTCCATGAGAAATACACCATCTCCACCTTGTGATGAGGGCTTAAATAATTGTAAAAGATTTCAAACAAATCTTAGAGTGCAGGAGGGACTCATCGCCACCAGTCTTTAAGACTACACCTGAGAATAAGCACATTGCTAACATCTACAATAGATAGCTTACCTTATATATGCCCCCACCTTAATGTGGTTGATATTAGGTATTAATATCAAGCACGTTAAGGTAGGAAGAAAACACACAAGGGAACACGAGCTTTCGCAAAGCCCATGCCCCCCAGAGGTGACATGTACTTTATAATCACCAAATGTTCCCACAAACACATCCCTGTAAGAAAAGAGTTAGCGTCCATATAACCATGATAAACAACAACATCAATGCATATGATCATTCACACAAAGAGCCAAGGTTATACTACAAATTCAGAGATCGAGTATAACCATGGGGCTATACTATAAAAATCTCAAAACTGAGTGTAACCAAGGCGAGATTCAAAGACAAAGAAAGTGCATGAAGCAACAGTATTGTTATGGTTTGTAAGTGCGATAAGATACCATCAAGATCGCACGACAAAGTGCACATAGTGATTATACTAGCCAAGTGTCAGATAATATAGTACAACCCCATCATCATATAGGAACTAAGTCCAATTTTTGATTTCTCGCTAAAGGGACGCTAGGCCCGCATTAGTATAGATGTTTTTTGTCATCCGCCCGCTAGATAGAAACACTTGAGGAAGGGAAACAATAAATCAAGAGAGGAGAAACAAGTGTCTTAGGGACAGTCATGTAGGAGGGTGCCCCCAAGTCACCAACCACAACACTATGTCTGTAAGACACAACACACAACAGTGAAAGTAGAGGAGACGCAATATAGAAGAATGATGATACAAATAGAAGAAGGGTCACAACAGAGGCGGTCTCCTGGTATCCTGGACCTTACAAGAGAATCAAGGGTCATCCCAGGAGACCTAAACAACACATAACACATCACAGGGGGAAACACATCACGAGAGAAAAAGGGTTAGAAATACTTACTTGTAGGGACGACCGGGCTAGCGGTCATCACAGATCTTGATCTTTATCTTAATGGTAAAGGCTTTATCACTTCTCTCTTCCATATGTTCTTGAGTTTGCAAAGGTAACCTTGTAGGAAAGGTAGTCATTAATGATGGTAGAGAGGGGATGTTTCCTTTTTTTGTCATTTATAGGAGCTCTTGTAATTCCATTTGATTGAGGTTGTTGAGGAACCCGAAAAGTGCCCATTTCAGTCCATATATAGGGTGTTGGAGTACCTTGGGTTTAAGAGATAGTTTGTTCTTCAATGTCATGTGAAATTTCATTATTTTCCAAGGTCTATGAAGGTTCAAGTAAATATGAGTGATCCGTTTCTTTGTTTAAGATGTAATTGAGAAGTTCTTGAACATCAGGTGGTAAATTTTTTGTTTCAACAGGTTGAAGCAAATGATCACAAAGAGAATCTGCATCATCCAAAGCATCATCTTGGTTAGGGAGAGAGGGAAGGGAAGGTAGATTGTTAGTAAGAAATGTGTTAATGATATCTTCTTCTTGTCCAAAATATCCTCACTAAGTGGGGTTATGTTGGGACAAGTCTCTTTGTTCAATGAATCACCCATTGCTATATCATTTTCATAAGTCTCAGAAAGGATTTGCATTATATCATCATGAAATAAAGGGAGAGAGGGAATAATGTTTTCACTGCTACTTTCCCCATGATTGTTTTCAGCAATGAAATTAGTAAGATTCTCCATGATCGAAGGGAAAACATCCACAGTAGCAAGAAAGCTGTCAAAATAGGCTATTGTTCGAAGGATATGACAGGTGGTGCTCACGTTCATGTCAATGCCATAGATGTATGCTATTTGATGCAAGAATTGAGGATGATTATCAGTGAATTTGCAAAAATTATCATAATTCATAATGTATTCAAATAATTCTTCCAAAGATGAGCCATTAGGAGAATCCATGAATGTAAAACTATATGTAAAAATGACCTAAAATGCTTGGTTTTTTCAAATTTTTTCAATGTAAATAAGTGAAAGAAAAGGCGTTGTAAGGAAATTTATCAATTGAAGCAAGTAATATGTTTAGTATTAGTCCAATAAAGAAATTATATCCTTCACAACACACTTTTGATGCAAACCTAGAATGATGACTAGTCAAAACCTAGTGAAAATGCACTAAAATATGCGATTTTCACAAATTTTCAATGCAAAGATCCAACAGAAGGGGTGTTGTAAAGAATTTTAGGAGATTAATAAGACTATAGAAGTAATATCAGTCACATAAATCCATAAAATATTTCACAACACGATTGGAGTGCAAATCTAGGTCAAATATAGCCAAAATATGCAAATTTTTACCAAATTTCAATGCAAAAGAGTGTGACCCAAGGTGTTGTGAGTAAAATGATTATGGAAATAAAATTATAACAGTAATAACAGCCACATAATGCCAAAAAATCCATCACAACACGCTTATAGTGCAACTCAAGGTCAAACCGTAGGGAAAATATAGCTAAAATATGCAATTTTTCACCAAATTTCCACTATAAGAGCCCGATAAAAAGGTGTTGTAAATAATTTTAGGAAGGGAAGAAGATAATAACCATGATAAAATCCAATTAGTGTAGGAAAATCCTTTACAACACACCTATGATGCAAATCTAGAGAGTCAATAAGGCCAAATATAGTGAAAAATCAAGGTTTTCAAACCCTAGGCATGAAATTTTGCAAGCAAACCACTATGATGCAACACTACAGTTAGAAATCAATCCTAATGAGTGTTTTAAAAGGGTAATAAAATCTAAAACAAGATTTTGACTACAAACCCTAGCTAATGCAAAACTAGGTTATATGAAAAATGCACAATTTCAAGCAATTTTTGGCAATTTAAGCATGAAAATGCAATCTAAATTAATGATGAATGAAAATTTTCTGTATTTAAAATCAGATCTAATGATAATGATAGAAATTTATTGAAATTAAATGCCAATTAATCCAAATTATTTGAAAATGCAAGCTCAAAATGCCAATTTTTTCACATTTTTCAATTTTTTTGTAATTTTTCAAATGCGATAGAATGAACAATAATATGAATGAAACAAATGAATGTAAATCTGCAGCACAACACTCAGCAAGGTGCAAAAATCAAAAGAACACGGGTTCACCAAAATGTTTAAGGTAAAATTTGAAGAGGTTTTTATGTTTAAGGTTTGTGTGTATCCTCCTTTCACCTTAAACATTCAAGGACTTTAGGCCGAGTAGGAAATCCACTATCAGGCCTGCGGTCACTTGGAATATCAGGGAAAATTGGAATTGTGTGATTTAGTCGATTGATTATGCCCAATTATGCTCAAAACCCTAATTATGCAAATTCGGAAGCAAACAAACAATTACAGAAAATGCTCGCACATAGAGATACTAACTGATAATAAATTGCGTACCAAATTTTGAGGTTAGGAAAACAGAAAAGTCAGGGACTAATGAGCGGTCACCCTAGTCCAGTGCCATCATTTTCTTCAGGATCTGGGAACCTTGTTTGCAACCTGTTCCTACTATTCCAGAGACTCTTCAGTTGCGGGATCCAGAGGACTAATGAGCGGGCACTCGAGTCTAGGTCCCTATTTTTTCTTTAGATCTGCAATTCTGACAGTCTGCATTGCTCTCCTGCAACTCCACTTTTTCTGCTTCTGCAACCTGTAACCTGCAATCACAGAAAAATGGGTTGGGGTTGTGGTGTTTAGAGGGTTGCCTTAGTCAAGCCCTAGAGAGACATTCAAGTCTTCCGAACACCGTTGTCAGATAAAGAGTGCGTATCTCTGCAGGATAGAGGCAAAATCCAAATGAAAAATGATTGAAAACACAATTGATATCACCTTGTAGTGAAGAACTCATGGAAGGAAGATGCTTTTCATGCCATGAGGAGATGGATGCCAAATCTGCAAACACAAACATAAAAACAATGCTCTGCTCTGCAACACAATGAATATTTTGAATGCTCTAATCACTAGAATGCATAAAGTTTACAATAGCCATCTGATGTCCATCTAGATTACAAATTAATACGTAAACATGCTTATATATGCAACTACAAAATTCCTGCCAAGAATTTCATAATTGAAACTTATCGTGTTGGCATAGTCCACCTAAATAATGGTCATAAATTGACACTTACAATTTAGGCCTGACCCAAAATAGGGCATGACTAGGGCATGAGCGCCCAAGTCCTCCCCCCTATTTCAGGTAGGGATCATGTTAAGTGCATCCCTTGAGTCCTATTTGCCATGAAACTTCAGGGTTTTCTCATCGGGAGTCATCAAAATCATGCAAGATGTCCTAAATGCATAAACAAGACCTGGGAGCTAAACCTTAAGAGGGAAAAGCCCCCAAGGGGACATTTTCTAATGTAACAAGGATTAGGGTTGAGGGATATGGTTTAGGGTTTAGGGATAAGGGATTAGTGTTTAGGGTTAAGGGAGAGATAGAAGAAATACATGAGAGAGTGAATAATATAGAGTTTTGTATAGTAATCCATAACGCGCTTGCATTATAATGCGAGCACATTTTTTCTTGCTATTGAAATGATAAAAAGGCCAAGATACCAATGATCCAAGCCCACGTGCTTTGTTTTCTTCTAGTTATGTGCATGTTCCGACAAAAAAAAAGTTTTTCATGCTGTTGGGAAGTGCACATGCACATTTTTCACATTCTACCACCTTTGCATGAACTTTCCACCACCTTTTTCTTGTTTGCCAACTTAAGAAGGAGGAAATAACATAGTTTTCACATCAAATTTGATATATATCAATTCAAGTTTCAATTTTTGTAGTGTTGCAATGTTAATTGTGATTGAATTGTAGAAATTTAACATTATACATTGGTTAATTGTATTGTTGTTAGTAATTCTATTTGAGTGTTAATCAATTGAACTGTGTATAGGAATAAAATCGAGATCGAGAGAAAATCAAAACAATGAAATAATCAACAACTCAATCCTATAACATCTAGATAACGATCTAAGCAAACAACCAAATAATCAATGAATAATACCAAAAACAACGAAAGCTTTCACCTAGATTGTGTTATCTTGGTTGAATGTGGATTGCTCTTCAAATTGCAAAACCATGTTTGCAACAAGCGGATGTAGATTGTGTTTGTGCTCAAAGATCGATGTGCTCAAAGATGCGATGTATGCTCAATGCGTTGTAGGGAGGCAAAAGCTTAAATGATCGAAGAGAGATTTGTTATGGAGATGAGGGGAGTTTATATAGGTTCAAGACATGATCGATCAACGGTCCAGATAATTAAATAGAATCAACGGATGAGATAAATCTATAATTCATGATGAATGTGCACTTGACATGTGTCACACAAAAAGATATTTTTGTTTGAGTTAACTGATTGATTTGACATAAAAAAACATGGAACAAACATATTTTTAGATTTCATAAAAATAGAAATGCTTTTTTCTATTTTATTAGTTGGTGATAAAAACACTATTGATTAAGTCAATTAACTCTACTTATAATTTGATTTTTGCATGATTTGAGTAAAATTAAATAATAAATTATTTAATTTTGTGTGCATAATGAACAAGATTTATTTTTAGAAGAATTTATAAGATAAAAAAGCAAATTAAATAAATAAATTTATTTAATTGTTTGTGCATGATAGAGGACATAGAATAGATTTGAAGATTTAAAATAAACTAAACAAATAAATTGATTTAATTTATTTTGCATGATGAAAGATAAATAAAATATTTGATTTTATTTTATTTTTAGATATTGAGATTCAATTTAAATAAATTTGAATGATTTATTTAAATTTGGAAGAATAATTGATTTAATTAAATAATGAAAATTATTTAATTATAGATAAGAGGATTTTGATGATAAATTAATTAAATAATTAATTGATTCAATTGATGTGGATTTGAATTTTGAAAAAGGATAACAATTTAATTAAATAATTAAAATTATTTATTTTCGATGGAATAAAGTTGATTTTGATGAAATTAATTAAATAAATAGAATTTATTCAATTAATGTTGCATTTAGGAGATTTGAAAGAATTTGATGAAATTAATTAAATAATTTGATTATTTAATTAAAGTTGAATGCAGACGATTTGATGAAATGCAAGTGATGCGATGACATGGTCATTTTTGGGTGTCTACATTTTGCCCCTCTTTGATGCAATGTAGTTTATAGTGTTGTGTCAAAGAAAATGATTGTTGAAGACATGATACAATTTTGAATGCCCTAGTGTAGCTAGCTGCCCCTGTGTAGCTGGCGTAGGATGCCCCTCAAGAGCAAAGATAGGGAAGCGACAGAAGAACTAGGTTGACGCTCGACTAGAAGATTGTGTTGAGAAAGAATGAGGTTAGATAGATGGAGGCTGACATATGGTGATGCAGGTATGTGGAAGACTTAGATGATAGATAGAAGAAAGTGGAGACATAATAGAACATGATAGAAAGATTATTGACTGATCTTTGCTTGAAAAACTATATTATGATTTGGATAAATGGATGGTTAAACGGATGAGCTTGTTGCAATGGTTTCACAAATGTTTATAAAGAGCAATCCTTATTTTTGATATAGCACATGGATAGTTTGCGACCAAGGTATAAAAGACCAAGGTGCTATGATATCCCAGTGCGAGGACGTTGACTCTACAAGCAAGCAGTTTGAACTTAGATCCCTTAGACATAATATAATCTTGTTGGATATGTGAATGAGCCATAGTCTTGAACATATAACACACTTTAATACATAAATGTAAAAAGTATATTAATATGTAAGATGCTAGGTTGTAACACACATAAGATAGATATGATGCTAAGTAAGATAAAAGATGATTCCTCAAATATGGTACACAAAAGCAATGACTATGCCTCCAATCCGTACTCCATCGCAACATACCAAGATATAGATAAATCTGGGTAGTCTTGAATAAGTAATGGGAAAGGGACAAAAAGACAAACCAAAAAACAAATTGACTGACTTACAAAGTAAACATAAAACCAACATATTATCTTGCCAAAGAGCTTGCTCATGATAGATTAGATTGGTTGGGTAGATTAGATAGATAACAACCTTATTGTAGGAACGATATATTAGTTAAAGGGTGTTGATCTGTTGATAGGATAAGATAACAACTTTATTGTAGGAACTATTTATCCATTAAAGGGTGTTGATAACAACTTTATTGTAGGAACGATTTATCCATTAAAGGGTGTTGATTTGTTGATAGGATAAGTTGATTGATGTAGCAGATGTTGGCAATCGATATGTAGGACAACATATGGCCCTACAAGTAGGTTTCTTTGTTTCAGGTTGGTTAAGTACTTTTTCTTTGAAAGGATGCGTTGGTTATTTTTCTACTTGAGTTAGTCAAGTCTAGGTGGTAGGATGAATTGTCATAAATGGAAGACTAGAAAGATGGAATGTCAATGGATTGAGATGGATGAAGAATGATGAATCGTATGTGCTTGAGTACTGGAAACTTCCTTTGTATTCCAGACTGCCTACATACCCTATATCCACAGGATCAAGGCACATTACGATGAAAGATGAGTATGATAATATGTAGTTCTTGGTAGAGTGATGAGTGAGTCAAGGTGTTTGAGCTTGGGTAGGTGATATGATGATATCTTATGTACCTGAGTACTGGATACTTCCTTCATATTCCAGACTACCTACATACCCATATCCATGGGATCAAGGTACCTTAAGATTGAGATGAGATGATATGTAGTTCTAGATGTTTGATGATAGATTGGATGAAGTGAGGGGCTATGATGAATATCTTATGTACCTAAGTATTGGAAACTTCCTTTGTAGTCCAGATTGTCTACATACCCATATCCATGGGATTAAGGTACGTTATGATTGAGATGAGATGATATGTAGTTCTGGGTTGTGTTTGATGATGGATAATGATTATGTTGTCATTGTGGGGAATGATATATCCCTAGATCAACACAAGGATGAAGGTGTCTGGTTTCAGAAATGAAAACATCTCGTATAAGATGACTGGTCTAGTTTCGAGAGTGTGACAATCTGTATAAGACAATTGATATGAATGATGGATTGGTTAATGTGGTTTTGTTTTTGTTTTTGTTTGAAGGTTGAGATGTTGTTTTTGTTTGCGATGGTTGAAGTTTTTTTGTTTTTGTTTGAAGGTTGATGAACTGCGAACAAGGATCCATTCCTAGACCTAGGTTTAATGAAAGAGTTGCCCCCATTCTGGTAGAGGTGTTATTATGGATGACTGACATAGGATAACTAACAATGACATGGATAACTTGACATAGGATAAGTTGACGATTGACATGGATAACTTGACATAGGATAAGCTGATGATTGACATGGGTAACTAGACATGGGATAAGTTGACGATTGACATGGGTAACTTGACATGGGATAAGATGAGGATTGACATGGATAACTTGACATAGGATAAATTGATGATTGACATGGATAATTTGACATAGGATAAGCTGATTATTGACATGGGTAACTTGACATGGGATAAGTGACATTGACAAATTTCCAAGCTATTCTAGATAAGGAAATGGAAATGCAAACGGGTCAATGGTGTGATTATGGATGCATGGATGAAGTTTATTATGAAATGGACATGGAATGAAGGTTATTATGAAATGGACATGGAATGGACAAAACTCGATAGATGATGGATGCTGACTCTACACATAGCGTCTGTTTGCTAGGTTTTCACTATGGTACTTATCCAAGGTGCCTATTTACCAGGTTTTCACCAGAGGACGTATTATTGTTTTGTTTTGATTTTGATTTTTTTTTTTGACATGGATACTTTAAGGATCAGGCAAAGAACTTCTTGAGATGAACACTATTGAGGGCTCATCTAGAGGAATGCCTTCAGGTGTTGCTAAAGTATAATCTCCTGATCCATATGCTATTGGGATAACAAAGGGTCCTAACCAATTAGGCTCGAACTTGCCCTTCTTTTCTCGATCTTCTTGATTTCTCTGATTTTCCTTTAAGACAAGATGACCAACTTGAAACCGTCTTTCTTTGATCTTCTTGTTATAGTTGCGCCGGAGGTGGTTTTGATAGACATTGAGATGATTAAGCGCGGCAAGGTGCCTTTCATCTAATAGTTCTAGCTCAGCTAATCTGGAAGTGTGATACTCCTCTCCATCAATCAGGTGCTGCTTGGATACTCTGAGGGATGGGATCTTAACCTCTATAGGTAGAATGGCTTCAGAGCCATAGACCAAGGCATAGGGTGTGGCACCAGTTGGTGTTTTGATACTAGTGCAATAGGCCCATAAGGCAGGATTGAGTTGTAGGTGCCAATCACGACCAGATTCATTGACTATTTTCTTGAGGATTTTGAGAATGGTTTTGTTGGAAGCCTCAGCTTGGCCATTACTCTGCAGATAGTAGGGAGTGGAAAACTGATGTTGAATATTGTACTGGGTGCACAAGGCATGTACATTTTTATTTTTGAATGGTCTCCCATTATTAGTGACAATAGCTTGGGGGATACCATACCGACAAATGAGATAGTTAAGGATAAACTTGGCTATTTGCTTGCCGGTGATATAAGTCATGGGAATGGCTTCGACCCACTTTGTGAAGTACTCAGTGGCAGTAATGATAAATTTATGGCCATTGGGTGAGGATGGATGGATTTGTCCTACGAGGTCAAGACCCCATTATGAAAAAGGCCATGGAGTTGTCACAGGTTGTAGTTCATGAGCTGGTGCGTGAATCAAATCTCCATGTTGTTGGCATTGTAGACACTTCTTAGCAAACTGTAAAGCATCTTGTTCTATTGTAGGCCAGTAATAACCTATTATGAGTATCTTCTTAGTGAGGTTAGGACTGGTAGAATGTGTGCCAAAGACGCCTTCGTGTATGTCTCGTAAGGTAGCATCAGCTTCTTTCATGTTAAGAAATCATAAGAGGATACCATCAAGACTCCAACGATATAGTGTATCACCCAGAATGGTGTAACGAGAGGCTCGGCGAATAAAGGTTTTGCATTGGGTTGTAGATAGCTCAAAGGGAAAGGTACCGTGTTTAAGGTATTCATAGATATCTTTGTACCATGGGGAATTGGGACCAACAAGTTCGTAGATGATTTCAGTAGTTGGAACACTGACAGCTGGCATCAATAATTGCTCGATCAAGAATTCACATTTCTATGTATTTACAGGCATGTCTATAAGTGACCCCACAAAAGACATAAAATCTGTAGCTTTGTTATGCTCTCTAGGAATTTGCTCAAAAGTGATGCTAGAAAAGTGTGGTTTGTAGGCATCCACCAATTGCTTGTAGGGAACTGGCTTTTCATCTTTTGTTTGGTACTCATTAGTTACTTATCGAATGACTAGTTGCGAGTCTCCATATACCTGTAGCTCTTTGATGTCCCATTGGACTGCTGTATGGAGACCTATGAGGAGTGCTTCATACTTAGCTATGTTGTTGGTGCAAGGAAATACAAGCCGATATGACTTTGGAATATAGTCATTTTGTGGTGTGATAAAAAGGATGCCGGTCCCTGATCCATGCTATGTGTAGGAACCATCAAAATACAACTTCCACATTACTGAGGTCGAAAGAGTGAAGAGATTCTCATCTAGAAAATTAGATACCATAGGATGTACATCTGTCGTGGGTGCTTCTGCTAGTTGATATGCCAGGGCTTGTCCCTTGATTGCTTTACGATCCACATACTCAATGTCAAACTCACTAAGGATCATGACCCATTTAGCTAGTCTACCTGTGAGGGCTGCTATTGCTAGGAGATACTTTAACGAATCAATTTTGGCTATTACATTTGTGTGTTGGTTTAGCATGTAATGCCACAACTTTTGGGAAGTGAACACTAAGGGTAAACAAGCTCTTTCCATAGGTGAATAATTGAGTTCATAACCCACCAAAGTTTGACTGATATAATAGATTGCATGCTTCTTTCCTGACTCATCATGCTGTGCTAGAAGAGCCCCTAGGGCTGCAGTTGTAGTTGCGATGTATAAGATCAAAGGCCTACTGGTGACTAGTGGTACCAAGACAGGAGGCATAGCTAGATATTCTTTGAGCTGATCAAATGCTGCTTGACACTTAGCATCCCATTGAAATGAGACATCCTTTTAGAGCAAGTGTTGGAATAGTTGACATTTATCCGCTAGCTATGAGATAAATCGCCTAATGGATTGTAACCTTCCTTGAAGGCTCCTTAATGCTTTTAGATTCTTCAGTGGAGGCATCTCCACTATAGCCTTGACTTTTTCTAGATCTACTTCAATGCCTCTGCGAGATACTATGTATCCCAATAGTTTTCTTGATGTTACCTCGAAGACACACTTCTTTGGATTGAGTCTTACTTGATATTTTTTTAGTCTATCAAAAATTTGTCCTAGAACCCGTATGTGATTTGCCCTAGAAGACTTTGCTAGTATATCATCCAAATAGTCCTCCATGATGTGATGAAAGAGGTCATGGAATATCACTGTCATTTCTCTTTGATAGGTTGCACATATGTTTTTAAGACCAAATGGCATGACACACGAATAATAGGTACCCCACGAACAAGTGAAAGTAGTTTTATGTTGATCTTCCTCCGCTATCATTATCTGATTATAGCCAAAAAATCCATCCATTAGAGGAATCATTTCATGACCAACAGTCAATTCTACTATGAGATCAATGTTTGGCAATGGAAAGTCATCTTTGGGAGATGCTTTGTTGAGATCTCTGAAGTCGGAACACATGCAGATGCCCCCATTTGGTTTAGCCACTGGTACAATGTTGGATACCCATTCTGGATAATCAATAGGCTTGATAAATTTTGCATCTAGCAATTTCTGTATTTTAACTTTCACTAGGAGAGCGATCTATGGATGTATCTTTCTCAGGTTATGTTTGACTGGTTTAACTTTTGGATCAACTGTGAGATAGTGAACTACTAGCGAAGGGTCTAACCCTGGCATATCAGCATAAGTCTACACAAAGTTGATGGTTCTCTATAAGAAGAAGTTGGTAAGATTCTTGTGCTCTTGTTCTGATAGTGATGCTGCAAGGAATGTTGTCTTTGGATTTTTCTCTATGCCCAGATTTATCTCTGGAGAATCTTCCACTAGGAGAGTTGATTTCTCTTGATACTTAGATGGTAGGGGAAGGTCAAATTCTCCATCCTCAGGTGACACAATTGGGTTTTTACCTTTGGATATGTCCTTTATTTTTACTATTTTCTGATCGAGAGGTGCCACAGCGTGGTTTTCACCTAGATATCTTTCTTTATTTTTACTTTTGCAACTGCAGGATTTGGCATTCTCACCAAAATAAGCAGTTTGATTTAGTTCCATTACAAAACCATCTTTGTGATCGCCAAGAGGGATACCATCCCGGAGTCCCATGAATTCAACAATAGCTTCGTCATTCTGAAAAACATCTAGAACGGGGGACCCTTGTTGGTCCCAATCAATAAGCTCAGGGTAAACAAGTGTTACAATTTGGGTGCTAGTGGTTGATGTTAAGGATACGGATGATAGCATAAAGATGGAGGATTCAGTGAAAAGGTTAGTCAAATAGAGGTAAGATTCATCGATGATATCCTCTTTAGACGTCGAATCTGCGAGATAAGTTTGTGCTACCTCGTCGAGAATACCCTCGATGTCCAAGGCATGTGGTACCTTCCTACCAAAGCTTAACCCCTTCTTGTCAAGCTTCTTTTTCACAATAATGGGTTCTATTTCACCTTGGTTATCCTTCCCAAGGCCGCCTTTGCCTTTGTCGCCCATTTTTTTGACAATTCTTAGGCCACTGCCATATTGTTTGACTGGTATGGTGATTGGTTCTCTCTCTTTATAGAGCCAAGATGAGATGTCTTCAATAGTTTCCTCTGCCAATAATTTTCCCTCTTGGAATTGGGTTAGAGATGCTGGTGGAGGGATAGATACTTTCTTAGTTTCTTTGGCTATGGGAGGTTGGCCGTAGGATTTTGGGGATAAGTGCATCCGCCCTACACAACAATATTTTGAGATATCATATCCACCAAAGTCTATATCATGGATGTGAGATTTGATTTCAAGAATAGGATTGGGATTAGGTTCAACTTCAGAGGCTTTTTGTAGTTTTTCAGAGTCGACATACAATGGGGATTCATGGGCTTTGTCATTATTTGGCACTTGGTTGCTATTCTTATAACTGCCTTGCAAGGTACGACAGAATTCAAAGGGATTAGGGTCTCCTGGGATAGTGATCTCCGTACCATTAAATGGGAATTTGAGAGACTAATGGTGCATGGAGCGAACAACTTTCATGGCATGGATCTATGGGTGTCCTTAGATAATGTTATAAGGTAACTTAATGTCAAGGGCTTGGCACCTAGTTTCCAGCATGATGGGGCCTACTTGTATAGGCAAATGGATAACACCTTCTGAACGACGTTCAACACCATCATACCCCTTGATTGTAATGCTTTGATTAATGTTGACCTGATCCTCAGAGTATCCCAACAGTTTAAGTAACTTAAGAGAACAAATATTGAGACCATCACCACCATCTATAACTATGTGTTTGTCTTTTGTTTATGGATGAGAACCTCAATGTGAAGTGCATCATTATGACATGGATCATGGGATGAGAGGTCCTTTTCAGAAAAGACCACATTGTAAGGTGAGGCAATGTTACCTATTATATCTTGGAAATCTGTGACCGCTATGTTATTAGGAACCCAAGACTCTTTTAGGGCATTTTCTAGCATGACTTTATGTGTGGATGATGATCGTAGAAGGTCTAAAATAGAGATATGTGTAGGGGTTTTCCGTAGATGTTCAACAAGATTGTAATCAGATTGGGTTGGGAGACTCAGTTTAGGCCCACAAAGGGTAACATGACCACGATGAGTGGTGACGGCGCAATCCATAGATTTACCTTTGATAGTGATGGTAGACACATGCCTTTCTTCAAAACGACCTACAATAGAGTCATAGGAAGTGGAGGCTTTGTTAACGCCTTTACCTTTATCATTTTGGCCTTGACCATGGTTAGGGAAAGGCTCCTTGTACATGTTGAGGTCTTTGTTGGTGTTTTGACTAGGAGGTGCATCAAAAGTGATTTCCTCTTTGTCGATAAGGTTTTGGATCATGTGCTTGAGTTTCATGCATGATATGGTTCTATGTCCTTTGGTCCTATGGTATTCACAATATTCATTTTCTTTGTACCATGTAGGTTTGTAAGCGGGTTCACCATATGGGGGAGCGTCTGGTAGCGTGATGAGTCCATTTTGCACAAGTTTCTTTAGAACCGATTCTATAGGCTCTCCCAAGGGAGTGAATTTACACCTTGGAGGGTAATCTTGGGGAAGTCACTCTTGTTGCTACTGTTGGTTTTGGTTTTGTTGTCGTCGTTGTTGTTGCGGTGGAGGTTGGTTTTGTTTGGATGAAAGATGAAGGGGTGTTTGTAGTGTTTGGAATCCACCACACCATCATTAACCACGTTTTTGTTTTTGTTCTAGTATTTGGGCTTATCATTTGATTGTTGTTGGGGAGGGTTGTCTTTATTGTCTTTGAAGATTTTGACCACGCCTTTAGCGATGAGGGCTTTTTCGATGTTGATGCCTTTATAGGTAATCTCGTCAAAGGTTGTAGCACTTAGTATTTGCAAATGGAAACCCAATTCTTGGTTAAGGTTCTGTACAAATATGCTAACAAGCCACGTTTTAGGTATTTTGAATGGGAATTTGCTAGCCATGTGTCTCCATCTTTGAAGGAAGGAGATAAAAGTTTCCCCATTTCTCTATTTGTTGTTACATAAGTTAGTCATGGAGATTTCATGTTCTGTGTTGTATGAGAAATGGGTGGCAAATTTCTCCGCAAGCTTGTTAAAAGATTTGATACTCGTGGGTAGATGCGAGAACCATTCTATATCTTGACCTCCAAGACTGCGAGGAAAGAGGCACATGAGATATGTGTCATTATGTGCAACCTCGGAACAAGCGATATAGAATTCTCTAATGTGGTCTTTTGGGCCTCCCCTCCCCTTGTATTTATCAAAGTTGGGTATAGTGAAGTTGGGAGGAAAATGGATCATTTGTAATGACCGATCAAATGGATAAAGACAAGCCTCCTCCAAGGAGAAGGTTTTCTTTGTATAGCCAAATGTAAGATCGGCTACTTGTTGTTGTACCTTGGCAAGTTTAAGCTCCATAGTTGTTGGGGGTGTTGGAAGAGTCTCTTGTTGCACTAATGGTGGTTGTTGTTGCCCATAGGAAAGGTTGTAGTTGAAGCCATAGGAATTGATGTTATACGGGTCGTATGATTGGTTTAGGTCATATGTGTTGTATGTTGGATGTGGATTGGGTTGGGTTTGGTTGTTTTGATTTTGGATATGTGGAGGTGGTGGTAGGTAAGAATGGTGGCTCTGTGATTGTTGTGGAGGGATGATGAAAGAGTTTTGTTGTTGATATTGTTGAGGAGGTGTGAAGAAAGGATTTTGTGGAGGAAAACTAAAGTTTGTTGGGTTTGGTTGTGATGGTGGAACATAGCCATAGGAAGTTTGGTTTTGAGAATGTTGAGGGTTATTTGAAATATGTGAGATTGAGTGTGGATGATCGTTGTGGTGGAGGGACATAGGTAGATGGGTTTTGTGATGGTTGGAGTTGATTGAGATATGTGTTGAAAAATTTTAGTGTAGATAATCGTTGTGGTGGAGGGACATAGGTAGATGGGTTTTGTGATGGTTGGGTTTGATTAAGATGGGGATAGGTAAGATTAAGTGTGGAAGAATGTTGTGGTGGAGGGATATAGGTTGTGTTGATGTTTTGTGAATGTTGTGGTTGCATGACATTGTTTGGGTTAATGATACAGAGGGTTGATGATGTTGGGGGTGGTGTCGGTTGAGACCCTTGTTGCATGGCTACATAAGTGTTTCTCGGATTGTAATTTGGTGGGAAACCGTCTCATGATGGGGTAGCCAATATTCCACTTGTGATTGGTGTGAGAATTTGGGATATGATAGGAGTTTGAGTGTTTGATCTAGCTAGAGCGGCTTGTTTTGCTAGTTTTGCTTGACATTGTAGAGTCTCTTGTTGGTGTTTGTAAATCTCCATAGGAGTCAAGAATGGTGATATGGGTCTTTCTACTATTAGATTTTGATAAAGAGGATTCTCATATTGAGCGGCAAAAGATTTATTTGTTCTCCCTTGTGAGCTTTGTCCGGGTATGGGAGTGGTCACAGTTGACATAGTTTGGACCGCAGTTATAGCGTAATGGGTTTTGCTTGGCCCTTTAAGATTGGATAGGTCAAAATCTTGGGGTAATTTGGCTCCTTGTTCTGCTAGTAAGTGAAAGAAATGATATTGGTTCTCACTAAGGATTTTGTCAAATACAACTATGGCTCTAGGATCTTGCCAAAATGTGTATAGGAATAAAATTGAGATCGAGAGATAATCAAAACAATGAAATAATCAACAACTCAATCCTATAACATCAAGATAACGATCTAAGCAAACAACCAAATAATCAATGAATAATACCAAAAATAATGAAAGCTTTCACCTAGATTGTGTTGTTATCTTGGTCGAATGTGGATTGTTCTTCAAATTGTGAAACCATGTTTGCAACAAGCAGATGTAGATTATGTTTGTGCTCAAAGATCAATTGCTCAACGATGCGATGTATGCTCAATGCGCTGTAGGGAGGCAAAAGCTTAAATGATCGAAGATAGTTTTTGTTATGGAGATGAGCGGGGTTTATATAGGTTCAAGACATGATCGATCAACGGTCCAGATAATTCAATAGAATCAATGGATGAGATAAATCTGGAATTCATGATGAATGTGCACTTGACACATGTCACACAAAAAGATATTTTTGTTTGAGTTAACTGATTGATTTGACATAAAAAGACATGGAACAAACATATTTTTAGATTTCATAAAAATAGAAATGTCTTTTTCTATCTTATAAGTTGATGATAAAAACAATATTGATTAAGTCAATTAACTCAACTTATACTTTGCTTTTTGCATGATTTGAGTAAAATTAAATAATAAATTATTTAATTTTGTGTGCATGATGAACAAGATTTATTTTTAGAAGAATTTAGAAGATAAAAAAGCAAATTAAATAAATAAATTTATATAATTGTTTGTGCATGATAGAGGACATAGAATAGATTTGAAGATTTAAAATAAACTAAACAAATAAATTGATTTAATTTATTTTGCATGATGAAAGATAAATAAAATATTTGATTTTATTTTATTTTTAGAATTGAGATTCAATTTAAATAAATTTGAATGATTTATTTAAATTTGGAAGAATAATTGATTTAATTAAATAATGAAAATTATTTAATTATAGATAAGAGGATTTTGATGATAAATTAATTAAATAATTAATTTATTCAATTGATGTGGATTTGAATTTTGAAAAAGGATAATGATTTAATTAAATAATTAAAATTATTTATTTTCGATGGAGTAAAGTTGATTTTGATGAAATTAATTAAATAAATAGAATTTATTCAATTAATGTTGCATTTAGGAGATTTGAAAGAATTTGATGATTTTGATGAAATTAATTAAATAATTTTGATTATTTAATTAATGTTGAATGCAGGTGATTTGATGAAATGCAAGTGATGTGATGACATGGTCATTTTTGGGTGTCTACATGAACGTTGAAAAGGAAGCAAGTGGTGAAAAACTCAAATTGTTGAGTTTGATGCAAGAAGAAAAAAAGACTACGTAACTGGGTACTCTCTCCATTCGAATCTCTATTTTTTAGGTATGTTAAGTCTTTACATATGTTCTAAGTTACATTTTCCTTAATTCTATTTGAATTACTTTATCATGCCTCATTGAATACATGTTTATATCATGTGTATGGTTTATATATTTTGTGTTTATATAATTTGTGTTTATAGTTCATGTGCCTTGTCTATGCTTCCAAAATTTGCATACATGTCTAATAGGGAATTTACAGCCTGAGCTTTGAATTTCTTCCCAAACAACTGTAAATTTCTATTGCTTTGAATTTCTTAGATTTATACTTGCAGACCTGTAGCTGCTCATGAAAGATATCATCAATCCAAAACATGAATTTATCAAAATGATCAATAGGAATATAATATCCTAGCTGTAGAATTGAGTTCATTTATTCAAATTCAAAAAGTAAATAAATGGGATGACAATACACTCCTCTCCAACATAAACTAGTCAAGACAACCATAGAACATCTAATAATGATCTAAAAACTATTAAAAAAATATAGCTACCAACCAAAGAAATAGAAAAACCTAAAAAATTTCCATACAACCAAAACTAATTTCTTACTTGTGAAGATATTTTCTAGTGGTGCTGAACACATATCTACAAAGTGGCTTGGGAGTACAAACTTGAGAAGCCTTAACCACCATTTCATTAAAGGGATGAAAGTAGCTAGATTTTCCACAAAATCACTTCTAATATATGCTTTAAGTCTCAATTCACTCATCATCCACACCCCTTCCTTAGATAGCTTTGACAAACTTTAAGACATCTAGAGATGAGCAATTAAAAATTAAAGATAGTTTATTGTTTGACATTACACATTTTCCTAAAAGAGTCGCACGTGAGGTCTACCTTCATTAGACTAAAGAGACATTACACCTATCCACCTAATAATAAGCCACAAACACCACCTCCAACAACCACTACTCAACTAACCAATTTGAAACCACCATAATAAAATTTAGTGCCTTAATTTTTAGAAAATATCACACTTTACAATTAATGTCAATACTTGCATGACACACCCTAACTTAAAGCTGAAAAGAGAAGTTATGTTTGCATAGGGAAGATTAGTACACTCACCATGATCAACTCTAAAAGCCCCAAAAACATCATAATGGAATTGATTTATAGGGCTTGAAAGATAAAAAATGGTCACAATTTGACCATGAATTTGGAAGGGGAATTTATAAGGGCCTTCAAAGATGCATAAAATTAATGAGGCATATATCTTAAATGAATATCTATATTCCAACCCAAGAATTGGTTTGATGGTTGTAGGGTGCTATATGGGGCTCTTTGTCCACCCAAAATTTTACCATAAAATCTACTACTTAGTTGAGTATGCACCTACAATGTTGATATCTTATAGACATAAAATTAGCACCAATTTATAGGGCCTCTTATGTAAAGTGCTTTAAGCTTGAATTTTAGAAAGAGCCCTTTAAAAGTGAATACTCTTCTTTGACTAGCTAAGAACACTTCAACAATGGTAATGGGCTGAAAAATCCTCCACCATATGATTGAAAACTCTTTTTTGACTGCAAGGAAAGTGTGGGAAGTGCTGGAAATGTTGAGGGTAGCAGACCTAAAATTTGGAACCATATTCATTTCTTAGGAACTAATATTTGTCTCTTTATCATGCTACAAATCAATTCTCCGTCATGTCAAGGAAACGATCAAGGATTAAACCAACACATGAAGAGAAAGAAGCTAAGAATGCAAAGAAATCAGCGACTGTGAGGGAACTTCGTGAGAAGAGGAATTGGACATGATTGTCGAAGACATGCCAATTGAAGAGGAACCTCAACCATCAACAAGAGATATGGTATTGGTGGCACAAAGGGAACGAATGAAAAATCTTCGTGCTATGAGAGATTTGAATACCGCAATTGGAGACACGTCCTCTACCACAAGTCAAGATGGAGGGACACCATCTACCGCATCTCAAGTTGAGGGTACGTCATCACTCACATGTGAGGAAGGCGGTACGCCATCATTCCCACCTCAACCTCAAGGTATGTCATCTATTCCATCTTCGATCGAAGGTATGCCATCTAGCCCATCTTATTTAAATATTGATGAAATTCCTAATGTTGAGATGAATTTACCTTTCTTAACACCACCTAGAATTTTGCATAGAAAGCCAAAGTATTTGATTGATATTGATGAGAATATTTTGCAGCCAATGGAAGGTAAAATTCCAAAACGCACTTGTAGAAGATATGCTCATAAGATTTGGAGAGTGTTCTTTGAAAAGTTAAATGAGACTGCAAGATGTCAACTATTCATTGAAATGATGCAAAGTATAAAGTATAGGTCCATCATGAAGATTCTTGGGTTGAGAACATCGGAGGCTTCAAGTGAAAAATCTATTGTCAAGAATCTAATAAGTGCATATGAGAGCGTGGGTAACACCTCATGCACAAAAGATAGTAATGTCACACGACGTGTCATTACATAAACAATAGTAAGTAATCAAATGAGGAAAGCTTGTCTCATTAGAAAGACGAGTCAAGCATTGAGAATTAATAGAAAAACTTTATAAAGAGTCGTTGGAAGGTGCCAAAGAATCGAGGAAACCGATGCGAATGAATTATGGGCGTTCTCAGGGAGACTACGATGAAAAGATAAACCAATTGTTGAAGCATTGAGATCACTAATTGAAGACTATTGGAAGAATTACACAAGGGTATCTCCGAATCAAAGGGATGTGGTAAGATGGAGAATCGGTAGTCGAAATCGTGAACCACATCCAAAGCATTTTTTGGATATGAATCAAACACAATTTTTTGGTAAATTTCTAGAGATTATCCTCAAATTAAAATTTCTCAAAGATATTTTAAAATGCTAAAACCTTTCTATGTCAAAATAAATCACACACGCACTACTTGTTGTAAATTACATATTGAATTTTCTAACCATTTTTATGTTTATCAGTCTATATGTTTAGATTTGCATACTAGAATGTTTTGTAGGATTGTGGCATACATGCCCCACCAACATCTTCAAGAGACTTCATATCAACAATTTTATGTGAAAGAGAGGAAGGTCAAATATTCTACAAGAAATTGTGCTTGGATGGCACATGTCAGCATTGCGGTGGCTTGCAATATATGCCAATATGTGAACATATGGAAAGCACACATGCAGTTGGAAACAAACTGGTAGTGTTTGACAAGTATAAAACAATGGCCTACAATACAAAAGATGGTAAAGAAGCAAAGAGGTGTGATTTGGTTATTCAAAAGATTCCAATGTATCAGTTTATGTCTACATTTTGTGATAGTATAGTGTATAAGTATGCAAGGCATACCCATAGAGCTCGATTGTTGGACTTGCAATTCAAGTTATGCAAGGACACATTTCCACTTGGTAGCATTATTTCAGTCATTGACTTTGCAGAGAACTATAGTCTACAGCCACAGCGTGAGGTGCAATCACAATATTACAACTCCACACAGGTTTCTATACTTGTGCACATTGCATTCATTCATGCGAATGATAGTATAGAGGATGATAGAAAGATCATAAGGGAGTATCATTTTTATATTAGTGATGATTGCACGCATTCTACGGAGTTCATGCAAAGTTGCTTTGAGATGTTCTACAATGATTTGGCTAGAAGGGCATATCATTCAGTCAACATATCATATGGTTAGATAACTGTGCATCACAATTCAAGAACTCGTAGGTGTTCTATTGGATGAGTAGGAAGCATAATATTACAGGTGTTTAACATATGTGGAACTTTTGTGAGGCCAGGCATGGAAAGGGGGAGCATGTATCAAAAGAGCCATAGCACGAGAAGAGTTAAAGTATAAAGACAATGCAAAGTTGACAGATGCAAAATCAATTGTTGAGTGGCGTAATGCTTCGATGGATCCATGTAATGAAGGTAAGTCTTTAGTTTGTAGATGTTTTTGGTTGATAGATGATACTAACATTGCACCATATGAGGATTGTTGTACACTGACAGGATCAAGTGAGCTACACTCTTTCAGAAGCTCAATTGTAGGTTCATGGAGTACCTATATGCAGAAGATGGCATGCTTTTGTTCATGTACAATTCAATCCTGGAATGAGTGCGAGTCAAAGAAGTGGGTTGACGAATGGCGGTTAAGTTATCTTAGCTGACTTGACACGTATCGGCCTCCGACGATACTGGAACTAACACAAATGGAATCATCGGTTGACTTTGACCACATATCAGATCTAGTTCAATCAGGTAATATATCTACTTGCATAGTTTTTGAAATTCCTAATGTTATCTTACTTTGTAGTGTTTTTGTAATGTTAACTAATTTCATCTAATTTTCTACACATATCAATGTAGGGCATGTTTATGCAGTTATTGCAGATGAAGACAATGAAGAGGGAATGAATTATTACTTGTGTCATTGTGTTGAGGCCAAAAAGAAATTGGAGGCCCCAGTTACAGATGGAGAAAACATCGAATACCCTACAAGCTTGGTGGTTGTTACTGGAACTTGGCTTAGAAGGTACCCACATAAGAGTGTTAATGTTTGGCTATTTTAGGACTTTAACACGCATCGGAAGATTTTTCATTACTTGAACCTTGTCATGGCATCCAATGTTCATTTGATACAATATCAGGGTAGGCATTTGAACAAGACCTTGTGGAAGGTACATGAGTCTGACCATGAGGCAATACTTGACACAATAAAGAGTAGAGCAGACCCGGATGGTTCGTTGGATTAATTTGTAAGTATGCATAAAACTTTCCTAGATGGTTACTTGTTTGTTTTGTATATAAATAGTAGTATGAATTGCTTCCCTCCAGTATACATCTGATAGGTTTGCTTCTCTTACCATTGTCCTTGTAGCTTCTTGAACAGTCCTATTCTTTCTTTCAACCACTCCATTTTGCTGAGGATTCCTATCCTTTGACCGAGGTATGAGCCAATAATATGAAAATGTCATAATTTTATATTTCTTGTTTTATCTCATGTCATTTGTGTACATAAATGATATTTATGTTTAGTCAATTTTGCTTCTTGATGCTTCTCACAGGAGGTCACAACTCCAACCCGTCCAACTATGGACGAAGAGAGAGACAAGATGATGGAGAGTGATCATCGGGTGGTGGTAAGTGATTGATTACATATGTGATGTTATATATTTCATACATTTTCTATATTAATGTGTATATTGTTTATTGTATTAACAGGTGGAGCTGGATGAACTTCTGTCAAAGAGGTCTACTTGATGGCAGAGAGACGATGAGTCATGGATTGGCTCTCCATCTTCATGGTCAAGCAAGGGCCACCGATTATTTCATAAAAGTCCATAGGAAACTAGTTTTTGGGACATTTTTTGTATGCCTAGATGGCTTTGTATACATACTTTTGTATGTTACTAAAGTATATTTTGTATATATGCCTCTATGGCTTTGTTTGGACATGCCTATATGGCTTTGTATATAAACTAGATGTTATGTTCATGACATTATGTATATGACAGTTTATATTAAATATTTAATATGATGATCAATTATTGTTACAGGAATTTGGTTTACACGTGCCAATTGCATTTGCTTGAAAGTTTATAAATCATTTTCAAATAATCCATTTTGTGCATATCTTGCAATCATTGCATTCTGTGGGACTGTGCATTTCTTTGAGGCATCATTTCAAACAGTTCACACACCTTGTCTATGCTTCCACACTTTCCATACATGTCTATAAGGGCAGCTACAAATACAATACATGTGACAAAATTCTTATATCATTTATGCTTTGATGGTTGTCTACACCATGTTCCCTAGACCCCATTCTGGCATAGGCAAGGAGGAAATTGGATAAGGTTGTGCAATTTGGTTTTAGATGTGTCAAAATTTGTGTTTGGTTGAAATTTAGTTTTGTGCATTTGCTTGAGAGTTCTTAAAGCCTTATGAAAAATACATTTCGTGCATATCTTGCAATCATTGCATTCCATGAGACAACATTTCTTTGAGGCATCATTTCAAACAGTTCACGTTCTTTGTATATGCTTCCAGACTTTGCATACATGTCTTGCAGGGTTCTTGTGAAACATGAACACACCATCCTGAAGCATGAAAGACATGTGAGCTCTGTAAATGAAGGCATCTTGTGAAGACCATACCATGAAACATGAACACCATAACTGAGCATCCCGATCCTTTGAAAACAACACCAACAGGGATATGATCAACACCTCCTGACCTTTTGACATCTATGACAAACAACTTTCAACACATTGTACTGGTGATATCCCTTAAGAGACCAAAGTGCAAAAATGAAGCAATCTTTGACGAGCAGTTACTCAGAAACCATGTCACTTAGAAAGATTTCTGTCTGAGGCTATGGGATCATGTAGGGTCCCTCTACAATAATCTCCCTCTATTTTTTATATCTCTGAGGCATTTGCCTGTGGCGAAAGTTTTTCTGCTGCTCCAAAAATGGTCAGATGCATGCAGTGTAAAGTTGCAAAGGGGTGTAACTTTCATTTTGCTCCTCGTGCAACCAATCAGACAGTTCCAATGCATCTAGATGGGTGCATTTAGGCTAGGCATGGTCTTGTTTCACACCCAAACATGTCGAAACAGTCTGAGCTACATTATACCGGTGATAGCCCTTAAGAGACCAAAGTGCAAAAAGGCAGCAATCTTTGATGAGATTTTACTCAGAAACCATGTCACTTAGAAACATTCTATTTGAGGTTACGGGATCATGTAGGGTCCCTCTACAATAACCTCTCTCAATTTTTTATATCTCTGAGGTGTTTGCCTGTGGTGAATATTTTTTTGCTGCTCCAAAAATGGTTAGATGCATGTAGTGTAAAGTTGCAAAGGGGTGTAACTTTCATTCTGCTCCTCGTGCATCCAAATCGATAGTTCCAACGCATCCATATGGGTACATTTAGGCTAGGCATGGTCCTGTTTCGCACCCAAACATGCCAAAACAGTCCAAGCTACATTGTACTGATGATATCCCTTAAGAGACCAAAGTGCAAAAATGCAACAATCTTTGACAAGTTGTTACCCAGAAACTATGTCACTTAGAAACATTACGTCTGAGGCTACGAGATCACGTAGGGTCCCTCTACAATAACCTCTCTCATTTTTTTATATCTCTGATGCATTTGCTCGTGGTGAATATTTTTTGCTGCTCCAAAAATGGTGAGATGCATGCAGTGTAAAGTTGTAAAGGGGTGTAACTTTCGTTCTGCTCCTCGTGTGGCCAAACTGACAGTTCCTACGCATCCAGATGGATACGTTTAGGCTAGGTATGGTCCTGTTTCACACCCAAACATGCCAAAACAGTCTGAGCTACATTGTACCAACAATATCCCTTAAGAGACCAAAGTGCAAAAAGGCAGCAATATTTGATGAGCTGTTACTTAGAAAATGTGTCACTTAGAAACATTCTGTCTAAGGCTACAGGATCATGTAGGGTCTCTCTATAATAACCTCTCTTAGTTTTTTATATCTCTGAGGTGTTTGCTCGTGGTGAAAGTTTTTCTTCTGCTCCAAAAATGGTCAGATACATGCAATATAAAGTTGCAAAGGGGTGTAATTTTCATTCTACTCCTCGTGCGACCAAACCTACATTTCCAACGTGTCTGGATGGGTATGTTTAGGCTAGACATAGTCTTGTTTTGTACCCAAACATGCCGAAACAGTTCGAGCTACATTGTATCGGCGATATCCCTTAAGAGACCAAAGTGCAAAAAGGTAGCAATCTTTGACGAGCTATTACTCAAAAATTGTGTCAGTTAGAAAAATGTCATCTGAGGCTATGTGATCACATAGAACCCCTCTACAATAACCTCTCTTAGTTTTTGATATCTTTGAGGAATTTGCCCGTGGTGAAAGATTTCTTGCTGCTCCAAAAATTGTCAGAAGTGTGTAGTGTAAAGTTGTAAGGCAGGCTACTTTTTGTTTTGTTCTTTGTGAGGCCAAACCGTTAGCACTAACATGTCCATTTGGGCACATATATGCTATGCATGGTCACTTCCCTTCATTATAAAAGGGTCATAGTCTTTCCTATTCGAAGGGTCACAACTTTTCACCTTTGAAATGTCATCAGTATTCGTGAGAACATCAAGATAACACTTTCTACAAATGTTCTCCATGCATTATCATCCTTTTTATTTCTTACCCCAATAAATTGGGTTGCTTTCAACATCAATGCATCAACCATTCATGTAGCACTTCACATACTAGTAAAAGACATTAGCCCTCTTAAGGGTCAAGACCTTTCAACTTATCAAGAAAGCATTGTTTCATTTGTTGCTATTTCAACTCAGAAGTGACATGATAGAGCTTTATGGTGGTGACCTTGTATGAAAAATAGTGAACATGCACCAACTAGCACCCATAAATGTGAATAAAGTGGCATGTATGCTTGATAGTATTATTTCACCATTCAATCTAGCTAGTCTAATGAGGAGGATGTGGCTCCAAATTCTAGTAAACATGTCATAAATGGTCATTCAAGCCCTTTGAAAACCCTTACATATTCTAAGTAGAGATTATTCCACATATACCATGGAGAGCAATTGTGACATCATACAAGATCGAGATAAGAAAGCCCCAATCTATTGTGCATGTAGGACTAAGCTTCCATCTCACTAGTTGTCTATTGTATGGGGAGAAATTACCATACTTGTTTGATGCCACTTCTACTATATTAAATTCACCACACACAACCCAAATTTTTATGACTTTAATATACAATCTCGTGTTGATATTCAACATGATGATTCATTTTTACTTTAAAGGACTCTTTTGTTGGATGTCTTCAAAGGATTAGCTTTGTGTGCTAAGTGGATTATGAGAGCTATAGAGAGGATTGAATTTTAAAAAATCCTACTATGTAATACAATTGGACTTTAAATATTTGAAGTAAACCATCTACAAATATCCATTGAAGCATGGATTTATAATGCAAATATGGACACCATCAATAAAAATGATTTGTATTAACCAAATATCCATATATGCATACATCAATATATGTCGATATAAGTATAACATATATACAAAATAGCCATATAGGATTACAAGAATGGCATATAGGCATACAATGTCAACTATATGCAATAAAAAATATATGTCCACAAATGCCATAGAGGCATACAACAAAGGAACCTAATAAAAATTCATTCCCCTCTATCTGGTGAAGAGAATAGATCATGGGCAGCCTTTGATCTTTGAGGGGATGGAGATGCGTATGAGGGTGGTCTACTACAAACCCGAGGGCTCCTCCTCCTATTTAGTTGTTCACGGATCTATAGTTGTTACAATAAAAAGTATAGACAATAATATATAGAAATTACATTATAAAAAATGAAACATATAACAAAATAATCACTTACCACTACCAAAAAAATTGTCTCCTCATTTGCCTCAGTACCAGGATTAGGTTGTGGTGATGTCATGTCCTATAGAAACCATCTAGATAGAAATTAAACTTCAAATCAATAATCATTTAATTTTTCAAAAATAAACAACTATAACAACGAATCTAATTTAAAATTTACTAATCTGCCTCATACCCCCATCAAAGGCATGGAGCTATGAATCACAGAGGACACACCATGCTCCATTGCCCTATGAACTTCAGGAGGTGTCTCCGCAATCTGCATCATCTGAAAATAAAACAACATTATTAAATCACGAAAACTAGAATAGTGATGCAAGTCATGGCTCCTAACATACACACACATTCACCTAAACATGGAAGTACACACAATAAAGCACACAAGTCGTGTATGCATATATACAAATTAGACGAAGATTCATGACTATTGTGTGGTATAAGGGTCAACAAAGGAGGGACCATAGTAGCATCAAATTTTGGGTTTAAGAAGTCAGAGAGGGAGTGAAGGTGTGAGTTTAGGTTTAGGTTGGTGGTAGGGTTGTAGGGTAGCATAAGCATGACTTTCTAAATTGTTTAAAAAAATTAAAAAAAATAGTAGGATGAGAGATTCCACCTATTACTAAAAGTGATAAAAAATCTGACTATGCGGAAAGGACTCCAACCAAGAAGATAAATGTAAAAGGGACCCATCTAAATACATAACATGATCTAACTCTACAAATAACATGTTAAAGGTATCCAACTATGCAAAATGTACTCTGTCTAGATATTGTAATGAAGCTTTGTATTGTACCAAAAAAAGATATTCATTATCACCAATGCATCACTATGATACAACTAGACACATAATACACATTCTTCACCATCAATTCCCATAGTAAAGTCTTGGGTATGAGCATCAAAAACATCACAACCAAGAGTTTAATCTATTAATCTAGCTTCTTGGGTTGAGAACTATGAATGTTGGAGGTAACAATCATTGAAATTGTAAATAAGTTCTTTCTTATTTTGGATAGGGAAGATAGGATCGACTCCCTTATGGATAGAAATTAGAACCCTACTAGGCTCCAAGTATGTAAAGTATATTATATGAGGGAACTTTGATCATTTCAAAGGTTAAGGGGTCCGTAGAAAAGGTGGTAGTGTATTTAAAGAGGTGTTTTACTTTGCCCTTAAGAAGAATAAAGGAGCCATGAGCATTTGTATGATATCAACACCTTGGAAATATGGTGGTATGTTTAGTTAGGGTAAGAGGTTGTGCTACTTTAACCCTAAGGTTTTATAGAGTCTTGTGCTTTTTGGTCTATTGATATTGATTATTAAGTTGTAGATATTAATGTTGGTTAGGTTGATTGGTTTAAACATAGTGTTATTGATAAAAAAATATTAAATTTTAATCTTTAGTGGGTTGAAAGTTTTTAAAATTTTGAAGTGAGGAGTTTGATAATTTTAAGAAAATTTCATGGTTCCCATAAGAAGTTATAAATTAGCTAAAGAAAATACTAGGTTGTAGACGTTGAAATGGTTCTATATTATTGGAAAATATATTGGTTCATGAAAAATTGTTTATTTTAGTTGTTGAAATAGTCATGGTTTATTGATGTTTAGACATAAATTACATGGACCTTTATTAGAGTGCAAGTTTGTAGTAATCATGGTTCATTGGTGAAGTTATCAACCTATTAAGCAATTATTAAATTATAGGCTCGAAACAATGGTGGTTCATTGGTGAAGATATTTGTGTCAAAATAGTCAAGTTTCATTTATAAACATATCAAACTAATGAAACATTATCAGGTTGTAGGAATGGAAATGCTCATGGTCCATTGTTAGAATATATTAGGCTCATGATTCAAGATTCCAGTGACACCTCTTTGCAGCTCAGAATGTCTCTGTTTTGACTCTATCTCTAGGTTTTCCATCTCATGTGGTGGATTTTTGAATTTCACTTTTAATTCTCATGCATTCTATGGTGAACTCTCTTGGCTCTTTAACTAGTTGTGAACTCTTGTGAAGATTTGGCTCTCTTGGTGATATACTATAGCTCTTTCTTATGCTTCCTCAAGTCTCCATTGCTGTTGTGCTCTTTTGGTACATGTTTATGTGAGTTCTTGGAGGATTTTGTGCTCTATTTCATCTAAAAGAATATAGTAGTATTAAATGAAGGGTCCTCATTAGACTTAGGTGGGTTAGATGTAGGATCAGAAGTAGGGATGGAAGAAATTGAGCCAATAGGATTGACATAGTGTGTACGGGAATGGATTAGTGTAAATTTGAAGATTTTGGTTAGGGGTGACTTGTTGCCCCCATAATTAATACCTAAAACCTAGATGATGTTGGAGTCAATCATATGCTATATAAGATGTCATAGGCCCGTTCCCCTCTCTGGTGTCATGTCTTGGGGTCTAATTGGTGGTAATTGGATGAATTTATTAGAGAGAATTTGTTGAAGAATAGTGTGGAGGGGATCAATAAGCTTTGGTAGACATGTATGGATAATGTGGTAGCATAGACAAGGTAGTGAGCTATTTGAAAAGATGCCTCAAAGAAATGTGATCTCATGGTGATGTCCTTATCTATGCATCTTCTTGTCATGGCATTCCATGAGATCACATTTCTTTGAGGCATTTTTTCAAATAACTATATTGTAATTGAAATTTTGTCATCTATCAACATCTAGTTATTAGTTATGCAATGTCTAGTAATGATTTGAGTTTGAAAGATGTGCAATGTAATGTAATCAATGATATGAATATAAAATACAAAAATCTAGTAAGTACAATTCATTAGTTAAACTATTTATTTTATTACCTGAGTGAAGCTTTGAACTCCACCACCACTGGCAGGTGTTGCCGTGAAATCTCCAAGATTAACTTATTCAACATCTAAAATCATATATTAGAATACCATTCATATAAAAATGCTATTCACATGTAATATTTATAATTGTTTACTAGCTATATACCTTGGTAGTAGATGTCGTAGTGTAATATGCAGGTGGAGAACCGTTGAAAATTACATCAATGCTATGACCCTGTAATTTCATTAAAATCATCAAACTAAATTAGTTAATCTTGTATTTCAAAAACGAAATTTAATAAATTAAATTCAATGAACTTGCTAACATTTACCTGAGTATCAAGGTCAAAAGTCTCACTCAAGAGAGTATCTGTCATCACCATCTGCTCAGTTGCAGATGTAGCCTGTGCACCTGCATCTTGGCTATCCATGGGGTCATAACCACAGGTTGACCCATAAGCCTGACAAGTATGGGGTGGAACCCTTCTCCTCGAACTCTCCCCTAGCCTATGTTGTGTTGTAGGACTGTCATGCTCTATGATGCTCTAGGTCAAGACACTAATGGACTGAAGTGTCTCGACTTCAACACTCTCCTTCACAATGGAAGGGATAGACACATGCTCATGGGCTGGTCTGGTGAGTGCTCATCTCGCTAACCGCTGTGGGTCAACACATGCCCCTGGTCTATCCTGTGCTAACCCCCCACCTCTACCCTAGAAGTCCCGCATATCAAAATAGTTTGGCACTTTATTTTTTACAAACTCGCAGTAGAGTTTCCTTAAAAAGTATTGCGGGACCTCATTATTGTTGCATGTAGGATGGTCAAAAACCATCCACCACCTCTGCCCAAAATTGTCCCTTATCGCTTGGTTGTTGCACGAGTGGATAGGGAACCTCTTGCATGTAAGGGGTAGAGGTTGATTTGTTCATTGGTCTATAAAAATGGAACACAAGTCCAATTTTGTAATTTTCTTCTTCTTTTACTTGTTCATATGACAACTTGTCTACATAGTACTCTCTAAATTCTCTCCTCTTTTTTGACCAACTATATATTTGCTTTCTAATTGGATCTACATTTGATAACATAGATTCAAGAGATTGAGCAAGCATGGATCTATGCAAGGTTGAAGTTGCAGGATCTTTCAACCTTGCAATTATGTCCTCAATTTGTTTTTTATTGTTTTCAATTTGCCCCATTAGATTTTCTTGTGTTCCAGGGGCATGTTGAGGAATGAATGGAGGTGTTTGTTGTTGGGGTTGTTCTTTAGCAGGTATTTGTTGTTCAGGTGATTCAAGATTTTGTGGATTTTTAGGAGGAAGAGGAGGTGCATTATCATTTCCTATAAATTAAAGAAATTTATATAAAAAATCTACTTAAACCTACCTATTTAACAACAAATTCAGACAAAAAACTAAATACAACTTACTCCTTTGGCCTCCTCAACGTTGTGGTGGCATTTTGACAATGAATCAGCGATGATTTGGCAATCATTTTGACCTCCAATAACACGAGCACGCTCTAAAGGGTTTGCAGGCTGTGGGTAGAAGAAAATGAAATGGGAAAATGAGGAAAAATGCAGTTTTTTTTAAATAGGCAAGCATCACATCCTCTTACATTTGTGTTTACATCTCTGAACAAGGTAGGCCACCATAAACCTACTAGCATTACCTCCCTAGTTGTTTCATCACTAGAATTATGTCCTCCTAAAACTCCCTTATGTTCTTTTATTAAAATGTAATTTCTTTCATCTCTAAAACTACCCTTCTTATTAGTTCATATTTTCCAATGATGTGTAATTTTCCTTTAATTAATGTATATGGAAAGCACCTCCACATCAGTCTATTCCTCTCATCTTTTAAACTTCCTTCAGGGAATTCCCCTACTGACAATAATTATGCTACATCACTTAGTTCTTGGGGCACCACATTTACCCTAAACAATTTTTTGGTAAGAATTTTATCCTCAATTGATTCTAAGTCCTCCCCACTTTCAATTCTATATAAGTAATCCGGTCCTTGATTAACATAGTTAGGTTTTACCATGATTTTAAATTTAAACTCCTCAAATAGTACTAACCAACAATATATTCTTCCTTGAATCATTAGTCTATTCATTAGATACTTAAGTGGTTCATGATCTATAAAAAATACAATAGGAATAGACAACATGTAGTGTCTAAAATTATGTAAGGCATACACCATTTTTAGAGCCTCTCTCTTTGTAGTTGTATAATTTTGTTTAGCTTGTGATAGTTTCCTACTAGAAAATTCTATAGGGTGGTCTCTATTTTCTCTTGGTTGTGCCAGTACTACACCTATTACAATACCAAAGTGTAATGTCCCCTTCTAGGCTCGTGATTAGTCCATCATAGAATTCCGGTGGGCTAGCCATTTGGTTAAGTGATAAAAATGAAATATTTAAAGGGTCACTTAAGTTACTTTTTGGAACGCTCACATTGGGAAATATTGAAAGTGAAATTCAAGTGATATTTCCCTCCAAAGTAAACGTCCCTCTTGGAGAGTTTTTAAAGAGGGAAAAGTGCCTCATTTGATATGCTTATTTTTATGATATTTCTCTTTGGGGAGCTCTGCTAGCATTTTTGCTTATGAAGGGTTTGAGGATTCGAACCAGAGGCTTGTGGAGATGGAAACCTCCATAGGTGACGGCATTCTACAGGTGTGAAAGACCACCCAACGGTGCCTTTGTGAGTGGATGTATTTAGCATTCACATTTGTGCTTCATTGGAGTCAATAGTTGACAGATTGAAGAGGAATTTTGAGATATTTCATTATAGATTTATTCTAGTTTGACAATTGCAGCCTGGGAGTTCAGTTTACCAGTAGAGATAAGGTAGATGTTGTGAGTTTGGGACGGTTAATCTTTGTCGCTGCTGGCTGTATTACCCAAATCTGCCATATCACATTTGAGGGCATTTTGAGGTTGTTTCTTGCATATATTCATCTTCCAAATCTGATTGTCCCTCTTGGTAGAGAGCCTACAACACTTCGCAGAGGTATTTTGGTGGCTCGTGACAATTCTCTCGATTGTTCGACCCTTCCAGCCATGGTCGTATACCACCAAGTTTGACGTGGGATAGTGTGGAGCTTATTTCTCATTTGGGGCAGTATTTGTTTTGCATTGTATGAGGCCTCCAAGGCCTATTGTATTGTTGTTAACAATGAATGCATGATACTCTGTGATTATTGATGATTCTGAGCAATATTGTAATATCAAGTGGCTGGTTCGGCAGTAGCCACAAATTGAAGTTTCAAATCTGCATATGGGTATGCATTAAAACCTCTTTATTTGTTGATATATGAACTGAGTCTTTCATAATTCTCTTGCATTCCTTGTATATTTTCTGGGTTCTAGTTATAGGCTCTATATTATATGCTCCAGCAACACAATTGCAGGAAAATAGAAACCCCTTCTACATTCTTCTGTCTAGTCTGAAAGAACACACAATAAAATAATAAAATAACACTTAAAAGGATTTTAAAAATATACAAACAGGTACGACACTTTACACAAAGGCATCTACATGTCCATAGAAGGGTAGTTTTCACTCAAGAAATATAAGGATTTGTGCTTCTACAATCTTGGTCTTCAACATATTACATGCTCCTTGACATCTATATGTCTATTCAAACTTTTTGTTATTCTTCTTTTTTAAGAGCTCTTTAATAGGACTAGAAATTGCCACATAGTTCCAAATGAATTTGGGGTGATACCTTGTATAGCCTAAGAATGTATTGACCTATGATACAATCTTTGGTGGTGGGAGGTTTAGTATTATGACAAATTTCATAGGGTCCACCATCATGCCTTCCTTACATATAATATGTCCTTTTAAGATGCCAAAAGGTACTACAAATGTACATTTCTTTAAATTCAAGGCTATTTGGAGGCTTTTGCACCTTTCCAACATTAGTCTTAGCACTTGTACATGGTCTTTCAATAACCCATAAACTGTCTAGTCATCGAGTTAAACTTCCAAGAAATCATGTATAAAATCTTTAAAGGTATTCACCATGATTTTGCTAAATATTGTAGGAGCATTCTTCAAACCAAAAGGCACCACAGTGTACATGAACAAACCCCATTCTATGGAAAATGTTGTTTTTGGTTGGCCTTTCTCTTGTATTTTTTACTTGATGATAGCCTAAAAACTGATGCAGAGGTAGGAGGACCAAAACTATCCTCAATAACATTAACAAATCAAAGAAATAATCCAATTGCTTTGGTCAGGTTGAAGAGAACATTAATACATATTTTTCCTCCAATTTTCATAAAGATCCAATGGTAGGAGAGAAAGTTATGACTCTTTTCCCAAAACTACAAACCCTAGGCAGCGTTCAGACTTGCCCTCACCAAAATTGCAATATCTCTCACAAAACTTATTGAAATTATACCAAACTAAAATAATTGTAAACTATAAATACATATCTTTCCATCCATCTATTATATGCATCAATGTGAGGCCGTACCAAGTCGTACCATGCATATTTTCAAACTGTATTTTTAGAAAATTAAACTCTGTAGACCTACCCTCAATAAAAATGCCATAACTTATTCAAATCTCAATAAAATTTGATGCGACAAAAAAAATGGAAAGTAGACTCAATACTATTTCCAACCATATATGGCTTGCCCCTGTATCTATCCGTACAAAACCGTACCAAACGCTGCAACAAGACTGTTATAGGAGAATTCTAGAAATTGCAGTCACTAAAACGGTCATAACTTCCTCAATATTGCACCAAATTTGATGACACAAAAAGGAAAGGGAGGGTGATTGAATATAATTTTATTTGAAATCAAAAAGAAATGTCATCCTACCCTTACTGGGCTGTACCATGCAAGAAAACAGTAAATTTCTGAAATATAATATAGAAAACATTGCTTTTTACCATTCCATTCTCAATTTTCAATCACCTCCAAGTTTTCAAAGGTATACAAGGCCTTTTTAAAGGTATTACAAATGACGTTTAAGTTTCCAACTACTTGGAATGAACCAAGAGCCAAATGACTCTTCACCTTTCCTTATTCTTCATCTTTTTTCTAACTTTACATTGACAACCTTTACATGGTTTGCAATATTTTGCATATTTGAACTTCCTAGTAACCTCTAAGACATAACAATGACTTGATTAACCTTATACAATGATGAATCATTACAATATTAGATCATTTTAATCAAACTCCTATGGAAGTCAAAGTGCTCCTGCACCATACAACCAACCAACAAAGATTTCCAAGTCCCTTAGAAATGTATTTGCAACAAAAGTCTCTTTCCTCTATCTTCAATCTTCAATCTTCTCAGCTACAATCTTCCAAATCTTCACATCAAGAAAGGTGATCAACCAACTAAAAAAACAAACTACCATCTTCACAGAGCATCCTTAGGTTCCTTCTATTCCCTTCAGTGGAGTATTCTTTAGGCTGCAACATCAAGTGCTTCTACAGGTATCCATCTCTCTCACTGCTTCACAACAAACCAACTCACCAAACCATTCATCTCACCCAATAGCAGATCCTGGTGATGCACCTACCACTCTTTCCTCAGTGGTTTCTCTCTGCATCCTTCTCCAGCCAAATCTTTATTAGAGAATGGTCATGATAGACCTCATCTTGTCTGCCAACACACACAACCTCAGACAACATCCTTCTCCAGCTAGATGGATAAGCACCTGCAACCAAACAAATGAGCAACACAAAATCCAAAAGGTGTAGATTGCCTCCCTCGGTGATCTATCTACACAATCAAGATCTTCTCGCTCTTCACCTGTCTTTTCAGTGACAGGAAAAAAAAATACACACCACCCAAATTTTTCGCCAGCTCTGATACCAATATGATGCAGAGGTAGGAGGACCAAAACTATCCTCAATAACATTAACAAATCAAAGAAATAATCAAATTGCTTTGGTCAGATTTAAGAGAACATTAATATATATTTTTCCTCTAATTTTCATAAAGATCCAATGGTAGCAGAGAAAGTTATGACTCTCTTCCCAAAACTACAAACCCTAGGCAGCGTTCAGACTTGCCCTCACCAAAATTTCAATATCTCTCACAAAACTTATTGAAATTATACCAAACCAAAATAATTGTAAACTAGAAATACATATCTTTCCATCCATCTATTATATGCATCAATGTGAGGCCGTACCAAATCGTACCATGCATATTTTCAGACTGTATTTTTAGAAAATTAAACTCTACAGACCTACCCTCAATAAAAATGCCATAACTTATTCAAATATTAATGCAATTTGATGCAACAAAAAGAAATGGAAAGTAGACTCAATACTATTTCCAACCATATATGGCTTGCCCCTATATCTATCCATACAAAACTGTACCAAACGCTGCAACAGGACTGTTATAGGAGAATTCTAGAAATTGCAGTCACTAAAACGGTCATAACTTCCTCAATATTGCACCAAATTTGATGAGACAAAAAGGAAAGGGAGGGTGATTGAATATAATTTCATTTGAAATCAAAAAGAAATGTCATCCTACCCTTACTGGGCCGTACCATGCAAGAAAACAACAAATTTCTGAAATATAATATAGAAAACGTTGCTTTTTACCATTCCATTCTCAATCTTCAATCACCTCCAAGTTTTCAAAGGTATACAAGGCCTTTTTAAAGGTATTACAAATGACCTTTCAGTTTCCAACTACTTGGAATGAACCAAGAGCCAAATGACTCTTCACCTTCCCTCATTCTTCATCTTTTTTCCAACTTTACATTGACAACCTTTACATGGTTTGCAATATTTTGCATATTTGAACTTCCTAGTGACCTCTAATACATAACAATGACTTGATTAACCTTATACAATGATGAATCATTACAATATTGGATCATTTTAATCAAACTCCTATGGAAGTCAAGGTGCTCCTGCACCAAAAACCCACTGGTGAAAGAGTAATCATATCTTCTAGCCATTGACTCAAGAACCTCTTTGGTGAATGGTACAGGAAAGGGATCATGCATACATGCTTTATTCAATTCCCAAAATTCAACACAAATTATTTTCTCCTATGTTTTTATGCTAGATGACCATTGGACTTGCCCACTCCAAATCTTCTACTGGTTTTATGATTCCACCGGCCAACATCTTGTCCAACTCCTATTTTACTTTCACCTTTAGATTGGTCATCATAATCTTTTAATAGCTTTGCTACTTGTAGTACTTCTTTCTCTCCCCAATAATTACCAATTCTTGTCATTTTAGATGTTCCCTCTCTTGCTATGTTTTCTTCTCTTATTTTTAGTGGTTGGTAGAAATATTAAGACTTTTTTGGACTATGTGTTATTAATTCTCTTTCTCCTTCCTCAACGTGCACCTTCCATGGATTATTTTGAAATAATTTTTTACTATTTATACAAATTAATAGCATCATGAGGGGGAAGATAACAAAGTGCACACAATTATGATGAAGATATGAAGGATGTTTAACATAGTGCTAATGCTTAAAAGACATCACACCTAGTCATTGTATTTGAATATTTAGTTGTACTGTTATTGTTGTTGTGTTCTCTTATTCTTATATTGCTAGAGAGCAATAATAGTTTAGGGACTTTTATTGTATTACTTTTTGCATAGTTAAGACCTTTTGAATAGAATAACAAAATTTTATTCTAGAGGATTCTAAAAATCATAAGTTAGTTTGATCAATATTTTACAAGTTTTATATAAATTATATTAAATTTATGAACTGATATTTTGTTAAGTATATATCTTTACAAGCTTCAAAAATAAGAAATCAATAAATATAACCCTAGCTCTATTCAGAACCTTGTAATAAAGCATCTTGTTTTTTATAAAGTCAGTTGGGAAAAAGGGTCTAGAACCCTGTACAAAATAACCCAAAGGATAGAACAAAATCCTCACATAGGCCAGAAACAATGCATTAACAATAGACAACCAGCATAACATAGAGACCTAAAAACCCAACAAAATTGACTTTAATAAAAAAACAAATTAGAAAACATGGAAGAAACAACTAAGGATTCCCTTCGATCCCATGCTTAGTGAGGAATTTGAACATCTCCTCATAATCCCCTAGGCTATCAACCCCAATGACCTGGATCTTGTCGTCAAACTCCTTCACATCAAAGAAGGCGATAGCAACACGGTGCAAGACTTTGGTAGAAAACCCCACCATCACTTTCCAATTCTTCTGTAGCTCCCCAACCTTAGACCTAAGATCAACAACCCTCAACAGTCTTATCACACATGGTGCATTTCCTCTTGTCCTCCTCTTGATCATGATTATCCTCCTCGTCCTCCGAGTAGGGAGTGTTCATTATTACAATGTTCTAGTGTTAAATTGATAAGAAGAAATGAACCTTTTTTAAAATTAAGTTATTTTTTTAAGCATAAAAACCCACAAGAAAAAACCTATTAGTTAATTTAAATTACAATGACATGTATTTTATTCCAACAAAAACTTATTTACCCTAAAACCAAATAAAATCATTCAATTTCACTATTTAAAAAAAAAAAGTCTTGTCTTAATTTTTCCAATGACATGTGAAGGTTAATTGGGAAGATATTACATTGATCAACAAAACTCAATCCCTTTCAACAAATGTACAAATCCTTGTCAACAAAATATCCATTCAAATTCCAATCAATTGATGAGAATTATGAATAAGAAACATCAACATAGTTACAAAACATAAGGAAATAAAATATGCTTGAGGTAAGTAAATTCTTCAAATTAATTCAAAAGTGCACTCCTTGATAGAATCTATCGGCATATCCATTGCATATTAAGTGATTTTATGCATATTTCCATTAAGATTTTAGATTTTTTTTAATTAATTCCAGTGCAACACTATATTTGCTCAAGAATGAAAAAGATTATTTCATATTAGGTAAAATTTCCTTTTGTAAAGGAATGTGAAAGAGGAAAACAAGAAGTTTCGTCTTTGAAATTTTGCTTAGTCTTGGCACACATTGTTTCATTAATCATTGTAGGTGTTTGGCCTACACAAGGTTCTATGAAAGTATAGAAAATTATGATTCTTTTTCAAGGCCTTATGTTGCATTAAATGACAAAAAGTATTTCTTGATTTTACATTATATCTTAAAGGAACAACTTCAAGTATAAAGCCTATAGATCACATCCTTGAAAATACTTTGCGTAAGACTATACATAGTGCTACTACTCATTGACAAGCATAAGGAGGTATGTATGAGTTCAATCTATGAAAGAGAATATATTGTCATGGCTTGTTGGGAGTCCTATGACTAATCCTATAGGATTTGGTGATAGTTGTAGAAACTTTGACTAACCAGACATTTATAATAGGAGTATCCAACCATGAAACTCTAGGTGTAACTATGATTTAAGTGTATACTAATGCAAAAAGAAAGATCTTGTGAGATTTGTAAATTTAATTTTTGTGGATTTGTCCCACATCTTTTACCTATATTGAAGTCCACATTTCACATAATGTAATACTAATATAATCTTACCTCATACAAAAACTAGGCATGATTCCCAAATATATAGAGAATTTGCAAGATTCTCCTCAAGTGTTCTTTAATAATACTCAATATTCTTAGATCCACCATGATATTGTTAGAGACAAAATTAATAGCCATATATTTAGGGATTTAGTCCTATGCATTTAATACTTTTTATTTTAATAAAAGACACCACATAGAACAACTAGATGTAAGTGCTATTAGGAATAGGTTAGTTGTAGGTTGGTGAACAAATTTAGCACAATTTGGATTGGTTCTTGTAGGACTCTCCTACTCTGTTTTCTATAAAAAACACGTATCCCTATTTCAGTTAGCAAGAGAATAATAAGAAGCTTGATTATAATTTTTGGTTTTGTACATTTATTTTAAGTTAAGTTTTAGTTCATGGTATTAGATCCTAGAGTGATGGGCAATTGCATTGAACAAATTTATTGCTTTGTATATTGCACGAGAAAGTTGGCAAGTGTCTATTGCATTTGATGTTATTAGAAGAGAAATTCGCCACTTCAATTTGAAGGAGAGCTATGATTGAAGTGAAATGTTGTTTGTAATGAGAGCTATGTTTGGAGAAAGTGCATAAGACTAAATCCCTAACTAGTCTACCAAAATTAGAAATAAATAGAGAGAGATAGGGCCCTATGTTGTGAAGAGCTAGTGCTAGTCTAAAGATGTTGTGAGTTGTAAGTTTTGAAGAATTAGAGAGAAGTATCAAAAGGTGTAAGACAAAGATCTGGTCACATCTATTGTAGGAGAACCTCTAAGGATTAGAAATATTTGATGGCATTGGATTCAATATTTGGAAGCTAAGAATGCATATGCTTTTGTTGAATAAGGACATACTCAAAATAATTGAAGGGACTAAGACTAAGCCTACCCAAGTTGCACAGGAGTAAATCCTTGAAAGAGGTTGGTTTACATCATATAAAGTAACCAAAGGAAAGTTTCACTCTTAGAGATGGCAGGAATTGACAATATGTCATTGAAGATGCACAATGTTAACTACAGTCAAATCACAGATGTATGGTATGTCGTATGGTATGTCCCTTCTTTAGCAAAAATCCTTTTGTTAATTAGTAAGATTATTGATGTAAGGATACTAGTACATTTTGAAAGCAAGGTATGCATTTCAAATGATGTGAGAGGAGTGACTATGATAAAGGAACTAGAGATGGCAACCTCTACATGTTGTGTACATTAGTACCAGAAGATGCGTCAGCAATAATAGATAACGAAAATTGTAAGCATGGAGTTACATTTATGGGAGCTTGAAAGAATATCTAAAGATTATAGGTTATTATGATGCAGATTCGGAAGATGTATTGATAGCATTAAATCAACTTTAATAGTTTTAAATTGTGACAGCAAAACACTGCAAGAAATAGATTTGAGTTTTAGAAGGAAGGATTCAATGTACTACAACTTGATAGAGAAATATATGGCTAAGTGGGAGTCTAGAGATACATAATTAATAGTCATATACCTAGAGATTTAAGTATGTGCATTTAGTGCTTCCTATTTTAATAAAAGACAACACATAATATAGTTGTATAAGTATTGTTAGAAGTACATTAACTATAGGTTAATGAGTAGATCTAGGGTAGTTTGAATTGAGTCTTTTAGGACTCTCCTACTTGACAGAGAAGAATGAAGAGTTCAATTTTGATGGCTATTCTTAAATATCATCCACTTCAACAGTCAAAGGTTAATTTTGGCCAATAAAAATAAGACAAATATTTACCACTTTTTGTTGTGAATGAGGTGTAAAATTGCTATTGGCTGTTTGACCATTGAAATGGATAATTGGCCAATAGGCTTTTATATGTGATCATTATAGTGCTTGGAATTGTCTCAGGCCGTACAAATAAAAAAAATCATGGCAAAAAATTTTATAAAATCATCCGTTATTCCTATTGCTGTATTCCTTGAACCTCCTATAGTGCAAGTGCTAGTATTTAAGTAGAGTGCAATTTTGTATCCATCTCTGTTGCTAGTAGAAGGAAGTCTCTGTAGTAGAATTTTCATGAAGATAGTCGATTTGGGAAGTGAAGAGAACCTTGGTCACTGTTTTTGACGAAGTAGGTGATATGAAACCCGACATGGAAACTATTAACCTTTTGGGAAACTTCAAAAAGTCAATGAAGAGACAAAATCTGTACACAAAGCCCAAGCCATGAAATCTTTGAGGGACCGTAGGGATAGTGATGATGTCACAAAATTGAAAAAAAACAAAGAAATTAAGGGCAAGCGTGAAGCACTTGACAAAGCTAATGTTTGCATTTGTTTTGGTTGCAGATATCAGAGCCTTGGTATCAAATATAGTAATGAGGGATTTGGGCTTCAAATCATGCTGATGAAGGGCATCAAGTTTGCTAAGATTGTTAATTCGGGTTTTCGTGGTGGTCAGACGATCGATTGATGATATGAGGATAACAGGAAGATTCATTGTGTATATTAGAGAAGCAGATTTGTTTATGATGCATTCGAGGTAGCTTGGAGATCCTAACGAGCTGTGTAACGTACAGAAGCCGTGTAAGGTGCAGATTAACTGCAACCATGGAAGGTCTAGTTTAATCGTCCAGAACTTGGAGTGATGTACACCGTCCCATTTCCAGCCGTCTCATTTTCAGAGAGCGTGAAGTGCATATCCACTATTCGTGATGGAGAAGCTGTGCATCATCTTCGGATCCATGACAGAGATGGTCACATCGGTGCCCGCCCTTCTGTCGGCATGAAACATGAAACATGAAGTATTTCAGAAATGGTCGCTTTATGACGGATGATATTTAAGTAGAGTGGGACATGACTGGTGTGGATGTTAAACCAAACAATTGGTTGGTCAAACAAGCAAAGAGTGGCTAGGATGAATTTAATGGCCTTGCATCTATATTATGACTCCAGTAGCCCTTTTTTATAATCAAACAAACCAATGATTAGGATTATATCTATGGTTTTGTATTAGCCTTAAGAATTCTTGGTGTAATATATATATATATATATATATATATATATATATATATATACATGACTGGTGTGGATGTTAAACCAAACAATTGGTTGGTCAAACAAGCAAAGAGTGGCTAGGATGAATTTAATGGCCTTGCATCTATATTATGACTCCAGTAGCCCTTTTTTATAATCAAACAAACCAATGATTAGGATTATATCTATGGTTTTGTATTAGCCTTAAGAATTCTTGGTGTATATATATATATATATATATATATATATATATATATATATATATATATATATATATATATATATATATATATATATATATATATATATATATATATATATAATGGAAATAATTGGATTATATAGATATTGACGTCTTGTTTTTATATAGAGGAATATAACATTATGAGGGAGCATACATCTAAATTATAAGTTATCTTTTGGTTAAGTTGTCACGAGTCACCCAAGGGTCAACCCTAGCCTAATTGTGCCTCCAAAGTATTTTAACCTTGGTGGATGGCATAATCAAGGAACATATTATGCCCTTACCAATTGAACTCAACAAATTAAACTGAGTCACTCAAGGGTCAACCCTAACCTAATTGTGCCTCCAAAGAATTTGAACCTTGGTGGATGGCATAATCAAGGAACATATTATGTCCTTGCCAATTAAATGCAGCCCTTCAATTAAATATACAATTATCATTAACTATTTGATTGTTGAACTATTAACAATACACTTTTCTCCTCTATTTACATGAGCTATGCATATTAAAAACATAATTTTTGAACTAGTAGAGTAATATCTCACATCATGCATGACAAGTTATTATATTGGTTTATTGGATCTATTTAGTCATTTGCTTATTTACAAGAATCACATATTATATTGTTACTTCATTGTACTTTGTTTTCTATTAACCCCTCACACTCCTAACTATGAGAGTTTTTTGGTTGTGTTCAATTCTATCCTCCACATCTCTTATGGTCACATTATCTTATTTTATAAATATTCCTACCTTTAATTGATGCTTGAGATTTTGTGAAGTTAGCAAAAATGTAGAGTATTCAATGTGATTGGTTCTACAAGCATACACCACATCGTATCTATAGTAAGTTGCTTTTAAAAATAAAATGTTTTCCTTTCATATACTATTTAAATGATATCATATAGGGTCTTAAAACTAGCAATCACACGCTGGTGTGCAATGGGTACATCAAAGAGTTGTAGAAATTCAATTGCCATGTCTTTAAGTGAATGATGATTGTCTTGTATCCCTATGGCCCATGTCATTATCTAGCATTGAAAGAGCTTTGTGGTATTTAAAAAGTCCCATGAACTAGAACTCATTGATCATCCACAGTCACCACTTGAATATACTTTTTCATGGGATCGTCTCTATTGGCTGATGGATCCATAGCCTTCACCTTTGCCACGGGCATCACCACTTGCATACAACACAAGCGACTAGTCTCCCCCATCTAACAGAAATTTGTAGGTAGTGATTACTTTCGAACCTATAAGTGTTATTCATCCATAAGCGCCAATAGTTGGTAAATCTCAATCCAAAAGTTCTCCTTACTTTTCATGTGTAGAGATGAAGGTATAGGGTAGAATGAATGGGCATGATTATTTGAATCATCTTGCATTGCTCTAGTAAACTATCAGTTGTTGATCTCTCAAAAAAGCTCATGTCATTTTTGTATCGTTGGCATGAAATGACCAATTGAAAGTCAATCTCTCTCTCTCTCTCTCTCTCTCTCTCTATATATATATATATATATATATATATATGTCTCTCTATCTCCCCTTCTCTCTTTCTCTCTTCCTTTCTCTACCTCCTCTCTCCATCTCTCTATCTTTCTCTATCTATTTATCTTACCATCTCTCTTTCTTTCTCTCTCCCTCTTTATCTCTCTATATCTCTACCTCTATGTTCCTCTATGTCTAATTCTATGTCTCCTCGAGCTCTTTCTTTCTATCTTAATATGTATCTCTCTGTCTCCTCTCTCTTTCTTCTATCTTTATATATGTCTCTTTCTCACTTTCTTTCCCTCTCTTTCTCTCTTTTTTTCTAAGCCTCTCTGTCTATATCTATATCAAACTCTCCCTCTCTATCTCTCTTTCATAGAATCAAAATAATAATAATGTCCATAATTTTCAATACTTGTTTTTGGTAGCCTACTAATAGGAGGGTGGATAGGCCTCCTCTACACTTTGAGCCTTTCCTGTTGGGAAATGAGGTGTCTCAACCTTGCATATTTCCCGTAATAGTTATTTTTTATTTAATATTTTCCTACAGTTGTTATACGTTGTCGGTGCTTTGAAAATTGGTTTATTAGGTGTCAAAAGATGCCCACATGATAGTATATTATGGAAAGCCTTTTTTTAGGCATATTATGACAGATTCTATGACATCTGTAAGGGTAAAAAATAGGGGTTTTCATTTTGGACGTGAGAGCTTATTTTTAGCTTGGAATCTTGGCTGGGAAGCTTCGCACATGGTTTTGTAAAACCACAGATGGTTTCTTGTATAGCCAAAAGTCTATAAATTGGAGGCTTGAGGAGTAGTTTGCATACTGTGAATTTGCAGGTATTATTATGCTGCCAGAATTCTTCCAGAATTTTTTACTGGTGATACTCCTGTAATAAACTTGCTTTGCAAGTGTATGTAATCTTGTTATTGGATTTGGAATACATTGAACAAGCTTTTGGAGTGTGGGGTTTTTCACCTGAAAGGGTTTTCCCCATGTATATCTGGTGTTTTGTGTTTTATTGTTTATTTCATGCTTTGAATGTGTTTCTGAAATTTCTATAACTGTTAGATCAGCTTTTAAAAGTTTTGCATAATGTTTCTCCTCAAGATTGGCGTAGGAAGTTGTTTTCGCTACTTTAACTTCCTTACAAGTGGTATCAGAGCCTGATCACCTTTGGTTTCAGTTGTCAGTTGTTGGGTTTTTGTGCTGATCAAGGTTTGAGTGGGAGCTTGTGCAGAGGATACTTTGTGATCTTGTTGCAGACTTTTTCAGATGGTGAGCACATCTGGGAGAATGGAGGTTGAAAATTTTTTTGGCACAAACTTCAAAATGTGGAAGTTGAAGATGGAAGATCTGTTAATTGATCAGGATCTATGGGATGCGGTGGATGCAAATGTCCAAAGGCCTACGGATCTAGCTTTGGCTGCAAAATATGATGTAATGGACAGAAAAGCTAAAGGTCTCATAAGACTATCTTGCAGACTCGATTTTGATAAATGTCCACGAAAAATCCACTTCAAAGAAACTTTGGAAGAAGTTGGGTGAGATATACCAAGCTAAATCTTTAGTAAATAAAATTTTCTTGAAGAAGAAGTTGTATTCCTTGAGAATGGAAGATGGTGGACAAATTTCTGAGCATCTGGAAACATTCAATATGTTGGTGACTCAGTTGACCTCAGTTGGGGTGAAAATGGATGAAGAAGAAAGGTGCCAAACTTTGATGTGTTCACTGCCAGACTCATGGAACAGCCTAGTCATGGCCATTGGGAGCACTTCAGTCACTCTGAAGATGGAGGATGTTGTTAGTTCTCTACTCTCCAAAGAGATAAGAAGGAAAGCCTCCCTGAATGCCAAAGAGGCTTTGAGTGTTTAAGGAAGACCAAAAGAACGAGGCAAAGATGAGAAGCAGCGTGGCCGTTCTAAGTCCAAGAATAAGGGGAGATCAAAATCTCCTAGTAAGTCCAAGGCAATACGCTAGAATTGTGGCAAATCCGGACACTTCTGAAAGGAATGTAAAGAAGAGAAGAAAAAGAAGAAGAAGAAGCAAGATTCTGACTCTGAGTCCGAGAAAGAGGATGGAGATGCCTTTATTGCAGCCTTGGCTAGTCATGCAAGTGCTAATGCATGGTTGATAGACTCAGTTGCATCTTTTCACATGACTCCTAACAGAAACTAGTTTAGTAAGTATGAAAACTATGATGGTGGTAAGGTGTATTTGGGTGATAATTCTTTCCTTGACATTGTTGGCCGTGGTAGTATTCATGTGAAATTTTTTGATGGTAGAGTTAGACGATTTGATGGTGTCTTGCATATCCCAGGGCTAGCAAGAAATTTATTATATGTTAGTAAGCTAATAGATGTGGGTGTGCATGTACAGTTTTTTGAAGCAGGTGTGAAAATGGTGAGAGGTGCTATGGTGATAGCAAGGGGAAGCAGATTGGGTACATTGTACCAGCTCGATGCATGCACGGTTGAGTGCAATAGCACTTCTGATAAAATCAAGCCAGAAACTACTTCGCTAAAAAAAGAGATGGTTTCCTCTTCTGCGGATGGTCGTGGCTATGTATAAGGAAAATTGACTATAATAGAAACTAAATAAACCAAAAGCCCATAACATAAAGAAAACTAATCTAAATAAAAGCCATTACCAATAAATCAATGAAATATGAAAGCTTTTACAGAGATTTGTATTGTTCCCTTTGGATGAATGTAGATTGCTCAATAGTGTTGTGAAACCATGTTTGCAACAAGCAAGTAAAGTGCTCAAAGATCAATGTTAAAAGATCATAAAGTTGCTCAATCGATGTGATGTATGCTCAAAGTGCTGTTAAAAGGATGCTTGAGAATAAGTGATCGAAGAGGATTTATGAAGGAGATGAGGGGGGTTTATATAGGTTTCAACAGAGATCGATTAATAGTCTAGATAATTCAGAAGAATCAACGGAGGAGATAAATCAAATAACCATGATGAATGTGCACACGACATGTGTCAATTCATAAGGATATTTTTAGTAAAATATGATGAAAACAAGATTGATTGAATAGATAACTCAACTTGTAATTTTGTCTTTTTTAGAGTTCTAAAAATAAGATTGATTGTGCACATGAGTTAACAAGATATTTTAAGAGGAATTGGAAGATAACTAAAATTAAATAAATAAATTTATTTAATTGTTTGTGCATGAGAGAGGAATAGAAGATTATAAATAAAATATTTAATTTTATTTTTTTTAGAGGATTGAAACAATTTAAATAAATTTGCATGATTTATTTAAATTTAAAAGAAGAATTGATTTAATTAAATAATGTAGAATTATTTAATTGTAGATAAGATAGAAGTGTGATGAATTAATTAAATAATTGAATTTATTTAATTAATATAGACTTTGAAATTTGAAAGAGGATAATGATTTAATTAAATAATTGAAATTATTTAATTGTGGAAGAATAAGGTTGAATTTAATTAAATTAATTAAATAAAGAGAATTTATTCAATTAATGTCAAAATTAGGAGATTTAGAGGAATTAGATGAAATTAATTAAATAATTAGATTATTTAATCAATGTTGAAAGCAGGTGATTAGAAGAATTTGATGAAATTAATTAAATAATTAGATTATTTAATTAACGTTGAATGTAGGTGATTAGACGGATTAGACGAAATGCAAGTGATGCGAAGACATGGTCATTTTAGGGTGTCTACATTTTGCCCCTCTTTGATGTGATGCAGTTTATAGTGTTGCGTAAAAGAAAATGATTGTTGAAGACATGCTATAATTTTGGATGCCCCAGTGTACGTAGTTGCCCTAGCGTATGCCCCCTCGAGTGGGAAGACAGGAAAGTGACAAGAGAATTGGGCTGTCGCTCGACGAGACGATTGCACGACAAGGTAGCAGAAATAAAAAATGGGGTGGGAAGAAAAAATGAGGGAGGGATACTATAAATAGGTCCCATGGGGACCACAATCCTCATTTGCACACTAAGGGATTCTAAATTTAGAGTGTAGAGCCTCCAAACTTAGGGTGTGAGAGTTGAGTGGAAGGAGCTGGAAGCGAGGAGAGATGTCGATTCCAGCACACAGGCATCGGGTGGAGTTGGTGCAGACATACGGGAGGACAGTAGAAGCTTCAGCAGTGGTAAGTGTCTGAAAACCTCATTTTAATTTAACATTTTAGGGCGGTTTTTAGGGCTAGGTCTAGGTAGGTCATTAGGTCAGCCAAAAGCACTATAGGATAGTTTAGCATGTCTGGTAGTTGTCTTAGGAGCTTTTGGCACATTGCAGCGCGTTTGGTAGGTAAGTACAACACTATTGGTAAAAACAAAGCGCTATTGGTTTTACAGTTATCGTGCCGAAGCGCAGTTAGTAGGGTCCTGCAGCGCGTCTGGTATTGCAGTAGAGCGTTGCTGGCATGGTAAGTTAGCACGGTTGGAATGGTAGAAAGAAAATCGAGTTGCCTTTGGGAGTGCAGCGAGGTGCGGTGGTAGGCAAATGGTAGCGCACTTGTCCAAAACAAGTCGCACTTGGTTTAGACAGTTTAGCGTTTCTGCGTAAGCAGTATGACGCGTTTGGTAATAGAGGGCAGCGCGGTTGTAGATGACAAGGCACTTTTGGATAGGCTAGAAGAGAGAGGTAGTTTGGTTTGACCAAGGAGTTGACCACTCAAGTTAGAGATTTAGAGATTGGTTTAAAAGGTCTAACAAGTGGTTGCTTGTGGATGTAGAGGATGATGCCGCCCCTGATGTCGATAGAGCGACACCACCCTATAGCGCAGGAGGTGGTACAGTTGACATGGGAGGAGGATGCGTTCTTAGAGCACGTGAGATTATGGCATGTGGCACACCTGACACATATTAGGGTGAATCTCGCCCTAGTGACAGCGGTGGTAGAGAGATTTCATAGTGAGACATGCTCGTTTCACTTTCTGACAGGGGAGGCTACAGTGACATTGGAGGATGTGTATCAGATCCTCAGGATTTGGATCAATGGGGAGCGAGTTGACTTTGACCCAGCGCAGGGTGAGGCAAACTTGGTAGAGGTATTCTGCATAGATGATCTGTGGATAGATGATGGCGAGATTCAGTGGGTAGACGTCCCGAGACTCTGCAACAGGATCAGATGGATAGTTTCCTCACTGATTGGCGGCTTCTTGTGCCTAGACAGGCGATCCAGGGGACTATCTGTAGGATGGGGCATAGTACTATCTGGGATGTTCATACATGGTACTCAGTATGCATGGGGCCCGTGTGTATTAGGACAGTTTTATCGAGACATGCACGACTGCGTCTACAGGAGAGGCCGGAGTCTCTCAGCAGGGGTTACTCTACTACAGGTGTGGGCATGGGAGCATATCCCCATGATAAGACCCCTTACACAGTGCCACCAGGAGAGGGGGGAGCCGTATACATTTCTATATGAGGGAGTCATCACACACCAGAGGCTGGGATCGATTAGCCACTGGAGGCGACAGATTGATGAGATGGACTAGTTTGTTTGGAGGCCATGGTTACTGTGTGAGGAGTGGGAGGACAAGCATGAGTAGCTGATGTACTGCCACCAGGCTCGATACTTATTTGGGAGGCAGACCGACACCATTGAGAGATACCTACCAGAGTAGGTACTCAGATAGTTTGGACTACCATAGGAGTTTCCAATTGGAGAGGTGACACATGCGAGGACTTCGCGGGAGGCAGGGGACTGGGATGCAGAGATTCTAGTGGCTACAACTTTGGCAGAGGTATGGGGACTAGTCCTAATGAGATGGGACTGGGATTCAAGACTGGCAGATCCAGGGACATTACCAAAGTATGACAGGTATTGGCAGACACACAGGCCAGTGAGACTGATGACACCAGGTGTGGCAGGGGCAGTGGGGGAGGTATTGATCCCAGGTGTGGAGGCAAGGGTGAGGCGACAGGCTAGAGAGGCCAGACAACAAGCAAGTGGAGAGGCCGGAGGCACATAGGCTGATGTGGAGATGGCTGAGGTAGAGGATCCAGTCGTAGAGACTGACCTATAGCGAGCTGAGTGGCTGCTACAAGAGGAGATAGCCCAGAGGACCCGATTAGAGCTCCAGATGGTGAGGTTGAGTAGAAACAGGGATGCAGCGAGGGTAGAGGCGAGACAGGCTGAGGCCTTAGCACAGGTGCAGACATAGATAGCAGCAGCAGCACATACAGCCCTGGCACACGCACATGCACAGGCACAGATCCAGGCACAGGCACAGGCTCAGGCATAGGCCACACCCGACAACGGATGATGGGTAGCTAGCCCAGGCAATGAGGGAGAGAGATGCAGAGGCACAACTATGGCTGATAGCGGAGGCCACATTATAGAGAGTGAGGTGGGAGAGAAACGAGGCACGCCGTGCACCGGGTGCCGATCAGAGGACTTTATACAGTGAGCTCATCTGAGTGCAGGGAGAGCTAGTGTCAGCAGGCAGAGAGGCCGAGTACTATAGGGGTCTCTATGTCGGTGTGGTGCCAGCAACTCAGCAGGCACCGAGCTACAGAGAGAGGAGCAGGTCCGGAGCATCTAGGTCTCGCAGGACAGGGCAGTCATTGTCCTCAGAGGACCCTTCGTGCCACCAGGGGGAGGAGGACCATTAGGGGGACCTACACCGAGCACAGGTGGGGGATAGGGGCCACAGCAGGAGGGCATCTCTACCCACTAGAGCATACATATTTAGACATTGTATCATTTTGTATCAATTTTGTACTATGATGGACACTTGTATATTTTGACTGATGCCTGTGTGCATCCTGATGTATATTTTGCGGGCTCTTGATAGCCTTGATGTATTATATTGATGTACACATATGGACTATGGTTGTAGACACATTCATTGTGTATTTTGATGACCTTCACATGATATATATGATGACGTATTACGCTCACTATTGTTCATGCTATTGTGTATGCACTTCTTGATGACATGAATTGGATGATATGTATGTATGATTATGGATTTACATGATGATGTATATTTCTTATATGATGCTTATAGATGTCATGATGCTTATAGATGTATGATGATAGAGATGCTATGACTTGCGATATCTGACATGTGGGTTTTACAGATATGCACCATATAGAAGTGAAGAGGAGATGGAAGGTAGAGACAGTTGATCGATCTTTTCTTTGAAAACGATATAAGGCCATGGGTAAATGGATGGGTAAATGATGAGCTTGTTGCATGGGTTTCACATTTGTATATAAAGAGCAATCCTTATTTTTGATATAGCACATGGATAGTTCGCCACCAAGGTATAAAAGACCAAGGTGTTGTAATATCCGAGTGCGTGGACGTTGACTCTGCAAGTAAGCGATTTGAACTTAGATCCCTTAGACATAATATGACCTTGTTGGTACATGTGAATGAGCCATAGTCTTTGAACATACAATAATCTTTAATACATGTAAATGCCAAAAGAATATTAATATGTAAGACACTAGGTCGTAACACACACAAGATAAATATTATGCTAAGAAAGATGCTAAAGATCATTCCTCAAACATGGGACACAAAAGCAATGACTACACCCCCCAATCCGTACTGCATCACAACATACCAAGATTATAGATAAACCAAGGTAGCCTTGAATAGGTAATGGATAAAAGGAACACAAGATAAACCGAAAAGCAAATTGACTGACTTACAAAGTAAACATACAACCAACATATTCTCTTGCCAAAGAGGTTGCTCAGGATATATTGGATAGGAAAGATAATAGCCTTATCGTAGGAGCGGTGTGTCCGTTAAAGGGGGCTATCTACCTAAAAAGACAATGTCGTGCTACAGGAAATGCTACATGTCGCAGGAGATGCGTGCATTGGTCTCGACAATGGAACACTCTACAGAAGACAAGCTTATTGATCTAGTGCTTTGGTTAAGCAGGACTTGGCTGATGCTGGCAATCAGAATAGTAGGGCAGTAGATGACTCCAAAAGAAAGCTGCTTTGCTTCAGGTTTGTTAAGAACTTTTGCTTTGAAAGGATGCGCTAGCCTGCTGCTTGAGTTAGTTAAGTCAAGGTGAATGGGTTGTGATAAACGGAAGACCAGAAAGGTGACATGCTAATGGGTTGAAATAGATGGAGAATGATGAATCGTATGTGCCTGAGTACTAGATACATCCTTTGTATTCTAGACTACCTACATACCCTGTATCCATGGGATTAAGGCACATTTATGATGAAAGATGAAAATGATAATATGTAGTTTTGGATAGAGTGATGAGTGGGTCAAGGTGTTTGAGCTTAGGTTGGGGAAATGATGAGATCTTATGTACCTGAGTACTGGAAACGTCCTTCATATTCCAGACTACCTACATACCCATATCCATGGGATCAAGGTATTTTAAGATTGAGAAGAGATGAGATGTAGTTCTGGTTGGTGTGATGGTGTAGGAAAAGTGTTTGAGAAGATAACAGCCTTATCATAGGAGCAATGTGTCTGTTAAAGGCTGTTATCTGCGGGAAGGAGAAAGATTGAAGTGTTGTGCGAACCATGAACAAGGACCGATTCCTAGACCTAGGTTAAGGAAAGAGTTGCCCCCATTTTGGTAGAGGAATTTGCATGGATGATTGACGAAGAAGACATAGAAAGCTTGACCTAGGACAAGACAGTGCGAACTGCTGACACAGATCAAGACGTGGGATGACGATGGTGGTCATTGACAAATTTTCAAGCTATATTAGATAGGGAGATGGAAATGCAAACAAGGTCAATGGTTTTATTATGGATGAATGAAGTGTGCTATGAAATGGACATGGAATAAACAAGACTTGAAAGATGATGGATGCTGACTCTACACATAGCGCCTGTTTTCTAGGTTTTCACTATGGTACTTATCCAAGGCGCATGTTTGCCAAGTTTTCACTAGAGGATGAATTTTTTTTTGGAATATTCTGAGGATCAGGCATAGAACTTCTTATGATGAACACTATTAAGTGGCTCATCCAGAGGAATGCTGTCAGGTGTAGCTAAAGTATAAGCTCCTGATCCATATGCTGTTGTGAAAATAAAGGGACCTAACCAGTTAGGCTCAAACTTGCCCTTCTTTTCCTGATCTACTTGATTTCAATGATTCTCTTTGAGTACAAGATCACTAACTTGAAACCGTCTTTCTTTGATCTTTTTGTTGTAATTATGCTGGAGGTGATTTTGATAGACATGGAGATGATTAAGCGTGGCAAGGCGCCTCTCATCTAGTAGTTCTAGCTCAGCTAATCTGGAAGTGCGATACTCCTCTCTGCTGATCAGGTTCTGCATGGATACTCTGAGGGATGGGATCTCGACCTCTATAGGTAGGATGGCTTCAGAGCCATAGACCAAGGCATATGGTGTGGCACTGGTTGGTGTTCTAATACTAGTGTGGTAAGCCCATAGGGCGGGATTGAGTTGCAGGTGCCAATCATGACCAGCTTCATTGACCGTTTTCTTGAGGATTTTGAGAATGGTTTTATTGGAAGCCTCAGCTTGGCCGTTACTCTGCGGATAGTAGGGAGTTGAAAAGCGATGTTGAATATTGTATTGTGTGCATAAGGCATGGACATCTTGGTTCTCGAATGGTCTCCCATTATCAGTGACAATGGTTTGGGGAATACCATACCGGCAAATGAGGTAGTTAAGGATAAACTTGGCTATTTGCTTACCGGTGATATAGGTCATGGGAATGGCTTCCACCCATTTCATGAAATACTCAGTGGCAGTAATGATGAACTTCTGGCCATTGGATGATGATGGGTGAATTTGTCCTATGAGGTCGAGACCCCATTGAGAAAAAGGCCACGGAGTAGTCACAGGTTGTAGTTCATGAGCTGGTGCATGAATCAAATCTCCATGCTGCTGGCATTGTAGACACTTCTTAGCAAACTGTGCAGCATCTTGTTCTATTGTAGGCCAGTAGTAACATGTTCTGAGTATCTTCTTAGCGAGATTAGGACCGATAGAATGTACGCCATAGATACCTTTGTGTATGTCTTGTAAGGTAGCTTCGACTTCTTCCACATTAAGACATCGTAAGAGGATACCATCGAGACTCTGGTGATATAGTGTATCACCCAGAATGGTGTAACAGGAGGATCGACAGATAAAGGTTTTACGTTGGGTGGATGATAGCTTAGAGGGAAAGGTATTGTGTTTAAGGTATTCATAGATGTCTTCGTACCATGGGGAATTGGGACCAACAAGTTCGTAGATGATTTCAGTAACGAGAACATCAATGGCTGGTATCAACAACTGTTTGATCAAGAATTCACATTTTTGTGTATTAGCAGGCATGTCAATCAGTGACCCTACTGAAGCCATAGAATCTGCAGCTTTGTTATGCTCTCTTGGAATTTGCTCAAATGTGATGCTAGAAAGTGTGGTTTGTAGGCATCCACTAGTTGCTTGTACGGGACCAACTTTTCATCTTTTGTTTGGTACTCATTTGTGACTTGTCGAATGACTAGTTGTGAGTCTCCATATACCTGTAATCCTATGATGTCCCATTGAACTGCTGTATTGAGACCTATGAGGAGTGCTTCATACTCAGCAATGTTGTTGGTGCAAGGGAATACCAGCCGATATGACTTTCGAATATAGTCATTTTGAGGTGTGATAAACAAGATGCCGGCCCCTCATCCATGTTGTGTGTAGGAACCATCAAAATACAACTTCCACATTTTTGAGTTAGAAAGAGTGAAGAAATTCTCGTCTGAAAAGTCTGCTACCATAGGGTGTGTATCTGTCATGGGTGCTTCTGCTAGTTGATTTGCTAGGGCTTGTCCCTTGATTGCTTTACAATCCACATACTCAATGTCAAACTCACTAAGTATCATAACCCATTTATTTAGTCTGCCTGTAAGAGCTGCTTTTGCTAGTAGATACTTCAAGGGATCAATTTTGGCTATAAGATTTGTGTGTTGGTTTAGCATGTAATGCCGCAGCTTTTGGGAAGCGAACACTATTGCTAAACAAGCCCTTTCCATAGGTGAATAATCTAGTTCATATCCCACCAAGGTTTGACTGATATAATAGATTGCATGCTCTTTGCCTGATTCGTCATGTTGTGCTAGCAGGGCCCCAAGGGCTGAGTTTGTAGTTGAGATGTATAATATCAAAGGTTTATTAGCAATTGGTGGAACCAAGACAGGAGGTGTAGCTAGATACTCTTTAAGCTGATCAAATGCTTCTTGACACTTATCATCCCATTGAAATGAGACATCCTTTCAGAGCAAGTGTTGAAATGGTTGACATTTATCTGCTAGCTGTGAGATGAAATGCCTAATGGATTGCAACCTTCCCTGAAGGCTCCTTAATGCTTTGAGGTTCTTTGGCAGAGGTATCTCCACTATAGCTTTTACTTTTTTAGGGTCTTCTTCGATGCCTCTATGAGATACAATGTATCCCAACAGCTTCCCTGATGTTACACCGAAGACACACTTCTTTGGATTGAGTCTTACTTGGTATTTCTCGAGCCTGTCAAAGATCTGTCCTAGAACTTGTATGTGATCTGCCCTAGAAGATTTAGCTAGTATGTCATCCACATAGTCCTCCATGATATGATGAAAGAGGTCGTGGAATATCACTGTCATTGCTCTTTGATAAGTTGCCCCTGCATTCTTTAGACCAAACCGCATGACACACCAACAATAATTACCCCATGGACAAGTAAAAGTTGTTTTATGTTGATCTTCTTCTACTATCCTTATCTGATTATAGCCTGAGAATCCATCCATGAGAGAAAGCATTTCATGACCCGCTGTCAAGTCGACTATGAGGTCAATGTTCGGTAATAGGAAGTCATCTTTGGGACATGCTTTGTTCAGATCTCTAAAGTCATTACACATGCAGATGCACCCATTGGGCTTAGAGACAGGTACAATGTTTGATACCCAGTCTGAATAATCAATGGGTTAGATGAACTTTGCATCTAACAACTTCTGTATTTCCACTTTTACCAAGAGAGCTATCTGTGGGTGCATTTTCCTCAGCTTTTGCTTGACTAGTTTAACTTTTGGATCAACTGTGAGATAATGAACCACTAGCTTAGGGTCTAGCCCTGGCATATCCGCATAGGTCCATGCAAAGTTGATGGTTCTCTATAAGAAGAATTTGTTAAGATTCCTGTGCTCTGTTTCTGATAATGATGCTACCAGGAATGTGGTCTTTGGATTTTGCTCTGTGCCAAGGTTTATCTCTATAGAATCTTCCACTAGGGGAGTTGACTTCTCTTGATACTTAGATGGTAGGGAAAGGTCAAATCCTCCATCCTCAGGTGCCACAGTTGGGTTTTCACCTTTGGATACGTCCTTTGTTTTTACTATTTTGTGATCGGGAGGTGCCATAGTGTGGTTTTCACCTAGAGATCTTTCTTTATTTTTACTTTTGCGACTGGAGGATTTGACATTCTCACCAAAATAAGCTATTGGCTCTGGTTCCATCACAAAACCTGCTTTATGATCGCCAAGAGGGATACCCTCTGGGACTCCCATGAACTTAGCTAGAGCTTCGTCATTCTAAAATACATCTATAACGGGGGATCCTTGTTGGTCCCAATTGATAAGTTCAGGGTAGACAAGTGTTACATTTAGGGTGTTTGTGGTAGAGGTTAAGGATACGGATGATAGCATAAAGATAGAGGATTCGGTGAATAGGTCAGTCATATGGAGGGAAGAGTCATCGAAGATATCCTCATTGGACGTCGAATCTGCAATAGAAGTTTCAGCCACCTTGTCAAGGATACCCTCGATGTCCAAGGCGCGTGGTACCTTCTTACCAAAGCCTAAACCCTTCTTGTCTAGTTTCTTCATCAAAATAATGGGTTCCATTGTGCCTTGATTCTATTTTCCTAGGCCACCTTTGCCTTTGTAGCCCATGTGTTTGACTATCCTTAAGCCATTACCATATTGCTTGACTGGTATTGTGATTGGTTCTTTCTCCTTGTAGAGCCAAGAAGAAATGTCCTCAATAGTTTCCTCTTCCAATAATTGTACCTGTTGGAATTGGGTTAGAAATGTTGGGGGAGGAATAGCTACTTTTTTAGTTACTTTGGCAATGGGCGGTTAGCCGTAAGATCTAAAGGCATCCGCCCTACACAACAAGATTTTAAGATATCATATGTTCCAAAGCCTATATCACGAATGTGAGCTTTGATTTCAGGAAGAGGATTAGGTTCACTTGTAGAGGCTTCTGTCAGTTTCAGGATCAACATATAGTGGGGATTCAAGGGCTTTTTCATTTTTAGGCACTTGGTTGCAATTCGTATAACTACCTTGCAAGACACGATAGAATTCAAAAGGATTGGGGTCTCCTGGGATAGTTATCTATGTACCATTAAATGGGAACTTTAGAGACTGATGGTACGTGGAAGGAACAACTTTCATTGCATGGATCCATGGGCGGCCTAGGATAATGTTGTAAGGCAGCTCAATATCAAGGACTTGGCACCTGGTTTCAAGCATGACAGGGCCCAGTTGTATAGGCAAGTGGATAACACTTTTTGAGTAGCGTTCAACATCATCATATCCCTTGATTGTAATACTTTGATCAATGTTGACATGATCCTCAGAGTATCCCAATTGCTTAAGTAACTTTAAAGAATAGATGTTGACACTAGCACCACCATCTATGAGTATGTGTTTTATTTTGCATTTATGAATGAGAACTTCAATATGAAGGGCATCATTGTGACACGGATCATGGGAAGGGAGGTCTTTCTCAGAAAAGACCACATTGTAGGGCGAAGCAATGTTACCTACTATAGCTCAGAAATCTGTGACTGCTATGTTGTTAGGAACCGAAGACTCTTGGAGGGCTTTTTCTAGAACCACTTTATGTGTGGGTGATGACTGTAGAAGGTCCAAGATAGAGATCTGTGCTAGTGTTTTCCCTAGATGTTTGACAAGATTATAATCAGATTGAGTTGGGAGATTGGGTGTAGGACCACGAATGGTGACATGACCATGATGAGTTGTAACAGCGCAATCCGTAGAGTTGCCTTTGATTGTGAGGGTAGACACTTGACTCTCTTCAAAATGACCTACAATGGAGTCCAAGGAAGTGGAAGCATGATTGACACCTTTACCTTTATCTTGAGGAGGAGGTGGACCATGGTGAGGGAATGGTTCCTTGTACATGTCGAGGTCTTTGTTCGTGTGTTGAGCTGGTGGTTCATCTTCAAAAGAGATTTGGTTGCCTTTGATGAGATTTTGGATTAGGTGCTTGAGTTTCATGCATGATGCAGTTGTGTGCCCTTTGCTCCTATGGAACTCACAATATTCATTGTCTCTGTAACATGCAGTTTTGTAAATAGGTTCGCCATATGGGGGAGCATCAGGTAAGGTGATGAGCCCTTTGTGTAAAAGCTTCTGTAGGACTAATTCTATGGGCTCTCCCAAGGGAGTGAATTGACGCCGCGGAGGGTAATCTTGTTGAGGTCACTCTTGTTGTCGTTGTTGTTGGTTTTGATAAGGTTGTCTTTGTTGTTGTTGTTGAGGTGGAGCTTGACTTGGTTTAGAAAGCTGTAGCGGTGTTTGCAATGTTTGGACATGTTTAGAATCGACCACCCCATCATTGACCACATTTTTATTTTTGTTCCAAAACTTTGGTTTATCATTTGTCTGTTGATGGGGAGCATTGTCTTTCGTTTCTTTGAAGATTTTGACCACACCCTTAGCAATGAGGGCCTTCTCAATATTCATTCCCTTGTATGTGATTTCGTCGAAGGTTGTAGCACTAAGAATTTGCAAGTGAAAACCCAATTCTTGGTTGAGGTTCTGCACGAATATGCTAACAAGCTGCTTTTCAGGTATCTTGAATGGGAATTTGCTAGCCATTTGTCTCCATCGTTGAAGGAAAGAAATGAAAGTTTCTCCATTTTTCTGTTTGTTGTTGCATAGATCGGTCATGAAGATCTCATGCTCTGTGTTGTAGGAAAAATGGGTGGCAAATTTCTCTGCTAGCTCGTTAAAAGATTTAATACCCGTGGGTAAGTGTGAGAACCATTCTATAGCTTGACCTCCAAGACTGCGAGGAAAGAGATGCATAAGATATGTGTCGTTATGTGAGACCTCGAAGCAAGCAAGATAGAATTCCCTAAGATGGTCTTTTGGGTCCCCTTTTCCTTTGTATTTATCAAACTTGGGAATAGTGAAATTTTGAGGAAAAGGAATCATGGGTAATGACCGATCAAAAGGATAAGGACACACTTCTTCTAAAGAGAAGGTCTTCTTGGTGTGTCCAAATGTAAGATCAGATAGTTGTTGTTGAACATCCACAAGTTTTAGCTCCATAGTCATGGGAGGGGTTGGAAACATTTCTTGTTGTCCAAGAAGTGGTTGCTGATGCCCATATGGGAGATTGTAGTGTAAGCCATGGGCATTGGTGTTATAAGGGTCGTATGATTGGTTGGGGTCGTATGTGTTGTACGTTAGGTTTAGATTGGGTTGGAATTGGATGCTTTGATTTGGAGAAGGTGGGGGTGGCGCTAGATAAGAATGTAGGCTTTGTGATGGTTGAAGAAAAGAGTTTGGTAGGGGAAAGCTAAAGTTTGGGTTAGGTTGCAATTGCGGCACATAGCTTTGGGAAACTTGATGTTGGGGATGTTGAGGGTGAATAGGCAATGTGTTGAAGAAGTTTAGCGCTGATGATTGTTGTGGTGGGGGGACATAGGTAGATGTGTTGTGCGATGGTTGAGGTTGGTTGAGGATGAGCGTCGAAGAATGTTGTGGTGGGGGGACATAGGTAGATGTGTTGTGCGATGGTTGAGGTTGATTGAGGATGAGTCTAGAAGAATGTTGTGGTTGGGGTTGCATGACCCTGGTTGGTTGAGGGATACGAAGATTTGATGATGTTGGGGGTGGTGCTTGTTGAGACCCTTGTTGCATGGCTACATAGTTGTTCCCCGGATTGTAATTTGGTGGGAAACCTATTCGTGATGGGGTAGCCAAGTTTCCACTTACGATTGGTGTGGACACTTTAGGAGTGTGTTGTAGATTTGATTGAGCTAAGGTGGCTTTCTTAGCTAGCTCCGCTTGACGTTGGAGAGTCTCTTGTTGATTTTTGTAGATCTCCATAGGAGTTAGAAGCGGTGACACGACCCTCTTTCCTGTTGGGTTTTGATAAAGGGGATTCTCATATTGTGCAATCGTTCTCCCTTGTAAGCTTTGTTCGGGTAAAGGTGTGGTCACTGTTGACATAGTTTGGACCGCATGCCAGGCATTTTGGGTGTTGTTTGTGTCCTTGAGATTAGATAAATCAAACTCTTGAGGTAATTTGGCTCCTTGCTTTGCAAGCAAGTGAAAGAAATGATCTTGGTTCTCACTAAGGATTTTGTCAAAGGCGGCCACGGCTCTAGGATCTTGTATGAATTCATCAAGATCTTGCTCATCTTCTTGAGAGGATTGACCTATTTCAAAGTGTTGCTCTTCTTGAGATGGGGCTTGATCTGTGGTATACCATTGTGGAACAAAATCCTGAGGCATGCTGGTGGTGTAGTGAGGTGTACTTACCAAAGGGACCCTACCTTCTTGAGATGGGACTTGATTAATAGTATAACCTTGTGGAACAAAATCCGGAGGCATGCTGGTGGTATAGTGAGGTGTACTTACCAAAGGGACCCTACCTTCTTGAGGATTGCTTGGTTGGTCAAGCTGCGACATGTTTGGAGAGTTGGTAGATCTTTCTGTGGGTGTCCTAGGAGTAACCTTGGGAGTAATGTTGGCTCAGCCTGATTGAGGAGTGTGAGGAGGTGATTTGTGCTTCCTAGGGACAACTTGCTTGGCCTTCATATTTTGCTAGAGTCTAGTGGTTACCATGGAATACACTAGGACCAAAAGCTGGGATTCTGCTTGTGTTGTGGAAAAGATAAACTTTGATGCACAAGTAACTGGACCAAAGGCGCTATACTGTTTAACCAGAGGCGCAGGACTGTGCAACCAAAAGCGTGCTACTGTAATACCAAAGGTGATGGACTGAGCTACCAAGGGCAAGGTACTGCTATACCAAAGGCGAGCTACTGTGACCAAAAGTGAGCTACTGTTATACCAAGGGCGATGAAGTAGGGTTGCCAGAGGCGAGGTACTGTTATACCAAAAGCGAGCTACTGTACTACCAAAGGCGAGTTGCTGTATACCAGAGGCGTAGAAGTAGTGTCTAATGCTTTTAAAAGGCAAATTTTGATAGATTTGGTTCTGTTTCTAATTGGATTTGCTTTGGCAAGAGAAAACACAGCAAACAAAGTTGGCAAAAAAGGGACTAACACAACAGATAGTGTATGTTCGAGGCTTAAAAAAGCCCAATGTTTCCACAGGTATAAGACAATTGCAATCAATAACAATCACTTTTTATCCCTAGAGACAAGGTTTCATTGCAATAGATCAGCTCACAGCTTAATACTCTGTCGATAAAAATGTCATGCCATAAAGGTGTCAGACATTTTGTATCTTTGTGAGAGATGATAGGTAGGGATATCTCACCCTCCCCTTGGAAAGCTCAAGTAGGTCACAAGAGCTTTATGGTCGAGGGAATACTATCTCTTCTCAAGGGAGCCAATGGTGAGTATCTTAAGGGCTTAAATCGATTCCCCTTGCACTGATGATTACCGCAATGTTCAGAGGTAAATCGGGTAGTCACTATTTAGAATGGTTCTTAGTAACTTTGAGGGACCAACGCCTTACGATCAATGCGACAAGCTACTCAAAGCTTTAACCAATCCTACTAAGAGTATCAAACACTTCACTCGATGTGAAAATCATTTCCACAAAGAGCTAGTACAACTCTTTTCAGTTTGGCACCACAAGGTAAGGCTGACGTCGGTTAAGACTTGGCTTTTGCCTTATCCCTCTTATATAGCGGTTCAAAGGAAAACTCCGCTTAGGGTCATCCCTTTAGGATGAAGCACAATCCAAAAGCAGGCCCTTCTAAAGGAAGTACTAAAATGTAAGAGCAAGCACGTCAAACAAAGGTTCAATTGTCCCGTTTATAAGAAAAATAAGGTGCAACTAATTTAGGCACACACATGATTGTAGTTGTCAATTGTCCCTTATGAAATTGAAGTGTTTGACATTCATATTCATTGCCCTTTAGAAAATTGAGGTTTTTTCGCATACATGTCCATTGTCCCTTAAGAAAAGTAATATGTTCCTAAGACTTAGATTGCCAAAAGTATTTTGTTCAATTGTCCTTAAGAAGACAATATGTTCCTAAGACTTAGTGCAATAAATCAAGATTTCTTCAATGCTAGTCATGCATGAACATGTTAGAAAAACTTATTTGCTCTGTGTGAGTGATAAGAAGTTGCAACAAGTGAATTAGTTCCACAAAAACTCACCAGTTTGCAAAATAAATGAGATCTGACCAAAAGTGTTGTACTGTGTTACCAAATGCGACTTACTGTTAAGTTGATAGCGTTGCACTGTGTTACCGAAAGTGAGTTTCTTCAGACCAAGTGCGATGCATTGTAGTAGCAGAAGCGCTGCTCTAGATCCAAACGCGATGTCCTGTGCTACCAAAAGTGCAGTACTATATTACCAAGAGCGCCGCACTATCTCAGATCCATAAAAAGTTATACTTTATCAAAATAAACTAGGTCCAGATATGATTTCATGGTTGATTTGAAGTTCTGAGAAGTAATATATGATAGATCTATACCCTGGAATCAAGAAAACTCAAAGGATGCCACAAATAGATAGGTTAACTCAAATATTGAAAATACTCCTAAATACGTCAGCTTAGGAAGTATGAAAGACAATTGAAAGACAAATAAACTAGCTTGTCAGTCAAATCAATGATAGGTATGTGAGTAAAACCCTGCAAAATCACCAAAATAAGATCAGAAAACCTATTTTTCCGAAAGCGCTTTATGATACTATCGATAGCACTGGACTGTTTCACCAAAAGCGTGCTACTGTGCTACCAGAGGCGCTGCAGTATCACCCGAAGGCGCTGTACTGTTCCTCCAGAAGCGCTTTAGGATACTGCCAATAGCACTTTTTTGTGTCTTTTTGTGTTGTTCCGTACTGTACTTAAAAAAAAATTAATTTCTCAAAGAAAAAGAGGGATTAGTGGGTCCCACCGGGCGTGCCAGAATGTGTATAAGGAAAATTGACTATAATAGAAACTAAATAAACCAAAAGCCCATAACATAAAGAAAACTAATCTAAATAAAAGCCATTACCAATAAATCAATGAAATATGAAAGCTTTTACAGAGATTTGTATTGTTCCCTTTGGATGAATGTGGATTGCTCAATAGTGTTGCGAAACCATGTTTGCAACAAGCAAGTAAAGTGCTCAAAGATTAATATTAAAAGATCGTAAAGTTGCTCAATCGATGCGATGTATGCTCAAAGCACTGTTAAAGGATGCCTGAGAATAAGTGATCGAAGAGGATTTGTGAAGGAGATGAGGGGGGTTTATATAGGTTTCAATAGAGATCGATCAATGGTCCAGATAATTCAAAAGAATCAATGGAGAAGATAAATCAAATAACCATGATGAATGTGCACACGACATGTGTCAATTCCTAATGATATTTTTAGTAAAATATGATGAAAACAAGATTGATTGAATAGATAACTCAACTTGTAATTTTGTCTTTTTTAGAGTTCTAAAAATAAGACTGATTGTGCACGAGTTAACAAAATATTTTAAGAGGAATTGGAAGATAACTGAAATTAAATAAATAAATTTATTTAATTGTTTGTGCATGAGAGAGGAATAGAAGATTATAAATAAAATATTTGATTTTATTTTTTTTAGAGGATTGAAACAATTTAAATAAATTTGCATGATTTATTTAAATTTAGAAGAAGAATTGATTTAATTAAATAATGTAGAATTATTTAATTGTAGATAAGATAGAAGTGTGATGAATTAATTAAATAATTAGATTTATTTAATTAATATAGACTTTAAAATTTGAAACAGGATAATGATTTAATAAGTAATTGAAATTATTTAATTGGGAAGAATAAGGTTGAATTTAATTAAATTAATTAAATAAAGAGAATTTATTCAATTAATGTCGAAATTAGGAGATTTAGAGGAATTAGATGAAATTAATTAAATAATTAGATTATTTAATTAATGTTGAAAGCAGGTGATTAGAAGAATCTGATGAAATTAATTAAATAATTAGATTATTTAATTAACGTTGAATGCAGGTGATTAGACAGATTAGACGAAATGCAAGTGATGCGAAGACATGGTCATTTTAGGGTGTCTACAGTGGCTTCTAGGTACCTAAGGGTGCTTTGTCTACTGAATCAAAGTTGCCTGCAAAGAAGACCATGTTATGGCACCAGAGACTTGGCCACATTGGAGAGAAGAGTTTGAAAGCCCTAAAAAATAAGAACCTTGTTGAAGGTTTGAATGCAATCTAGAGTTTGATTTCTGTGAACACTGTATTTATGGCAAATAGAACCGTGTTTAGTTTTACTCGTCTTGTCATAAGTCTTCATGTATTTTGGATCTAATCCATTCGAATGTATTTGGTCTTGTTGATGTTGCTTCTATTGGTAAATCAGTTTATTATTTTACTTTCATTGATGATTTCAATAGGAGAATATGGGTATATTTTTTAAAGAGTAAATCTGAAGTTTTCAGTCGTTTTAAGGAGTTCAAGGCTATGGTAGAAACTCAGATTGGAAAGAAAATTAAATGTTTAAGGAGTGACAATGGTGGTGAGTACTACTCTATAGATTTTGACATATTCTGTACAGATTGCAGGATTAAAAGACAAAAGACAACTCCGTATTCTCCTCAACAGAATGGAGTTGTAGAAAGAATAAATAGAATGTTGATGGAGAAGGCTAGGAGCATGTTGAGTGGAGTTGGTCTAGGACAAAAGTTTTGGGCTGAAGCTGTTGCCACTGCTTGTTATTTGATAAATAGATCTCCTACATCAGTGCTTGTTGATAAAATGCCAATGGAGGGGTGGTTGGGGAAAAAGTCTTCACTTAGACATCTGAGAGTTTTTGGTTGTGAGGCATATGCACATGTGCCTAAGGAGAAGAGAACAAAGTTGGATTCTAAGGCTGTCAAATGTATCTTCATCGGCTATGGCTATGGTGTGAAAGGATACAAGCTTTGGGACCCTATTGCACATAAGGTAATTTATTCCAGAAGTGTTGTTTTTAGAGAGACTAAATCTTCTCCTGTTACTTTTCAGCCAAAACAACATAAAGAAAGTGAACAGAAAAAAGATGTGATTCAACTTCCTTTTATTCCTGAGAATGTTGAATTGAGACCCCAAGATAGACAAGAAGTTGAGGAGAGCTCATCAAGCTCTGAATCTTTAGAAGAGGGAGAAGAGGAGGAAGAAGTGGAAGAATCTCCACCTCAGCTTGTTTGAAGGTCTACAAGGCATAGGCAACCACTTGAAAGGTATGGGTATTCACCTGATGATTGGAAGTGTATATTTGCTTTGAATACTAACATTGATGAACTAAGATCTATGCAAGAGGCTTTGGGTATAAATGTTGTAGAGTCCTAGAAAGTTGCCATGGATGAAGAGATGGCAGCCCTTGAAAGAAATGATACATGGGACCTTGTACCTTTGCTTGAAGGATGCAAACCTGTTGAATGTAAATGGGTGTTTAAGAAAAATATTGGTTCAGATGGAAATGTTGAAAAGTATAAGGCACGGTTGGTTGCGAAGGGATACTCTCAGGTTGAGGGTATTGATTACGGTGAGATCTTTTCTCCTGTTGCTAAAATGACATCTATTTAGTTTTTATTATCTATTGCAGCAGCTTATGACCTAGAGGTCGAACAAATGGATGTGAAAATTGCTTTCTTTCATGGTGATTTGGAGGAAGAAATCTATATGACACAGCCAGAGCACTACATGCTGAACGGTAAAAGCAAGTTGGTTTGTAAGTTAAGGAAATCTTTGTATGGCCTTAAACAAAGTCCTAGGATGTGGTACCAAAAATTTGATACTTATGTGTTGAGTTTGGGACTTGTGCAATCTAAATCTGATCACTGTGTATATTTTAAATCTGATGGTGATCATTTCCTAGTAATTGCTTTATATGTTAATGAGATGTTGTTTATTGGGAAAGGCAAAGGTTTGATTACAGAATTGAAATCTCAGCTCTCTGTAAAATTTGAAATGAAAGATCTTGGTGCAACAAAACACATACTTGGGATGGAGATCAGAAGAGATCGTGAGAACAGAAAGCTATGGCTTGGCTAGAGTAAGTATTGTGAAATGAATGCTTCTGGCTAGAGTAAGTAGAGTAAGTATGTTTGTTCAGTTTTGCAAAGGTTTAACATGTAGGATTGTAAACCACTTTGTGTTCCTGTTAGATTGGTAATGAAGCTCTCTATTTCACAATGTCCTACATCCCCATCAGAGATGGAAGACATGAGCAGAGTGCTTTACCAGAGTGTAGTTGGAAGCTTAATGTATGCTATGGTCTGTACAAGACCAGACATTGCCCAAGCAGTGGGAGTTCTTTCTCATTATATGTCTAATCCTAGAAGAGTGCATTGGGATGCAGTTAAGAGGGTCTTTAGATATTTGCGGGGTACAACAGAGTACTCTATTTGTTTACATGGTGTAGGAGATCAACATTCCCTGAGTATTCGCAGTTTTGTGGATTCAGATTGGGCTGGTGATGTTGATAGCAGAAGGTCCACCAGTGCATATGTATTTATTCTTAATGGTGGTGCAATTAGTTGGATGAGCAAGCGACAAGCTGTGGTCGCTTTGTCCACTACTAAGGCAGAGTACATGGCAGCTACTCATGCCTGTAAAGAAGCCATTTGGCTGAAGCATTTGTGTTCAAATATTGGATTGAAACAAGGTGCAGTTACATTTTATTGTGACAGTTAGAGTGCAATCTGCCTTGCAAAGAACCTGACTTTTCATGCCAGGACCAAACACATTGATTTTCAGTATCACTTTGTGAGAGATATTGTCGAGGATGGCAGGGTGAAGCTGGAAAAGGTAGAGACTGTGGAGAATGTTGCAAATGTATTAACTAAGCCCGTGAGCACAATGAAATTTAGGTGGTGTTCCGAGTATATGGGCCTTTTGGCCCCTAGCAATTGATCCATGATGGTGTTATTCCCGCAATTGATCCATGATGGTGTTATTCCCCTGACTCTTGCAAGGTATTCGACAAGTGGGAGAATGTTGGGAAATGAGGTCTCTCAACCTTGTATATTTTTTGTAATAGCTATTTTTTATTTAATATTTTCTTACAGCTATTATACGTTGTCGGTGCTTTGAAAATTGGTTTATTAGGTGTCAAAAGATGCCCACATGATAGTATATTGTGGAAGGCCTATTTTTAAGCATATTATGATAAATTCTATGACATCTGTAAGGGTAAAAAATAGGGGTTTTCATTTTGGACGTGAGAGCTTATTTTTAGACTGGAATCTTGGCTGAGAAGCTTTGCACATGGTTTTGTAAAACCACAGATGGTTTCTTGTATAGCCAGAAGTGTATAAATTGGAGGCTTCAGGAGTAGTTTGCATAGTGTGACTTTGTAGGTATTGTTATAATGCTGGAATGCTGCCGGAATTCTTCCAGAATTGTTTACTGGTGATACTCCTATAATAAACTTACTCTGCAAGTGTATGTAATCTTGTTATTGGATATGGAATACATTAAGAAGGCTTTTGGAGTGTGGAGTTTTTCACCCGAAAGGGTTTTCCCCACGTATATCTGGTGTTTTGTGTTTTATTGTTTATTTCATGCTTTGAATGTGTTTCTAAAATTTCTATAACTGTTAGATCAACTTTTAAAAGTTTTGCATAATGTTTCTCCTCAAGATTGGCATAGGAAGTTGTTTCCACTACTTTAACTTCCTTACATTTCCAAGCTCAGGAGTGTGTTCCCAAAGATCTTTGAAGGATAAAAAGAACTAATTGACAACAATGAAGATCTCTAATTAAGGCAACTAGGTTAAATGATGTGTCCTAAAATGGAAACTGATTATTTATCCTTGCAAATACATTCATTTGTGGTTTCTCACAACACCATTAACCTAGGGAAAGACAATATACATAGGTCCCCTAAAGATTTGCATTAGCTTCAAGTTCACATAGGATTTGATAAGATTTATAATACTGGATTTTGTGCATATTATTTTTCTTAAAAAATGTGCAGGGCTAGCTTCAACAACTAGATCAGTGCCTAATCCTATAGCAACAGAGTTAGATCTAAATTAAAAACTATAATGACAAAGTAAATCATAATATTCAACTGAGGTTAATTGACTAGATTTCTACCTTGTAGAAATATTAGACCCTTAATTGCCCTCCCATTCCCAAAAATACACCCATTCTTAGTTATTCACAACAATTCTAAATGCCCCACATATTAGTCTTGAAAGAGTTTCTACTTAAATAATCTAAGTAGAACACGTTTATTGCATTCCTTGAATGTGCAAACTAACTAAGACCTGACATAAAGAATAGCAAATGTGAAATTGGGACCTCCTTGAATTTCTTGGAGAACTCAAATAGAAGTGGAGACATAATGTAAATATGACAATAGAAAAGTGGTCTTATACTGATTTGATAAAAGAAATTACAAATCCATCACAAAATTTTAACACAAACTAGACATCTCTATATAAATCAAACACCAATTGCAATGCATCTTGAAGGCATAACCTAGATCAACCCCAATACTTTAGGCCTTTCCTGCAAGCATGAATAGAGAACAACCCTATATAATGACTTAGAAACTATAATTTATAAGAAGGAAGATAGAATATTGAAGGGTAAGTGCATGGAAATGGGATACAAAAAGGGGGTCAAAAGTGGCCACTTTTTTCTTGAAATCAGATAAACCTGGATTTGGATGAGTAATTTGAGATGCATGCACTCAAAATTTGAAGATATGAAAAGAACAAGAATTGTAGTACTCTGAATCTAGTTTCTAAACTACTAAAGTTTTAAAAAAATAGTTATGATTAAGAGGGTGAAATGTTGCGCGCACACAAAAGTTTTCCTATTTTTCTCACTAAAATATAACATAGTGTCTGGTGTGTGCCCCCTATTTTTTTGTTGCATTTAGTATTTTTAAAAATCAGTTGGCAGAAATATATTTAACTGCAAGTACTAGAAGTTGTGTATATTTGTAATTTTTTATTGAATATTTTTTTTGTGATTTTTCAAAGTAGATGCATCCTGAAAATTGCATCACTGAGCGTCCGTGTCACATAACTTGCACAAAAATAATTTAAAATGTGGTGTAGTCACAGTTAGGAGGGTCCACAAAGTGAACTATCCAAGTCGTGCAGCTACAGTTAATGTAGTGCCCCTCCATTCTCACCTTGAATGTGCAGGTGGTCGGGCTAAGGAGCATGAAGATGAAGGTAAAATAATCAGAATACTTAGGGTATGTTAGATAGTTGATCTACATATTTGATGTTGGTAGATGCTACATTCATGTTGGTGACATTCCTGATTATCCTCATGTGGTTTCATATGACAGTTAGTATGTTTTATTGATAATTTTTGTTGCGACACTGATATTTACTTGAGTTATGCATATGTTATGACAGCTTTATGGACTTAATTAATTATGGGGATCAATCTTATTATGTGCATCACACGATTATTTGATGATGTTTCTTATCTAATTGATCAACTACTGATTATTATGCGTAATGTAGTTACTTGTTTGATATGTCCTGTGAGAGGAACAGTGTTGCATTACTCATGCATGAGTACCCTGCTACATTGCGATTTCCTTTCACGGTGTGTATGATTGTGTGATTATATATATCTTTATGTTTGACCATGTTGTTTGCTACAGGTTGCAGGTATCAGGTATCGACTCCACCTGAATTAACAGGTCTGAGCGTGCCTTAACTAATGGAAATTTGTTGAACAGAGTTAACATAAGGTCCTTAGTTGTCATCATCCTTGAAGAGGATGAGTCTTCAGTTTTGTACCCAGTCAGTGTCGTTAGTATGGACATGACAGTCTGTCTCCATTGTCGTGGTTGTGCTTTTCGATTGTGCATAGAGGTCAGGTACTGTTTGGTAATTTGGAGTTATTTAAATTAGGAGCGTTTGATTTATGCTCTGGTTTATTTCTACATTAAAATAAATTTAAATGCAAAACTAAAGTTAACAATATAGTAATAAAAAGGAGATAAATTTATATCATGAGGTGGAATTATGAAGTTGTTTATTAAATATAAACAACTTAATTGGAATATAATTAATAAAATTAATATGAAAATAAATTATTTAAACAAGTATATGTTTTGTTTAATGGGTATGAAAATAAACTTATTTATAATTATAAGTTGTTATAAAACAAATATATATAGTAAATGAATTCAATAAATAATTATTTATAAATAAATTATAATTTATATATAGTAAATATTGAAATAAAAAAATAAAAAATAAAAAAAATGGCATTGTATGGTTGTAAAGGAGATTATAGTTTGTATGGTTATAAATTTAATAAAGAGGAAATAGTTGTCATAGAATGGGCATTGGATCATGTGTCGAGCCTCCTAAAAAGGTGGAGGAAGGATCTGGAAGAAAGGGGGGAATTTGTCTCTCTAAAAACTAATTGGCTGAAAAAATTTGGGGGGGAGGCTCTTAGAGGAGGTGGGAGCTGCAACAATTGAATCCAGCTTTGAATCTCAGCCCAGTTAAATAGTGTATCCTGGTTCCATTAATTTTTACCTCTGTTTTCTTTTGCATTCTGTTTATGAATGTGATTTTTTGTTCTTCCATTTTGTCATCTATCTGGCTCTGCATGCACGTCTATCAGGGCAAATAAATACATTAACAAATTTCCCTATTCCTTATGCTACGATGGATGTCAATATCATTCCAATTATGTTTGCTTTTAAATCTGCCAATCGCCTTACCTGAAAGTTTTTTAAAACCTTTTCTACAGACCCATTTTGTGTGTATCCTGCAACCATAGCATTCCATAGGACATTTAGGTTGTTATTGGATCTTCTTCTCCTCCTTTGGTTCATTGCATCAATCAAATAACGCAAATCTGGGCATAAAATATTGTCTTCCATTCGCAGGTTCTAGACATCGAATCTTATGCACAGCATAAAATCTTTATTATTTTGGGACGATTTGGAAAGATTTGTAAGTATTTATAAAGAAACGTGAGGACTGTTTCAAATACCCCGAGAAAGATCATTCGATCGATCTCGAAATCTGACTGAACAAGAGAAGAAGAGTTACAAAGAAATTCAGATGGATGAAATGTCATTCCTGTCTAGCAAATCTAATTCAAGTGGATGATTTCTTCTTCTGTCCCTGGCCAATAACCTAGAAACCAGTTATTTAGATTGTAAGCCACTGTAGTTGAGACCTCTCATATTATTTGATTATAATCCCCAACTAGTGAACTTCTAGGGGTATGCTTAAGTAACAAAGGGACTAATTACAATATACATCTTGGCCATGAAAGGTAGTGCCAAATATTGACTGGAAAATAGTTCTAAAAATCCCTTATTTAATGCAACGACAATATGCTTCTGCACTAGTTATTAAAGTAACTTACAAGTGATGACAAATTATTGGGATAGAGGAATTTGGAATAAAACCAGGCACCAAGAAAATATTTCCACACAATCATCGTAGGTAACTAGCGTCCTCATGACAAAGTTTAGGGTGTCTTTTAGATCGCCAGCATGGGCTAGATGGCCAATCATGCACACGTAATGATCTCTGTAGGTGTAATGCAATAAGGGTTTCAAATGTATTCGAATTGTGGACAGCTCTCGTCCACGAAACCTCCATGGCACACACAGGCTGATAGAATGTGACAAAGGTTACAGAATTCTATTTTTAAATTGCAAATTGCTTTTACTTGAAAGATTATAAATCCTTCTTAACAAATTCATTTTGTACATATCCTTCAATCATTGAATTCCATCGGATGACATCTCTCAAAGGCATTCCACCAAATAGTTCACATTTTGCAGAATTGTGGGTAGAAAAGCTGGTTTCTTCTTGTTTCATGGCCATAATGTCTGTAGTTGATTTTTATTAAATATTTCTGCTCTTTCATTCCCTTCCATAGTTTAGAACAACTTTACTTGACACCCAATGCATTCTTCTCCACCACTGAATAGCTGTCAATTAAATAGAATCAATGCTTTATAGCATTTACACACTTGCATATATAGAATTGGATTTCACAAAAATTGGAGAGAGAAATGAATATCTTTTTAAAGATGTGTCATCATATATACAACTACCACCACCACTAAGATCATGAAAACATCTGTGTTGCATAATCATTTAACCAACCTGCTATAAAAGTTGACAAAGTCGCTCTCACCCATAGCTTTTTATCTGATATTTGTTTTTAGCTACCATTACATATCAGGCCTCGACGTTTATAGTTGTAGTAGAAATGCTTATAATTGAAGTATTATAAGTTGTTTTAACAATTTTATGTGAGAACTTATCATACGACCTTCCTTATAATTTGTTGGTTTGATGGACCATAACATGTACAACTTAAAAGGATAGAATATACTATGGCGTGCATGGCTAAAGTTGACATTTAAGATTTTATCTAAACAAACGCCACTCCCTAGGGAAAACCCTCTCTCTCTCTACATTTTGTAACCGAATACCTAAATTGCACCAATCTTTATATTAATGATATGAGTTATACTTGGCTCTCAAGAGCCTGCTTTTGTTGTGTGAATTTAATTGCATTCCTCTGTAGCATATTCTTTTAGTGTCTCTGCATTTAACTTAGATATTCATTTCCCTTGCAGTAAGTAGCCATTCAAAATAATACAATACATTAACCATATATTTTATAGCTAATAGGCTTTCAAATTTATCCCCTCACTCACCTGTGAATCAATGACTTAAACCTACATATGTGCGCAGTGATGTAAATCTAAATCTTATGCAAATGTTTACTTGTTTATAAAACCTTTTTACTTCTTGTGCATATCTCTTAGTCGTTGTAGTCCTGGAGACCACATTTTATTTTGAGATATTGTAAAATGAAGCATGGCTACATTTGCCCACTTTTGTATTGAGGTTTGAGGGATTTAAGTCAACAACATTTCTAAGATTGAAATAAAAGGTATTATTTACATCCTACTGTAAAGAAGAATGTGAGATTATAGAGGTGTAAAGAAAGACTTACCTCCCATACCCTATCATTCACACTTACCATTCTAATAACTAATACAATTCTCTTTTTTTTAAACTAATTGATAATTACCAATTATATGTTATTATTATCTTGTCTTGGTAAGATGTTATCTCTCTTGATAAAGGAAGTTAGGATAAGCTATACTAAGTGAAGTATTGCTTTGTGTACTATTAAGATGATTTTGTATCCTAGTTAGTAGTTAATATTATTAATTTTGTTTTGTTGAAATGACACATATGCCATTGTCCAGATCTTATATAAAATACTTCTCCAATGATAATCTTTATCACTTTCTTAACCTAATTAGGTAAAGATTAGTTAGTCAAGATAAAATGGAAGTAGGTTAGTGTAATAGTGATGAACCTTGTATTCGTCAGTCATAACATTCGTGTGATTTGGTTATTATTACTCTATTGTATGATTGTAATTTTGGTGATGGTCCCTTATTGGGATAAGGATTGCATTATTTTTATAAATTGTTATGTTATAGTAAGCATGCCTTTAGGGTTATTTGCATGTTGTTCACAATCACTTTAATTAGACAAAATTAAAATAAGTCTTGAAATCTATGGGTTAAAATATTGTTGCTTGTGGACACTTATGTCTTATGATCATATTAGTAACTACTACCAATGGTTGGAATATGACAGTTCTGTATTGTTGAGGAAGATTCACTTTATAATTGTTAGAAGATTAATCATGATTGGATTAATGTTACATTCATCAAGACCCATAATTAGTGCATTATATCATATGTTGTAATTGTGGTGTTGTAACTGAATTATTGATGAAGGATCTTAGTTTGGTCTATTAGATGATGATGTGCATTTGAGAGTGAATGTCGATGTGAGACTATTGTGTTATAGTGGTGTCAAGTGTCTGTCTCATTGGGAAAGTTGATTCCAGAGGCCAAGAGGGGTAGTCGTGTGTATGACTTGCAATTATGTAATCTTGCTAATGGTTGAATATGTATTGATTATATGTAATGTTGACTCCCCTCTGTTTACGGATTCATGGGGTTATGATGATTGTGCAAGATGGATAATGCCTTGCTCAGTGTACCTATTCATGTGGTTATGATAATTATGCAAGATGGGTAATGCCTTGCTCTATGTGATGTGAAATGATGTATATTTTGTGTTGTAAATGCATCATGATGAGAAATGTGATAGTTCATGCTTGGATTATGTTATGGACTTTGATAATCTAGATGCAGTGAAGGGGAGTGGCTTCCAATGTGGGGTCGGTGCCCAAAGTGGCTAGCCAGGGTAACCCATTGGGAGTTTTGTAATCAAGTGATAACCTAATAATAAATCTAGGGGTTATGTAGTTTTCACACTAATTAAGATAATTGGATTCTTCACTCATGCCTGTAGTGCTAGTTCAGACTAAGGATGAGATGAGAAGGCCTGGTTGGCAAAATCAACTTCCTTGTCCTCACAAAAGGAATGTCAATTTCACGTGTCACCCTATGGGGCTGGTGTCTAGAGAGAGACTGCCTAGGTAACCATAGATGGGGGTCAGCGCCTAGTAAGAGACTGTCAGGGTAACCCATGGATGGGGGCTGACGTCTAGCTAGAGACTATCAGGGTAACCCATGTTAGGACCATGTGATGACACTCATCCCTACTGCAGTCTAGCATTCTCTAGTTGTGTTCTCCCCTTTGTTTTTGTGAATTCCTCTGGAAGTAATGTTTGAGTTACTTGTGATGTCCTTATTGACTAGTGTTGTTTTGGAGTCATGTGTAGTCCTTGCACCTGTTAGTCTACTGTCTACCTGACTGTTTGTTGTAGTGGGACCTTATGTTATCTCCTAGCACAGGGGGTGGACCTCAGGGTTCCACATGGTTAGGTGGATGTGCTTTGTCTCCATTGGTTTTCCCTTGCAATTGTTCATGTACGAGAAGGATGTATCTCATGTGACAGATTCCAGATCTTATACCAGTTTGAGGAGATAGTTATATATGCTCATGTACTAGCCCTATGTATCAGTTAAATCATAATGTATGTATTCCAATGTAATCAGGAAAGTGATAGTGTGAATAATGAAATGATGTACCCTCATGTAAAGAAAAATTGTATATGTACTTGATCTTGATGAATCTATATCTGATGTCATGATATGGAAATATATGGGTTTATCCATTTGATGTAATAGATTTAGACTGAATTATTGTTGTTAGTTAACTCATGATGTATGTAAGATCATGTTAATAGTTCTGTTAGTAATGCAATCATGGAATCCTAGAGGATAATGCTCAGTTTAATGATATGTATAGATATGTATAACATTACTTGTTATTTCTATCATTTAAAAAAAATTGTCCTATTTGCATAGCATAGTTGTGTTGTTCTCTGAGGTTCCTAGGTGGGGCATTACAGTCAACACAACGGAAACAACTCCAAGATATAAATCAAATGTAGATTCAGTCATTTAGTATATCATAGAATTCAAATACAAATTGGCCGGTAACATGCGGGCTTACAATTAGGGCTCACATGCTTGATTACAAAATTGCAAATTATGCACAAGATGTAGCTTTTAAGCTCCTTCGCAAGAATTTCAAACTATCAACTATCTCTATCAATTTCACTACTTTCCTAGGCATCTATTACATCAATATATATCATCTCTAGAACCAAAGATTGCTACACATTGGCCAAGGAAGATCACAAACTCCAATGAAGAGTTGTAACATGTGTACTCAGATAGGTTAGACCTAAATGAATAGAATCCCTCTGCAAATGAATGGGATGATGTGCAGATCTAGTCAGCCACGAACCAAACAACTTTGAATGATGTGTCTTTTAACTTTGCAAGTCATGAAATGCTCCGCAGGTCTTCTCCTTTAGCTGGTTATCTGAGACTGTCACAATGCTCTATCTGAGAAAATAGTTGATCTCCTGATAGTGAAATCTTACCAGTACCTGATCCAAATACTCTAAATTTTGGATATGATGTGCATGAATGAATCTAGATGCTAAGTCCAGCTCTGCAAGGTCTAAAATGCAACTGCAATAGAACACAGACCAAAATACAAAAACTGTTATTGCTTGAACTGAACTGGTAAATGAAAAGAAACAAACTGAAATGCAAACAAACTGAAGTGCAAATATTTTTTTGGTTGATGCAAGATTGCTCTTGAACCAGTGATGCTCCGGCATCAGACATCCAGGGTTATTGAAAAAGTGAGTCCCTCACTTTGCTGGGGCTAGAGGAAAACCAAGACAGTCTACCTCAACCTGAGAAATCCAAGATGAGTCTTCTTCCGGTCTACCTTTCCACTTCACAAGGTATTCTTTGTATTGTCTCCCTTTGGTGTTGCGTCCAACTCTACTGTCCAAGATGTCTTCAATCTACTCTAGTGCTTGTTGTGGTAATTGCTTCTTCAAGTCTTCTTCAATGCTTCCACTGAACTCTACTTCATGATATTGATAGAAGTCTGCAATGTTGAAAATAGGTGATATACCCAATGTCTCTGGTAACTCCACTTCATATGCAAATTTTTCTGAATCAAACTTTCTGAGTATCCTACATGGTCCAAACTTTTTCATCTTCAACTTGTTATATGTCCCAACTTGAAATCTTTCTTTTCTCAAGTATACCATCACTTCATCTCCAACTACAAATTTTTTGTGTCTCTTCTTCTCATCTTCTTGTTCTTTATACTTATTGTTCATCTCCTCCAAATGCTTCTTCACCTGATTATGCATTGTCTCCATATGTCCTGCAAATTCTTCTGCTTCTGCACGTCTCTTATCTTCCATACTAGTATCTCTCAACTCTGTTACTCCTCTAGGGTTTACTCTGGTAACAATCTCAAAAGGTGCTCTTTCGGTACTCCTATTCACTGAATTATTATATGCAAACTCTGCTTGTGAAAGAATCAAATCCCAACTTCCTACCTTCTCTCCAACCAAACATCTCAACAAGTTTCCCAAACTCCTATTCACTACCTCTATTTGTCCATCAGTCTGTGGATGAAATGTTGAACTGAACTTCAAATTTGTCTTCATCTTCTTCCAAAGTGTTTTCCAAAAATATCCAAGAAATATTGTATCTCTGTCTGAAATTATGCTCTTAGGTAATCCATGCAATCTCACAATCTCCTTGAAAAATAGGTCAGCTACATGCATTGCATCAGTTGTCTTCTTACAAGGTGTGAAGTGTGCCATCTTTGAAAATCTATCCACCACTACAAATATCGAATCATGTCCTCTCTATGTCTTCGACAATCCCATTACAAAATCCATACTTATGTCTTCCCAAGGCCTCTATGATATTGTCAAAGGTTTATACAATCCAGTATTCTGACTACTCCCTTTTGCAACTTGAAAAACTCTACAACTTTGCACAAAATTTCTAACATCCTTGTGTATCTGAGGCCAAAAGTAATTTTCACTTGTTCCAAAGCCATTGTCTTATCAATGCCAAAATGTCCTGCCAATCCACCACTGTGTTTCTCCTTGATAAAATTATTTCTTATTGAACTTCTAGGTATGCACAACTGATTTCCTCTGAACAACATATCTTCTTGAATGAAATAGTCCAACCACTTAGTCCTATCCATCACAATAGGTTCCTTACATGCTTTCCAAGGTTCTGCAAAATCAAGATCTTCTTCATACATGTTCTTCAATTCATCAAATCCTAATACTTCAACTCTCATCTTTGTCAATAAGTTCCTTCTCCTGCTCAATGCATCTGCAACTTTGTTTGATTTACCACTCCTATGCTACAGCACAAAAGTATAACTCTGCATGAACTCTACCCATCTCATATGTCTCTGATTCAACTTACCTTGACTATTCAAATATTGCAAAGCTTGATGATCTATATACAACACAAACTCCTTAGGCAATAAGTAACATGTCTCCACTTCTTCAAGGCTTGAATTATGGTATAGAACTCCTTATCCTAAATTAAATATCTTCTCCTTGTATCATTCAATTTCTCACTGCAATATGTTACAGGTCTACCTTCTTGACTTAATACTTCTCCTATTGCATTCCCACTTGCATCACAATCTACTTGAAATACCTTATTGAAATCCGGTAATGCCAAAACAGGTTGCTCTGTCACTTTTTGCTTCAATAATTCAAAACTTTTATCTGCTCTTGATGTCCACTTGAAATATTTTCTGTCACCTCTCATTGTCTCTGTCATAGGGTTACATACTGAACTAAAATTTATGATGAACTTTCGGTAGAAACTAGCTAATCCATGAAATGATCTAACTTCCCCAATGCTCTCTAGTGTAGGCCATTCAACAATTGTTTTCACTTTCTTAGGGTCCATCTTCAATCCTTCCACAGAAATCACAAATCCCAAGTATACCAATTATTCCTTCATGAAACTACATTTCTTGATGTTTATCAGCAATTTCACTTTTCTCAGTTTCTGTAATACTTGTCTCAGGTACCACATATGTTCTTTTGTCTTACTGGAAATTAGAATATCATCCAAATATACAATAACAAACTTACCCAAGAATTTCTTCAAAAGTACTTGGTGCATTTGTCAATCCAAAAGGCATCACTAACCACTCATACAACCCTTCATTTGTCTTGAAAGCAGTCTTCCATTCATCTCCTTCTCTGATCTTGATTTGATGGTATCCACTCTTCAAGTTTATCTTTATGAAATATTTTGCTCCACTCAAACAATCCATGATATAATCCATCCTAGGTAAAGGAAACCTATACTTAACTGTGATCTTGTTTATTGCTCTAGAGACTGTACACATTCTCCATTTTCTATCCTTCTTTGGTGCTAACACTGCAGGTACTACATAAGGACTCAAACTTTCTCTGATCAAACCCTTCCTCAACAATTTTTGTATTTGTCTATTCAATTCTTCATTCTCTGTCAGTGTCATTCTGTGTGCTACTTTGTTAGGCAAACTAGCTCCAGGTATAAAATCCATGTGATGAATGATACTTTTGATTGGTGGCAATCCTTCAGGTACATTATTTGATATGATGTCTTCATACTCTATCAGCAACTCAGTTATCTCCTCCGGTTGTGATTCTTTAGTCTCCTTCAATGTTTCAGGCTTCTTAGGGATCAAAGCATAACACATATTCTCATGTCTCAAACCATTCAAAAATTTTCTTCCATCTACCAAACAGATTCTAGCATTCCCACATACTTCACTCTTAGGATCATCTTCCAAAGGAATCAAGGTAATTCTCTAAATTCCATTAGATGTTATAGTGTATGTATTCTTTCTCCCATCATGTATAGCTTTCCTATCATATTGTCATGGTTTACCCGACAAGATATGACATACATCCATAGGCATAATATCACACAATACTTCATCATGATAAGATCCAATATGAAATTTCACCAAACATTGCTCACTCACCAGTACCTTATGATCATCCTGAATCCATGCTATTTGATAGGGCTTAGGGTGTTTCAATCTTTCCAACTTCATCTTAGTCACCATCTCCTTTGAAACTAAATTATTTGAACTACCACTATCAATTACAACATTTACCTCATGATTTACATCTGGTTCTAAACAAACTTTTCATGTGTGATGGTTCTTCATTTGTCTTTGCTTGAAATAGTGCTCTCCTCATCACAAGTGATTCTCCTTTCTCAGGTTTACCAACTGAACTAGGTGATCCAACAGGTTCTTCTTCCACATAGATTGCTCTTCCACTGTTCTTTGTTCTCTTGCTTGTACTCCCTTGATTACATTCAAATGCTCTATTTCCTTCTCCTCCACACTTAAAACAGGTTCCTCTAAATGTTCTCCTATCAGGTCCTCTTCCTTCTCTTTTGTATCCTTCCCTCCAGTATGGACTAGGGTTTCCTCTGCAGTAGAAAGTTCTATCATCTCTCCGATATGCATTGTTATCTTTGTCCTCCTTCTTGAATGTGTTCTCTTGTCTGTTCTGCTCTTCATATGATCTCTCTCCTCTAAAAAATGTTCTACCTCTCTAAAATTTACCTCCTCTACCTCTCTATTTTTGATCATGCCTCTTATTCAACTTATCTTCAACCTTCAGGACAAATTGATTTGCTTCTTCTAATGTTGTCATTCTCACCAAACACAATTCTTCTTGAATGTTCAATCTCAGTCCATTGATGTATCTAGCCACTTTCTCCTTGCTTGCTTCACTATGTCCTATCCTTATGATCATCTTATGAAATTCTTCAGTATACTCCACAAATTTCTCCTTTTGTCTCAGGTTCTGCAATCTCTTCAACAGTTCCAACTCATAGTCAGCATGTATAAACTGATTCTTTAATTTTGTCACCATCCTGTCCCATTTTGTAATCTTTTATTTTCCTCGTCTGTTTCTATCCAACTGAACTTCTTTCCACCATATAGCAGCATGTCCTTTCAACTTAGTCTTTAGAAATTTCACCTTCTTCGGATCTTCAATTTATTCATACTCAGAGTATTCTTCCATGTCATTTATCTAGTCAATCAATTCCTCGGGATTCAAATTGCCAGTGTAATTAGGTACATCAACTCTAGGTCTTTTCCCAATCTTTGAAATAGCTCGCAACATCTTGACTTGATTTGATTCCTCTTCTTCTTCACCTCCTAGGGTTTCGCCATTTGATCAATGGATTGAAATTATTCATCATCATCACTTTCAACATTAGGTCTAGGTGTAAGTCCTCTTCGCCTATCTTCTTCAACAACATCCAAGTGAACTCACATGATTTTCATCATCTCCATCATCTCATCCATCTTCCATCCATTGTTCCAACAACAGGGATTCTCCTCAGCGGCATTCTTCCTAGGATCAAGTGTAAACTGCCTCAAATTTGGTGATTGGTTGCAACACAAGTAACCCACCTCACATTTGGTGATTTGTTCACGACAAGATCTTATGGAATTCCTTTGCCAAATTTGCTCAATTCACTCCCAAAGATTCAAACTTTCGCTCTGACACCACTCAGTGTAGTCATGGTTAGAAGGGTCCACAAAGTGAACTATCTAGGCTGTGCAGCTAGAGTCAACACAACGGAAACAACTCCAAGATATAAAGAAAATGCAGATGCATTCATTCAGTATATCATAGAATTCAAATACAAATTGGCTGGCAAAATGCGAGCTTACAATTAAGGCTCACAGGCCTAATTACAGAATTGCAGATTATGTACAAGATATAGCTTTTAAGCTCCTTCATAAGAATTTCAAACTATCAACTCTCTATCAATTTAACTACTTTCCTAGGCATCTACTACATCAATATATATCATCTCTGGAACCAAAGATTCCTCTACATCGGCCAAGGAAGATCACAAACTCCAATGAAGAGTTGTAACGTGTGTACACAGATAGGTCGGACCTAAATGAATAGAATCCCTCTACAAATGAATTGGATGATGTGCAGATCTCAAGGAAGGTCAGCCATGAACCAAACAACTTTGAATGATGTTTCTTTTAACTTCACAAGTTGTGAAATGCTCCGTAGATCTTCTTTAGCTGATTATCTGAGATTGTCAAGATGCTCTGTTTGAGAAAATAGTTGATCTTCTAATAGCGATATATTAACAGTACCTGATCCAAATGCTCTAAATTTTGGATATGATGTGCACGAATGAATCTACATGCTAAGTCCATCTTCGTAAGGTCTGAAATGCAACTGCGATAGAATGCAGACCAAAATACAGAAACTGCTACTAACTAAACTTCCTAAACTAAACTAGAAAATGAAAAGAAACAAACTGAAATGCAAACAAACTAAAGTGCAAATTTTTTTTTTGGTTGATACAAGATTGCTCTTGAACCAGAGATGCTCCTGCAATCAAAATGAATTTTTTTAATGAATAAAGATTGAAATATAGAACAATCATATATATATTTTTTAAAATTTTGATAAGCGGATCAAAAGTTATAAAGAAAAATCAATACATATGTGATTGAAGATTATGAGGATATTGTTTAAAGAAAATAAAAATTTAAATATCTTAAGTTATTCAAAATTATATATATATGGTTAGAAAGCTAAGAACTAGCTCATCATTTTGGTGGTGGTTTCATCGAATTTCGTTATCAAATGAATAAATCTGACAACATTAAAGTTTAAAAATGTTATTGACTATGAAAAACATGTCTTTAGGAGGTATCATAGAGGTCCAATCCTTAGGCTCTATTGCCCAAGATAATTCCAAGCCTAAAAAGAGGGACAAAAATTTGAAAAAAAAAAATGCGAGCACGTTTTGAGTTGCACAAAACACGAGCACGTTTTGAGTTGTGTACCAAAAAATGCACTCATGTAAATTTGTGGTCCACAAAATGCGCTCGTGTTATGGCCATTTAAACATAACACGAGCGTGTTTTGCCAAAATTATTGGTTTGGCCACTTTTTTGTATACCATTTCCATGCACTTACCCTAAACAAGTTGTTGACAACTAGCACCATCTAAGGTTCTCATTTATAACTGCATAAGAATATGCTCACAACATCTTTGCTCCTTCCATTTTGTCCTCATCTTGCCACTAGAAATTTATTTTTCCAGGGGTAAAAGTTTGGACATGAATGCATAAAAGTTTGGAAAAATAAATTTCTTATTTATAACTGCATAAGAATATGCTCACAACATCTTTGCTCCTTCCATTTTGTCCTCATCTTGCCACTAGAAATTTATTTTTCCAAACTTTTATGCATTCATGTCCAAACTTTTACCCCTACAATAAAAGTATTTTTGAAGATCAATTTTCACCCCGTAGGTGAAAGATTTTACCCTCCAGCCTCTATCTTTTCACTAGTGAGTGAAAACTAATTATTTATGAAACAGTTTGCCTCTCAGAACTCATTTTCACCCTACAATAAGTGAGACATTCCGTCAAGCAATTAGTAGACACCCATTTTTCCTTAATATTTTTGCATTAAAATATGCTCTGCCTTTGTTCTTACTTTTTTTTGTAAATTTATATGCTCAGAAGCTGAAAACTCAATTTTGGTAATCCAGGTTTTTTACATACACTTTACCACTTTTAGAATGCCTCTACTCCAAATCTCCATTGGATCTTACCCTATAGCCAATATTTCATAGAGGGGTAATTTATCAAACAATTAATATGCATCCTCTTTTCTACATTTTTATCTTAACATCTTCCCAAATCTAAAGTTACATTTTATTGCCATACTGTTGTTACGAAAACTAAAATATGGTTGTGAATGACAACACTCCCCCACACTAATCATTCCCCAATGAATGCAACACAAGATATAAAACCCCAGGCACCTTCTTCCTTGCAAAATCCTTCAAATTTTATTACATTTTGATTTTGTATAATATGCCATGAATGGTGCCCTCTCTCTTACATATTATCTTAAAACCCTCTCCTAATTTGGAGTTGCATCCTCCACATTATTTCTAGACACTGGCACCCTCATTTGCATTATTGTTCTTACAGATTTCATTGTACTATTATAGCTAGATATTCAATGGAGTTTGGCACCTCATGTTTATGTTTTTCCCTCTACAACACTAGTTTGCTACAAAAAATAATATGTTGGAAAAAAGTTGGAAATGTCATTGAACTCATGTATTACATGCTACTGTAGTTTCATGGCTTGTCTAATGCCTACCCAAGAAAATGTCAGTATTTAACAATAAAATTATGAATTTAGTCAGGAATAATGAAAATATTATACGGGAAATTTTGTTAATTAACTTCAAATAAAACATTAGTAACATTTGTAGACAATTTATCATAAAGGCTAAGTACTTAAGGGATATTGATAGATACTCTTTTCTCAATCAGGAGGGACTTCCTCAAGGATCTGTCATTTGGAATAAAATTATAAAAGCCAGAAGTCTTGTTAACAAGGTTATCAAATGGAAACTTGGTGATGGATAGCTTATAAATTTTTGGGAAGATCCTTGGTTGGCTGATGGGCCTCTCTCTAAACAGTTGGGGAATGAAGCTATTAATTTTCTTGCTAAACGATTTTTTGGCAACAAAGTCACTACATCCATCAAGATCATGGTGTTAGAATTTGGAAAAATTTGTTGGAATGCTATAATAATAATCCGAATCTCCTCCACAGGGCTAATAATATACATCAAATTCTTCTTAATACCAGGATTCCTCTTTTCTCTAGAAGTGATCAATTTTTTTGGTCTGCTGACAGGAAGGGATTTTTTTCAGTTAAATCTACTTACCATTTGCGGATCGAGGAACCTAAAGATTATGTCTGGAGGAAGGTCTGGAATTGTAAACTCCTTCCTAAGGTCAACTTTTTTTGGTGGACCGCTGTTCATAATAAAATTCTGACACAGGACAATCTTCAAAGAAGGGGTATGCAACTGGTTAACAGATGTGTTTTGTGTTTGAAAGAGGAAGAATTTGTCTCCCATCTTATCCTGCATTGTGAGTTTGCAACTGAGATTCGGAGTAAAGTCTTTCTGCATTATGGGTTACAATGGGTCTGCAACAAAGAAATTAAAGATATCATTCCTAATTGGATCTCTCCTCTATCCCATCCTTGGTTAGTTGAGTTATGGACTCAAACCCTTCCTTTTCTGGCCTGGTTCATGTGGAAAGAAATAAATAATAGAATCTTTCAAGAAACTGTTAGAAATTCTTCACAGGTTTTTAATTCTTTTTCTAAGGATCTCCTGGAAAACGTTTCTAATTCTAACATCAAAATTGTTGATAAACCCCTTACTCAGCATGAAGTCCTTGTGGCTTCTAACTGGGGGAGTGGGAATCAAATTCCTGCTTTTGATGATTCCAAACGCATTAAAAGACTTAATACTATTTGGACTCCCCCTGATAGAGGTTGGTCCAAATTAAATTTTGATGGAGCTGTTAAGTCTAATGCTGGAGAAGTTATAAGGAATGACAAAGGAGCTCTTATTGCTGCTTATGCTGGAGGAATTGGTAACCAAACTAATAATTTTGCTAAAGCTTCTGCTCTTTTATGGGGTCTTAAGTTGGCCATTTCTCTTGGCATCCATCAGCTTCATGTCCAAGATGACTCAAAAATTATTATTGAGCTTGTTTCTAAAGTTTCAGAGTGTGGATGGCAACTTAAGGATATTGTGCTTGATATTCAAACTCTCTCTCAGGCTATTCCTGTAATTTCTTTCTCCCACATCTACAGGGAGGGCAATACTGTTGTTGATGGCCTGGCAAATTTAGGTCAGCAATTTCAAAACTGGTGATGTTGGCGCCAACTTCATAATATCCCAAGTCATATTCAGGATATCATTCAAAAAGAACAAATGCTTACATGATGATTACTCATCATTTCACCTGGCTTATCTACGTGGCCAGTTCTTTATTCTAGGGCATGCTGATTAGACACTCTAATAATGAAGGGAGTGAGCTTGGACAGTCTTGCACACGTGTTAAAGATAGTTGATTAATTTGGAAAGATTATATTAGGACATTGGTTATCGATTTAATGATTACCCTAATTCTAATCGTGTCTTCTTAATTGTTGTTTCCACTCATTGCACTATGTTCAAAGTCTCTCGATTTTCTCACAGTCTTGTTAGAAGTTTCCTAGATTTCAATTCCATCTTCTCCTCTCTCAGGTTCTTTCAGCTTCTTTCAGCTTCTTTGGTTTTTTATCATAGGAGGCGATAGGATTTAAACTGAACCCAATTACTGTGGAGAATTTAAGGAGAATACCGTGGTTTGGCATTACTGTAAGGAAGGAGGAGTCACCCCTTTCCTTGAATGTTTGAATGGACACGATGAAAATCTGTCTATTCAGTTTGCTCAGTCTTGGGATAACTGCAAGGTGCAAATTGGGAATGTCAACTTTGTGGTCTCTGAGAATGACATTGCTATGGCTACGAGTCTCTCTCCAAAGGGAACGAAGATGTAGAAAAAATCTAGGGTTTCAGATGTTCAGAATCAAAAATTGTTCCTTAGCGAAGGAGAGGAGTTGGTGCCTTACCAAGGTGGCTTTGAAAGAGCTTGTCTTCCTGAATTGTGGGCTAATATGTGTTACATGGTGATGAAGTATTTCACCCTTGAGGGCTGATTCACCAGGTTCTATCACTACATCTCCCTTTATTGAATCATTTTAGAAGGAATGCCACTATTAGTTTCCCATTTTACTTGCTTTCTTCGCTTGAACACTCTGTGCAACATGTCAAAAAGACTTTGCTGAAAAAACATGATGAAAAGCCTATTCCTTTACACCAAGGGCTCATTCACCATTTATACCAGTTTCACTTAGCCCTGTCTCCTTCCTCTCTTCAGCCCTCTGGTCAGGATACCCCTGCATCTATGAAATCGAGTCTTGCTACTCCTAATCAACCCCTTGTTGGTGATCCTTGCTCTGGTATTTCTAAGTCTTCTACCAAGAGTGTTCAAAACCCTCCTTCTAGATTTAAATTGAAAGCTAAAAGACGTCTCTCAAATGTGGAAATGGAGGCTAACCTTTTAAAGGATGATATTGGGGTTTCTGGGACCTAGATTAAGCATAGTCAGGGTGGGGAGGGACCCTTACAGAACCTCAAAAAAGTTAAAACAAAGGATAAATTTGTTGTCATTAGGTGGTCTGGTAGAATTGCTAGCAAACGGGCTCCCAAACTGAAACTGATTGACTATTTGGAAAGTAATATAGACGCCTCCACCCATGAGGAGGAAGAGCCCAAGACTGATGTTCAGGAAATTGCTATTGAAGATTCTAGTGGTGAAGAGGAAATTGAGGGGCAGAGTGTTCCTATGGAGGTCTTTGAAACTGAAGATAATGTTGGGGTTCATAATTCTAGCCTCATTGGTGATTGTGTGGGTGTTGGTGATACTACTATCCAGGTGAAAATGACTGATATTGATGAGGACATGGGGAAAGATATTTACTCTGTTCCTGTTGATCCTGACAATACTACTCAAGATGGTAGGGAAGAAGACAATACAGTGGAAACCAATGATATTGATGTTATGTCTCAGCTAAAGGAATAGGTGGAGTTCCTTGAAATTAATGTCTCTTCTCTTTGTAATTTCATTTCTAATATGTTATGTAAGACTGCTATGGACAATCTCTCTCTTCTTCGGGAGCAGGAGGCTCTCATGCATGGTACTGATAATGACAGGGTTAAAGAACTAGACAAAATGCTGGAGTTCCTTTCCAAGGGAGAGGATATCTCTTCCTAGTTTTTCTTTGCTTTCTGTTTGCTGGCATTTTACTGTTAGCTAGTTTTTGCTGTCTATCGGCCGTATGTAAGCTGTCAGTGGTTGGTTTGGCTCTTTTTGTTTCTTGAGCCTTTTCTGCCCTTTTTGGGTACTATTTTGTAATATGGGATCGGCCCCTAGTTTGCCACCTTATAATATCAAAAATATTTGTAGACAATGATGATTTTAGATATTAACATTTCCTTTGTAATTACAATCCAATACAATAAGTGTTGTATAATCATCCACTCGCAAAGTGGAAAAATATTTCCTTTGCTTTAGTATCCTACATGATTAACAGACCTGGATCTACATACTAGATGTAAACATTAGTTCCGCAAAGTGAATAAATATATAAAATAGATATCAATTGTATAAGAAGAAGAGACTATAGGCCCTAAGGCCAGACCTAATGTCTCGAGGGCTCATGATGGCCTTCCCTACGTACGCGTAGCACAGAGACTTCGTAGTTTAGGACTTTGAACTTGCAAACACAAGATGGTATCATACAATTTGTAACTTAGGTTATCATATGAAATAGAAGTTTTATAATCTCACAACATAAATAACATCTAATCAAATCATACGAGTATAAGAAGTTATACATTAAAACACAAGCTAGTATAATAAGTACATCATTTCAGAAGATAAGTATTATACAAGAAAAACCACCCAGTAGTAAATCTGTCATAACTTTCTTATTTTGCTTTAATTTTGACATTCAAATAACTATGCAATATATATATATATATATATATATATATATGTATATATGTATGTATATATGTATATATATATGTATATATATATATATGTATATATATATGTATATATATATATATGTATATAAATATATGTATATATATATATGTATATATATATATGTATATATATATATATGTCTGATCTAACAATTGTTCTTATAAACTAATCAACATAAGGGTTTAATTGACCTTCTTGCACTACAAGAATATACTTGATTCAATTGAATTTTTGCATGCAACTAAATATATGAAAGATTATATAATCATACTCATTCTAGGAAAGAAAATATGCAAATTCATTTAACATGCTTATGTAATGAAAATAATTCATTTCCAACAAAGTAAACTACCAACAAAACCCTAGATTTTTAATTTCTTCTACAATAGTAATAAAAATGTGATAACTTTCAAAATACTTAACCAAATCTAAAACTATAAAATGTTCTATAAATATTAAATAAATATTCTCATAACCTAGAAACTATTTTACAATCCCTTTCCCGTGTAGAGAGAAATTTATAAAACATCAACAGGGTTTACAACAGGGTTTTTAGTAGGGTTACAACAGTACTAAAATTGTGATAAATTTCTTAATACTTAATGAAATTTGAAACTGTAAGATTTTTTGGAAAGATAAAACCATGATTCTCAAAACCCAGAAACTATTTTATAAAATAATTCCTATGAACAGATAAATTTCACGAGACAACAAGTTTTCTTGAAAATTTTCAAAAAACATTAACATAAATAATGGTGAGTTTTTAAGGAAATACCTCAAGGATTTTATTAATGAAGAATACCTCCAAATGCCCGTGAAGAGAGAGATTCTAAGATTCCTTAATGTGAAAGCTTCCATCTTATTTAGTTGTGCGCCTCTTTTCTTCTATCTGAGATTCTATTGTCCTCATAAAATTTAGAGATTTTTCACCTAACAGGTCACCATGGATGTATGCTTTCTTTTCCTCATCGAAAATGGATATAATTCCTTTGAAGAATTATCTTCACCATCAGCTATCCACATCCTCTTGACCTGCAAAAATTAGCAATAAACTTGGCTCTTCTCTTGTTTTTCCCTTCTTGCTTGTAGCGTTCGTTTCTTTTTCAATAAAATATGATTCTTGAGATTTCCTTTTATTTCTTTTTCTTCCTAACTTGGATGCTCAAAGACTCTTCAAAAGAAGATGACTCTTCATCTATCAAACTCGTCACTTATTTTCTTGTGCACTAAAAATGCATTAAAACAACTCTAAAACATATTTTTTTATGAATAAACAAGTACCCTACCCATAGGTGATTGACCTATGGTCTTAATTTTACTAAAAATAATGATAAAAGAGCTCTTATTCCCCACAACACACAAGAATAATTAATTTAAATCAATTAACTAAACTATATCAAGACGTTATTGCTAAATTCTAATCTCTTTATAACTTATATCAAATTTAAAATTAGCTCCACTAACTTGAAACTGTAAATAAATATTAATTTCTAAAATTTTCTTCTGAAAATGCATAACTGCCTTTCCTTGCATAAAAGAATCTCTGTAAAATATGTAATTAGAAAACACATAATAACAATACATGAATTTCTTTCATAATCAATATTAAATTATTTAAATAATTATTTTGAAATAAAATATCATAATTAATAATTAGACTTCAGATATGCCTTACATTCTCCCCCCCTAAGAATGGACTTCCTCCTGGAAGTCATCAAGAGTAATGAATATTTCTTGACTTCACACTTCCAACAAAAGTTAGTTTTCACCAAAAGATTTACTAAGTCGACTAGATATTCTTTTTGCCATCATGCAACAATATAAAACTTGAAACCTGCAATACCAAATGAGGAAAATACAGAAAGATCCAGATTTGCTCATCCATACTAATCTTCTTATCACAAGAATAGATTCAGTCTAAAAATTTGCATACGCAAAACTATATCAGCCTTGATTAGCTCACTTTATCTACAACCATAAAGTTAATAACGATCCAGATTTGCTCTCCACCCAACCATAGGATTTGACCAATTGAATACACCCTCGAGAAAATAAAGAGAAACATTTTCTTGATGTTCCACAAATTAAACAGAAAATAATTCCATTTTCAAGAATCTAATTCATAAATCTATCTCACTTTCTTTCTCAATAAAAAAAATAACTCCCATAAGCATCAATCTCCCATAACAAACGTCCCATTATCTCCCTTTATCAACATCTCCCAAAACCTCCCTTTAACAACAACTCCTAGAAGCAATAATCTCCCAAACTCCCATAAAACAATATTCTCCCAAACTCCATTAAACAATAATCTCCCAAAATACCATAAAATAATATTCTCCCAAAAACTCCCAAGAACAATCAACTCCCAAAACATATGTTATCATTTCACACATCATCAACTCCCAACAATACCCTCCATCACAACACCAATTTTGAACAACATAATATTACTCAAATAAAAATTCATCAATCTTTCCAAATTAAATATACAAACAATAATAGAACATATTTCTTCCAATATTCACTTGCATACATTCATCTTAATCATAAAGTTCATATAAAACAAAAATACATTTGATTTTTTTACCTTGGTTGTCCAAATTAGGCTCAGCCCATGAAACTTTCCCAAATATCTTTCTTTTCTTCCTCCAGCAACTCAACAATTCCATTATTCCAGAAAATACCACAATGTCCATTGAAATTCTGCAATATCATCATTACTTATCCTAGAAACATGTTTATATCATATCTATATATTACTGAAAATCAAATTCATTACAACATATTCTTTTATAACAAATCTTAACATCACAGATATCAGTTCTATACATCATGTATACTTTCAATAGAATTGGGATGATTAGTGCCAAGCAGAACCATAATGCCATAGAATAGATCTTACACAATTTCGCAATATACTTTCCCCAGGCCATCTACACCCCTATACAACCTGCCAGGGACATCTCTTGGGTATGGCAATCTACACAATTCACATTGCTTTACTCAAGCCAACAATAATAAACACTGATAAAGCCTCAAAATGAAGAAGTTTCCAATGAATAAAATTTTCAAATCAATTAATAAATAAAATTCTATATAAAATCAAATTAGATAGCGAAAAACAACAATTCAATTCAAACTAAAACCTTAATAAAGTAGTCCTTGAGGCAAAAGGACAATCAAATAAATATCTTAAAGAAATTTTCAAATTGTTGGCTCCATTAAGAAAAGAAATTGACCAAATAAAAATTTCAAAAAATTTCATAAGACTTTACATCACAATTCACCATGTGACTTCAAACGAGCCACCTAAGGGGAGGAGGGGAATGTGGTGGTCTCAAACCACATGGAGCTCCATAAAATATTATTATATCATAATGCTCATATTCCAAATATAATCATTAACATTATTCTTTCCAATAAAATTTATAACTAAAATAATCACAATTTAGAAAACTCCCTTATCATAACTCCCAATTCACCACATAGCTCCCTTTATATCATTGTTACAACATACACAATAGCTCCAAAAAAATAGTAACTCCCATAACACAATAGTATCTCCCATAATAACAACAATACTTGTCATTAACAATAATTTCCATAACACAACAAAAACTCCCTTATACAATATCAGTGCCCATATAGCTCACATAAACTCCCATGAACAAATAAAATTATTTATAAAAGAACTCCCATAAATAATAAGTCCCATGATCAACAACTCCCTTTACATAACATATACTCCATATCATATTAGAAAACTACCTTAAAAACAAAACTCCAGTAATTCATAACTCCCAAAATTCACAATATCAAACCCCATTTCTCCCACACCCATTCTCCTTTTTAGCCAACATCTCATTCACAGTATTATCACCAAAATATAATCAAACACCCAAAGAATGAATCATAAATCATTTCCTCAATCAATTTATTCACATTTCCACATTAGATCTTTCATTAAAACCATTTCTATATGATCATATCAAAACATTAAATTTCATACCTTGCTTGTCCATGTCTGAATCAGCTCCTTAGCCTTCCAACCTTCCTCTCTTTCGTCTTTATTTTCTTCTTTGAATTCTGAAAATCTCACAACTTACAGAAACTTCAATACCATAAAGATTCGGTTACACCCCAAAATTACAGCTCTTTCTTTTTAAAGAGAATATGAAAAATAACTTTCATTGCATTTCTTCTCATAAAATAAAACAAATAATATGATAAAAGAAAAATATATATTTTCTCCTACTAACTAAACTCCCATAAAACAATAGCTCCCTTAAAATAATAATATCTGAGAATGTCACAGAATTCCCATAACACAGTACAACTCCCAAATTCACATTTTCAATTCCCAACAATCCCATCCTCCATTACATTCAACATTATCAATCACAACTTAAATAACATATAATTTCATACCTAAACCAAACTGGAAGGTTTCGAACAAGATTTCATGAAGTCTAGTCAGAAAAACTTTCATCTTTCTTCGAATGCACTTCAAACTAATATTACCCTATCAATATGTATAAATGTAAACAATTAAGATCAATGACGTCCAAGTCTTCTTATACTTCTGAATTAATCATCAACAGACTTATGAATATTTGCAATATCGTGACCCTTATAGTGTACCTGAGCATGGAAAGATTTTTGTAGCAGATATAGGTTCAACCAACCCTCAGTTTTGGACAATATTCTCCAACCCCATATTTCACCAAAACTCATTCACCAATACACCATGACCATCAGCCACACACACAAGTTTGTCAGTATCATCACAGATTAAGGTGAAAATTGTAGACACCCTAAAATGACCATGTCTTCGAATCACTTGTATTTTCATCAAATCTGTCTAATCACCTGCAGTCAATGTTAATTAAATAATCTAATTATTTAATTAATTTCACCAAATTCTTCCAAATCACATTTTTTCAACATTAATTAAATAAATCCTCTTTATTTAATTAATTTCATTAAATTCAACTTTATTTCTTCCAAAATTAAATAATTTTTATTATTTAATTTAATCATTATCCTATTTCAAATTTCAAATCTACATTAATTAAATAAATCTAATTATTTAATTAATTCATCACAAATCCTCTTATCTACAATTAAATAATTTTCATTATTTAATTAAGTCAACTATTCTTCCATATTTAAATAAATCATGCAAATTTATTTAAATTATCTCAATCCTCTAAAAATAAATAAAATCAAGTATTTTATTTATAATCTTCATATTCTTCAAAATCATGCACAATTAAATAAATTTATTTATTTAATTTCAATTATCTTTCCAATTCTTCTAAAAATATCATGTTAACTCATGTGCACAATTAGTCTTATTTTTAGAACTCCAAAAAAGACAAATCTAAAGTTAAGTTAATTGGCTTTAATTTATCTTATTTTTATCAACTCATGAATTAGAAAAAAAAGTATTCTAATTTATGAAATCAAATCTATCTTTATCAAAAAAATAATTATGTTAATAAAAATACCTTTTTGGAGTGACACATGTCGTGTGCATATTCATCATGAATTATTTGATTTATCTCAACTATTCATTCTATGGATTTATTTCATCTATTGATCGATCATGTTTGAAACCTATATAAACCCCCCTCATCTCCTTCACAAATCCTCTTTGATAATTTATTCTCAGCTATTCCTTAACAGCGAATTGAGTATACATCGTATTGTTGAGCACATCAACCTTTTTGAGCACTTACATCCGCTTGTTGCAAACATGGTTTCACAACGTTATTGAGCAATCTACATTCATACAAAGAGAACTATACGATCTAGGTGAAGTCTTTCTTGTTTTAATTTGATTTATTCATTGATATTGGCTTTTTACTTAGATTGATCTCTTTATGCTATAGGTAATTGAGTTGTTATTATCATTGCTTTTGTGATCTTATCATTCAAACATTCTCAATTTTTCCTATATACATTCTAGCATGCCCGGTGGGACCCACTAATCGCTCTTTTTCTTTGAGAAATTGATTTTTTTAAAGTACAGTACGGAACAACGCATATCAACATAGAACAACGCTTTTGGCATTACAATGCTACGCAGTTGGTATAACAGTACAATGCCTTCAGGTGATACTATAGCGCCTCTGGTAGCACAATACCGTGCTTTTGGTAAGACAGTGCAGCGTACTTGGTATAACAGTAAAGTGCTTCTAGTCTATTAGAGTTTCTGATCTTGTTTTGTGATTTACAGGGTTTCTAACTCATCATATCTATCCTTCATTGACTAACAAGTTGATTTATTTGTCTTTCAATTATCATTTCTACTGTCTAAGCTGACATATTTAGGAGTATTATCATTTTTTGAGTTAACCTATCTTTTTGCGGCATCTTGTGAGTTGTTCTTGATTTCAAGTTACAGATTTTATCATCTATTACATCCCAGATCTTCAAGTCAACCATGAAATCATCATTTGATCTAGCTTTTTTGACGAAATCTAACTTTTTTTAGATCTGGGGCAGAAAAGCGCTTTTGGTAGCATAGTACAATGCTTCTAGTAGCACAGTGGATCGCTTTTGGTTTGGTAGTAACTCACCTTTAGTAATATATTGCAGTGCTTTTGGCAATAGAGTAAGTCACCTTTGGTAATATAGTGAAGTGCTTTTGGTCAATTGATTTATTTTTTGCTAACTTTTGAGTTTGTGTGGAACTAATCAACTTGTTGCAGCTTCTTATCACTCAAAACAGAGCAAATGAGTTTCCCTAACATGTTCATGTAGGACGAGCATTGAAGAATCTCAATCTATTGCACTAAGTCTTAGAAACATATTGCTTTCTTAAGGGACAATTGAACAAATCATCTTTGCAATCTAAGTCTTAGGAACATATTATTTTCTTAAGGGACAATGGACATGAATGCAAAAACACTTCAATTTTCTAAGGGACAATGGACATGAATGCCAAACACTTCAATTTCATAAGGGACAATTGACAACTACAATCATGTGTGTGCCTAATCTAGTTGCACTTTATTTTTCTTATAATGGGACAATTGAACCTTTGTTTGATGTGCTTGATCTTACTTTCAATTATTCCTTTAGAAGGGCCTACTTTTGGATTATGCTTCATCCAAAAGGGATGACCCTAAGCAGAGTTTTCCTTTGAACCACTATATAAGAGGGATAAGGTGAAAGCCAAGTCCTAACCAACATCAGCCTTACCTTGTGATGCCAAATTGAAAAGAAGTGTACTAGCATTTTGTGGAAATGATTTTTACATTGTACGAAGTGTTTGATACTCTTAGTAGGATTGGTTAAAGCTTTTAGTCACTTGTCACATTGCTCATCAGGCATTGGTCCCTCAAAGCTACTAAGAACCAATCTAGATAGTGACTACTCAATCCACCTCCGAACATTGTGGTAATCATCAGTGCAAGGGGAAACGATTTAAGCCCTCAAGATACTCACCATTGCCTCCCTTAAGAAGAGATAGTATTCCCTCGGCCATAAAGCTCTTGTGACCTACTTGAGATTTATGAGGGGAGGGTGAGATATCCCTACCTATCGTCTCTCACAAAGATACAAATGTCCAACACCTTTATGGAATGACATTTGGTCGACAGAGAATTAGTTGTGAGCTAATCTATCACAATGAAACCATGTCTCTAGGGATAAAAAGTGTTTGAATTGTTTGAAATTGTCTAATACCTGTGGAAACATTGGGCTTTTTTGTAAGCCTCGAACATACACTATCTGTTGTGTTAGTCCTTTTTTGCCACTTTGTTTGATGTGTTTTCTCTTGCCAAAGCAAATCCAATCAAAATCAAATCCAAATCTATCAAAATTTGCCTTATAAACATCACTGACACTACTTCAGCACCTTTGGTATAACAGCAGCTCACCTTTGGTATAATAGTAGCTCGCCTTTGGTATAATAGTACCTCACCTCTAGCAGACTACTTTAGCACCTTTGGTATAATAGTAGCTTGCTTTTGGTATAATAGTAGCTCACCTTTGGTATAACAGTACCTCACCTCTAGAAGCTTAGTCCAACGCCTTTGGTAACATAGTAGCTCGCTTTTGGTAACATAGTCCTGCGCCTTTGGTCAAATAGTACAGTGCCTTTGGTCCAGTAAACTGTTCATCAAAAAAAAATTTCCAAAATAAACATAGCAAAATCCTAGCAAGCATCTCAAACAAAGTATTCTAGTGCATCCTATGGTAACCACTAGACTCCAGTAAACTATGAAGGCCAAGCAAGTTCTCCCAAGGAAGCGCAAATCACCCCCTCATACACCTCAACCAAGCCAATCCAACATGACTCCAAAGGGTACTCCAAAAACACCAATGGAAAGACCAACCAACTTTCAAAACAGGCCGCAAAATGACCAACCAACCAATCCTCAAGAAGGTAATGTTCCTTTGGTAAATGCACCTCAATATACAACTGACATGCCTCAAGATTTTTTTCCACAAGGTTATACCATAGGTCAAGTCCCATCTCAAGAAGAACGACACTTTGAAGAAGGTCAATCCTCTCAAGCAAATAGACATGACCTTGATGAAATCATACAAGATCCTAGAGCCATGGCCGCCTTTGACAAATCCTTAGTGAGAACCAAGATCATTTCTTTTGCTTGCTAACAGAGCAAGGAGCCAAATTACCTCAAGATTTTGATCTATCCAATCTCAAGGACACAAACAAAACTTATGATGCCATACCTGCGGTCCAAACCATGTCAACTGTGACCACACCCATACCCGAACAAAGCTCACAAGGGAGAACAATTGCACAATATGAGAATCCCCTCTATCAAAATCAAATGGCAGAGAGACCCATATCACCGCTCATGACTCCTATGGAGATCTACAAACACCAACAAGAGACTCTCCAACGTCAAGCAGAACTAGTCAAACAAAATGCTATAGCTCAATCAAACATACAACAAACTCCTAGAAAGCCCACACCAATCGCAAGTGGAACATTGGCTACCCCATCACGAGAAGGTTTCCCACCAAATTACAATCTAGGAAACACTTATGTAGCCATGTAACAAGGGTCTCAACAAACACCACCCCCAACATCATCAACCCTTCATATCATTATACCAAACAGTGTCATACAACCCCAACCATCACAAACGTCAACACAACCTATGTCCCTCCACCAGAACATTCTTCTACACTCCATCATACCTATCCCCATCTTAGTCAACCCCAACCATCACAAAACACATCTACCTATGTCCCTCTGCCACAACGCTCATCGACACTAACTTTTTCAACACATATCTCAATCAACCTCCACCATCACAAAACACATCTACCTATGTCCCTCCACCACAATGATCTTCCACTCTCAACCTAACCCACACCTATCTCAACCCGCAACATTCCCAAAATCAAACTTCCCAAAGCTATGTTCCACCACCGCAACCAAACCCAATAAACTTTAGCTTTCCTCCACCAAATTATTTCTTCACACCACCTCCGCAATAACAATGACAGAACTCTTTTCAACAACCATCACAAAGCCTACATACTTACCTAGCACCACTCCCACCTCTCCAAAATCAAAACAACTAATTATACAACCCTTACAACACCAATGCCTTTGACTTCCACTATAATCTTCCATATGGGCAACAACAACCACCTCTAGGACAACATGAGATGTTTCCAACCCCTCCCACAACTATGGAGCTAAAACTTGTGGAGGTTCAACAACAACTATCTGATCTTACGTTTTGCCACATCGAGAAAACCTTCTCTTTGGAAGAAGTTTGTCTTTATCCATTTGATCGATCATTACCCATGATCCCTTTTCCTCACAATTTCACTATTCCCAAATTTGATAAACACAAAGGAAAAGGAGACCCAAAAGACCATCTTAGAGAATTCTATCTCACTTGCTTCGAGGTCTCACATAACGACACATATCTTATGCGCCTCTTTCCTCGCAGTCTTGGAGGTCAAGCTATAGAATGGTTCTCACACCTACCCACGGGTATCAAATCTTTTAATGAGCTTGCAGAGAAATTTGCCACCCATTTCTATTACAACACAGAACATGAGATCTTCATGACCAACCTATGCAATAATAAATAGAAAAATGGGGAAACTTTCATTTCCTTCCTTCAAAGATAGAGACAAATGGCTAGCAAATTCCCATTCAAGATACCTAAAAAGCAGCTTGTTAGCATATTTGTGCAGAACCTTAACCAGGAATTGGGTTTCCATTTACAAATCCTTAGTGCTACAACCTTCGACAAAATTACCTACAAGGGCATCAACATTGAAAAAGCCCTCGTCGCTAAAGGCGTGGTCAAAATCTTCAAAGACAAAACGACAATGTTCCCCAACAACAATCAAATGACAAACCAAAATTTTGGAACAAAAATAAAAATGTGGTCAATGATGGTGTGGTAGATTCTAAACATGTCCAAACACTGCAAACACCCCTTCATCTTTCAAAACCAAGTCAACCTCTACCTCAACACAACCAACAACAACAAAGACAACCAAACCAAAACCAACAACAATGACAACAAGAATGACCTCAACAAGATTACCCTTCGCAACGTCATTTCACTCCCTTGGGAGAGCCTATAGAGACAGTTTTACAAAAACTTATAAACAATGGACTCGTCACCTTACCAGATGCTCCCCCATATGGCAAACCTATTTACAAAACTACACGGTACAGAGAAAATGAATATTGTGAGTACCATAGGACCAAAGGACACATGACCACATCATGCATGAAACTCAAGCACGTGATCCAAAACCTTATCGACGGAAACCAAATCACTTTTGAGGATGAACAACCAACTCAACACACCAATAAAGACCTCAACATGTACAAGGAGCCATTCCCTAACCATGGTCAAGGTTAAAATCCTGACAAAGGTAACGGTGTTAACAAAGCTTCTACTTCCTATGACTCTATTGTGGGTCATTTTGAAGAGAGTCGTGTATCTACCCTCACTATCAAAGGCAAATCTACAGATTGTGCGGTTATAACTCATCGTGGTCGTGTCACCCTTCGTGGTCCTACCCCAAGTCTCCCAACTCCATCTGATTACAATCTTGTCGAACATCTAGGGAAAACCCCTACACAGATCTCTATCGTGGACCTTCTACGGTCATCACCCGCACATAAAGTTGTGCTCGAAAAAGCCTTACAAGAGTCTTTGGTTCCTAACAACATAGCGGTTACGGATTTCTAAGCTATAATAGGTAACATTGCCTCACCATACAATGAGGTCTTTTCTAAAAAGGACCTCCCATCCCATGATCCATGTCACAACGATGCCCTTCACATTGAAGTTCTCATCCATAAACGCAAGATCAAACGCATACTTATAGATGGTGGTGCTGGTCTCAATATCTATTCTCTAAAGTTACTCAAACAATTGGGATACTCTAAGGATCATGTCAACATTGATCAAAGTATTACAATCAAGGGGTATGATGATGTTGAACGCTGGTCAAAAGGTCTTATCCACTTGCCTATACAAGTAGGACCCGTCATGCTTGAAACTAGGTGCCAAGTCCTTGACATTGAACTCCCTTATAATATTATCCTAGGATGCTTATGGATCCATGCCATGAAAGTTGTTCCCTCTACATACCATCAATCTCTTAAATTCCCATTTAATGGTACAGAGATAACTATCCCTGGAGATCCTAATCCCTTCAAATTATGTCGTGTCTTGCAAGGCAGTTATAAGAATTGCAACCAAGTGCCCAATAATGACAAAGCCCATGCGTCCCCATTAAATGTCGATTCTGAAAATCTGACAAAAGCCTCTGCAATTGAACCCAATCCTCATCCTATTCCCGAAATCAAAGCTCACATCCGTGATATAGGCTTTGGAGAATATGATATCTCAAAATCTTGTTGTGTAGGGCAGATGCCCTTATCCCCTAAATCCTACGGCCAACCACCCATAGCCAAAGCAACTAAGGAAGAAGCTATTCCTCCCCTGGCATCTCTAACCCAATTCCAAGAGGGAAAATTATTGGCAGAGGAAACTATTGAAGACATCTCTTCTTGGCTCTACAAGGAGAAAGAACCAGTCACAATACCAGTCAAACAATATGGCAACGGCCTAAGAATTGTGAAAAACATGGGCTATAAAGGCAGAGGTGGCCTTGGAAGACATAATCAAGGAACAATGGAACCCATTGTTGTGCAAAAGAAACTAGACAAGAAGGGGTTAGGATTTGGTAGGAAGGTACCACGTGCCTTGGACATCGAGGGTATCCTCGACAAGGTAGCAGAAAATTCTCTCGCAGATTCGACGTCTAATGAGGATATCATCGATGACTCTTCCCTCCATATGACTGACCTATTTACAGAATCCTTTGTATTCATGCTATCATCTGTATCCTTCACATCCAACACCAACACCCAGATTGTAACACTTGTATACCTTGAACTTATTGATTGGGACCAACAAGTTGCTCTCATTCTAGATGTATTTTAGAATGACGAAGGTATTGCAGAGTTTATTGGACTCTAGGATGGTATCCCTCTTGGCAATCACAAAGCTAGTTTTGTCATGGAACTAGAGAAAGCTGCTTATTTTGGTGAGATCTCTAGGTGAAAACCACACTGTGGCACCTCCCGATCACAAAACAGTAAAAACAAAGGACGTATCCAAAGGTGAAAACCCAAGTCTGGCACCTGAGGATGGAGGATTTGACCTTCCCTTACCATCTAAGTATCAAGAGAAATCAACTCTCCTAGTGGAAGATTCTACAGAGATAAACCTTGGCACAGAGCAAAATCCTAGAACAACATTCCTTGCAGCATCATTATTAAAACAAGAGCACAAGAATCTTACCAACTTATTCTTATAAAGAACCATCAACTTTGCATGGACCTATGTTGATATGCCAGGGTTAGATCCTTCGCTAGTAGTTCACTATCTCACAGTTGATCCAAAAGCTAAACCAGTCAAGCAAAAGCTAAGAAAGATGCATCCACAGATCACTCTTCTAGTGAAAGTTGAAATATAGAAATTGTTAGATGCAAAGTTCATCAAGCCTATTGATTATCCATAATGGGTCTCAAGCATTGTACCGGTGGCTAAACTGAATGGGGGCATCTGCATGCGTTCCGACTTCAGAGATTTCAACAAAGCATGTCCCAAAGATGACTTTCCATTGCCAAACATTGATCTTATAGTAGACTTGATGTCTGGTCATGAAATGCTTTCTCTAATGGATGGATTTTCCAGCTACAATCAGATAATGATAGCAGAAGAAGATCAACATAAAACAACTTTCACTTGTCCTTGGGGTACCTATTGTTGGTGCATCATGCCGTTTGGTCTAAAGAATGTAGGGGCAACTTATCAAAGAGCAATGACAGTGATATTCCATGATCTCTTTCATCACATCATGGAGGATTATGTGGATGAAATACTAGAAAAATATTCTCGGGTAGATCACATACAAGTTCTAGGGTAAATCTTTGATAGGCTAGAAAAATACCAAGTGAGACTCAATCCAGAAAAGTGTGTCTTCGGGGTAACATCAGGAAACTATTGGGATACATTGTATCTCATAGAGGCATCGAAGTAGACCCCGCAAAAGTCAAGGCTACAGTGGAGATGCCTCCACCAAAGAACTTAAAAGCATTAAGGAGCCTTTAAGGAAGGTTACAATCTATTAGGTGTTTCATCTCACAGCTAGCAGATAAATGTCAACCATTTCAACACTTCCTCCGAAAGGATGTCTCATTTCGATGGGATGATAAGTGTCAAGCAACATTTGATCAGTTCAAAGAATATCTAGCTACACCTCCTGTCTTGGTACCACCAGTCGCCAATAGGCCTTTGATATTGTACATCTCAACTACAACTGCAGCCCTAGGGGCTCTTCTAGCACAACATGATGAGTCAGGAAAAGAGCATGCAATCTATTATATTAGTCAAACCTTGGTGGGTTATGAACTCAATTATTCACCTATGGAAAGAGCTTGTTTATCCTTAGTGTTCACTTCCCAAAAGTTGCAGCATTACATGCTAAACCAACACACAAATCTCATAGCAAAAATTGATCCATTGAAGTGTCTACTAGCAAAAGCAACTCTCATAGGCAGACTAGCTAAATGGGTCATGATCCTTAGTGAGTTTGACATTGAGTATGTGGATCATAAAGCAATCAAGGGACAAGCCCTAGAAGATCAACTAGCAGAAGCACCCATGACAGATGTACATCCTATTGTATCTAACTTTCTGGATGAAAATCTCTTCACTCTTTCTACCTCAGTAATGTGGACGTTGTATTTTGATGGTTCCTACACATAGCATGGATCAGGGGTTGGCATCCTTTTTATCACATCACAAAATGACTATATCCCCAAGTCATATCGGCTTGCATTTCCTTGCACTAACAACATAGCCGAGTATGAAGCACTCCTCAGGTCTCAATACAGCAGTTCAATGGGACATCACAGAACTATAGGTATACGGAGACTCACAACTAGTCATTCGACAAGGCACAGATGAGTACCAAACAAAAGACAAAAAGTTGGTCCCTTACAAGCAACTAGTGGATGCCTACAAACCACACTTTTCTAGCATCACATTTGAGCAAATTCCAAGAGAGCATAACAAGGCTGTAGATTCTATGGCCTCTATGGGGTCACTTATAGACATGCCTGCAAACACACAAAAATGTGAATTCTTGATTGAGCAATTGTTGATACCAGTCGTCAATGTTCCAACTACAGAAATCATCTATGAACTTGTTGGTTCCAATTCCCCATGGTACGAAGATATCTATGAATACCTTAAACATAGTACCTTTCCCTTTAATCTATCCACTACCCAATGCAAAGCATTTATCCATCGATCCTCCCGTTACACTATTTTGGGTGATACACTTTATCGCCGGAGTCTCAATGGTATCCTCTTACGATGTCTTAACGTGGAAGAAGCTGAGGGTACCTTACAAGACATACACGAAGGTGTCTGTGGTGCACATTCTACTAGTCCTAACCTCGCTATGAAGATACTCCGCATAGGTTATTACTAGCCTACAATAGAACAAGATGCTTTACATTTTTCTAAGAAGGGTCTACAATGCCAACAACATGGAGATTTGATTCACGCACCAGCTCATGAACTACAACCTGTGACTACTCCATGGCCTTTTTCACAATGGGGTCTCGACCTCATAGGACAAATCCACCCATCCTCATCCAATGGCCATAAATTCATCATTACCGCCACTGAGTACTTCACGAAGTGGTTCGAAGCCATTCCCATGACTTATATCACCGGCAAGCAAATAGCCAAGTTTATCCTTAACAATGTCATTTTCCGGTATGGTATCCCCCAAGTCATTGTCACTGATAATGGGAGACCATTCAAAAATTAAGATGTATGTGCCTTGTGCACACAATACAATATCCAACATCACTTTTCAACTCCCTACTATCCGTAGAGTAATGACCAAGCTGAGGCTTTCAACAAAACCATTCTCAAAATCCTCAAGAAAATGATCAATGAAGTTGGTCGTGATTGGCACTTGCAACTCAATCCCGCCCTATGGGCCTACTGCACTAGTATTAGAACACCAACTGGTGCCACACCCTATGTCTTGGTCTAAGGCTCTGAATCCAATCTACCTATAGAGGTCCAGATCCCATCCCTCAGAGTATCCATGCAGCAAATGATTGATGGAGAGGAGTATCGCACTTCCAGATTAGCTGAGCTAGAACTACTAGATGAAAGGCGCCTTGCCACGCTTAATCATCTCCATGTTTATCAAAACCACCTCCGGTGCAACTATAATGAGAAGATCAAAGAAAGACGGTTTCAAGTTGGTGATCTTGTCTTAAAAGAAAATTAGAGAAATAAAGAAGATCGAGAAAAGAAGGGCAAGTTTGAGCCTAATTGGTTAGGGCCCTTTATTATCACAGCAGCATATGGATCAGGAGCTTATACTTTAGCAACACCTGATGGTATTCCTCTAGAGGAGCCACTCAATAGTGTTCATCTCAAGAAGTTCTATGCCTGATCCTCAGAGTATCCATATCAAAAAAATCAAAAGAAAAAATCCATCCTACGATGAAAACCTGGTAGACAGGCACCTTGGATAAGTACCATAGTGAAAACCTGGCAAATAGGCGCTATATGTAGAGTCAACATCCATCATCTATTGAGTCTTGTTCATTCCATGTCCATTTCAAAAACAAACTTCATCCATCCATCCATAATAAAGCCATTGACCTTGTTTGTATTTCTATCTCCCCATCTAGAATAGCTTGGGAATTTGTCAATGTCCATCGTCATCATCCGACGTCTTGATCTATGCCAACAGTTACCACTGTCTTGTCCTATGTCAACTTTCTATGTCTTCCTATCATACATGGTTATCCTATGTCAATTAACCATAACAACACCTCTACCAGAATGGGGGCAACTCTTTCCTTAACCTAGGTCTAGGAATGGATTCTTGTTCGTGATTCACAAAAACACTGCAACCTCCAAACACAAACAAAAACAAAAACACATCAAACAATCAAAATGAAAAACAAAAAAACATCAAACAATCAAAACAAAAACACATCAACTATCACAACAAAAACACATCAACAAACACAAACAAAAACACATGCACTTCAACCATCTCCCCACAATGACAACACTTTTCCCAACATCATCAAACCCTAACCAGAACTACATATTATCTCATCTCCATCTTAAGGTACCTTGATCCCATGGATATGGGTATGTAGGCAGTCTGGAATATGAAGGAAGTATCCAGTACTCAGGTACATAAGATATCATCATTTCACCTACCCAAACTCAAACACCTTGACCCACTCATCACTCTACCTAGAACTACATATTATCACTTTCATCTTTCATCATAATGTGCCTTGATCCCATGGATACAGGGTATGTAGGCAGTCTAGAATACGAAGGAAGTATCTGGATAGTACTTGGGCACATACGATTCATCATTCTTCACCCATTCAATCCATTGACATGTCATGTTTCTAGTCTTCCATTTATCACAATCCATTCACCTCGACTTGACTAACTCAAGCAGCAAAACAACAAACAAATGCATCCTTTCAAAGCAAAAGCCCTTAAACAAACCTGAAGCAAAAACACCTACTTATAGAGCCTTATGCTATCCTACATATCGATTGCCAACATCCGCTAAATCTATCTAAACCAAGCAACAGATCAACATTCTTGTCTTATACAGGATGTTTCATGATTGAAACCAAGCTAGATGTCTTATACGACATGTTGCATTTCCTGAAACTAGACATTATCCTTTCAACAAATAACACCCTTTAACAGACACATCGTTCCTACGATAAGGCTATTATCTACCCAACCAATCCAATCTATCCTAAGCAACCTCTTTGGCAATAGAATATGTTGGTTGTATGGTTACTTTGTAAGTCAGTCAATTTGCTTTTTGGTTTATCTTTTGTTCCTTTTCCATTACCTATTCAAGACAACCTCGATTGATCTATATCTTGGTATGTTGCGATGCATTACGGATTGGAGGCATAGTCATTGCTTTTGTGTGCCATGTTTGAGGAATGATCTTTAGCATCTTTCTTAGAAGCGTATTTTTCTTGTGTGTGTTACGACCTAGCATCTTACATATTAATATTCTTCTTGTATTTATGTATTGAATTTTATTTTATGTTCAAGACTATGGCTCATTCACATGTACACCAAGGTTATATTATGTCTAAGAGATCTAAGTTCAAATTGCTTACTTGCATAGTCAACGTCCATGCACTCAGATATCACAACACCCTGGTCATTTATACCTTAGTGGAAAACTATCCGTGTGCTATATCAAAAATAAGGATTGCTCTTTATAAACATTTATGAAATGAATGCAACAAGCTCATCCATTTACCCATCCATTTATCCATGGCCTTATATAGTTTTCAAGCAAGGATCGATCAACAGTCTTTCTCTTGTCTCTTCTATCTCCATCACCATCTGGTGCATATCTGCAAAACCCACATGTTAGATATCGCATCACATATCATTATCATATCATCATCTGTCATACATCTATAAGCATACACATCATCACATAAATCCATAATCATACATACATGTCATCACATCACATGTCATAAAGAAATGCATAAACAAAAAGCATGAATAGAAGTGAGCATAATATGTCAATCATATATCATCATGTGAAGATCATCAAAATACAAGTGTCCGTGACTACATCAACAGTCCATATGTATAAATCCAAATATACATCAATAAGTACATCGTGGCTAACAAGAGCCCGCAAAAATATACATCAGATGCGCGCAGGCATTAGTCAAAATATACAATGTCCATCATGATGCAAAATTGATACATATACAAAAAATAATGCTCTAGTGGCAGCTAGTGGGTAGAGCTGCCCTCCTGCCGTTATTCCTCTCCTCCGCTTGTGCTCAGTGCAAGTCCCCCTACTGGTCCTCCTCCCCCTAGCAGCACAAATGGTCCTCTAACTGATGACATTGACTACGTCATCCTGTGTTATGCGGATGCCCCTAATCTGCTCTGCTCTTGGTAGCTAGGCTCCTGCTGATCTACCGGCACTATGCCAAAGTAGAGACCCATGTAATACTCAGCCTCTCTACCTACTAAAACCAGCTCTCCCTGCACGTGGATGAGTTCGCTGTATAATTTCCTCTGATCGGCACCCAATGCATGGCATGCCTCATCTCTCTCATGCCTAACCCTTTACATGGTGGCCTCTGCTATCAAATGCAACTATACTGCTATGTCTCTCTCCAAAGTCAACTGGGCAATCTACCCATCATTTGTTGTTGGTGTTGGCACGACTTGCGCCACTGCCAGTGCTCTCTGTGCCTTTGATGTTGCTTGTGCGTGTACCTGAGCCTGGGCCTCAGCCTGTCTAGCCCCTGCCCTCGCTGCATCTCTATCCCTCCGCAACCTCACCATCTAGAGCTCCAAGCGAGTCCTCTGTGCAATCTCCTCCTATAGAAGTCGTTGTGCTTGCTGCAGCTCCATCTCTACAACTGGATCCTCTGCCTCTGCCATCTGTACCTTAGCCTGCTGGCCTCTGTCCTCATCACCAGCCTGCTTTCTAGCCTACTCTTTGGCCTCTCGTTTGACCTCGCCTCTCCACCTGACACTAGTACCTCTTGCACTGCTCCTTCCACCCCTGGTGTGGTCAGTATCATAGGCCTGTGTGTCTTCCAGTACCTGTCATACTCTGGCAGTGTCCCTGGATCTGCCAATCTTGAATCCCAATCCCACCTAACTAGGACAAGTCCCTGCACTTGTGCCAAAGTTGTGACTACTATAATCTCAGCATCCAAATCCCCAACCTCCCATCACGTTCGTGCATGTGTCTCCTCTCCAACGGGCAACCCCTGTGGCAAACCAAACTGTTTCAATACCCTCTCTGGAAGGTACCTCTTAATCATCTCTATGCGTCTGCCAAATAGATATCGGGCCTATCTGCAATACATAAGCTGCTTATGCTCATCCTCCCATGCCTCGCACAGTAGCCATGGTCTCCAAACAAAGATGTTCATCTCATCAATTTGCCACCTCCAGAAGCTCACAGAACCAAGCTGCCTATGTGTGATCACTCCCTCATATAGAAAAGCATATGGCTCTTCCCTCTCACGGCAATACTGAGTCATCAGTCTGATTACTGGGATATGCTCCCAAGCTCATACCTGTAACAAAGTCACATCAGCTGATAGGCTCCATCCTCTCCAGTAGACACAATCATGTAAATCTTGGTATAGCTAAACCAAAACACAAGGGCCCCATGCATAACGGATGCCATGAGTAAGCATCCCTAATAGTATAGTGCCCCATCCAACAGATAACCCTCGCGATCGCCTGTCTGGGCAGAGGAAGCCACCAACCAAAGCAACCATAATCCATTTGATCTTGTCGCATAGTCTTAGAACATCAGCCCAACGGATCTCATGATCCTCTATCCGAAGGTCATCAGTGCAGAATACCCATGCCAGCCTCACCTCGCTCTAGGTTGTAGTCAACTATCTCTCTATCAATTAGGATCTTAAGGATGTGATATACATCCTCAAGCGTCATAGTAGCCTCCCCTTTCAGAAAGTGGAACGAGCAAGTCTCACTGTGATATCTCTCCACAATAGCTGTCAAAAGGGCCAGATTCACCCTGATGTGCGTCAAATGTGCCACATGCCACAGTCCCATATGCTTCAAGAACGTATCCTCCTCCCACGTAATCTGTACCACCTCGTCTGCAATGAAATGGTGTCGCTCCCTCGACATCAGAGGTGGAAGGACCAAAATTTCTAAGTCTACTCAAGTCAATAAGGACATCCACAAGAACAACTAAGTGGTCAACTCCTAAGTCAACCCTAGAGACTCAAGTTCAAATCCACCTAGGTCAAACTAGCTAAAAAGCCAAAAGCACCTTGTTTCCCAAGTGCGCTGCATTGTTCTACCATACGCACCTTACTGTTTGCACATAACCGCTTTACTATAAAAACCAAGAGCGACTAGTTTTACACAAGTGCGCTTGACTATTGTACCAATCGCGCCTTACTATGTTGCAAGTGTGACGCATTTTTTTGCAACCCTAAACAAAAGTGCCTAGTTACACGACCAACAACGCCTTACTGCGCTACCAACAACACTTCAGCGATCTACCAACCACACTGCGACGTGAACCCTAAAAACCAAAGGCACCTAGCTTTGACCAATAGCACTTGACTTACCTACCAACTGCGCTTTAGCATGCCAAAAGCAGTTTTCCCTACCACCAAAGGTGCATTGGCATTGTGCAACGCTTTTGGTTGACCTAAAACATAACCTAGAAAAAGCCCTAGAAATGACCTAGAAATTCAATGCAAGAAGGTTATTGAACACTTACCGCTGTCGGTGCTCTTGTTGGTCTCCCGTGGGTCCGCACCCACTCCACTCGATGCTTTTGCACATGGATCGGCATCTCTACACGCTGCAAACTCTCTCCACTCAAAGCTCTCACAAACTAAGCTAGGAGGCTACAAGCTCTAAATATTGACAACTCTAAGTGTGCAAATGAGGTGTGTTGACCCCTTAGGATCTATTTATAGTGTCCCTCCCATTTTTCTTCCCACCCCATGTCCCGTTTTTCCTCATGTCTACTATTTTCTACATTCCAACACAATCTTCTAGTCGACCATCAACCCAGTCCTTCTGTCACTTCCCTATCTTTTCTCTCGAGGGGGCATCCCACGCCAGCTACGCAAGGGAAGCTAGCCAAACTGGGGCATCAAAAATTGTATCATTGATGCAGAGCAGGGGAACACTTATCAAATCTCACAAAAATGAGTGACTAATCTTGGAGGGAAGAAGGACAGCAAACTTGCTTATCAAGACACCTACAAACTCCATTTTTTGGACCCAACTTGGTTTGGACAAATGTGATGACTACCAACATTTGAGGAGGGTGTTAGACATATTAATTTGACCAATGGAGGCTTATCAAACTCATAAATTATCCCAGCCAGTTGTCCTACCCAAGGTTCCTTCACAAATGGCCTATTTTCCTTGTAGCCCTAGAAATGCAGTTTAGAGGGCTTAACTCCAAAAATTTTCAAACAACTCCCAAAAATCTTTATCTTTTTAGATACCCATTATGGCCCTATATAACATACTTGACATGCAGGGTACATTGTTTTGGAACACAAGCCTCTAAAAATGACTGTTCTTGTTGTTCCAAGGGGCAATTAGCCCTAGGTTTACAAAGGAAGTACCCTACCAAAGTGACCCAAAACTTTCTAACCAATTCCAAAAGTTGGTATGGATTTCAAATGGATGGATTCAATAGGTTTTGTACCTCCATGGGCACTAGAAACAAGTTTTCCAACTAAATCTTCCTCTAACTATCACCAATGGCTTAATACATAGAGATATCAAGCCAAATCTTCCTCAAATCTTGTCTTGGACTGCTCCCCTGCACCTACACACAAAACCCATTGTAGAATATACCTATATAGACCCAAAAAATCTATTTTGGGGCTCTAACTCAAAGATTTGGGTCAGAACCCCATAAAACTCTTAAATCCCTACCAAACTTTCCTAAAAACAGCAATTTTGGGACAACGTTTTGTTCTTCTTTCTATTGTAATTTCAAGACACCAAATATGATTTAAATGAAAGGTAAAACATTCATTTACAACATCCAAAATGTGAGATCCCTTGAAATAGCTGTACATGTGAGTACTATGGCAAAGAGCAGCAAATTACACAGAAAAAAAATAGCAAACAGTCTTTTTTTTTGTATTTCTTCTTTTCCAAATTAAATGAAAATGTTTTCCACGACCCCCAAGGGATAAATACAATCCAAATCATCACCATTTCATGCAAGATTCTTTTCCTATCTAAAAAGGCAATAAAAACTCACTAATTTCACTAATTTTAGCCTTAAGACTGTTTTTTTCCAAACATAGCACATGCTATTTGGAGTTCCGCTACTAGTTGACTTCTAGAATAGAGGGTGTGGTTTCTAAAATAGAGAGAGTGGTCTGACTCAGACCTTATTACAATAATAAATTAATACAAGACTCCACCTAGGCTCATAATGAGCATAAAATCTAAAATTTAAGGCTCCTAGTGAGCATACAAACCAAAATTAACTATGGTGGTCTCTGCACCAATCATGTCTTCAACAATCATTTTCTTTGAAACAATGCTATAAACTGCATTGCATCAAAGAGGGGCAAAATGTAGACACCCTAAAATGACCATGTCTTCGAATCACTTGCATTTTCATCAAATCTGTCTAATCACATGCAGTCAGCATTAATTAAATAATCTAATTATTTATTTAATTTCATCAAATTCTTCCAAATCACATTTTTTCAACATTAATTAAATAAATCCTCTTTATTTTATTAAATTCATTAAATTCAACTTTATTTCTTCCAAAAGTAAATAATTTTTATTATTTAATTAAATCATTATCCTCTTTTAAATTTTAAATCTACATTAATTAAATAAATCCAATTATTTAATTAATTCATCACAAATCCTCTTATCTACAATTAAATAATTTTCATTATTTAATTAAGTCAACTATTCTTCCAAATTTAAATAAATCATGCAAATTTATTTAAATTATCTCAATCCTCTAAAAATAAATAAAATCAAGTATTTTATTTATAATCTTCATATTCTCAATAGGACATATGGACATGACAATTTTTTGCTCTGCATGTTGAGCTAGGGCGTTCGTGCCCTAGCCCGATCGTCTGGTTTTTCTTGGTTGTACGAAGTGTGGGGAGTGCATGTGATTTGGGGAGGTCTGGGGTTGTGATTTTTATCAGTGTGAAGTTTTCTTCATTTGCATCGGTGTCTCTTTCTCCCTGAGCGTGCGAGGGTTTTGTTCCTAGTTGGAGGCCGCGGGTGGGGGTTTTGTGCCTAGTTGGTTTGGGTCTGCAGTTCGAAGGTGGTGCTGGGTGGTGGGTCAATTAAACCCTAGTGGTGGTTCTTTATTTTATCCCTGGGGCATGCATGCCCGCCTTGGGTCTTGTTTAGATTCAATGCCGATCGGGGAGTCTTCGGGGGCTAGTCCCAAGATGGATTTTCGCTCAGCAGTGGTTGGTGCGAATTCTCCTTCACATGCTTTGAAGGTTTTTAATAATAACTTGTTCTCACCATATCTGGGGTTGGTTGGCTCGGGTTTGTCTAGCAGTTCACAGATTATGAAGATCAATGGATGTCTTGAACGTTGTGAGGAGAGGCCGAAATTGGTTATCCCACTGGAGATGATTGCGAAAGATATTGACTATTATTCGAAGCATGCATTGTTGTGCAAGTTTATGGGGATGCATGTTTCATTACATTTTCTTGAATCGTAAACCCAACGGACTTGGATGCCAGAGGGAGAAATGGAGGTTATGCTTTTGGCAAATAACTATTTCATGGTTTCATTCAATTGCTTGGTGGATCGCAACAAGGCCTTTGAAGGAGGCCCCTATTTTCATAATCAGATTGGGTTATTTATTAAACCTTGCCATGCGGGCTTCAATCCTGCTGAAGGGATTCTGAACCGGGTTTTGGTGTATGTTTGGCTTCCAAGGTTTCCTGTGGAATGTTGGCGGGATGATGTTTTGCACCTGCTGGCTTCAATGCTAGGAAAACCTGTTGGTGCTTCACAGCAGACTCAGGTTAAAAAGGTGATGACTTTTGCTTGTATCTGTGTTGAGATTGATTTAAGTAAACATTTACCAAATTCAGTAGATATGTGTGCAGGTCCTTACTCTTGGGTGCAGTAGTTGGACTATGAGACTCTTCTTTTTCGATGTCGTCTCTGTCATGAATATGGACATTTGCAGTGGAGATGCCCAAAGGCTAGGCCTGTGGATTCCCAGCCTTCTCATCCTCCCCGCAATCCCCCTAGGGTTGAAAAGGGGAAGGAACCCATTCCTGGTGATGTGGATGGGGCTGATGGTTTCGTTCCAGTCAAGATTTGTAACAGGAATCGGGGTCAAAAGAGGACTTTGAAGGAAAGGCAAGATGAAGATTCTTTCAACAGATTTAAAGTTTTAGATGATCTCAGCCAGCAGGAAGTGAATCCGAGCTTGGTAAACCTAGATTAGGGCGCTTTGGGTACAGGACATGAGGGCCTTTTTTCTGAGGCTACTCAGGTTTTGCAGGGTAATAGTGCTTTGCAAATGGACACGGATGTTCAAATGGAAGCCCAGGTGGAATCAGTTCCTATTGTAGAAGGGAAGAAGGGTGGTGGGGATGGATCTCCTCTTGTTTTGAATGCAGGTTCTGAGGGGGTGAAGAATCATAAGTCTTCTTCTTCTCATTTGGGTCTTCATCAAAAGGATCCAAAAAAGGGGCTGGGGAGAAGTCTTCCAAGCTTGGTAGAAAAAAGGATCTGGAAAAGATTAAATTAACAAGGGAAACTTTAGTAGATTCAGGGTCTATTAAGACTCTAGATTCTCATTTTTTGAGCCCCTTGAAATGATTGTTCTATCCTAGAATGTAAGGGGCTTGAACACTGGCTCTCGACAAAAAGTTGTTCGTGATTTGGTTAGAAGTCAATCTCTTGATGTTCTTTTCCTACAGGAGACTGAATTATCAGTGGAGTGTATGCTTGGTTTAGTGCCTAAGTTGTGGGGGAGTGGTGAGTGCTAGTGTATTGGTGCTCAAAGGTCTGCTGGGGGAGTGGCTTGTTTATGGAATCCTCATAAGATCCGCCCTCTTTGGCGGTTGTCCTTTCAGTCTTCTATCTCTATGATTGTGTTTTGTTTTGAGATGGGGGAGTCTGTTCTCTTCTCCAATATCTATGCGCCTACTGAGCTTTAGGGTAAGCAACTTTTGTGGTCCCATATCCGGTTTGTCCAAAGCATGGTTCCCTTCCATCTGTGGATTATGGCTGGAGACTTCAATGCTATTTCTGAGTTGGCTGAGAAGCGGGGTGGTATTGCGAGGCTGGAGCCTTCTGCGTTGCTACTTTAGGATAACATATCAGCTTTAAATCTTGTTGATATCAAGCCCATTAATGGCCAGTTTACTTGGAACAATCAGAGGGTTGGGAATAATTGCATTGCGGAACAACTTGACCGCTTTCTGGTTTCTTGCTACCGGGTTGGTGGGTTGTGGTCTTCTAGCTCTGAAATTTTGGATTGGAGGGGCTCAGATCATTGGCCTATAAAGTTGGCTATTTCTTTAGCTCACTTGCCTCAGTCTCCTTCTTTCAAGTTCTAGCTTATGTGGTTGCATGACTCCTCTCTCCATGACTATGTTGCTGAGTGGTGGAGGTATGGTAGACTTGCATATGGTAGAACAATGTTTACTTTTGCTAAGTTACTTCAATTTGTCAAGTATCAGCTTAAATGCTAGAATCGATAATGCTTTGGAAATATTTTCCATGCTAAGACTGCTACCCAAGCTGAGTTGGATGGTATTACGAGGTTGTTCAGGAAGGAAGGAGTGACTGAAGACTTGCTGCATGAAGAGACTAGGGCTTTGAAAGCACTGGAAGAGTGTGAGCTTCGAGAGGAAGTTTTTTGGAAACAAAAGGCCCAGATTGAGTGGCTTCAGGAAGGGGATAAAAATACTACTTTTTTCTTCAACTCAGTGAAATCCAGGAGACATGGCAATTCTATTTCTGCTCTGGTGAATAACAGGGGTGAGACTCTTTCTTCTTTTCATGAAATCACGCGTGAAGCTATGTAGTATTTTGCTTCCTTATTTAGGGAGGACTTGCAGGGGGGTTCTGATGAGGAAGCTCAGGTCCTTTCTTGTATCCCTTCTTTGGTATCTAGGGAGATGAATGAGCATCTTATGAGTGATATTTCGATTGAGGAGCTAGAGAGGACTGTGTTTCAGATGAAGAAGGGGAAAGCTCCTGGCCCTGATGGTTTCTCGATTGAGTTCTTTCAAGAATTCTGGGAGATTAGCAAGTTGGACTTGTTGGCGGTTGTTTAGGAGTCTCAGAAGAATAAACAGATGTTATAGGCTTGGAATTCTACCTTCCTTTTTCTCATCCCAAAGTGTGATGGGGCGAATAGGTTAAGTCAATTTCGTCCTATCTCTCTTTGCAATGTGATTTATAAAATTGTCTCTAAATTGATTGCTGATAGGTTGAAAAAGTGGCTTAAAGTGTTGATCTCTGAGGAATAGAGTGGTTTTGTGGCGGGACGGCAGATTCTGGATGGGGTTGTTATCACAACTAAAACCATTCACTCTATGGCCAGTTCCAAAGATAAGGCGATGTTCATCAAGCTTGATATGGCTAAGGCTTATGACAGAGTTTGGTGGTCCTTCCTTCGGAAGGTTCTGGGTGCTTTTGGTTTTGGGGATGAGTGGATTTACTGGGTTATGATTTGTGTTACTTTGGTCTCCTTCTCTATGTTAATAAATGGTGAGCATTCTGAGCTTTTTGGTGCCTCTCGAGGTTTGTGGCAAGGAGACCCCCTCTCTCCTTACTTGTTTCTTCTTCTTGTTGAAGGTCTGGGATGTCTGATAAGAAGGAATGTGGAGTTAGGTTTCATTCAAGGGTGGGCGTGGGGAGGTGGTTTACCTCCACAGTCTCACTTGCAGTTTGTGGATGACACTACTTTGATGGGTATGGCTACAATTAGGGAAGCTTCAAATTTGCGCAAGGTGTTGGATGTTTATCTTGTTGCTTCGGGCCAATTGATTAATGAAGATAAGTCTTCCATCTTTTTCTTCAATATTCTGGGTTCCATTTAGAGGCAAATTTCTTATATCTTGAGATTTCAGACTGTGGTACTCCCTTTGACCTATCTTGGTATTTCCATCTCTGTTGGAAGACTACCCAGGGATTCTTGGCAGAATATTCTAGATAAATTTCGTGTGAAAGTTAATCATTGGACCCATCGTTGGTTGTCCTTTGCGGGTCGTGTTCAGTTACTCAAGTTTGTAGTGCAGGCCCTCCCCATTTACAGATGTATGATTCAAGTGGCCCCTTTGGGTTTTGTTAGGGAATTGGATTCCTTAGCAAGATAGTTTTTATGGGTTGGCAGCTTGTTGTCCTCTAAATGGAGCCTTGTCAGATGGGACATTGTTTGTAGCCCGAAGCAGTTTGTGGTCTTGGGTTAAGGTAGTCACTATTTTCTGGGATGGCATTGGCTGCTAAATTGTATTGGTGGTGGTGTGTGGAGCAGGATCAAATTTGGGCCAGGATATTAACACACAAATACTTCCTGAGGATCCCTCGGATTGATATTCCTCATTATCCCCTGGTGGGGAAAGGCTTGGTGATATAGAGTACGCTCAAGAAAGGGGTTGCGCTTGTCAAGGATGGCTTATTTTGGATTTGTAAAAGAGGGATGGAAGCTCATTTTTGGTCTAATTCTTGGGATGGTTTTCCTCTGATTATTTCTCAGTTTCCTAATTTGGTGACCCTATGCCAGAGGTTCTGTGAGGCATAATGGTCAAGAGTGAGTGACTTTAAGTCCTTATCTTCTCATGGGTAGTTGGTGGTGGCGAGATGGAAGAATCCTGGTGAGTGGCCTGAGGTTGGTATGGAGGAGGAGTGTGCTGAGCTTCACAGTATCCTTTCTCATAGACGTTGTAGCTCCCTCTAGGAAGGGGATGTTCTTTCTTGGTCTCCTAATCCTAAGGGTGTCTATACTATTGCTTCTGGATATCAGGTGTTGTTATCTCACCGGTTGGATGGGGTGGAGGTTCACTGGTGGAAGAAAGTGTGGAATAAGTTTTCTTGGCCGAAGTGTAACTTCTTTATTTGGACTTTGTCTTGGAATAGGTGCTTGACATGGGATAATATTCGGAAGTAGGGTTTTCAGGGTCCTTCTATGTGTGTTTTGTGTGGATGTGGAGAGGAGGACTCTTCTCACTTGTTTTTTCATTGTCCCTTGGCTTTGTAGCTTTGGCATTTTTGGTGGGGAGTTTGGAAAATCCCCTGTGTTCATTCTTCCTCCCTGGTGGATTTTTGGAGTAGTCTGGGTAGACATCCTTCTATGGCCTCTTTCTTGCAGGATGTGTGGTATGCTGGGCCTTCCTTCATACTATGGCAGATTTGGTTGGAACAGAATCAAAGAATATTTCGTGGTGAGAAGTTGTTGATTCAACAAGTTTGGCACAAAATTATGGGTATGATTCGGGAGACGGTGGAAGCTAAGTGCGATGTGGTGCTCCCTTTGGAGAAAGGGGATACTGAACTGGTGGATAGAATGGGTATGCAGGGGCTATCTTTGGCTTCTACTTGTGTCAGGAGAGGAAGGCGGGTGAAAAAGAAAGTTCAAAGGGTGGGGGGATGGCTACCCCCTCCGGCTGGCATTTTGAAGCTCAATACCGATGGTTCTTCAAGGGGCAATTTTGGACCGGCTAGGATTGGTGGGCCTGGTAGGGATTTTTCAAGATCGGTGGTTTTTTTCTTTTCTGTTCATGAAGGATTGCAGACTATCAACCTTATGGAAGGTTTGGCGATCCTCTATGCTTTGGAGAGGGCTTATTCTTTGGGATGGCACAAGGTTATCTATGAGTCTAATTCACAGGTTTTGATTAATTTGTTGAATGAACAAAAGGTATCTGATGTTAGTTGGCAGTTGACTATGATGGTCCAGTAGATTCTGTAGATAAGTTCTTTGATGGAGATGGTATCTTTTGTCCATATTCCAAGGGAGTGGAATAGGGTAGCAGATTATTTGGCTAAATGGGCTTCTAAGCATTTAGATGGCTAGAAGATTGATGAGTGGGAGTAGGTTCCCCATGAGCTCCAACATGACTTGGAGAGGATGGGAATGGTATTGGTGAAGGATGATGTTGTTTCATACTTTGTATGGCTGCTTCTTATGGGTTCCTGGGGCCTTGGCCCTTTGATGTTTTGTAATTCTCTTTTCTGAATTTCAATAAAGTTTTTACCCCTTTTATTAAAAAAAAAAAAAAACTTCATATTCTTCCAAATCATGCACAAACAATTAAATAAATTTATTTATTTAATTTCAATTATCATTCCAATTCCTCTAAAAATATCATGTTAACTCATGTGCACAATTAGTCTTATTTTTAGAACTCCAAAAAAAGTAAATCTAAATTTAAGTTAATTGGCTTTAATTTATTTTATTTTCATCAACTCATGAATTAGAAAAAAAAACATTCTAATTTATGAAATCAAATCTATCTTTATCAAAAAAATAATTATCTTAATAAAAATACCTTTTGGAGTGACACATGTTATGTGCACATTCATCATGAGTTATTTGATTTATCTCAACCATTCATTCTATGGATTTATTTCATCCATTGATCGATCATGTTTGAAACCTATATAAACCCCCCTCATCTCCTTCACAAATCCTCTTTGATCATTTATTCTTAGGCATTTCTTAACAGCGAATTGAGCATACATCGTATCATTGAGCACATCGACCTTTTTGAGCACTTACATCCGCTTGTTGCAAACATGGTTTCACAACATTATTGAGCAATCTACATTCATACAAAGAGAACTATACAATCTAGGTGAAGCCTTTCTTGTTTTAATTTGATTTATTCATTGATATTAGCTTTTTACTTAGATCAATCTCTTTATGTTATGGGTAATTGAGTTGTTATTATCATTACTTTTGTGATCTTATCATCCAAACATTCTCAAATTTTCCTATATACAAAAATTTTACATGCTTAACAGAAATCATTAATTAACATTACAGAAACTTACAATCCCAAGAATACATCTATGAACATATATGTATATATTTTGAAAAAGATTTACTAGACATTCCTTCCATATAGTTAATCGACCAAAATTTATGGGTTTACATTACTAATACTCTTATCCCAAAGCTCCTAAGTGTTGCAACCTAGTGCTCTAATACCTATGTAATGCCTACCCAAGAAAATGTCAGTATTTAACAATAATATTATGAATTTAGTCAAGAATAATGAAAATATTATACGATTACAGGAGGAAATTTTGTTAATAAACTTCAAATAAAACATTAGTAACATTTGTAGACAATGAAGATTTAAGATATTAACATTTCCTTTGCAATTACAATCCAATACAATAAGTGCTATATAATCATCCACTGGCAAAGTGGAAAGATATTTCCTTCGCTTCAGTATCCTGCATGATTAACAGACCTGGATTTGCATATTAGATGTAAACATTAGTTCCACAAAGTCAATAAATATATAAAATAGATATCAATTATACAATGTAAGAAGATACTACAGGCCCTAAGGCTAGACCTAATGTCTCGGGGGCTCATGATGGCCTTGCCTACGTACGCACAACACAGAGACTTCGTAGTTTGGGACTTTAAATGTGCAAACACAAGATGGTATCATACAATTTGTAACTTAGATTATCATATGCAATAGACATTTTTTAATCTCACAACATAAATAACATCCAATCAAATCATACTAGCACAAGAAGTTATACATTAAAACACGCCAGTATAGTAAGTACATCATTTCAGAAGATAAGTCTTGTACATGAAAAACCATGCAGTAGTAAATCTGCAATAACTTTCTTATTTCCTAGTGTAATTCTAAAATTCAAGATGTTTTAGAAATATAAGAATAAAGGGAATAAAACCCATAAAATAATTAGAAAACTTCTGTAAAATGAGGAGGTAGTATTTACTACAATCATCCTTTTTCCCTCAAATCTAGATTTAACCCAAACTTGATCATAAATCGAGAATGATTTGATTACTCAAAAGTATTCCCTATATTATAATGAATGATAGAAATAATAAAAGATAAAAGATCTATTATTTTTCTTTGATTTTGAAATTCAAATAACTATGAAATATATATATGTCTGATCTAACAATTGTTCTTATAAACTAATCAACATAAGGGTTTAATTGACCTTCTTGCACTACAAGAATATACTTGATTCAATCTAATTTTTGCATGCAACTAAATATATGAAAGATTATATAATCATGCTCATTCCAGGAAAGAAAATATGTAAATTTATCTAACACACTTATGTAATGAAAATAATTTATTTCCAACAAAGTAAACTACCAACAAAACCCTAGATTTTCAATTTCTTCTACAACAGTAATAAAAATATGATAACTTTCAAAATACTTAACCAAATATAAAACTATAAAATGTTCTAGAAATATTAAATAAATATTCTCATAAGCCAGAAACTATTTTACAATCCCTTTTCCATGTAGAGAGAAATTTATAAAACATCAACAGGGTTTACAATAGGGTTTTTAGCAAGGTTACATAAGTACTAAACTTGTGATAAATTTATTAATACTTAATGAAATTTGAAACCGTAAGATGTTTTGGAAAGCTAAAAACATGATTCTCAAAACCCAGAAACATTTTTATAAAATAATTTCTATGAACAGATAAATTTAACGAGACAACAAGTTTTCTTGAAAATTTTCAAAAAAATATTAACATAAATAATTGTGAGTTTTTAAGGAAATACCTCAAGGATTTTATTAATGAAGAATACTTCCAAATGCCTGTGAAGAGAGAGATTCTAAGATTCCTTAATGTGAAAGCTTGCATCTTATTTATTTGTGCACCTATTTTCTTCTATCTGAGATTCTATTGTCCTCCTCATAAACTTCAAAGATTTTTCACCTAACAAGTCACCATGGATGTATTCTTTCTTTGCCTCATAAAAAATGGATATAATTCTTTTGAAGAATTATCTCCACCATCAACTATCCACGTCCTCTTGACCTTCAAAATCACCAATAAACTTGGCTCCTCTTATTTTTCCCTTCTTGCTTGTGGCGTTCGTTTCTTTTTCAATAAAATATGATTCTTGGGATTTCCTTTTATTTATTTTTCTTCCTGACTTGGATGCTCGAAGACTCTTCATCTGTCAAACTCGTCACTTATTTTCTTGTGCACTAAAAATGCATTAAAACAACTCTAAAACATATTTTTTATGAATAAACAAGTACCCTATGCATAGGTGATTGACCTATGGTCTTAATTTTACTAAAAATAATGATAAAAGAGCTCTTATTCCCCACAACACACAAGAATAATTAATTTAAATCAATTAACTAAACCATATCAATACCTTATTGCTAAATTCTAATCTCTTTATAACTTATATCAAATCTAAAATTAGCTCCACTAACTTGAAACTGTAAATAAATATTAATGTCTAAAATTTTCTTCTTGAAAATGCATAACTGCCCTTCCTTGCATAAAAGAATCTCTGTAAAATATGTAATTAGAAAAACATATAATAACAATACATGAATTTCTTTCACAATCAGTATTAAATTATTTAAATATTATTTATATCATAATTAATAATTAGACTTGAGATATGCCTTACAATCTGCACCATGTTTTATGGTTCCTCATGTTGTTGTTGAAGAATGGAGAATGACACTTATTTATTGCATTTAAAATCTACAACTTGATTGGTCCATACTTGTCCAACGTGGAGCCTATGTTACAAAGTTTGACATATAATACAAAATAATACTATGTCTCCCTCTTTGTTGTAGGTTTTTATAATATTAGATATTAATAAGGTGAAACCTTTAATTTTATCTCCATTGCATACAAAGGGAATAAGATGATACTTTAATTTTTTCATTTTTCAAAGTATTTTGACCAAAAGTCTATCACATATAATATGCTCATCGTAGTCTTTTACAATGCATGGGCTCTCAAATATGTGATGTGCGATGGGATAAGTTTTACTTGCTTTTCATTTTTCCCATTAAAATGTAACTTATGAGGCTTTGTTTATTAAACCTCCTCCATAATGCTCCCCTGACAATCAAAATATTGCTATGAAATAATAGATTGAATTATTTTGCCAGCATTAAAACAATAAAAAGTGTTGTTTTAATTTATTATTGTTAATTAAATGACTAGTTGTGAGAATAGCGTGATCACTACCATAGGCTCAAATCCCATCTAGAGGCCATGAAATTTTTTGAGGAGCAACGATAAATGATGAGGATTATTATATGTTTGTTGAAATTTGAAGAATCGATTGATTTATAGGGATTCCTTTGTAACGAAAGCCAATTCGCAAACAATTAATAGAAATTTTGCTCCAACCACAAAACTTGCCGGGTGGACTTGAAATTGAAATTCGAGGCTCCTTACAAATTATCTAAACTCATGCAATTTTAGAACTAAAAAATTTCACAGTTTCACCCATGTTTGAACACACTGCCAATTGCTGGAACATCAATTTTGAGCTCAAATCTTGTCTAATCGCGACCAAATTAGACATGGAAGGATTTTGTGATATATCAAATAATTTTTCTAAATAAATTTTAGATACATGCTCTATATTTTAAGATTTTAATGCCAAAAGTTTTAGACCATCTTGTCATTCCAAGGTAAAAAGAGAGTTCTCTCCCAAACTGAAAGTCAAATTGTTGGTAAATGAGGAAAAATTCAAGTGCCAACATAGATGAAGCTTGATAGGAGACATATAATTCATAGTATGAATAGTTGCAAACACCTTTTCCTCTCAACTCTAAATACACTAAATCACAACCTAGACTTAGGGCATACTAGAATGACAATTCCTTTGATCAACATGATTTTACATCTATTGTTGTTCTCACATTCAAGAAATTAATACAAGCAAATGTGTGAGTTTCTATTGAACTCGATGGGTGGGTTAACTTGTTCAAAGCTCCACCATTCTCACACTTTCCTTCCAAATTGACGGTCTTGTACACCCATGCACATCTAATTTTTAACACCTTTGTTATTGTTGTGCGGGTATAAATATCAGTGTGGGATTCTTATTGGTCTTCAAGGACACATCAAATGCCACATAATGTACCCTACCTAACAATAGTGTGAATTTGGGCATACTTGTCATTTCAAATAGCTATCATCATTCTATGAGTCCTCAACATTACTTGTCTTTTGGCTGGGTAGCCACATGTCAAATCAAATGATTTGTTCATGCATCGATGCACTAAAAGAGGAAGTGGGTCCCTCTTACAAGGGTGCGTTGAGGGAGTTCAAGCATGGCGATTGTTGACACCTAAAAAATCAATCCCCAAAATGCCCCATTTTGCCCCCAAGTTCCATTTTAAACCCACTTGAACATATAGCTTATAATCAATCAGAGACATTTTTCATAGGTTTTTATGTGTTTTCCATTTGAAAATGCAAGGTTGAAAAGCCCAAAAATTGGAAAAAGTCCCAATATCCTAAGTTTTCCCTTGTGTTTTTTCCCTTTGTTGGAGGTTAGAGTTTCGAGCTTCTTCCTTCCTTTGTGCTTCTCCTTTTGGTCCCAAAAATTGTCTAAGTGTTGAAAATCTAAGTGTTCGGCAGAGTCGTGGAGGGCGGGAGTTGGGGCTTTTGTTTTTTCCTCTTCTTCAGGACAAGTGCAAGGGGGAAGGCTGAAAAGTCGAAGTCCACCTAAGGTCTTAAAGAATATTCTAAGTGTGGCGGGCTTCTGGGGGTCAGAGTTGTGGTATTTTCTCTTCTTCCTTTTGGAAGGTGAGACAATGAAGGCCCGAGGTCTAACAAAAGCAAAGAGACAAAGGCAGAGGGCTGAAGGCCGAAATCTTGAGCTCCAAAACTCTAATTTTTAGGAGGTTGGCTTCTTGGCCTTCCAGACTTCTCTGGACAACCACCTGGGAGCACGCCAACTGTTGTTATATGGAGCCTAATCAGACTCAAAGGTTAAATTCACTCCACTTTTATTGGCACGATTTCCCCCCAAATTATTTAATGGGGTCAAGGGGCAACACCCCTTGTGGGGGGTTTGGGGGCAGCACCACCAAGACAGGGTCAAGGGGTAGCGGGAGTTATTTTTATATTGGCCCACATAAAAAAACCTTATTTTTGTAACCGACATAAGGCTTGATAAAAGCGGCTAAGGGTTAGGGTTTATGTTGATGTATTGTAGCATTTTGCAGTGGTATTGAGTTGCAAGAGTTGTTGGTTGTAATCAGTTTGATTTACTGGATAATAATATTGGACTCTATGTTGGTGGATGTAGCCCAGATTGGGTGAACCATGTTAAAAACTTGTCTCTCGTTGTTATTATTTCTGTGTATTTTCATTCCTCTGTTTAATCTTTATTTGCATTTAATTGATATCTTCTGCCGGCTAACCCTAACAAGTGGTATCAGAGTGGGTTGTGTTCGATTATCATCTGTAGGAAGGTCTCGTGGTTGAGTGGGAGTCTCATGGTTGAGTGGGAGCAATGGCGAACGAGGGTAAATTGAAGGTAGATAAATTCAATGGGCAGAACTATCAGTTATGGAAGATGCAGATGGAGGATTATCTCTATCAGAAGGATTTATGGAGGCCGTTGGAAGGAATAGCTAAGAAACTGGCAACAATGACTGATGAGGATTGGAATCTTCTAGACAGAAAGGCACTGGGAACCATTCGGTTGTGCCTAGCACCATATGTGGCGTTCAATATAACAAAAGTGACAACAACAAGTGAACTGATGAAAGCTTTAGCTAAATTGTATGAAAAACCCTCAGCCTCAAATAAGGTATTTCTCATGAAGCGTTTGTTTAATCTAAAAATGATTGAAGCTGGATCTGTGATAGATCATTTAAATGAGTTTAATACGATTACCAGTCAGTTAACTTCTATAAAAGTGAAATTTGATGAAGAGGTGAGGGCTCTCTTGGTTTTATGTTCTTTGCTAGAAAGCTGGAATAGCTTGGTAATGGTTGTAAGTAACTCTGTCTCTTGTTCAAACACTTTAAAATTTGATGATGTTGTTGGTGTTATCCTTAGCGAGGAAATGTGATGGAAAAACTTAGGAGGGTCCACATCAGGTAGTGTTTTGAATGCAGAAAGCAGGGGCAGATCAAAGGAGAGAGGAAAAGGTTCTGGAGGCCATGGGAAGTCACGAGGAAAATCAAAGGACAAGAGGTCCCAATCTAGAGGACAGAAGGATTGTTGGTACTGTGGGAAACCAGGTCATCTGAAGAAAGATTGTTGGTCTCAGAAGAATAAAAAAGGAGACAAACAAGAAGGCAATAAGGAGACAAATGTTGTAAGTAATAAATCTGAAGATGATGCTTTGATTCTTTCCCTAGATAATGTTGATGATTCATGGGTTTTAGATTCAGGGGCCTCATTTCATGCTACACCCCATAGAAGTTATTTTCTTGATTATGTCCAAGGGGATTTTGGGCTGGTTTATTTGGGAGATAATGAACCCTATCAGATTGTTGGAAAGGCAAGAATCAAGATTAAGTTGTAGAATGAGAATCATTGGCTACTACAAGAGGTAAGGCATGTTCCAAGGCTGAGTAGGAATTTAATTTCAGCAGGGCAGCTAGTTGATGAAGGTTACATTGTTACATTTACTGATAAAAATTGGAAGGTTTCAATTTAGGTGCCTTAATAGTAGAAAAAGGTGTGAAAGTAGGTACCTTATATCTTTGTATAGGTCATATTGTTCCTTTTACTTTAGCTATTGCAGAGAAAAAACAAACAGGTTCAGGAACAGTTGTTGCAGGTTTGCAAGAAGAGACTGAAACAGCTGCTACAGGTTCTGAGACAAAACTATGGCACAACAGACTTGGGCATATGAGTGAAAAAGGTATGAAGGTACTTCATTCTAAGAAAGTTTTACCAGGTCTAAAATGTATTAATATGCATTTTTATGAAAGTTGTGTATGGAAAACAAAAGAGAGTCAGTTTTCTCAAGGGTGGGAAGCAAAAGAAAGATGAAAAGTTGGAGCTTGTGCATACAGATGTATGGGGACTGGCTCAAGTATCTTCTTTTGGTGGCTCTTGATATTATGTTACATTCATAGATGATGCAACTAGGAAGGTTTGGATTTATTTCCTCAGGCAAAAATCTGATGTATTTGAAACATTTAAGAAATGGAGAAGCTTGGTTGAAAATGAGATAGGTAAAAGATTAAAATGTTTTAGATCTAATAATGGTGGTGAGTATTGTAGCAAAGAATTTGAGGATTATTATTCCTTTAATGAAATTCATAGGAAGAAAATAGTTCCAGGTACTCCACAGGAGAATGGAGTGGCTTAGCGCATGAATAGGGCAATAATGGAGCGTGCAAGGACCATGAGATTGCATGTTGGGCTGCCTTTAAACATGTGGGCAGAGGCTGTCAACACTGTTGTATATTTAATCAACAGAGGTCCTTCAATTCCTTTGGGCTGTGGTATTCTAGAGGAAGCATGGACAGGTAAGAAGGTGAGTTATTCTTTTCTCAAAACCTTCAGATGTGAAGCATTTACACATGTAGATTATAAAAATAGAACCAAGCTGGATGCAAAATCAAAAAAGTGTAACTTCATTAGATATGGCATTGATGAATTTGGTTATAGGCTTTGGGATTTGAAAATTAGAAAATTGTGAGAAGAAGGGATGTTGTATTCAATGAGAAGGTGTTGTACAAAGATCAGTTGCAGCAACATGAGAAGAAAGAAAAGGATTATGTGATGCTGGAGGATACTCCAGATAATGATGTTCTAGTGGTTCCTCATGCTCCGCAACAGCAACAAGAAATACCACAAACTCCAGTGAATGTTAGATGGTCAACAAGGCTAAGTAGACCTCTTGAAAGGTTTTCTCCCTCTTTGTATTCTATTTTATTAACAGATGCTGGTGAACCGGAAGGGTATGATGAAGCTATGCAGGTGGATACAAAGGTTCAATGGGAGCTTGCAATGAAAGAAGAAATAGACTCCTTTCTGAAAAATCAGACTTGGGAATTATGTAAGTTACTTGCAAGTAAAAAGGCTTTACCAAACAAATGGGTTTATAGGCTGAAAGAGGAAGACGGGGGTAAGAAAAGATTTAAAGCCAGGTTAGTTGTAAAAGGATTCGCACAGAAAAAAGGTATTGATTTTGATGAGATATTTTCTCCGATTGTCAAGATGACTTCTATTCGTATTGTTTTAAGTATTGTGGCTACTGAAGATTTGCATTTGGAACAGCTAGATGTGAAGACTGCCTTTCTCCATGGTGATTTGGAGGAGGAGATATATATGGAATAGCCCCAAGGATTTGAGGTCAAAGGTAAGGAGAAACAGGTGTGCAGATTAAAGAAGAGTTTGTATGGCCTGAAACAAGTACCTCGGCAATGGTACTTAAAATTTGATAGTTTTATGGTTGAGCAAGGCTACAGCAGGTGTAATTCTGACATTGTGTTTATTTTAAGAGGCTGGATAATGACAGCTACATTATTTTATGTTTATATGTTGATGACATGCTTATAGCAGGGTCTAACATGGATCACATAAGAGAGTTAAAACAACAGTTAGCACAATCATTTGCTATGAAGGATTTGGGGGCAGCAAAATAAATCCTTGGTATGAAAATTTGCAGAGATAGAAAGAACAAAAAATTGACTCTATCTCAGGCTGATTATGTTGAAAAGGTGTTGCAGAGATTCCATATGGAGAATGCAAAAGCTGTTAGCACACCTTTGCCTAGTCATTTCAAATTGACTAAGGAGATGTGTCCTAAGACACAAGAGGAGGAAGAAAAAATGTCCAAGATACCATATGCTTCAGCTGTAGGAAGTTTAATGTACGCCATGGTATGCACGAGACTGGATAGTGCACATGTTGTAGGAGTCATAAGCAAGTATATGAGTCATCCTAGATTGGAGCATTGGAATGCTGTAAAATGGATTATCAGATATTTGAGAGGTGCATCCAATAAACACTTATGTTTTGGGGGCTCTAATACTAATTTAGCAGGTTATGTAGACTCAGATTTGGTAGGGGCTATTGATACCAGGTGAAGTACTACAGGTTATGTCTTTACTGTAGGTGGGACAGTGGCGAGTTGGATCTCTAGGTTGCAAAAGGTGGTTGCTTTATCCACCATGGAGGTAGAGTATGTAGCTCCAATAGAGGCAAGCAAGGAGATGATATGGCTACAATCTTTCATGAAAGAATTGGGCAAACAACAGGCTAACAGTTCTTTGTATACAAACAGTCAGAGTGCCATACATCTTGCAAAGAATTATGTCTTGTATTCAAAGACCAAACACATACAGTTGAGGTATCACTTCATTCGATCGGTGTTGGATGATGGGCAGGTACAGTTGGAAAAGATACATACAGATGAAAATCTAGTAGATATGTTTATGAAAGCAGTGACAAGGGAGAAGTTGAGCTCCTCTTCAACTTCGGTTGGTCTTCAAGACTAAAAACAAAAAAAAATTAGAACAACAAAGTCCAGGGTGCTTATTTCTAGTGGGAGCTACAGGGTCAGCGGTGTTATGATCAGTCTCCAAGTGGGAGATGATATGGTGTGGAGTCTGATCATTCTCCAAGTGGGAGATTATTTTTATATGGAGCTTAATCAGACTTGGAGGTTAAATTTACTCCTTTTATTGGCGCGGTTTCCCCCCAAATTATTTAACAGGGTCAAGGGGCAGCACCCCCAAGACGGGGTTAAGGGGCAGCGAGAGTTATTTTATATTGGCCGACATAAAAAACCCTATTTGTGTAACCGACATAAGGCTTGATAAAAGAGGCTAAGGGTTAGGATTTCTATTGATGTATTGTAGCATTTTGCAGCGGTATTGAGTTACAAGGATTGCTGGTTGTAATTAGTTTGATTTATTGGATAATAATATTGGACTCTATGTTGGTGGATGTAGCCCAGATTTGGGTGCACCACGTTAAAAACTTGTCTCTCGCTGTTATTATTTCTATGTATTTTCATTCCTCTGTATAATCTTTATTTGCATTTAATTAATATCTTTTGTCGGCTAACCCTAACACCAACTACTTCTAGGGATGCCATTAATATGAAGTGGGTAGCCAAATTCAATGCTTTCAATGTAGTTGGTGGGGTGGTTGAGGATTTTGGTGCCCATTTTGTTCTCAAACGTGTATGTGACAGCTATAAAGTCAAGATCTAAACTCTTTTCAAGGGTTGGTCATTCTAAGTAAAATTTCTCTCTACAGGTGTTGTGTGTCCAAGGTAGTTAGGGCTTCATCTATTGTTTATTTTTAGTTCTTCAGGAAGCATTCATCAGAAGTGTATGTGAACTATATTGTAATATTGATATCAATTCATTATTTTTCTTCATTACTGTAAGTGTTCTTTTAGGAAATCTCTATCGTAGTAAGGGTTTTCCTTTGCCACACTTTGTGGTATGATTGTAAAATCTAATTTGAATGAATGTGACAAGTTCTTAATCCACTTTTAGGATTTGTAAATGGTCATTTCAGTATTACATATGAAATAATGTTGTATGACGTTGGATTACTAAGTATTTTCATGGTTTGATATTGGTTTTGTGCATCTAAATAACCGTATAGGCATTCATACACTCCCTTTTAATGTTTTCCTTTGATAAACTTGAAACTCTATAGCCCATTGGATAGGTACTGGTCTAAGAGGCTCATGATCATCCACACTTTATTAAAAATCACGACAATATGTCACGTTTTAATCACAATTCTAGTTCTTCCAGGATCCTCATTTTGTAGGGTTTCTTTTGTAAGCTTAATCAGAGGCTTGTGTAGTCAGTTTGTCTTGACCTAGTGACAACTTTGGGGTCAAGTGTGCATTGGGTATGGTTGTATTTGTTTGTTTGTGCAGTATTTAACACCTCTAGGAATATCCCTCCTAGGTCTAGTTGAACCTAAAGTGCAGAGGAGTCTACCCACTCCTGTAGGTTCTCCAAAATTGCCTAGAAATTGTTGATGAACCTCTTTTAATCACCTTGATAACACCCCTGGCCTAGGTGATTATAAAATGTTTTAGGGTTTTGGGTTGTAGTTATTTTGGGAGTCAACAGCAATAAAGAATAGTCACATGGCACACACACATCTAATTAGTGCTTCATAAGGTAGATGACATTGCATGGCCAAGTTGGAGATCATGCATCATACTTTGATTTGATAACCATGAGTGATCTTGCCATGTGGGGTCCACCAAAGGTCCTTATCATAAAGGAAAAGTCAAGGTCATGGGGCCACGGGAAGATGGGCTATAGCAAGTTACCACTTGTTGCACATTAAAGAGACTATTGTGCAAGTTGATCACCCTAGTAAAGATGAAAATGGGAAAATTGAAAGGGTTGGTTCTGTAAAAATCCAAGACATAAGCAGCATGGATCAAAAACATAAGGGAAATAGCTCAACAGGTGATTTCAAAGGTCTATAAATGAGGGACCTCATGGGATCACATAGTAATTTGCTCCATAGCCATCTAATTAGTGTGCAATGGTTTGAAGTAGACTGGAAACATTTTCAAGGCCAGGAATCATAGCAGGCAAAGGGCCAATGACTGAGATCCAAAGACACTGAATTACACAGACTTGGACCAAACAAGATACCATCAAGGCTTTGACTATGAGGACATCTACATAAAAATATCTTTCAAATCCAAAGGAAGTGTAAGATTCCAACACCCACCACCTATCGACATCATATTATAGTATTGACCAAAAGCTGTTATAGCCCTTGATCTAAACAAATTAGATAATTGACAATTAATTCTAGGACATTTTCCCAAAAGTGCATTAGTATGATTTATCCCCTAGAATGGAACAACCATCTTTGAATCCTTAGTAATCAAACAATGTATATTTCTTCTTAATTTGAGTTGAAAATTCACCAAATAAATTAAATTTTATCCTTTTACATCAAAATAGTTTTTCCATTTAAATTATATAATATTTTTAAACCAGTCAATAATTCACTTGATAAATTATTTTATTTTTCAAATCAAATGATAATTCACCAAATAAATTATTTTATTTCTTCAAATCATTTGATAATTCACCAAATAAATTATTTTATAAATTTATGTATCGATTTATAATTTACCAATAAAAAACAACTTTGTTAGACAAAATGCATAGATTCACAATGGAAACTAAATTTTTTCTTTAAAATAGGCATAGATTCACCAAAAAATTTATGTACTAGGCCATGATTCATCAAGATTTTATATAAATTTTTAGGGAGGATTTCTTAAAGTTATCATTGGTTTCATGGAAGGTGTATTCCATCTTTTCTACTTGAAAGGGAAAGGCCCTATCTAAAAGGATAGAGGTACTCTATAGAGTGATAAATAGTCTACTAATATTCTTTGTACCTAGTTTGATGTGGTTTTTATTTGGATATTGGTTTTGATAATTTCAAGTAGTAAGTGTGTTGGTTTGACAACTTACGAATGGGAAATGAATGAGTCCTATTGTGTCATGGGTGCACTCTATTAGTGGTCGGCTCTAATGGTTCTTTGATCAAACTTTGAGAGTGGTTTGTGTTGGTATTCTTTAATGTTGGGCTTGATCAATCTAATAACTATTGTTTACCTTGGTTTTTGTGATTTAACTTGTTTTTTATGTCTTCGAAAGTCTTGTACAATGATAAATTATTGTATGTGGTTAATTGAAATGCTTTTTAGAGTGTTGTGAAGTTTTGTTGAGTCTTGTTTGATGATCTATGTATTTGGATTAAGGTGCAATCAACCTTGTAAATCCTATGTACTTAATTATTCCTAATATTATTTGTAAATGCATTCATAGGGGATGGAGGATTCACCGACAATGGTACTTATTTTTACTAGTATGATAATTAATTATTTATTGGCAATAGTAATTAATTATCTACTGGTAGTGTTTACTATTTACCATTTGAGCATCTTTTACTATGGAATGTAAATGAGGTGATAAGGTCAAACTAGGCACCCATATTGGATTGGCTATTAATGGGGGTTATGAAATGCATAAGAAGGAATCTTTGCATAGCTATTGATAGTCTATGACATCTTGTAAGAGCATCTCCTATTCTCAAGGGATTGTATGACAAACTAGGTGCCTGAAATGGAGAGATAATTTTAGTCAGTTATGACAGGTTGTAAGAGGTTGTAAGAAGCAATAAGAGACTATATTTAGCATATTACTAGATTCCCAAAATGAGACATTGGGATTTACTTAATTTTGGATGCCACGTCTTATGTATTCTCATGTAGTATGTAATTTCTATATAACATGTGCTTGAGGAGGTAGAGAAGTTGTGTGTTGAGGTTGCACAAGTATATAGGTGCTAAAGGAGAGTTGGAAGTGATTGTATTGCATTCTTATTTCAAGATAATATGTACTTGGCCTCTCTTCTTGATGGAGTTTTGTCTTGAAAGGGTTTCTCCATGTTAAATTATACTATGGTATGTGTAAATCTCGTGTTTGATCATTTTCCTTGTTGCTAATTTTACATGTTCTAATCCCCATTTGGCATTCTACTGTTAAGAATCAAATTTGCAATTTAATTTCAGATTTCCATATTATAGTGATTTACCTTCCTTTCTAACATTTGGTATTAGAGCCCGGCTAACTTTGCTTCTTGGGTGGAAGTGTGAGGGTTTTCTATGTTATAGTGGAATTTTTGGTTGAATTTGTTATGTACAATTGTGTGTGGAATCCATGGTTATGTCTACATCTCGATTAGATATTGAGTTCAGTTTAATGGAACTAACTAGGAGTTGTACAATCTAAAGATGGGGGATCTCCTTGAAGAGATGGATCAATGGTTAGTTGCAACAAAGGAAAATAAATTAGACAAAATAGATCAAGATGAGTGGTATAAGATGAATAAGAAAGCATGAGGGACAATTTTTATTTGTCTTGCAGATTCAATTCTATGAAATGTAGCTAAAGAGTCCACTACATATGCCCTATGGAAACTTTTGGGTGAAATCTACCAAGCCAAAATTCTAGTAAATATTTGAAAATAAAATTATTTTCTCTAAAAATGAAGAAAGGTGATTCGATTGATGAGAATTTAAATACTTTTAATTTGATTTTGAGTCAATTAGCCTCTATTGATGTTAAGATTAAGAATGAATATAAATGCATTATGCTTATTTATTCTTTCCCTGAATCATGGGAGAATTTCATTCTTGTTGTTAGTGCTAATCTTGAAGATCCCAAGCCAGATGCTCTTGTTGCAAAATGGTTGTCACAGGAAATAAGAAAAAAACTATGGATAGCTCAATGGATGCTCTTAATGTTAGGAAAAAATCCAAGGAAAGATGTAAAGGAGAACAAAAGGGACCTAAATAAAAGTCTAAGAACAAATCTAAAACTCCTGGTAAAAAAATAGAGTGTAGTGTTGGAATTGTGGAAAGAGGGGACATGTAAAGAAGGAATGCAGAAATAAAAAGAAACAATAGGATTCCACTATAGAAAAGTGCTCAGAATTAGGTGATGAAGCCTTATTTTCTTCATATATTATTATTTCTAACAAACAGTGGTTGGTTGAATTAGGATGCTCATATCATATGACTCCTCATAAGGAGTGGTTTTCCACATATGAAGAATATGATGGAGGTGAAGTTTACCTTGAGGACAACAATTCATACCTAATAGTTGGATGGGGAAAGGTACAATTATGTTTCAACGATGGGAGAATAAAAACTATCCCTAATGTTTTACATATTCCTTGATTAGAAAGAAATTTAATTTCTATATCTAAGACAAATGATTGAAGAATGCATGTAACGTTTGTTAAGCATGGTTGCAGATTGGTGAGAGGAAGCTTGGTGGTAGCAAGGGGGACAAGATCAAGAACTCTATTTAGGATGAATGCCACTATTTTATCTAAATCTACCAATGTGACTGAAGATTTTGAAATACATGTATGTTGTGGCACCATAGATTGTGCCACATAAGTGAAAAAGGTTTAAAAACCATTATGAATATAAAGTTGCTTGATGGTTTTTCCTATTTTGATGATTATTTTGATTTTTGTGAGCATTGTGTTTGGAAATAAAATAGATCATAATTTCCTTCAGGAAGTAATAAAGAAAAGAGTAAATTATAAATTATTCATACAAATGTGTTTGGTCCTATGGATATTGGTTCTATTGGAAAACCTCAAAAAATTGTGTCCTTTATTGGTGATGTTTCAAGGTTTACCTAGATTTACTTTATGAGATAGAAATATAAAGTTTTTACTAATTTCAAAGAGTTGAAATTATTAGTGGAGAACTAATCAAAACATAATATAAAGGTTTTAAGATCTGAGAATGGAAGGGAATATTGTTCTAATAAATTTTATGAGTTTTGCAAGCATGTAGGTATAATAACACAAAAGACTGCTCCATACACACCTCAACAAAATGGGGTTGAAAAAAGGATGGACTGAACTATAATGGAAAGAGCTAGAAGTATGTTAAGTGGTACATAATTGGATAGATTCTTTTAGGTAGAATCTATGGGTATTGTTGTTTACTTGATTAATAGATCTCTTTGTAAGGCTCTTGATTTGACACCTTATGAAGTGTGGATAGGTAAGAAACCTTTTGTTTCACATTTAAGGGTTTTTGGATATGAATCTTTCGTTTATGCTCCTAAAGAAAAGCATTCTAAGTTGGATTTAAAAGCATAGAAATGCATTTTCATTGGATATGGTGAGAATGTTGAAAGTTATAAGCTTTGGAATCCTCTAAGGTCAAGAAAGTTGTCTATTCTAGAGATGTGATTTTTAGGGAACTTAGAGTTAATTTTTTATCCTAAATATCCAAAATATGAAGGGAAAAAGATATTGCATTTTAAAATTAAGCAAGAGGATGCACATGTGGAAGAACAAAATGATGGATTTGAGGATAGAGAGGAAGAAGAGGGTTCAAGTGGGAGTTTTGAGTATGATGACTCTATAGTTACTGAAGAGGTTAAGCATGCAGAAGAACAAGAGGAAGAATCACTTCACCCTTGAGAAGATCCGTGAGGCAATAGATTCTAGTTGACAAGTATAGCCCACCAGATTTCTATTGTGTATTTACATTTTTAAGTACTAATGATGAACCTAGATCCTACAGGGAAGCTATTCTTGCAGATGATAGTGAGTCTTGGCAACAAACCATGCAAAAGGATATGATGGATACATAGACTCTTGTGACACCTAGGATCTTGTTCATTTGCCCAAAGGAAGGAAGGCCATTAGATGCAAGTAGGTTTACAAGAAGAAATTTGGAGCAGACAGTTCATTGGAGAAGTACAATGTTTTTGGTATTGATAAGATGCAAACACGGGTACAGATCCTGATAACAAAAAGCCCAACAGGCAACAAAATAGGCCCACGACCACAGACAACACAAAAACAACCAACTAGTAGCAGACGATAAAAATAGTATTAAGATTTAGTCCATAGCATAAAACATAGGAAAAACTAAATAAACATTTCTTTCCTGTCATTCTTTAGAAGCATGATCAGGTCCTCCTTGTTCTCATTCATGGTGTCCACACTAGCAGTAGAGTGATCCTCCTACAGAATAGAAAAGGTAGATGTCGCCCTATGAAAAACTTTCATGCAAACCTTCATCAGCAACTTAACTTTATTCTCAGCAACAGAAAGACGGGGTTTAACATCCTCCAGATCCTGAGCAAGCTTCCTGTTGGGGTCATTAGTTCTACTACTCACCACCTCCTTGTCCAACATTTCCAAGATTTTGACATCATTAGGTTCATTGTCATAGAACGAGTTATTCATCAATTCAAAATGACTCGCACCTTCCTGTTCCTGCACATGCATTGTCTTGACTTCTTTGATTTCAATATCATACTCAGGGTCATCTTGCTTCGAGTTTGAAGAGTAATCCACAATCTTGAGAACCTGGCGCTTCCCTGCCGCCAACCTAGAAGACCTTTTAAGGCTCGGCCTTCTTCCAGAGCAGTCTTTTCCCACCATTTTCCCTTTATCCATAGCACTATCCTCCAAATTCTGAAACTGAGAAATGCCCTGCTTATTCACAGTCTCTGGCTCCTCGATCCTTAGACCCACATCACCTTTCCTAGCTTTCTTCTTTCCTCCATTAGTAGAGCTAGGTTGACATTACTAGATTTTATGTTTTTTGCTACCTTGAGGAGGTGGGATGTTTTTCAAACCACAAAGGCCCAATGTTGCATCTTCACGGGAATGGCCATGGGACCTATCTGCCCCACCAAAAACAGAGACCACAAGGTCCCTACCCGGGGCTGAGCCTTAGGGGTAGAAACACCTTTCAAAGTGGGGCTAGAACACTGGACAGTAGGGGACTAAGGGCGTGGGTCCACAGGGTTAATAGAACTGTCAGCAGCAAGGGACTTGGTTTTAGGTTTAGAGGGGCTACCATACTTAACACTGAGGGGAATGTAATCCTCTGAATCCTCCCTCACATTTTCTTTAACATGACAGGCCTTAAGAGGCTTGACTGGACATAAGGTAAGATGAAAGTGATAAAGATGAAAGATAAGACCATGGTGCAAGGGCACTACAACAACCTCTGAGTTATCCTCACGGGGCTTCTTGGTCGAATTGATAGAGGACTCCAAGCTAGAAAGCAAGTAGAAAGGAAAATTGACCAACAATTTGTGTCTGAAATGGTTTAAAAGAGTGAAATGGTAGTGATAAAAACACCTATAACGACCTTCTAGGGTAAAGAATTTCATGATAAGATGTACTCAATCCCATGGGTTAACCAAGCTTTCACACTTGAAGCCTCCTTGGAGTTTGACCTATTTCTCGCTTTCCCTGTAAAAGAGCTTCAAACCCTTTGGGTCTTGAACTTTTGTTTGTTTCTTTAAACATTTTCCTTTGCATTGCATCCCCATAGCCTGATTAATGGCATCCTCCGAGACAACAAACTGCATGCCGCCGACCTGAACCCTCCTATTTGCATCCCATGACATGGTGAATTGAATGGATAAGTCTTCGTCAAAGCCATTCAAACATTCAATGAATAGCGTCACCCCCCCTCGTAGGCAATACTCCATACTTGCATGTCTTCTTTGAATTCCCCACAGGATGTAGACTCTGTGCGCACCTTATCACCTCCCATACTTCTTAACCAGCAAAACCAGCAATGCAGACCGCAGATCCAACAGAAGGCAAAAAATAGGGTTTTTTCAAAAATTCTAGAAAGCAAATGGTACTCATTAGCATTAATGCCAGCCACATCCCTCAAAACCCCATACATGTCCTTCAAAATCCCAAGCCCATTAAAGGAATAATTGCATTCATAATTCAGCTTGTGTGAGATCACCATAGCCCCGATGGCCAGCCAAGGATGAAAAGACTTTTGGTGCCACCCTTGTGAGGGTTCACGTGGGTTGCTTTGCTGGCATATGTCTAAGTGGAACCCTTGAGTCCAGCATGACCAGGGAAAGTGAGTAGTCATCATCATGATGTCATTCTACTTATGTCATCCCCATTAATGAGGGGTAGGCAGAAAAACACCAACAAGGGCGTAGAGTGAAGTGATAGGATCCATGAAACTTAAGAGGTCACCTCCGAAAGAATGTTAGCAATAACATTCTGAGGAAGATTATTAATGTTTCTCCAACACCTTAGAGGGTGAAGATTAATTCCATGGTTAGCCATAAGGTCGGCAACTTGATTGCCTTCCCTATAGAAATGCCTTACTTCAGTACCCTCAAAACTTAGAAGCAGGGTTTTTATATCTTGAATAATATCCTCAATCTGCCACCCAACCCTATTTTTGTCTTTAACAACTTCAATGATAAGCTTAGAGTCTCTTTCAATAACAAGGCGATTAATGCCTATACCCAAGGCAATTTTAAGACCCCAAAGGAGAGTTGAGGATTCCAAAATATTATTGGTATTTACACCAAGTCCCCCAGCAAAGGCTGCCAAAAGAGCCCCCTTATTAGATCTAAGAACACCACCCCCACTAGCTAGCCTAGGGTTTCCCTTAGCAGCACCATCAAACTTGAGATTGGCCCAACCAATCGGGGGGGACCACTTAGTATTAGCCCGAGATCTTCTCCTGGTATCATCCATTTTGCAAATACTTGTCGAAATGCACCACTCCTTTATGATGTTGGCTTCCAACTTATTGGGGGGTTCTATGTAGCTTTCAAGGTGCTGTTAGAGAGATTTTCCTATAAGAGTTTGGTCATTGTACAAAATACCTCCTTGGGATCCTTGTATTTTTCCTGAAACAACCTATTATTCCTTTCCTTCCATAGGTTCTAGGATAGAATAGGAGGTAGATGGAAGCATATTTCCATACTAATGGGGTGGGAAAGAGGAAAGTAGCAAGACCTTAAGAAGTTTGATAAATCACCACACAAACACCAGGGGATTCCATCTTGTTCAATGTTAGGCTCCAGATTTCCCATGAAAATTCACAATGTAAAAGAAGATCGGAGATAGTTTCCTCCTCCTTGAAGCATAAGGTACAGCTGTTTGGAATTTGAAAACCTCTAACCCGAAGGTTGTCTATAGTTAGAATCTTATCCTGCACTGCCATCCACCAAAAATGGTTGATTTTAAGTCAGAGATTGTGGTTCCAAACCCTTTTCCAAAAGTTGTCTTCATTCTTAGGCATAAGGAGGTTATAGGATGACCTAACAGTGAAGCTCCCAGACCTCTCCCTATCCCACAGCAACCTGTCCTTCAGAGGGAAGATAGGGATTTTACACTCTCTAATAGATATTTGAACATCCTTTGCTTTTGCATAAGGTCAGTCTGGTTCTGACAGCTGCTTCCAGCCTTCACGACAAGGAAGGATATAATCGCATGCCCTCTTACCAAAAAAAGAAACAACCATATTGATCAAGCCTTGGAGATTCTAAAATTTGTTTAGTGGGCCCCTTTACACCAACTATCTTCCCAGAACCTTATAGTTCTACCATCTCCCAGCTTCCACTTGACTCCTTGTAGGAGCACCGTTCTGTATTTGAGCACATTGTTCCATATGACTGAACCTTTGGGTAGGTTATGGGAATGAAGAAAATCTTCTGGGGTCAAGTGCCCAAAGTACTTGGCTCTCATGATACTACCCCACTCCTTATCCCCAATTAAAAGATTCCATCCAATTTTGGAGATAAGGGCTTTATTGAGAAGATTAATCTTTCTTAAACCTAGGCCACCCTGCAGCTTCGATCTGCATACCTTATCCCAACTCACTAGGGCCAATCTCTTCTTAGTTTCCACCCCAGTCTACAAAAAATTCCTCTGAATTCTTTCAAATCTTTTAGCAATATACTTAGGTATTTTGAAGAGGGACAGGAAATAAACAAAGATACCTTGAAGAGAGGCCTTCAATAGCTAGTACTTTCCAGCCTGACTCGGCAGCTTTCCTTTCCAACCAGCCAGTTTCTTCTAAATCCTTTCTAAAATTGAATTTTAGTAATCAAGAGAAACATCCTTAACCGTAAAGGGAAGGCCCAAATAAATCCCAGGGAGTTCACCACTTGAACAGACAAGAATGCCCATAATCTTCTGTTGGAGCTCGATGTGGGTATTTAAGTACACTTGGCTTTTTTCATAATTGATGCACTGGCCTGCCGAGGTGGCATAAACATGCAAGACTTTCTTCCAATTTCTAGCCTCGACCACCGAAGCAGACCCAAATAGGATGGTATCATCCACAAATTGTTGAATGGCAACCTGGACAGCAATTGAGGCTGGTTTGACACCCTTGATCTTCTTGGAGCTTAATAACTTGAGGAAGCTTCTACTTAGAAGTACAATGTTACACCCCATTTTTTGAATAATTAATTTATGCCATGTTTTAACATTTAAATTCTAATATTTAGATGATGCATAGAAAGACATAATTTTCTTATGAGTTTAGTATAGAAAATGATTCCATGAAATGAATATCTTGTATGCATTTATGCGAATATGGAATTTAAATATTAGTTTTTGAATAGTGACTAAAATGAATATGATGATATTGTTTCATCTTATGATGTCATTAATTCTTTTGTTATGAATTGATTACTAGTCAAAGATATATTTATATACAAATTTATAATTTAATAGATTAACTACCTTGTCGATGAATGAGGTGGATGCAAGATAGGTTTACTTCCCTCTCCTGGTCGAGGAGGGAGAGCATCATTGAGAGATGGTTGTTGATTGAGTTGAATTGGTAACTCATACCATGCATTTGAGAACACTCATAGACTTCACTAGGTTTGGTCATGCATTTGGTGATGTCAAATTTGTTGTAAGTTCTTGCTTGTCATTGTGTGTTTTTAGATGTGCAATTATTGTCTGCATTATCGTCAGTATCTTTTCCTACAAAGTCAATATTTTTCCATTCTTAGAGTAATATGGTCAACATGATTATTTTGGTTGTCATATATTCTGCCAAGTTGGTATATTGTTGTCCAAATTGTATTACTTGACATCGTATATGATGACCTTGTGGTCACTATCCTTGTGACAAGAGTTTAATGTTTCTAATTAAAACTATTTTGAATAAAGGTCTCAAATTAAACATAAGCTATTAAGTTTGTCTTTAAAATTCAAAATTTCTTGATTGAAGGTTATACATTGTGGAGGCATGGGAATTAAATGCCTAAGTAAATGTAGAAGTAATGATCTCCTTTATACTCGCCATAACTGCATTTCTTCAGGGGTATTTTTGTTTTGGTTAAGCTCTGCAACAAAATGTAGGGGAGTGGTTCTTAACTCCATGTAGTGCTATCATTCGATGAGGTTAAGAGGGATTTTTCTTCACCAAGAATCAAGGGAGAAAATAGGGAAGAGTTCTTATAACAAAAGAAAAGAAAATATTAGAGAAATAGAGAGAACACGGTGGAAGAAAACAGGGGAGTGAAAAGAAGAGAAAACCAGAGAAAGAACCATGTGTTTTAGAAAATATCCAGGTACGAGATTTGATAAAACATTTCTTGGATATTTGTTAAGCTTGGGAACAATTTTCTTATAGAAAAATAAGGGCATTTTTATTATATAAATCCCATGAAATCTGTATGTTCTATGTTTGTATATGATCAACATAGGTCAAATAGGAATTGCCTTGTGCCATAATAATAGTGGCTTGGAACTGGATAATACTCTACAGGAATCTATGAATATATATTGTGCCTTTGTATTACCTTCATTAACCTTATATTCAATTTTGAATACCAGGAAAGTTGAGTCGAATGGCTATTATGGGTTTAGTTATATGATATCATTTAAATGTAAATTTATACAAGTAAAAGTATATGCTTATTGTAAAATACATATACATTCATTTGTATAAACTTACATTTTTAATTTGGTCAAATACATTCAGGTTGTGGATTTTAGTTTATTAAGTTTTGTGATTCTCTATAAGTAAAACCAGGGCTGAACATATTCAGGCCAAGGGATTTTGAACAAGTAGGGTTTTTAATAAATCTACCTGAAATAATATGGGAGTTAAACCCATGTGAACTATGTTTTCTTAATGTAGGGGTTTTACATATTATACATGATCAAATATATGTATGATACCGTGGGATTACTTTATGAACAAGTTCATTATTTATAAAAAAATCATTACTTGAGTTTGAATACATGTATGGTATTCTTGTAAATACATGTCAATACTTAGAGGCCATTGGGTTTATGAGTAGATTGTAAGAAAGCCAATTTGAGAAATAAATTTGAGTCGAGTTCTCTGTTATATTAAAATTGTTCCTTATTTCAATCTCTTCTAGAAACATAGGGAGATTGTGAGTTGTCTTAACGTTTGAAAGAGAAATGTTATTCTTCACCACATCCTCTAATGGTCTCAAACCATAGATAGTCTATATGTATTATTAATTGTTATATGGGATAACATGTTGAACATCCCAGTGTGGAAAAATTAGGTGCTCAATGATATGAATTGACACACTAATATGATATGTGCTTGGAGATAATTTTATGACTAAATTCTTGTGTTTGCTTAAAATTGGTGATTCTTGTGAAAGCTTAAAGTTGTTTGGATAAACTATTTGACTCAGGTTAATGTCTAAGTCGTTCTATCACCTACTTGACTAGGTATTTATACTTGGTAAGAAAATTCTAGACCAACTAGCCAAGTTAGTGATAGGAGGACTAATTCATGAATAGTTGATTTGCTTATTGTCTTGAACAAATGTTTTTTGTGTAGTATGTATGTGATTAAGTTGTCTCCTATTGATAAGACTGAGATAGAGGTGTGTGAACAGCGACCCACATCTCCTTATTGGAATGTGATTTTATTTATGAAAAATCTGTCCAAAGTAATGCAAATGTTGCTTGCATTGTTGGTTTAATGTGTCTGATAAGTTACATGTCAGTCAGTATTGTCATGCCTAGCTAGAGGATTTTCTGGAGTTGTATGGCAGATTGAATGTAGCAGAGTCAGTACACTACACTAGTTTTCAAATTGCATGGTATGATTGCAGATTCCTTTATTTGTAACCCTCGTGAAGGGTAGGGTCACTTCTAGTTGGAAGGCGTGCAAGGGACCGTTGGTCTGTGGATGGTGGAAAAGCAACAGGATGATGCTCTCCCTCCACGCAATTGAAAAGAATGTTAAAGACTTGATCTTAGAGACACATTGTTATACTTATGACTATGTTTTGAAAGTTGTAAGTTACAATATGATTATTATTGTAAGTTAGTTAATTGGAAACGAGCTTTGTATAAATGATTAAATTGTTTTATAATATTATGAGAAGAATTTGAGGAAATTGTTAAACTCAATTTAAAATATTTTTCTTGCCATTATTAAGTATGAATATTAAATTCATTTGTGTGCTTATAGTACATTTGATCTATCATTTGGTAAGATTTAAGAATTATTTATTTGATGGACTATATTTGTTGTCAATTATATTAGTTTGTAAATATGTTCTTTTAAGAAAAAAATTGCGAGTTTTTAGCGAAAGTTTTAGTTAGCGAACAATTGTTTGTTACACAAGGTGAAACTGGTCGCTAATGGCTACTCTTAGAGAGGCAGTCAAGATTTTGGTGAAATATTCTCTTCTATTGCTCAATTATCCTCAATTAGATTTCTTTTATCCAAATTTGTTGCTAATAATTTTGAAATTGAGAAAATAGATATTAAGACTGTATTTTTGCATGGAGATTTGGAAGAGGAAATTTATATACAATAGCCAAAAGGATTTGAGGTAAAAGGGAAGGAACACTTGGTTTGCAGATTGAAAAGATCTCTTTATAGTTTGAAACAACCACCTCAAATGTGGTATCAAACATTTGATTCTTTTATGTTGAAATTGAGTTTTGTAAGAAGCGAAGAGGAACACTGTGTTTACATTAGATGTATTGATAATTATATACTAATTGTTGTCTTGTATGTAGATGACATGTTATTTTTTAGTAACACCAAGGATATGATTAGTGAGATGAAAGCTCAACTTTTAGGTGCATTTGAGATGAAGGATCTAGGGGTATAAAGGTACATATTGAGAATGGAAATCAACTCTAGGGATCATAAGAATATAAAGTTTTGGTTTTCAGAAAGTATGTGAATAATATTTTGCAAAGATTTAATATGCATGACTGTAAGCCAATTAGAATTCCTTTACTAGTTGGCACTAAGCTTACATTAGATATGTGTCCTGAGTGTGAAGATGATTTTGAAGATATGTCTAACATGCCATATGCTAGTATAGTAGAAATTTTGATGTAGGCAATGGTTTGCACTGAGCCAAATATTGTCCAAGAAGTGGGAGTATTGAGTAGGTTTATGTCTAACCCCAATAAAGAGAATTTGAATTATGTGAAGAGGGTGTTAATATATTTGTGTGGTACTTCTGATTATTTTTTGGTTTATTTTGGTACTAATAGTGAGGATAAGACATTGGACATACAGGGTTCTATTGATGCAGATTGGGCAGGTGAATTGGATAGTTGAAGGTCCACTAGTGGATATGTATTTACTTTGTTTGGTAGTGTAGTGAGTTGGATGAGAAAGAGACAACCCATGGTTACCTTATCCACCACCGAAGTAGAGAATATGGTTGCTACCCATTTCTCTAAGGAGGCAATATGATTACAAAGATTGTGTACAAGTATTGGTTTTGATTGTGGGATAATTTAGATTGGTTGTGATAACCAGAGTGCAATTTGTTTAGCTAAGAATCTTATGTATCATGCTCAGACTAAGCATGTGGATGTTCAATACCACTTTGTTCAAGAAATTATTTCAAATAGATAGATCGAATTGAAGTTTAACACTCAGGAGAATGTTACAGATTCTCTTACCAAGCCTATGAGCACAAAAAAATTCACTTGGTGCAGGGAGGCCATGGGCCTCATATCTTGTACTTAGTTGATTTATATTCTCCTATGGATGTATTTATAATGTATGATGTCAAGTGGGAGAATGTTAGGATTAAGATGACATCAACCTTGTAAATCTTATGTACTTAATTATTCATAATATTATTTGTAAATACATGCATAAGGGATGGAGGATTCACTGGCAGCGATAATTAGTTTTTATTGGTATGGAAATTAATTATTTACTAGCAACAATAATTAATTATTTACTAGCAATGTTTACTATTTGCCATTTGAGTATCTTTTACTTTGGGAACATAAATGAGATGATAAGGTCAAACTAGGTGCCCATATTGGAGTGGCTATTATTGGGGGTTATGGTATGCATAAAAAGCAATATTTGCATAGCTATTGATAGTCTATGACATCTTGTAAGAGTATCTCCTATTTTCAAGGGATTGTATGACAAACTAGGCACCCAAAATGGAGAGATAATTTTAGTATGACAAGCTATAAGAAGCTATAAGAAGTTGTAAGAGACTATGTTTAGCATGTTGATTAGATTCTCAAAATGAGGCATTGGGATTTGCATAATTTTGGATGCCACATCTTTTGTATTTTCATGCAGTATGTAATTTCTATATAACAGGTTCTCAAGGAGGTAGAAAAGTTGTGTGTTGAGGTTGCATAGGTATACAAGTGTTGAAGGAGAGTTGGAAGTGATTGTATTGTATTCGTATTTCAAGATAATACATACTTGGCCTTTCTTCTTGGTGGAGTTTTTTTGAAAGGGTTTCTCTATGTTCAATACTATGTTTTCTATAAATCTCTTGTGTTTGTTAATTTGCCTTGTTGGTTTTACATGTTCTAATCTCCATTTGCAATTCTACTGTGAAAAATTAGATTTTGCAGTTTAATTTCAGATTTCCATATTATAGTGGTTTTCCTTCATTTCTAACATTATGGGGTCTTGTGATGTTTGATAAAGTACTATATGATGTTGTGAGTGTTGTGTTATGGGTGTTTAATACATTGGTTTGTGATTGAGAATTTACCTAAAGAAAATAACAAGATAAAAATATAATAATATATTACATGGACTGTGGTATCTATTTGACCACTTTAGGCCAAGTTAATGGTTGGGGAGGATCATGTTTCCTTTGATTAAGGGTTCACATTTGCCTTCTGCATAGAGTTGGTGCTTGATGAGGTGAATTGTTGTGGAATGGATGCTTGGTGTACATATCTTTATTGTACACCATACATTGGATACTTGAATTCATTGGGATTCTTGATCATGTTACACTATTGTATTTATAGGAATACTTGGCATGATGTCTATATGGATGCATTGGAATCATTGGGTGCACCATTGCTTATGATGTCCTACAAGCTTATTGTAACTCATGAATATTGTTACTACATTGTGAGAGATTTATGGATGTATGAAATGATTATGTCTTGTAATAGAAATGACTATATTCTTTTATATTAGACTTGTACTTGTATTACAATATACATACTTTATTTAATTGTTAGAAGTAAGAAAATTTTTGGGGATGCATTTTGGAGGTAGTTACATTTATATAACTAAAACTCATGGTAATAGCATCCAAACTCAATTTTTGGTTATTGAAAGTTTGTTAAAGAAATTTGCCTGATGATAAAGAAAGATTGGTCTAATTTTAATAGTCAAATCCTTTGCTAGGTTATTCGAATATGGATATTGTTGGAAATGTTGTCAAGTGTCTGAGATTGTTGCAAATGTTGTCATTGAGGTCAAGATGGAATTCATCAGCATTGATTGTTGGAAGACTATTGTCATTGATGACAAGGCAATGGAACATCAAAGTATAGTTGCAAGATGTTAATGTTATCATTTGTCATTATGTTTTCATATTGGAATCAATTGTTCCTAATTGTCTACTACATTTGTGGAAGTCTGGAGATGTTTGCGGCAGTTTTATGAGGTTTGTTACTCAGAAGCGGTGTTAGGTTGTCATCATCCTTGGTACCGCATTCTACCATAGTTGATTGCTTGGCCTCGTGGTTGGGAGGCTAGATAGAGCTAGTCTAGAGGCATGCTTTATCCAAGTTTCAGGAAGTTTGAATTATCTGAGATATATCTAAAGGAGGCAGAGTGAAGACTGTGTGATTGGTTGCAAGGAATTTAATAGGGATGACATGGGAAACTACTACAATTAAGTATCTAATCTCGCAGTTTGGAATATAAGCAAATATAGTCAAGAAGTATGTTGTACTCTCATTTTAGAAGATTTGCAATACCAAGGAGAGATATAGAAGTGACAGAATGATGTGTTCACTAGTTATCTATACAAATGTTCTAATGGTTGTGCCAGATAAAGGAAACATGTGTCAGCAAGAGGAAGTGTGTGAAGGTAGCATGGGACCTAGAAGAGCTTTCGATGTGAAGCACGTAATGATATTTCATTCCTACATTACTGCATTTGATTTGGGATCAAAGTGTTTATGCAAGGTCGACTACACGTTTCATGTGGCACCGAGTCATGCGCCACCTTGTAGCCGATGCAAGTGATTTGGAAGAGCTATGGATCATATATATGTATGACTTGAAGTTTTTTAGGAGTGTGTGTTAAGGTAAGAGGTAAGCAGTATATTGTGTAAGTAGTGTGTGATAAAGATATGAGCAGAAGATAATTTGGGATTCTCATAGGATGTATCCATGTCTGCATGAGCATATTGCCTTATTCTAAATTGTAGAATAGAAGAGTTGAGAAGTGTGTGTGATTGAATGTCTGCAGAACGAACTTGATTCTAATTTTAACTGTTTGAAGTTGGTGCTTCATAATTTGAGTCAACGCTCGCTAACTGGGTTGGTGCTCGGTTTTTGATAAGGGGATTGGAGTCTCTTGTAGTGGTACCTACATATCAGTAAAGGGGATTGATGTCCTCTTGGGTTGAAACTCATGTGCCTTGGTGCCTACAAAATATTTGTAATACAATATTCTTTTTGTGAAGTTGGATTTGGACAGTAGATCCAAGCAGCTTTTCTCACCATGGTTTTTTCCTTATGGGTTTCCACATAAATCTTGTGTTCTCTTGTGTGGATGTATGATTGTGTTTATATCTTGATGTTATTAATGATGCGGTAAAAATATTGATGTTACGGTAGGATTTGAAGTCAAATTTTATATATACTGATTCACCCCCCTCTTAGTATATCTGTGTGTTCTAACATATACGAATTGGTTTGTAGTATATTAGAATAGGGTACCTAACAAACTTGTTTTATTGAAACATGTATAGATATCTAGTGAGTGTTAGACCTAGGCTCATTAGTTGTAACTAATGAGAAAGTATCCCAAATCCTAGGAAACCATTTGTTTCAAGATTGTTTTCTCAAAAAACGTGAGGTCGTATATAGAAAAAAATTAGAAATTGATAAGTGCATTGATTTCCCACTTTAAAAACTTGATAATATTGGTTAAATTGGTGTTCTAGTCATCTAAGTTATAAATTATGAGCTAATCGACATCAAAAATATATTGTAAAAGCACATTAACTAAAATTTATTAAAAAAGTGTTACTTAATATTTTTAAAATAGGCTTACCTTAACAACACTCTCAAATAGAAGCCTTCTTTTGGCACCATTTTGAAACAAGATTAGACTCCTATTTCTTTACTTGCATTTACATGTGCAAAGACCAAGCCCACAAATATGGACAAAAGGCACCTCACTTGTACCTCCTTATACTAGCCACTAGATAGGTTTTTCACCAGTGTTCCATGGGGATGCCCCCCCAACCCCCCACCCCCCAAAAAAGCTTGTGTTTCAGGGATGGGGCATTTCCAAGACGTGGGGACTTGGGGGAAACGTCCCCTACTATCTCACCATTGCCACCATGAACCTAGGGACATTTCTGAGATGTCCCCTTCAATTTTCCCCTTCTCCAAGATGTTGGGACATCCTCAAAACACTCAAGGGACTCCCAAACATCTCTCGACTATCCCAAAGACTTCTACGTGTCCTCCACGGAATCTAAATGAAAAGTTTATTTTAAAAAATAAAAATATTTTTAGATCTTCATTCCACTAGCCGTGACCCTAATGGTCTATGGGCCCCACCTATGTTGGAGTACGAGAGACACTGAGAGGGGGGGGTGAATCAGTGTCTCATAAAACAGACTTGTTTTTGGCAACAATTAATAAACTCATTGTCTCATCAACAGGACTCCACTCATTGTGCCGTTGATACCATATATTTTCTTGATGAACTCAGAAGTAGAAAACCCTAGCTCGAAGCTTCATATCACAAGATTAAACAATGCATAATGATCCAAAAAAAAATCTTTTTGCCCGATGACTTGAACTTCCAGTGAGCCCTAAAAGGGCCAGTGAAAACTAATGGCTAATTCGAGCTTGTTACCTGTTTGCAACCTTCGAAACCTGTTCAGCAGGTTATACACTTAAAAAAGCCCGACAACAAACCTTTTTCATATGGTTCTTTTTGAAACATTTCAAACTATATAAAAAACCTTTACACAACATAAGCCCCTCTCTAGGACTTTACTCACATGATAAATGAAAATTGTGAGATATGTGACAGAACCTTTCAATTTTGCTTGGAGAAATAAATAAAACAAAATAGAAATCAAATGTCTCCTTTCCTTTAGTGTCCCTTTGAACAATGATTACAATGTGATCATCCTTGTTTAATGAAACTGAAGATGTCAAAGAGAAGACAAAGATCAATCATGCACCTGTAGCATACCAAATATGCACCTGATATGAAACAACCGTAACATCACAAACTACATCAAAAACATAAGTATCAACAACATGATCATGAGAGCAAATACCAAATATGTGTCAACTACATGGGCCACCTATAGGAATCAAAGCCAAAAATTGTTGTCCTGTAGAGTATGAATCATTAACTGATATCATAAGAATACCATACCAAGGATACCACCAAAAAGACACCACACAAACATATGGCAACTAGAGTACCAATCATTATCAATATGCTCTTGTATGTCAAACCATCATCATGTATATGCTCATATATGTCATGAACATGAACAAGCTAGGAAAACAAACTGTCACCTCAAATGTGAAACAATGAAGAGCAACTAACATATAGTATGATACATCTACCAATGTTACTATCAAATACCACTGTCACCTCTGTATATCAACTGCCATGATAATGATAAGCAACTATATGTCAAACTGAGGACATATCACCACAATGTGTATTTGTCATCATCATATATACCAATCAACATAATGTCATAATGCCAACATGTCAACAATATATGCCAGCAAGAGTAAACACCATTCAACCAATTGTCATGATACAGATACTGTGCATGTCAAGGTAGCATATCCAACTAATGTGCATGTCAAGGTACCATATCCAACTAAGAGAGATTGTGTCTTTGACATCAAGGACAACAACTAAGGGAAACAACCTACACCCTAAGTAGTCACAAAAAGCTTATGAATAAGCATCTAATCCTCATTCCAAATCACTCCCAAGTTTCACCAACAAGGTTGAAAGTTGCAATAGCAATTTGCAATCTTGCAAGAGTGAGAAAGATTGCAAGTGAGAGCATTAAGAAGAGTGAGTAAGAGCAAGATGAAGGGCAAGCGTGAAGTCTTAATCAATCAACCACTGAATCAACACATTCTTCAAGATTAAGGTAAGCTTTGGCCCTTCATGATAGTTTTTTTTCAATTTACTAATTTCATTGTTCAATTTACTAATTAAGTTACTAACTTGGGGGTTTAGTGTTTATATTGTTATAAATTTTGAAACTTACAATTTAACTTTTAGTTTTACAAATGAAATTTTAATTTTTTTAAATTTTATAACACAATATTTTAGTGTTTAAATTTATTTATTTATTTATTATTATTGTTGTTGTTGTTAGGTGGAAAAGAGAGGCCTAATCAATTATGAACTAACTAGGTCATGCCCTTTTCACATCTAACATTAGGACACAAGCCACCAACGACTCGGCACAAGGTTGTTGTCCCTTAGGAAGAGCCTTGTGGGGTTGGTGGGGACTCTGGCCTTTTGTTATAATGGATAAGGTTGAGGCTAGTAGGATATATCTAGGGTTTTAGTGATGAAGTATGCAAAAATAGAGGTTACAAATCTAACATATCAGAAAACCTAGAAAGAAAAACTTGAGATGAGCAGAGCAAAGCTATTGGAGCACACAACTGAAGGCAGAGGTTAGATCTGGAGTACTAGCGCGTCGGGTGCCCTGGTCCCAGAGTTTTGGCGTAGACAAAATCTGTGTGTGAAGGGTTCTACTACTTCCATCTTCCAATCATTCGTCAAGTGTCTAAAACTCCCGATGCAACCTATACACATGAAAGATGGAAAAATGTTTGTGTTGTATAGAGGCTTGCCTCAGTCAAACCTCGTGTAAGTGTTCCCACTTCCACAACAGCAGAGATAAGTGTGATAGAGAGTGCATGCCCTAGGTAGGTAGAGGCAAAACATGTAATAAGGAGTGATGTAATCAAATGAAATGACAAGAGTTACCATGAGCATGAAACCCTAAGTGGATGTATGTCGCAACATGGATCATCCACAAGGTGTTGATGAAGAAGGCTTCCTTGAAAACCTGCAACAAGGGTTAATTCCTACAACAGTAATCTGCAGAAATAGAGATCTTGTAGATAGAGTAGTATCATAGAGAGTCGTTAGAGATCTTAACATTAGCTTCTAGTGAAAAATCATTAGGAGGGTTATGAGTGTTTGAAACTTGTTTATATATGATTTTTGATTACTTCCTAAGTACCCACTAGAGTTGAGGCTGACAAGGTGCATCACTTAAGTCATAAGGCCGACAATAGGATATAAGTTGTCAGGACCAAATTGCCAGGACTCTATCACTGGGCGCCCTAGTCCTGGGGATTTGGGCCATCCAAAACCCAGATGTCAAAGGATTTAACCTTGATTCTCACAAAAGTGTTGGAAATCACATAATGTAAACAGGGATGAACATTCAAGCCAAAACGGGTGCCAAATGTAGTGTGAAATTGTAAAGGGGTATACAATTTCTGACAGTACAATTATTGCAAAATTGTATAAAATATTTAATTAAAAATTAAAATTTACAAGTCAATTTGGGATTTTGTTTTTTGTGAATACTCTACTTTTTCACTTCATGCGATCTGAAGTAAGAAAAACAAAAGCGGAATTCTTATTTCATGAAGCTTGAAGAACAAGGATTCATATTTTTGTGTATCCTCCACTTATGTGCTTCATGTGGCCTGAAGTAAGAAAAACAAAAAAAATCTTTGTCTTGAGCCTATGTATGGTAACCATAAATTATGTTTCTTGCAATGTCACCATGAGTTCTACTTCTCACAACATAAGTAATGAAGAGGGTCGTGAAGAGGTAGAGCCTATGGGAGTTGAATCTCAAACTATGAGTATAGATGTGGGGTTGGGGTGAGGCAAATAGTTCTATTGGGAGTGCAGATTTTAGTTGCCCTTCCAAATTATTGAAGAATTTTGCCAAGGGTCCCTTTGATAAGAAGTCGTCATTAAGATAATTTGCAACTAGATTGCCAACAAACCCTGGGGCAACGAGGGGAACTAGGCTATGGAGATGTCATCTTTCAAGGCAACATTATGAGAGTTAATGCACACCTTTATGTCACAGGAAAAGGTGTAGGAGTATGTAAGTCATTGTCACTTGAAAAAAGAATTGAAATAAATAAATTGGGGGATTATGCTAATAACTGAGATCTTGTACCTGGTGCTTTGTCATTGAGGGCCCCTACTCCTAATACTAGGGCTACCCCAAATCCATGAGTTTTAGCTCATCCTAAATCTACTACTTTGTCATCTAGTTCAAGGACAGTAGAGCCTAAGGGGAAACACAGAATGACCAGTACCATTAATGTTGTTGCAAACATGGTGGTGGATTTATTTAATGTGCAAAATAGGGATGAGGCAAATGATGCCATTGGAAAATTCTTCTTTTCCAATGGCACACCATTCCATGTGACTCACTCTCCTTATTATAAGGAGGTTGTGGCAAAAATAATAAGAGCATGACCATCATATGTGCCACTAGGGGAGACAGAATTGAGGACAACAATCTTGGATAGAACTATTCCAAGATTAATATTCTAATGGAGAAAATAAAGGCTAAATGGGTCACTAGTGGATGCAACATAATCATGGATGGGTGGACAGATACCAGCCATCATTCACTCATCAACATCATGGTCACATGTATAGAGAGCCATTACTTCCTTAGGGTTGTTGATTGTTTAGGGCACTGCAAGGATGTTGATTTTTAGTTCCAAAACCTTAGAGATGTTATTAAGGAGGTTGGGCTAGAAAATGTGGTGCAAGTAGTGATAGATGCAACATATGTGTGTAAAGTTGTAGAGAAATTGATTGAGGCAACCTACAGGAATATATGGACTCCTTGTGTGTATGCCATGAATAATGCACTCAAGGACATGGACAAAATCAAACAAATTAAGGAGATGGTGAATGATGCTAGATATGTGTTAATGTTTATCTACAACCACCATACTTCACATGCACTATTCAGGACCTTCTCTAAGGAGCTCTTAAAACCTGTAGAGACCATATATGTCTCATATTTCATTCTTTTGGAGAGGATGCTTGAGTTGCAAGAGGTATTGCAACTAATGGTCAAGACAACAAAGAGGAATCGGTGGCCCAATTCTAAGTTAGAGAAAGGGAGGAGGGCGAAGGAGGTGGTGAAGAGTGACACTTTTTGGGCTAATGCAAGATACATTGTTGCCATCATCACTCCAGTCTTCAAAGTAATTAGATATGGGGACACAAATGCACCTAGCCTTGGAGAGGTTTATGAGTATTAAAAATATGTTGAAGGCCATTTTACAAGAGGACTCCACATTAGAGTTCTATAATGAACATATTTAGCCAATCACCCATCACCAATGGGAGAAGCTCAACACTCCCTTGCACATTGTTGCCTATGCACTGAACCCGAAGCGGTATGTCCAAAGGCTTTGACAAAGTTAACCCTATATAGGTTGCCAAGGTGAAGGTAGGGTTCATGAAGGCCATATAGAAGATGTATGATTCTATACAGGTTAGCATCATTCGTACCAAGTGGACAATATTTGCCTCTCAGAGGGATATTCAAATGAGGGCAAGATAGATAGGGATACTATGGCACAAGAGGATCCAATTCTATGGTGGACCATGCATGGGTCTAATTCTTTGACCACCACACTAGCCATTCGTCTATTGTCCCAAGTTTCTAGTTCTTCTGTTGTTGAGAGGAACTAGTCTACTTATAGTTTCATCCACTCTATTAAAAGGAATAGACTTACCTTTAAGAGGGCAAAGAAGCTTTTAGTTGTACGTAGTGCCTTGTATCCCATTGACTACAACAGGGTTACATACAAGGAGAGTCTAGCAACCCAATGAGATGTAGAACCAAAGGAGCAAGCACAAATGGATGAAGATGCAACACAAATAGGGTTGGTTGGTATTGCTTCGGAGGAGCTTGACCTTGAGGAGTCTAATAGTTCGAGTAACGACGAGTTTGGAGCAGACTTTGGGGATGAATGATGATTTGAAGCACTGGGACATTGACCAATTATATTTGGATTTTGAATGTATTCATCATTTTGAAATTTTCAATATAATATAATATATTGATATTCAACATTTTCATTGTTCAATGTAATATGTTGAGTATTTCAAAGCTTCATATATTATTCCTTGTATATTTTTTTATAACTACTTTTTTAAGTGTACTACATATATTTGCATCACCATTCTGTCGACACCCCCCGCCATCCACAAATCTAGGCCCTTGACCCCCATCCCCGAGACCCGTCCCCGCATCCTCCCATCCCCCTACCTCGAGACTCCATGGAATACTTTTCACCAAACATTTGTGGTGGTAGAAAACTACTATAAGATAACAATTCCTGTGTGGTTTTTTGCAAAGATACTCGACCATCTTGGATAACAAGATGCTCAAGTGTAGTTTCATGTGTTCATTTTCTTTCTTATAAAGATATTTTGGGCATTGATGGAACAAGATGGTCTGATCTGGTTTCATGATGTCAAAATCTGTGTTCTTTGTCAAGTTAGTCTGTACCTTTGCAAAGATGCTTAGACTATGATAGATAACAAGATGGTCTGATTGGACGACTACAATTTGATAATGTCAAAATCCATGTCCTTAGCTTACTTTGGTATTTCCTTCTCTTCACAAAACAAGCCCAAGTAATGTATATGTATTGGTTGTCTGATGAGAGTTAAGTACCTTTGAGCTCACCAGAACAATCTCAAGACGATATAAATTTCTTAATATGCCTCGGAAGCTATTTTGCAAGAGCACTAAAATATGCAGGATGTAATTGTACAAGAGAAAAAATAACATAGTTAAGATCTGACTAAATTTTGTCTGCCACTGCTATTTGGCCCTCTTTCTACAAAAATCTCTCATCTCATATACTTTTCTTGTTCAAGATGTGTTCTAGGGAAATGGGCTTGCAAAGATACATTGGGCCTAATCATTTTAACATAGTAAACATGTACTTGATTAATGCTAGTCTAGATATAGATAAAGCCATCTTTGAATATGGTATATGTTGTTCTATTGGGAGATATGTAGCCTTAATTGCTTCAAGCTTTGCATGAGGCTAAACGGCATAGGGCAAGTATGAAATTGTTTGGAGAAGACAACCAAAGGAAAGCTTGACTGTTATTGGAGTACAGAATGGCAAATCCTCTATTAATTAACTCATGTTGTCTGAAAATGCAACATACTGACACTATTTGTTGTTCTGTAAGTAAAGGTTTGTAGGTTCGAACATAGTAGTGTCTTGATACAAGAAGATTGATCTTAATGATTTATGCATGCCATGCAAATTTTAGTAAATAAAACTACTGATATACTGGCTGGTTATAATGTGAAGCCTACCACATTTGAGTCTTGTCAGTCATCCTTAGTATATGTTTGGATGGCAGATAGATTTTTTTATTGAAATAAATTTTAATTGATACATTACAAAACAGATACCCTTGCAATATAAATTGCTTTTACATCAACAAGCTGTAACAAGTAATATAATTGAATGCAAAGGTAGTTACTATATCATATGAACAAATGGATGACAAATCGATCTGTACACCTTCAAAATAAATGACCAAAAAAGACAAATAAATTAGAATGAACAAATCAATCAAACCAATAAATGCAATCAGGTATAACTGTTTTGTATGATCTTTGTAACGACTGAGAGAGGAATGACTAAGTTGTGTCCACTATTCCCTACTAGAAGAATTCTTCCAAAGCTTGGGTTAGTACTATTAGTGGTGGCATTAAGAACTATTGTAAGCTTCTTCGTCTCCCCCTGTTCAGCTTTGAATGAAAATGGCATAATAGAAACAGACACGCCCCATGGTGGACTCCAGAGAACTTTGTAGCTCTCACTACCTGCAATATTGGTAACACTCCTCTGAATGGTACGAGAATTAATCAAAGTAGCCACTGTGATTGAAGGAATGTTGAGATCAGAGGCCATTCCAACGTTTGAGCTACACACACAACCAGTGTAATTGAGAACCAGTGGTGCTGATCCATTTATGCTGCATAAGAATGCGACGTAGTCATCGAAACCTGGAATTTATCCATATCAATGAATGTGAGATCCTGCATATTGGGATTTTTCTTCTATGATTGCAAATTGAGTTCTATAAGAAATAATATGAAAAATAGTGCTCAGAGAATATTCAATATCCTATTCACTGCAATGAAATGAAAGAGCTAACAAGTGTCTAAAATAGATAGTCTTTTATTAAAATAGGATTTACTAGCTGATACGAGAGCACACTCTGTAATTAGATATCATTTGTTTTTGAGAAATAAGCTGGAATTTCTACCTGCATTGAGGATTAGTCCTGGATCTAAAGCAGCCGTTGGATTCACAGACCCACTTCCCATGTCAAACGGGGTGGCTGGAGTCAGATCAGCATCAGGATTGCTGTAGGAACGCTGTGCCATAATTGGTGATCCTTGCTTGTCATAGACGGATGCAGTGGTGGATAGTGCTGAAGCAATGGCTGCTGGGTTAAAATTGGAATATTTTTGTTTCAACAGAGCTGCCACTCCTGCTATATGTGGTGCTGCCATGCTTGTCCCGGATAACATTGCAAAATTTTCACCTATTTAGCAAGAAATTTGCAGCACTTTGAGTTCTCTCTTGTCATTTATTTTGATTAATATCATGCAAGATCTATAATGTGAAATAGAAGATCATCTATCACACTGTACCAAGATGAATGTAGAAATTTGAATGTCAAAATTTAGCTAGTCATGGCAGGATTGAAAATATTGTGTTTCAAATGGAAACCAAGGCCAACCTTTTGCATCTCAAAATAACTGCATAAGGTTATTAGTCCTTTTAATAATAGGCATTTCTACATATTGCAGTGATTGTGTGTAGACCCCCACTTTAGATTATTCAAATTATAAATTCCAAATGAAAACCAAAGGCCACTTTTTGGCATTTCAATAGGAGAAGCAGTGTATAATTACAATTACCAACCTAGCGCCAATGTATAATTATAATTAAAATTAAAAGGGGAATTCCTCGTTCTTATAGCAAGGTTGCATCATTCATCATTCCATAATGAAAATCTCAGACTAAATATGCGATATAGTAACAGATTAATCTCTCCAGTTAATTACCCAATAAATCAAATATTTTTAATGGGCACTTATTGGCATTCAATTTTGCTAATGGCAATTTATACCTAATAAACAATTAATTAACATGCCTATCAAATTCAAATCTTGTTGATGGTCTTAATGAAACATGGACCACTTTATAAGGTTGTTATTACACTATCCAGATAAATTGGCAGATGGAAGAAGTGGGACGCTTGGTTGGTTGAATGCATGGAGCATTTTTGTTTCTGCCAAGAAATAGTCAAGAAGATTTAAACCAATCTCTTTTGGAGATACAAATTTGCTAAGCATTGGGACCGGAGGTCCGTGGGGTGGAGTGGTTTCTGTTGGTGGAGAGCTTTCTGGTTTCTCTTAAGAGGATCTGCAAAGCTTGCTTAGGTCCTGTCATGCTGCTAAGAGTAGCATATAGTCCCATGTTGTGCTGATGTTTTCAAAGTCCATAAAGAGAAAGTTGGAAGCTGTTAGGCAAATGAGAGGAATCATAAAAGTAGGTGCTTTTAAGAGAATCTGCATGAATCTTGTCCACTTTGTAAATCCTTAGGTGCAAAATTGCAAATAATGGTTTATTAGGCATAATAATGCCTAAAGCTTTCTAACAATTCAGCAGTGTCGCACGAGGTACAAGACCCCAGTTTGCTGTCTTTGCATCCTCTTTCCCTATGATACAAATAATGTGGTAGATTTCCTCATTGGATTGGAGAGTGTGCGTCAGTACAGAAAACTGAGATACTCCATCAAACAGTAGATTGGTTGGATTACATGGCTGATATGTGTGTGGGGTTGTGCAAATCCTCTTTTGACATGTTCTTGATTATATGCTGTAGGTATATGTATGTTCTAGTAATCGGCTCCTACGTAAAAGCTACTTAAAAGTTCGAAGTCCAAATTATATGAAGTTGGACTACTTGATATTGCAGGCTTCTCACCATATAAGCCAGCTTGTTTCTGATATCTCAATGGGATTGTAAGTTGCTTAAAATGTGTAGCTCAGATTCACACATATAACTTCATTGAATCATTATGCATACAATATATATGAAAAAATTATGAATTCCGAACATTAGCAACTCCCAAATAAATAATCAACAATGAACATACTGAAAAAAATTTAATGATTATGTGCAGAATAAAAAATGTGCCTAGATGAAACTTTTGATGACTTTGGATCTGGATTGTTTGTTGGTTTACCTTGATCAGATTCCAACAGGCTGCATAGGAGTCATAGAAAGAGTAAATTATAAAGAGAAAATTGGATAACCACGGGCTATAAACATTTCGCAGAAAAGTCTTGTAATTCTTGATGATAAGCATCGACCAAGAAAGCAATGATAAGAGGCCTTAGTAATTACTGATAAGGAAATATTTGTAGTGATGGAGTTGAATGGGGAAAAGATACCTTCAAATTCAGCTGAATCGGTGCCAACAGAGCTCCAGGCACCCCATATGAGATGTCCAGGAGCTATGATATTTGGTTTCAACACGTCTGCAGCATCCAATAAATTGTCGTTGAGATTGGGACCTCTTGAAGAATAATACACTAATTTAGGGCCAGTTTTACTGTAATTAGCTTTCATTCCTCCGAGGATTCTAGCAATTCCTCCAAACTTCAATATCCTGTCTGATTCATCTCTGACTATGGAATCATTGTAGTATTTCAGAAAAGTCTGAAAAAATCACACAAAATCAATGTCAATCAGAGTGAAGGTCAATTTCTCTTCCTCTCTCTCTCTCTCCCCTTTCCACACGCATATACAAAACTTCCAACTGCTTGCATCATCAATGGAACTGGATAGAACCCACTACTGTAAATGCCCGATAAACAATGAGAGAACCCATTTAGATGCAGTTCATAATCAAGATTAAAGCATATACCTTGGAATTATCTGCAGATGGAATTATCACACCAGGTATCATCATAGGAACTGGATTCAGCTGAAATCCAACCACAAAAGGATCTGTGTAGAAGACAATTCCTGCAGCACTCAAATTTTTGGCAGTCATGACTGCTTGTCTCACAGAAGATAGGCCAAGCACAAACCGTACTGTGTAGCTACAGACCAGGAGGTTTCCTTCAACAATTGCCTCTTGCAAGATATTGGGATCTTGGCATTCATTAGCATACATATCATCAGTTCCATTCTTTTGGGCATGGACAGCAGCAACTAGATTGAACATATCATCATTGTCTGTCCCAGCTGAAAATGCCAAGAAATGCGGATTTAGTTTATGTATCAATACTTAACGATATTATCACAGCTGCAAAGACTAGAAAAGAAAGTAAAAAATTTCAATATAGGTTTTACTCACGTGCAAGCCCAACTCCTGATATTGTTAGATTGTTGCCAAGAACTATAGAATTGTTATAACTACGATCATGGGTAGCAGCTCCCACTGTGAATATCCATGGACTGAAGGATAAAATGCTCTTTGGAGATGGTCCAGTGTTTCCTGCAGCTTGAACAACAAATATTCCAGCTTTGACAGCAGATAACAATGCAATGTCTATTGGGTTGAAGAAGGTTGCAATCCCAGGAGGTGGCCTGCCAGGCGTAATTGAGAGTGACAGGATATCAACCCCATCTTGAGCTGCCTAGAATATGGGCATACAGAATGGATTGTTTGTTATGTTCTCTGAGGAGATGCATGGAAAATGCAAGGATCCCAATATCCTACTAGCTTTAGATTATACATTCAGCAGGCAATTCATGCCAACAGAAATCCTAAACAGTTCAGGGAAGCATAGAATCTGACCTGATCTATTGCAGCTACAACATCTGCTGCAAATCCTCCAAAGCCTGAATACAAGGCCTTGTAAATTGCAATGCTGCAGAAAATCAATGTAAAAGAGTGTTAGGAGATGATCTTCGGTTTCAGTCTGTAAGCATGTTTGCATAAGGACTAAATTTATTTTAACCCAAATTGGGGGAATGACTTCTTAGCACCAATGTCCAAGAAAACTTATTTATTTGTTACTTTGATGTAGAGATTTAGCTACAGGGTTAACCAAATAAAGATAAAGAGGAGTAGAAACATATTCAAAATCAATGGAGACATCTGTTGTGCCTGTATGCGTGAATGGGCTAAAATGCAATTCCTACACATATGTTCACTCGTACAGCAGAACCAACAGATAAACTTTGGTAAGCTTGTTCCCCTGTTTCTTTATAATTTAAACCCATTCTTTATCTTTTGGAAGACTACACTTCCCTCAGTTGACAGATGACATAGCCTTTCTCAAATGTGAAACATCAAATGTCAAGACCAGAAGTTAGATTTAAAGCATGCTGGAAAGCATATTAATCCTTGTGAAGCATCGAAAGATAGTGAAGTACATAAACAAGTTTTGCAGAAACAAAGTCATTTTTACAATGAAAAATATCTATATTTTAGTTTTTACAATGAAAAATCTATATGATAGTATTTTAATTTTACCAGATCCCTTTCTCATGAAAGACCATGCATTGCAGTTGACTTTGATTCTTACTGAGGATTTTTGTTGGTATTGCCATTATTTTTTAAGTCAAAATGCATGGTTTTTCTTAAAAAGCACAGAACTAGACAAGCCAGCCATTCAAATACCAACAGTTACTAGCAATATCCATTTTCGTAAATTTATCATCATCCTTCATTACTCATTTTGGCAGTAAAATATTAGGCATACATAGTTTGTGAAGTGTTTTATCCTATGCTCATTGCTCATAAAAAGTTAAAAAACAAATTTAATCAGATTAATGAGAAATGTTAGATGCTCTATGCGTCCCATATATAAAGTAGTGCAGACGCTAAAATTTAGATCTGATGTAATCGACAATATTAATATAACCACTAATACAAAATTAAGTTGAAAGGCAAAATTAAGTGTAAAATTTTAAGCCTAGTAGAAACCAAAAATCCATTTGATGAGAAAACTATTTCTCCATGATGAACTTTCTGAAAATTAGAGGAGTCAAATAGAGTAATACTGCCTGTGGATTTCAATAGTGAACTCTGAAAGTCCCCTAACTGCAACTTAATGATATTTCTCTTGCACATACCATACGTGCATTTATATTGATTGGACCTATCTAAAGATTTACAGGAAGTAATATATTAAGGGTGAAAATGAAGTCATTACTGTGCACGAGGAGCCATGCCACTCGCATTTCCAAAATGGTGGCCACTAACAATAACAGGGACCCCATAGTTGCCAGCTGCTATGGATGCAATGTGCCTGTCATCATCCAATACTAAATGGAATCAATAGAGCACAGTAGCCATGCTTCTGTGAAAACCAAAACAACTCTCAAACAAAACCAAAATTTGATCAATAACTCACGTTCCATGACCATTTCCATCGTAAGGAGAGGCATAGTCTTCAGAGGCATTGAAAACACCCCTTGCAATTGCAGCAGCCGCAAAATGGCGAGCTCCTATAAGCTTCCGGTTACATGATCCTGAAGGGAAATCTCTAGTGACCTCACAAGCTCCTGTATAATGAGCAGGAATTGGGTATACCTTTGTTCCTGTGTCTGAGAAGCTTGGGTGTGTGGGGTCTATGCCTGTATCAATAAACCCAATCACAATTCCTTCGCCTGCACCTTCTGGTCCACCATATTGAACCCATGCTCCTTTTGGCAGGCCTAAGAATTCAGGAGTATGTGTTGTGGCTAGGTGGACAGGGAAATCCTTCATCACATGAGACACCTCCGGTCTTGTTGCCAGTATTTCTGCCTTCACAATCCATCCAACCATAACCCATTGTCAGAAAATTGTGAGAAGGGAAAAATAAGTACCCAGCAGTAAAGGCTCCTGCCCTTAAATTTATTCAACCAACATGGAATGAATTCTATAGTTCTGATTCTTCTGAATATTTGACGCCAGTAAATTTCTAATGTGACTGTTAATATTATTAAACTTGTTTCAGGATTCTGGAACTAGGTTGTGCATTAACCAAAGAGATGCAAAACCGATAAAATAGATTCTGCATAGTAGCACCTGTTGGGGAGTGATGAGAATGGAAAACCCATTGATCAGGTAATGATAGCTGTAGAGTTTCTTGTAAGTTCCTCTCTGGAAAGTGCGCTTCAAAAGAGAGTCCTGGACTCTAACGAGATAAGATGTGTAGTCGTTCCTTCCTGTGTTTCCTTTATGCCTGAAAAATCGAAAGTCCGTCACATTACATCAATATTCTGAAAGAAGTAAAACGTTGCCGCTGTAAGACTAATATTTACTAGGGCAGAAGTCATTGCAAGATATCTGATTTGTGACCAACCAGTAGAAGAGGCGTTTTTCTAGTTTACAAGAAAATCTTGAGGGAAGTTTTTGATGTGTATAGAAGAGGCGTTTTTCTAGTTTACAAGAAAATCTTGAGGGAAGTTTTTGATGTATAAATAGATTATATAGTGAATCTGATATGCTTTTGGCTGATGAAAGTAGATAACTTTGTACAGACGACAGTGAATCTGGAATGGAAACTTGATTCGATCATGATCATCATGCTTGGACTCTGTTGTCAGCTTAAACATTGGCGTGATTAAATTAAAAAGAAATTCATGTAACATCCACAGGAAACTGATTGAAGCCGCCATAAGAAGGAAAGATCTAAAGCATGCAAGCAAGAGCTTTCAAAAGAGGAACATAGGTGCCTGAGATGTCAGGCTAACCAGAAACTGAAATTATATATTAAAGTCCAAGGTTAATGGGAATGGGCAAAGTTACACAGTTTACCAGGCAACTGCACAAAATAGTATAAAAGTAAACAGGAAAAGAGAGTGTACATGATATAATCCCACTAACTACTCCAAATTGAACAATGCATAGGAGCTACTATTACCAGAAACTTCAAGTATTAATAGCAGAAGTCCAAGATGAGACATTGCCATTTTTACAGCTATATACGCTAAATGTTTGAACTTCGACTAACTCATGAGAAATCACTGAGGTGGACTGAATTCTCTCCTACCCATACCCAAATTGTAGAAAAGAAAAAGAAAAAAAAAGGGCACCTTGGTTTATGCAGCTTGTGCAAATCTCCAGGCTTGGGATTATGCTTGTAAAGGCTACTAATAAGGCTCACATTCTTCAGATGCACAAGAGCAGAGTCTCTCAGAAAAACTATGTACACAATCTCTCCACTGGGCAGAGATGCATCAGTGAAGCAGCAACAACAACAAAATACCCAAATAATCACCAAAACAGCCCAATAATAGCAATACTTCTTAGAGGAAGAAGCCTCTGCCTCCTCCATACTGTCCTAATCCACAAGCTCTCAATTCTACACAACCGATTCACCACCACTGAGCTTCATTTGAACAAACAGTATATTATATGAACCGAGTTTGTCTGTCAAGTTAGACGTTAGGAGCTTAAAAAGGTGATGGGTGTAATTATAATGATTATGTTGATGTTCCAACGGATTTCACATCCACCAAATCTGTTGTTGCTTGAGCAGGGCCCAAACAAATGGCATCTCGAGGACACAGTTTTACCGAGCGTTGAAATGAAAAATCACGGGCAGCATACAAGACACTTTACACATCAACTGGTCTTGTACAGTAGATGAGAGAAGGGAAGAGTGCCGTTGAAGGGTAACAGTGTCGAGTAGCAAAAGGGAGTCTCAACGGATCTTCCTTGTGTTTTTTTCCTGCTTCTGCTGCTTGTCTTACTATTTCCATTCACAATGTACAGACTGGCCACTATCAGCCCACTTATGTACACGAGATTTTATTCATGCCCTGTCCCTTTTCTTCAACATAAAATACTCCAACATGGGTCCAACGGCTGCTGTGTTTCGATTCTGTACACGACACGAGTTTAGTTGAATATGTGCATAAAATCTTTATTTTGGCCACTGTCTGTCCAGCATACTCAATGCATTCTTTTTATCAAAATGATTATTAATTTGTCAAAAGCAGTAAGTTTAATCTAGGTTATTTATTTCTAATTAAACGTACATAAATATCTATATGTTAATTAATTGAGCATTGACAGTTAAAAAATCAAAATAATTAAATAGAGAAAGAAAATACAAAATTAATGGTACTTATTTTGTAATTGTAGAATAAATAATTTAAAATAGATTTTGAAGTATGTGATTTCAGATTAGACGTAAGATATAATTATTTGTTATTGGTTTTAAGATTAGAATATTATTTTCCTCTTTGTAAGGTTGAGGTTGAGCTTGGGGATCAAGGTTTAGTCTGCAATTGTAGAAATGTTTTGTAATTGTAGAGGTGATCTAACAATATGTAGGATTCTACTTTTTATTTCACTTGATTTGTTTCTATTTTCTATTTTCTGCTTTTTATTTTACTTGAGGAAATGATTGAAAATAATACTCTTCAGAGATGCATGTGCTCCTAGGATGATTGTTAAGATTCCTTTTATTGCACTAATTGAAGTGTTGTAATGCAAAATAATATTGGATTAGGAGATGATGCAGATGAATGCGTTGAATGCGTTGAATGCCTTTAAATACAAGGACATAGCAATAAATCACACAAATTGTGTTTAGTTGGCCCTTTAGGGAACGAATTGGGTAAAGCTAGCCATATTTAAATTTAAAAATTTTAATTTGAAAAGGTCAAGTCCACTACTACAAAAAGGACTATGAATATGAAAAAGGGTCAAATCAACATGGGCATTGAGAACGTGGGAGTATGTGCATGTACAAGTGTAACAAATGTATAGATAGGAATGAGGTAATAAATGTAATAAATATGTGAACAAAGAAATGGGGTAAAGGATATGTGTATACGAATGTGTATAACAATAGTAGGTGACATAAGACAAAAGACCCAACTTTACACAAAATTAAACCATTTGTTAATATATCAATGTATTAAGAAGAGATGAAAAACTAAAAGAAAATTGACATAGATGTGTAAATTTCACCATTATAAATATATTTTTCAATTTTAATTAATATAATCATTTTGATAAAAAGTAAACTCAAAACATTATTGTCAAACCTTTTCGATGGACCAATTAGGACTAAACCTAACACCACTCATAAATGCTATTGAGGCACTCTTACCACTAAGTTATGCCCCACTTGTAATTAGTCCATCTAAATCTTGATCTAGATGTAACTCATTCTCCAACAATTATTTATATTTTGGTTAATCATAACACATTATCTAAAGATTTTATGGTTAACTTTTCAAAGTATCTAATCTTTATAATGGTGTTGATCTCTTTTGGTGCCCACTCAAAAGAAAGATTATTGGGCTCTTGCTCAATTTATTTCTGTGATGCTAATTAAATCTACATCAATCTTAGCGTTAAACAATGCACTAATCTTGGTTTAGCAGTTATGGTTAAGTGGTTTATATTAAACCATTAAGTATTCATCTTCCATATTGTTTTTTCATTAAACGAATCAAAAGTGATTTGCATTAGAAGTGGCTCAAACTTGTGCCCTACTTGTGATGGGGCTATACTCTATACATCTAGAGATGTCTTTTTGCAACTTTATGCAACCATAAATTCTCCTCTCATGTTCGTTCAACTAAAGAACCTTAATTTGTCTCTTCTTTTAAGCCTAACTTCTTTCACAGCCCTACAACTTTTGTGTACACTCTTTATCCCATTTGATCCATAAGGATCAAAAAGTATGATTAGCAAATTAAATTTGGAAAATTAGTAAAAAAAAATTGGGGTCAAACTTATGTCTATGGGTTTGAATTTAGTTTAAATTGTAGTTGTAGAATTAAATCGAGTTGAACTTGGACTTGTAATTTTGACTTCCAACTATTGAATTTAAGAAATGAAATGAAACGACATTCTTTCCACTTACAACTTTGAGTGGATTTTTCTAGGGCCTAAAAGGGATGTGCCAAGACTACCAACAACTATAAATAGAGGTGGAGACTATGTGTTTGACAATTAGAGGCAAGATTTAAGTGTTGCAATTGAGGAAACAAGGAGCATTCAATTGTTCATACTTTGTAGAGGCTTGAAAGAGTAGTTAAGGAACAATCAAGTTGTATCCATTATCTATACATGTTCTTTCATTTTATAACATGAAGGTAGATGAGCAATTGCGACTACCAAGCTAGTTTTTCCCCTTTAGGGTTTTTCCAGTGTAAAATTTTTGAGTTTTTTGTATTAAATAAAGGTGAAGAGTATGTGTTTTGCCATTAGAGGCAAGATTTGAGTGTTGTGATTGAGGAAACAAGGTGAATTTAGCTATTCATAGTTTGTAGAGGCTTGACAGGGTATTTAAGGAACAATCTGAGTTGTATCCATTATCTATATGTTTTCTTCCATTTAATAACATTAAGGTAGATGAGCAATTGTCACTACCAAGCTAGTTTTTCCCCTTTGGGGGTTTTTCAGTGTAAAATTTATGAGTTTATTGTATTAAATACTTCATTTTCAACATAGTATTTTTTATTTTCAATAGCATCCATCCCTCTTTGATATTGTTGTTTGTTGAAGCAATTAGACCAATAAATAAATAAATTTTGATTCTTAAATTCTATTATATTTTGAGAGTTTACAAATCATTTTGGTATTAGAGTGGTTTTGATCTTTGTAGATTGTGGAAGTGAACTTTTGTATGGCACTTACTACATATAAAGCCCAAATAGAGTATTTAAAAGCATGAGTGTTCACTTTGGAAAGTCATATGAAAGGTGTAATGGAAAATCAATAATGGTTGGGCCAATAAAAAGAACACATGACAAGACAATAAATGAAAACGGTAAAAGAACAATCATCCATGGAAAATTTGGTAAAAGATTTGGCCAAGAAATTTAGTGTTGAAGGAGATATGAGTAGTGAGAATTTCTAGAAAGAGCCATTTGAAAAGAAGAAGATAAAGGAAAACAAATCCCATGTAAAGTACAAATTAAAATTGATATAAAGACTTTTGATGGGTAAATTCATGCTAGATTTTTGGATTCATTGTTAAAACAAATAGGGGTTTATTTTAATGTACATTAAGTTAATGGAGTACAAAGAATTTCTTTTGTACACCTTAAAATGGAAGGCCATGCACTTGTATGGTGGGAAAGATATGTAACTAATTGTGGAAAGAGGAAAGAGGTTATTATAAATTAATTAATTTTGATTCTTAAATTTTATTATATTTTGAGTGTTTACAAACCATTTTAGTATTAGAGCAATTTTGATCTTTGTGGATTGTGGAAGTGAACTTTTGTATGGCACTTACTAGAGCATAGAAATCCCAAATAATGTATTTAAATGCATGAGTGTTCGCTTTGGAAAGTCAAATGAAAGGTGTGATGGAAAATCAATAATGGTTCCAAGCCAATAAAAAGAACACATGACAATACAATAAATGAAAATGACATAAGAACAATCATCCATGGAAATTTTGGTAAAAGCTTTGGCCAATAAATTGAGCATTGAAGGAGATATGAGAAGTGAGGATTTCTTGAAAGAGCCATTTGAAAAAAATAAAGGAAAACAAAGCCCATTTAAAATACAAATTAAGATTGATGTAAAGACTTTTGATGGGTAAGTTAATGCTAGATTTTGGATTCATTGTTAAAAACAAATAGGGGTTTATTTTAACATACATTAAGGTAATGGAGCAGAAAGGATTTCTTTTGTACACCTTAAAATGGAAGGTTATGATCTTGTATGGTGGGAAAGATATGTAACTAATTGTGGAAAGAGGAAAGAGGTTATTATAAATGACTGGGAATTACGTACTAAGCACATGCATATTGACACTCATATAAAGATAACAATTCTATCTGTCACCCATGCCTACTCACATGAGTCACAGGAGCAATTGCAATTCTATGATGAAAAAAAAGCATCCCATACCACTTGTTATCATCATGGGCAAGAATACATCAACACTAATGAAAGGAAAATTGTCACTATTAAATTCAAGAAGATTATCAACACTATTAAGAAAAGGGTGATCAATATAATTACCACTCTAAATCGTAATTACAACATTAAATCACAAAGGATCGATATCGAAGAGAAGTAGATCAACATAATAAGGTGAGTAGACCAAAACACTAAATCTTTGTATATCAACAATTAAGGATAAGAAGATCGACCAAAGACCATCAATAAGAATAAGAAGATCAAGTGATTTCAATACTAACTTACTGAAGGTCATCAACAAGAATAAGAAATTCGAGTGTTTTCAACATTAAATCATCAAAGATTGCCAACAAGGGATAAGAAGTTCAGTTATTGAAACATTAAATCACAAAGATCAACATCAAAGAATAAGATGATCTTATCACTAAATCACTGAAGATAAACATCAAAATAAAAGAATGTTAACACTAATCATCGAAGGTCAACATTAAAAGTTAAGGTGACTTTAATATTGAATCATCACAAACCATCAATAACTAAATAAGAATATCAACAATAAAGGATCACTAAATATCATAGATAAAAGAAAATCCTACTCACAACCAATGGCATAAAAGGGCTTAAGAAACCTTCAAGAAGAAGTAATAAGTCAAATTACTCATTTTTGTTAGCACGACATGCACAAGACTAAAAGATAGAATATCTTAACAACGGTAACAAGTTGAATATAAAGGTTACAAGATACGTTCAAAAGATCAACCAAGAATCTTACGAGCAAGCATACATTAAATTCTAAGTAGTCACAATTCTTATGCAGTTTACATTAAATTAAACTATATCATCATAGAGCATCAAACAGTTCAGTTACACAAATTTTAATACAAAAGAACCCTAAAGACGTTCAACTAATAGTCTAATTCATTTACCTTTTTCCATTCTTCTATGCACGAATTTCCACAAGCACATTTTGAATGCAAATTATGTATTGACTATCATCTTTAGATGAGGTTATAATCTATTGACAAGTAGAGAAAAATAGTATCTTACACATTAATAACTTAATAATCCTTCTACAATCAAAACTACTTTCCTACAAGCAAAATAAAACACACTATCCATACACACAATGATAAGTAAGAATTGAATAAAAATGGACAACTTAATATCATAGTGTTCTTTATTACTCTCCGGTGATTTATAGGGACAATGCCACAGACGCTGTTGTTGTAGCTATGTTAGGCAATAAGTTCAGTAGTTCAAGCGCGATGACATTACTTGTAAACGTGAACTAGAGACACCGTAAAAACTAAACACTACGATTTGGTTTTTGGTTTTCTCTTGATTAAGTTGTTTAACTATCTAAAACAAGAAGAAAAATTAAAATGACTAGTACCAAATTGAGAAACTTTAAGTAAACCATTGAGATCAAATAATCATTAAGTTTAAACCATTCCATTTAATGCTACTAAATGATGCTTGAAATCCATTTGCAAACTGAAGGAAAATTAACTATATTGTTTACATCTAATTAATTATATAAGTAAGAATTCCCATCTCAAATAATTTGTAAATGAAATTTAATGATTCCAAACTAAAGAAAGATTGTGATTAAATTTAATAATTGTAATTGAACTTAGTACTTGTAGATTGAATTTAATATTCATTTGAAGAAGTTCCCTCTATAATTTACCTTGTATATTTTTTAAAATATATATTAACAACATGCTTAATAACCATTCAACATAATCTTGTTCAAGTGGACGTATCTAACTTAATTGTTGATTGAAATTGAATTGATTCCTACTTTAATTAATTTCATCTTGTCAAATCCTCTAATATTTGATTACCAAATTCCCATTTAGTTCATTTGTAATTTAATAATAACTTGTGTATTATATTAATTGTTTTCATTAGTTCAAATTAAAAATGACTAATTAGTAACATCTATGGAAATCCCAATACATGTAAGAAGGGAAATAAATATTTCTATAATTTAACTAATTATTTATTTAATCATTTTGTAAACTAAACAAATTAACAACTAATGAATTATTAAACATATTAAATAATCACTCACTAATTAAATCAAATTAAATTAACTAACATAACATATTTATTTTTCTTGGTAGACTACTGCCTTGGGGGCAGTTCCCTTTGCATTAATATTAATAGTGATACAAAAACTTTACAATTCTCTATAAGAAAACAAGGAGCAAAAACCAAGTATATACATCACCTTGGATTGATCTATCTAACATTAACCTTCTTCTAACTATTATTGTTCTATAGCCAGATGTCCTATATCCTTAAACATCTATATCTATTACATAGTATCTGCTACAAATAAAAATGAAAGCAACTGAGTCATGTGTTCGAGTCCACCTAGTATTAGAAATTTAGGAAATCTTTCATCCCATCCATATCCTTCTATCTTCCCCATCAACTTCTTCAAGAAACCCGCAGCCATAGTGGCCCGACGTTTCCTCCCCTTCTCCCCACTAGCCCTCAAAACTGTCACAAAGGGATGCCACTCCACATTATCTCTAGCTCCATTCACCCTTTGGAAGTCTATGGCTATTGAAATCCCAATTAGTCTTTGAATACAGATTCTTTCACCAAATCCGCTATGTCCTCCTTCCTTTCACCAATGTCTAATAGCGAGCCCACGGACATCACCAGCACATCAAAATTAACCATGTGTCTATTTTTCCTCTTTCATATACTCATCACCTAAAAATGCTCAATGACGAATAGAACTATTCCTCTCTTAGACTTAAAAATCTCCATCATTCTTTGCTCAGAAATCCCTCCACAAAACGCATTTGTCTTTTAACTCCCTTCAAAAGGATTGGAGTATCCATTTTCATCCCCTCTTTCTCTCCAGAGAGCCAACTGATAATGAAGAAAGTTTTAATTCCACGAGATATAACTATCCCCCTGTTCTACAAGCATCTATTTAGATTTTCATTCATCCACCAGCTCTTCGCACATATTAACCTTTCCCAACTCTCCCTTATGATTACAAAACAACTCAACAATAAAACTTACTAAAGATGTGGTCTATCTATTTAATTCCCACACTATCTCTTCTTCCTGATCTATCGCTTCATTAACCAGGAGATCTATTTCCTTATTAATTTCTCTATACACATGATTAATGGTGTATTCATCCAACTTATTTAAAAGGTCTAGTGCTTCATCTAATAGCAACTTTAGTTTCCAATTTCTAATTTCCTACCTCATGACCACATTGACCACAAGATGGGAGTCACCCTCTATCTCCACACTCCTAAGGCCTAACTTCTCACAAATTTGTAATCCTAGAATCAAAGCTTGAAACTCAGCTATGTTGTTAGTTCCCAACTTTAGACGCTTAGAAGCCTTACCCACCACTATTCCTCTCCACTCCTTTATGATGCAACCTGCCCCTGATTCTCTCAAGTTGCCTCTAGAGGCATCGTCAAAGTTAAGTTTCAACCACCCCTCCTTAGGTGGAGTCCACCTAGCCTCCATTCTTCTTCTTTTGGCCTTATCACCAACAACCCCATTAACGAGGGTAACATAACATAATTTTACTTGCTAATTTAAGCCATGAAATTAACCATCTATTATAAACTAATTAATTCAATTAAATTCAACTAACTATTCATATTAAAAATAAATTAAAACAACTAATTGATTAAATTAATATATTACAAATTAAAAATTAACTAACTAGTATATAAAACATAATTCTAATTACCATTTTAAATTAACTAATTAATAAATAAATTAACTTTTATAAATTTTATATCTTTTAATATTAACTAAATAATAATAAAAATAAAATAAAATTTCATTTATTATCAAATTAAAATGAATAATAAATAAAACTAAAAAAATAATAATCAAAATCTTATAACAAATTTTAATTTTTTTTAAACCCTAAAAAAATGAAACTTTTGTTTGCGGGGGGCAAAGCCCTCTCGACGGTCTGCATATGCAGGCACCCAAAGGGTGACCTGTGTATGGGATGACTTGCATGTGCAGGCCGTGACCTCTTTTAAAGGGGCAACCTACACATGCAGGTTGCGGCCCCCTTAAAGGGACGGCTTGCATGTTGCATGCAAAGGTTGCGATCTGTGTATGCAGGCCCTCCTTGCAATTAAATTATATATATATAATTTAAAAATTTTATTAACATTTATTTAAATCAATTTATAAATTATTATTATTATATAGAAGTATATATATATATTTTTTCTTTATCATCATTCTAACCCTTATATCTATGTGTGTGTGTGTATGTCTATGTACGTATGTATGTATGTATATTTTTCCTTAAAGAAACCAAAATGAAATTTTGTTTTATGATTTCTTGTCCAAGATCTCCTCTATTCTGGAACATTCACAAAAAGATTGTCATTAGAATAATAAAAGAAAACATGCAACATTTGAAAACAATTTCAACTTGATTTTACCTTCCCAGAGATTGTAAAACCCTTTTGCCAAAGGAGAGCACCCAACAAGATCTCATGAAAAATTCCTGGTAACCATTTCTTCCTCTCCTCCCTTCTTATTTATAACCCTCTTCATTGAAATTCCCGAAGAAATTACCTCCATTAATTTAGTTTAACACAGAGTGACCAGAAGAGTCTACTCAATCAAAGCAAAATGGCCCTATCCATTAATAATCAAAACTTAATTATAGCTTCCCTAAATTTACTCAAGTTAACTATTTTTTAATTATTAATTAATTCATTTTAACTTAATTCATTTTAATATGAATCTAACTTTTAATTAAAATAATATGTTTATTATTTATTTGTTTGTTTATTACTTATCACTTTATCTCATTATTATCACTTATTTAATCTATTTTCAAGAGTTATTTAGTCTACACATAGGAAATAAAATGCAATATTTTACCTATACAAATCAATCAATTTAATAAATAAATTAATGCAACTAATTAAAGTAAAATTATTTTAAATATTGACTAGTTATCAAACTAGGGTGGTGACACTTGAGGTGGTTAATGCTCTCATCCTACTCCATGTGTATGCGAGAGAGTGAGGTTGTGGAATGGCATCAAACCTGTGTTGTGGAGGAAGCTCCACCCTCTCATGTGGTTATCGTGAAGGCTTTGTCACATGATTAGTGAATTCTTCCACTTGTGTTTCCATTTGTGGTATGCCTTGGTGCTTGCACTTGGCTTTCTTGTTAATCCCCATCCTATTGGAGACTGTTTTTGATGCACATGAGTGTTGTAAAACTTGTGTGGTCTTTACGGCTCCTGTTTGGTCTTTTGGGTGTTTGTAAGGAGTTCTTGAATGTTTTTGGGTTTTATAGTGACCTTATGGTGGCATGGGTGTTTTTATTGAGTTTGTGCCTTTGACAAAATTTTGTTTAGGTACTCTTTAGGGACTACAACACCCCAAGAGGACTACAGTGCCCAAGGAGGACACTAGCGCTCAGGGAGGACACTAGCGCTCAAGGAGGACACTAGCGCTCAGGGAGGACACTAGTGCTCAGGGAGGACACTAGCACCTAGAGGGGACACCAGCACCTAGAGGGGACACCAACATCAAGTGCTAGAGTCCCAAAAAAGTATTAGAGTCCCTATCTCATGTTGTTGTCATGTTTTATGACGTGGTCTTGAGCCTTTGGACATCATGCATTTATTGACCATTTTTGGAGAGAATTTCTATACAAAATTTATTCCCCTTGGTCTTCTAAGTCCTCCCACATATTCACCTTGTTTCTATGTGGTGTAATTTTGGAGTTATGACTAGTTTTGTCTTGGGAAGTATGTCTTATGTAGTATCAACTAGTTGTCATTGTTTTGGTGAAGGTTGTGACCCCCTTAGTGAATCCTCATTTTGTGTAGGTTGTATTGAGGGTTTTGATGTTGTGTTGGTCATTTTCTTGGCCTTGTTCATTTTTGTGGAGTGTGGTGTTGTTCCCTAGTACACTCTCCATGTCTTTGGGGTTGGAGGATATCAATGTGGGAATAGTTAGGCTTGTGTTGTTCCTTTTTTCATGTTACCCTCGTGTGGTCATTTTTCTCGCTTCTTGGAGTGCTTGAGAAGGATCCTTGATTGCATGTTTTGCATGATTGGCCTTTCCCTTTTCCTAAGTGATCGATGTGTGATGTTGTGTTTTTTATGTATCTATAGGGGATGCCCTATGATGATACATGTGCTTGCATGGGTTATTTTCCCTCTTCTCCCTTGTTGATGATTAGAAATGATCATGTAGTGAATGTAAATGTGTAATTTTTGAGAATTGTCAATATTTCTTTCGATTATTGGTGAGTTTTATCTTATTTGTGAGGACCAGCATTGATTATTTTATCTTTGGTTGTGAGTATCTTAGCCACAAATCTTCAACCTTATTTTCCAATCACTCTTATGGGTGCATTTGATTTATTGTTGAATTTCCATCATTTATTTACCTTATTGTTGGAATTGAGATTTCTCACTTTGGTATTCTTGAAAGTGTTGTGGCTATGCTATTTTCTAATTGTTTGGACTCACTGATCTTGTGTTGTGAAATTTTCTTTTCTACCCTATCTAGTGATGGTTGTTGGGTGGAATGTTATGATGGATTTGAGATGGAAACTATATGATGGGAAGTATATGTGGATCATTATGTTGTGATCGTTATCCATTTATTTCTCCATGTGTGTGTGTTGTAGTGTAGGTTATACATTAGTTGCATCTTCTTTTGAGTGTTGATTGTGTATTGATATGCTCTAGATGTGTAAATGTGTGTATGCCTATGTGGAACTTTGTTAATTGATTGAGATATTGTGTGATTAAAGTGGTCAACCTTGAGTGGTTGAAGGTGTATGTTGTTTTCTTTGGCTTAGGTATGCTTAGCGGTGTGGTGATCCTACCTTGTATGACTTCCAAGAGGAAGTCCATTCTAAGGGGGTGAGGATGTAATGCCCACCTATTTCGACCCTTGTCATCCTATGTTATAGATGAGTATTTGTGTGTTGATCATGTTATTGGATCTTTATGGATTATGTTGTGTTGAGTGTTTTTGTAGCATATTATGTGATTCCTATGATTATGCATCATTGCATCAAACTTGTCGATGAGGTTGTTTTCCATTGAGGTGTTCTGATGGTGTAGTCTAGATTCTTGGTGGGATGTTGACCATCGAGGAGTTTATTAGGAGGTCATGTTATGAGATTGATATGTATTGGTGTTTTAGTTTCACTCTTTTCCATTTAAATGATATGTTGCATGGGTAGACTTAATTTCCTTTAGTATTCTGTTGTATATGAGTAATTGCACTTCGATAGTATTTCCTAATGAATGATTTAATTGAAATGTGTGTGTTGAATAGTTATGAATTAGTTGTGTAATTTTATCATTCGCTTAAGCTATGGTTATGTATTGGGTAGATGGGCGTAATGTTTGAATTGAGTGTGCAGGAAATTACGGGTGTTTGACCAATGAGTGAAATGAGGATAATGTTGACATGTGATGCTTAGCCATCTCACTTAGTCCTTGTGTTGTCAAAATCTATGGAACCTCATTCAAATCAATTTTGATTCTGAATCCCCCTTGTGATAGAACAATAAAATATAGTCTTGGGTGTATTTTATTTATTGCTTGTACAATTCTACATGTGCTTGGTATGTGTAAAATGATTTGTGGTGTTTTGGAAAATGTTGGTTTGTGTTGTTCATTCCTTGCATAGAGGAAAAATATTTAATTGATTTATTGAGTTGTGAAGTGATAAATTGCATAAGGGTATTGCTTTTTATTTAATTGTGTTTTGGAAACAATGTAGTTGGGTGAAATGCATTCTATTTGCGAAGTTAGAATTATTTCCATAGGAAAGGAATCATTGTTTATTTATTTGGGGCATGGATTATTCATGTGAAAAGGCTTGTATTAAATTACCTTGTACTTTGAAATGGATTAATTAGTTTTGTTGAGTGATTTTATTTTGTGAAAGGAATGAAAAAAGGTTTTAGTTAATTTCTGAATTAGAGGATATAGGGTAAAAGTGTTTGTTTTATTTTTCATTATTTATTGTTGAAATGGAGAGGGAAAATGAAGAAAATGGGGATTTTCAAACCCCTTCTTGGAAGAAAATTGAATTGGTTGTACTTGGAGATCGCTTGGCTAGATCAAATCACTCGTAGAAGGAGAAAGATTCATCTAACCATTACCTTCAATTTGAGTGAGATATTTCTCCATTTGATTGTGTATTGAATTTTATTTGTTAAATTTAATTTCATAGGAAAAATATTTTTAGAAAATTGAATTTCCTACCCAAACCTTGTCAAAATTTTCTAAAAATGAAATGTTTTGTGAAAAGTGTGTTGTTGGGTAGAATTGGCATAAAAGGGTATCTTACATTTTTAGTTTTTGCATTTCTTGGAAAATGTGAAAATTATGCGAATTTCCCTATTTTACCCTATCTAATGTTGTCAAAAAATTACGTTTTTTGAAAAAAGTGATATTGGGAAAATTGGGAACAAGAGGGAATTTTTAGATTTTTGAATTTCCTTGTTTTATGAAAAAGTGAAATTTTGGAGGTAAATTTAGGAAGGATGCTTCGAGATCCGTTAATAATGGACCCTAGATATTTTTAAAAATATTTATGTGAAAATTGAATTTTTTCAAAAGTGCATGTGATGGGAACCTTGTATTATCTTATAGATTTTGATTTGTATGTGCATTGGGAAGTGTGATTTCTAGGAAATCCACTCTTTTCCTATTCATGGGCTACTTGAAAAGTTGACCCCTACATTTTATAGTATAGGGGATATATGTATGAAGCTTGGGGTGGTGAGCTCCCAAGTAAGTGTGTGTGTGCCTTGAAAGAGACTCCCTTATATGTGGTAAGTGTGTGTGTGTGTGTGCGCCTTGCTAGAGACTCCATTACTTGTGGACAAGTGTATTTTTGGGTAAGTGTGTGTGTGCCTTGCAAGAGACTCCCTTACATGTGGTAAGCATTTGTGCACCTTGAAAGATACTCCTTTACATGAGGCAATTGTGTGTGCCTTGAAAGAGGTTCCCTTACATGTGGTAAGTGTGTGTGTGCCTTACAAGAGACTCGTTACCTCTGAAATGAATTCATTGAGTGAGTGCTTACTTGAGACCTTTGTGACCTTTTACATTCTAGTTTGGTTATGGAGAACCAAGGGGAATCCCACCCCAGTTTATTAGCTATCCTCCCCTAGTCCTTATGTCATTGGATCATGAGTATTTTACCTTGTGTTGAGTTAGAACATGTGAAATAGTTATCTACACAAAATGGGGATTCTATGCTATATCTGATTCTGGTTCGTCTATTTCTAGTGTTCTCGCTCTATCCTTTCTTTAGTTTTGATATTGGGAATGTGTTGTTACCACCTTCATATATGTTGATGATTATTGTGCTCTCATATATGTAGGCATGATGGTGTGTGTGTTATGTCATGTTTAGCATGCATTGAAGGTGTGAGAATCCCTTGTGCTTGAATATTGTGGTGGTGTTATTTCATGTGTGTTGGCTTGTGTGAGCCATTGGTTATTGTATATATTTGATTGGTATTTATGCCACATATCTCATATATTGGTGTATGTTTGATTGGCATGAGTGTTGCCATGTATTTGTTTGGATGTGTGAGAGTTATGGCTTGGATAGCAAATTGTCGCCATGATCTTCTTCTTTGTAGCCTAGGGGTTGCCTAGAGTGGCATAGACATCTATTGCGCTCAATGATGGTAATATGGTAGGGTTGTGGGTAACATTTCCCCATAGTTTTTATAGGAAGATCTCTTGGGAGCTGGAAGAGTTCCTTGTGCATTATTTTATATTGTGATCATATTGTACAATTCTGTGATTATTAGAGCACCTTGGATGTGGCTTATTATTGATGTATATTTGTTCTTTGTATCATTTTATTATTGGATTGTGATCCTTCCATGTTTGGGAAGTAGACTTCAAGATGTTATTACTTTATGATGTCATTTGGTTGGAAAATGAATCATGGTTTGGATGGAATTTATCATGTTGTCGCATTGTTTTATGTGATGGAAAATGTTAAATGAGGATGTTGGAGTCCTCCATTTTATATGATTTACTTATATTATGTTATGGTTATGAGTTTGGTTTTATTGTGCCCACATTATGGTTGAGATTCCCATATTTGGATTTGTCTTGTCTAGACATTGGTGTAGAACGAGCATGACATTCTATATGGTTTTTTTCATATTTGGTATGTATGTCAAGTATATATTGGAAAATGTATATTTTCTATACTTGAGTTGTAATCATGCTTTTGAGTTGGTTATAATATTGGATTATTCTTATTGAGTGGATTCTTTTTTATTGGATCCATGTTGGACATTTCGTCCTTGTGAGGTATGGACATTTAGCCATTTATCGACATTGCTTGGCTTGATGGTCATTTGTTGATGTTGGTTGTTCTCATCCTTGGAGAAGTGTGTGCTTGTTTCCACCTTCTCTCTTGTGACTTTTGTGGAACTTGGGTGATTTTTCATGTTTAGCGTGCAATTGTAACATGTGGATGTTGCACTTGCATCGCAAAAAATTATTTGTTAATGTCTTGGTGTAAAAGTCGAGGCATTACATTCAACATTATTTTTAGCATCAACCCTCCTAGAATTCTCTACATCCTCCTCAATTCAACATCACTATTAGTAGCAACCCTCCTGATATGCTCTAACTTAGCTTCCCTAGCCTTTTCCATCCTTCTATGATATCTTTCCTATCTCACTTGAATCTATTTTAGTTTCTTTTCTTCCATGTTCATTTCCATTGTCAATTCCATCTCTTTTATAATTTCTCTTTATTTCTTTTTATCTCCTTTTTCCATGGGTTTTTATTGATTCGATATTTCATTAATCCTTTTATCCATCCCTAATGGCTTATTCTCATCCTTTTTCTAATGGTTGCATCTCTTCAAAGATCCATTTAGGACCACCTTTTCTAATTGACATCCCATAGATACCTAACCACCTCTCATGGGGCTAGAATCTAGAGGATCCTACTATAGGTCATAAAAAAATTTCCTACTTTGTCTTCCCTTCTTCTTGACTCCTTTACTGTTACAACTGATAAATTTTTGTATATGATTCTTTCCTTTACTGCTTTACCAGGGTCTCGGCAATGGAACCAAAATATTTGCAAGAGCAGATGTAGATCAAGGATATAAGCCTAAGTTACTTGAGTGTTGTATTTATATCCTAGTATGAGTGATAAGAGGAAGATGAGAGCTTATGCAGTGAGTTACAGAAGGTTGCAGTAGGAAAGAACAAGTACAATTGACAATATACATGTATTTAGATACACATTATATCCATTAGATCATATATAACTTTGATACAAAGTCCATTCATAAATAAATCTCTATATCTCTTACTATTGCATTCATATCTCCTTTCTTCATTCTCCTATTACATATATATACATATTCTATTTATCTTCTTTTGAGCTCTTTTCTTATATACTATATATTACTTATTCAATCCCTACTTATATAAGTATATCAAGGAGTGTGTATTTTGTACATGTTATGACCTTCAGATGTGTTGGCATTCGACTAAGTATGTCACATCTTTTTTGTGGTGGATGTAGCTTGTTGTAAAGTCAGTGTTGTCTTGGCAACACTAAGTTCCCTTTAGGTACTCCTATTGCAATATTCCTAGCATGCTCCTTTTTGTAAATGTGAATGACATTCAATGTTATTTGATGATGAAAATGAGTGTAATTGAATAAGTTTAAATACAATTACATACCAAGAATTCATGCAAATTGTGTGTTTAGTTTACCATCAATGGGAAAGCAATGGGTAAGAGTAATCCAAAAATTGAATTTGAATTTTAAAAAGTCAAGGATGAAATATGCAATTGTAAGGTCGATCCTACATTTGAAAAAATGACCAAGGATATGGAAATTACTAAGTCAAGTAGATAACAAAATGTATAGGGATAGGGGTATGCATAGGTAGAATAAATGTGTAAATTGAGTGAATATATTGGAATGTGTGTGTGTATGAGTAAGGTATGGGGGTAAGTAAAGGCTAGGGGAAGAGGCCCAACTTTGCACAAGAGTAAACCATTTGTCAATAGATGTATTAATATATTCTCTCAAAATGGGTACAAGTTTAAATGGGAAATGATATGGGTATGCAAATTTCACCATTACATTTTTCCCTACTTTGAGGTACATGTGAATCCTAGAATGATGGTGTATCTCAAAATATGTAGCACTCACAAACATGTAAGCAAAATAAATATTCTGACATAAAAGGATATGATTGGAATCTATATTTAAAGTAATAGGCATTGTAGAATGTGATCATGTAGATTCATCCTTTGGTATGCATTCTCCATGGAAAAATATGCCATAAGTAGCTTCTATAATGCCATAAGTAGCTTCTATAATGCAAGTAACAATGACCGCATTATGAATCTCATTATCAACAATCTCAAGAGAGATAATGAAATAGGGATAGAATAGTTTTACTAGTATGGAAAGTAGTAATAAGATGATAGGGCATATGGGGTGCTAACATATCATGTGCTGATGATGAGTCTTTGTAGGAACTTGTGAATATCTAGAAATTTAACATGAGAGTGTTAGTGATAGAATATGCCCTTCCTATAATTGGTTGCATCTATAAGATATGAAGAGTTGTAGGAGAGGGAAAAACTACATAAAATGTAATTTTAGACTAAGAATTTAGGCATGTACGTCATGTAAAGTAATAATTGTAAACAAACTCATTGTGTATTAAGCATATTAAAGTATGTTAAATGATAATTGTGGCAAGCACATGTGCTATCTCTATAATGCCAAGAAATGAAGTTGTCCATAGCATGGGCAAGTAAAAGTGATGATGAAGGCCTGAATGGCTAGGAACACTTATGTAATCATATGGGACACTAAGAAAGAAATATTCCCCTAATGTGGTAACATAAGCACACAAAAGGGAGGCAAGAAGTCCCTAGTGGTGAGGAAGATCTTAATACAAGGTGTAATATATAATCAATAAGGTGGGGAAGGATTGCAGTGTCCCTAATGTGATAAGCATCTCAATTCATGGCATGCCAGGTAGACAATAATATGGGGAAGGATTGTAGTGTCCCCACTATAACTCTTAGAACATGGTTAGTTCACAAGAGTACATAGTGTGATAGGGAGGGCATAATGCATGATGTCACCCAATGTTGTAAGTTAGCTCTTAGAACATGGTTAGGTTGTGTGGATACAATAGTGTAGAATGTAATTATGAGAGTGTATTTTATGGTAGTTTTACCCACATGGGTGAGATGGTGCAATAAGGAGCAAATATGTGTAATGGGAAAGGGTCATAAATAGTTTATAACTACCCAAACAAAAGTGTATGATAATCTTGATTGACTCAATTAACACCATGCATGATGAAATTAGTGGTGGTTAATCATGTCGATAGATAAGCATGCGAGTATAAATAGTTGGGAAATGTCATGAGGGATGGTGAGATGCCCTAGATATGGTAGTGGTAACATGGCATGTAAGAGGGAGAGCATGATTCCCTTGATATGAAAAGTAAGGCAATGAAATAATAAAATGTAAGGTAGGAGACATGATTCCACTGATGTAAAGGTGTAATAATGAAATCATAATATGTAAGATGGAAGTTGTGATGTCCCTAGTATAAAGGTGTAATAATGAGAATAATATGTAAAAGGGAAGTTCTGATGACCTGGATGTAAGGATGTGGAAATAGTAGTGTAATATGTAAGGGGGAGGGAATGATGCCCCCAGTCTAATGTGGTAACTCTAAAAGTGTGATATGTCTATGTAGGATCAATATGTAAGCTCTAAAATTATGGTATGGAAATGTAAGATCATGGAAAGTAATTAATGGTAAAAGACCAAAGTAGGAATGATATAGAACACAAAGGAGTGAGTTTAATAGCACAACACATGTTCAAAGTCAATTGTGTCAACATGCACCACTAAAGTTTTATTTGAGTCATCCACATGCAAGATAGGAACATGGGAACATAAAGCCAAGAAAGAAAGAAAAAAACTCAAAATATGACAAGTCATATGAGGGATAAATAAGGATATATGTAATCAATTAATTCATCTCCCATATTAGGTGGCTTCTCTTTTATGTCATTTTTACCTTAATATAGGGTGTGTTGTGGTGAACAAGACTAACTTCTTGGCATGCATGCCATGACTAATCTTATTAAGTGAGGATTTGTGGGATCATGAATATGCTGGATTTTTATTTTCCCTTTGTCTATAAGTTATTACATTTTGTGGTTGAATGTAATGCCTCCAAGTTTAGAATATTTACGTGTATGATGAAAAGTAGGTTTAGTGTATGTATAAGCCATGTGGATAGTAGGAGAACAAGTATCAAAATATAAATAATGATATGATTGCTAAATCCATATCATTCTCATGTCAACTAGGGGTAGAGAAATAGTCAATGAAAGTGTTGGTTTCCAAAACTGCAAATCCAAAATCCTAGAGTATTTATCCTCCTTCTACGCTAGGGGTGTCTTCAAGGAGGTGAGAAAGAGTCTCATCCATAGATTAAGGATGGTTAAGGCCAACTAACGAGAGTGGGTATACTCTCCTACACTTTGGGCTCAGCTAGACCCAGGAGGGATATTCCTAGAGGTATAAAATGGAACACAAAATAAACATTCACAGCCATACCTAATGTACACTTGACTCCCCATAGTTGTCACTAGGCCAAGACAAACTAGCTACACAAACCTCTAATTAAGTTGATTATTGCACCTTGCACATGCACCCAAAGATGACAACATAATATCTCGCAAGATAAATCCACTTAACTTTACATGCACAAGTTACATGGTGCAAGCATGCATGAACATGATTCACAAATGACTTGAACTATTTTATATTGCTTCAGATTGATTCCTGGTTATTATACTGAATCACGAACAACATGTAGAACCTAATCTAATCCTACTCCTACTCTTACAACTACCCAAGATAGAGGAAGATAAATGAAAGATGTTTGATCATTCCCCAATGTGGACTGGTGCCTACTCCATTGGGCAAAAAAGTTGTGAAAATAAAAGAGGAAGGAGATTCATCTAATAAAGGATCAATAGAATCAAACATGTATTCTCAATACAAGTCAAAGATTACATCATATATAGGGGGCATACTTATTAATCGATAACCAAATTGCAATAATCCACTTGCAACAAAGAGAAGACCAACACAAAAACTTTGTATTGCATTAAAATGATGTCACACATTTATCTAATCTTGGTTACAATCACACCAGCAAATGTGGTGAAGGAAAAATATATAGCTATGACTATACATTCCCTTGAGTTGTTACAAATAGCCATGGAGACATACCATTGCTGAGATGTGCTTTACAAACCATTGCTACTTTGTACCAAACACATTCCAACTCCTTGCAACCTTTACTAGCTTCATTCGATGCTCTAAAATCACTTGAGAACTTGCAACTCCAAATTGGTTCAACAACCAACCCTAAAAACATCTTTGGAGACTGTATATATATTAATTCTAGGCGGCACACTCAAGTGGGAATCACCTACCATAACCACCTTTGACATCCCAACATTGAATCACTTTGATGGTGTATCAGGCACAGGCCCATGGCATTTAATTGCACCAACTCTGCCTCTTATCTATGTTTCATTTTGAATTCACCTTAATGGCACCTCAATCACATTCCTAATGCATTAAAGACTCACAAAAATCCTATGTAGGAATCTCAATGACCTCATAGTGTACCATGAGGTTGCCATGTGTTCTAAGAGATGCCCCTGTGTCCCCTTTCGAAAGGTGGAGACCTACCGACTCATTTTCTTTCTTGGTGCAATGCCTAGCACTTGATGGCTTTGATTAAATCTTGGTGATGCACGAACCATTGGATCATGAGAAGTTCATACACTCTGGAAGCCTCCTTGTAGCCTCTGCCTTATGGTGGGTCTTACTTCCATGTGGCAACATGATGTATCATCTGGGAGGTGTGAGGCCTAGCTCTTTGAAATGATGCGTGGTTTTGACATGTGTCCCCTTGCCATGCCTTCCCTCGACCTCCCTTTTAAATGAAATTATGCCTCATAGGTCTATTGAGTCAGTACCTCTCAACCAATAGCACAACACTCTGGAAGCCTCCTTGTAGCCTCTGCCTTATGGTGGGTCTTACTTCCATGTGGCAACATGATGTATCATCTGGGAGGTGTTAGGCCTAGCTCTTTGAAATGATGTGTGGTTTTGACATGTGTCCCCTTGCCAAGCCTTCCCTCGACCTCCCTTTTAAATGAAATTATGCCTCATAGGTCTGTTGAGTCAGTACCTCTCAACCAATAGCACAACTGGAAACACATGTCAATGTCAAGGCCTTGAAATCATGCGTGGTATTGACACATGAAACTCTCAAATCCATCGAGAGAGTCTTGTCTCTTTTTGATAGAGGATCCCATCACCTTGATGACTCGCTACATCCCAACCAATGGCTCATCATTTCAAGGTTTTCAAAATTGACAACTTAAAATGATGCGCACTATCACCATGCATCTCAAGAAGGTACTGAATGATTTTCTTTTGTTAAACAAGCAAGGGATCTATCTACTTGACTCATCGATACCTCAACCAATGTTACAATGATAAAAAGTTTGTTAGAAATGAAGGTGCAAACCACACAACAGAAATCTGATTCAAACCTTTATTAATGTCCTCTAAATAATGTAGAATCAATGGAGATTGTAACAAAAATAAAACCCACTACACATAAATAACATGCATTAAGAATTGAACACATAACATAGTATGTAACGTGAAGAAAACTATTTTGGGTAAAAAACTCCACCAAGAAAAGAGGCTCCAGGTTGTATTATCTTCAAATATGAGATTACAATACATGCACTTCCTCTTCTTCTTCACTTTTCAATCCAGCAGTGCCTGTTACTCTCAACTCTGATAAAAACATAGTACAAATATCCTTATAAAAGGGGGTTGCCTTCTAGGGCAAGAAAACTGACTTAATAACGACCGTCAAATCTGTGACCTAATGACGGACGGTCTAGATTTATAATGATAAGATTTGGCTCCGGGGGTGCTGCCCTTGAGCCCCTGCTGGGGTGCGCGGCCCCCAGATCCCTTGTAGGGGGAAACCCCCCTGCGACCCCCTGTCGTGGATGAATTAGTGTTGGGTACCAAATATAAACATACAGCTGAAGCAAGATCGTTGTTAGTGAAATCTTTCATCCCTTATGGGTGATTTACAAACTATAATAGGAATAATAAATTACATAGGATTTACAATGTTGATGGCACCTTAATCCTAACAAAGTTGTTAGGACTAACAACTTTAAATCTTGCACAGTGACTCTAAGTGGAAGCATCTCACTCTTTAGAAGAATCAATGGCTCCATGACTGACCTGTCCTTCACTAAGTCCTTTAAACATAGGCCCACCACATGTTGACTAGAACACACTGGCCAATGGCATAGTGTTTAGACATGTTAGACCTAACAATGTTTAAACGTTACAAAAATTTGACATGTGGCAACTCAAAAACATTAAATTGATGGCCCATTACAAGACTACTCCATGTGAAACATGATTCAAATTGTCACCTGACTCATTTTCATCTTCACTTGATGAACTATCCAGCTGAAATCTAGTGTATACACTACCTTCATCATCAACATCATTGTCACATGATGCAACATCTTCCACTTCTACCCTTCTGACTACACAATCATCAATGTTTGATGCTACACTCATCTAATTAGTTGTATCCACACAACTGTTGCTCACATTAGTGTGCTCCTTACCAATAGTACTTGCACTTGTGGACAAAAAACTTTCTATGTAGTCATCCCCTATCCTTTCCATTTTATCTAGGCATAAATAATCCTTCTACATGCTCATTAGTTTCATATCCTCCCACACTAAACTTAGACCAACTTCATTTGCTTCAAAAAACATATCAATGCAGTTGAGAGTGTTACGTCTGAAATGATCCAGAATGCTAGAAAGGGCGACTGCAAACCTATGACTGAAGTCCATGCTAGACTCTTCCTCTTGTCTTTTGATTTTTTCTAATTCCATGACAAGATCACATGTTACATAACTTTTGCAAATTCATCTTCTAATGTAGCCACAAGTTCATTCCAAGAGGCAAAGGATTGCTCTGGAAAACTCTAAATCCATTATTTTTCCTTTCCACACACTTGGACCTAACAAAAAATCTCATCCACATGTCCTCATCCTCAAACTGAAACTCATCCATGAAATTAGATAAGTCATCAACATGTGTGTCCCCTTCCAAATTCTATACCCATTAAAAATAGGCATCTAATTATAGACCCTGGTTGGCATTTTTTATGTTTTGTAGTCAACCCAAGAGAGGTCTAGTTGATTGTAAACAAGATCTAAGGGAGTGATAGGAGACTAAGCAATTTGATTCTTAGGGGCAACATTGCAAGAATTAGATTGTACCCTAGACATTAGCAGCCTAATATGATTTTCACTTTCTTTTTCTTGCTGCCATAAGGACTCTATTCGCTATTTGTTTTTATCAATTTCTTATTGCATCAGTGCTAATTCATTTTAATTTGGCATGGATGCATATAGGTTTGGGTTTGTATAAGGTGTAGATCTATGACTCAAACAAGCATTAGTAGGATATTCATGGGCATCAACAATATAATTTCTATGGTCTAAAACATAAGATGCATATGAAGGAACACCCATAGGATAATCATATCCATACCAATCATCTATGACTAAAACTTTCTATAATGCTGGGAAGAAAGCTGAGGTATTACTAATATGTTTCTTCACCATGATAGGAACTCAATATTAAAGGTGGGAAGAAGGGACCATGTATATTTACTTTACCAGTTGGTGCACATTACGATGGGGCATCCAAATCAACAACAACAAACAAAGTAACAGTAGCAAACAAACTTCCTTTTGATAGCAAAGTCACCACCTCTTCCAAAGAGGAATTACTTGAAGTGTGACTAATCTTCAAGGCCACAAATTAATTCTGGGTTCATCTATCCAGAAGAGTCTTTAATTGATTTTAATCCAGTAATGACTTATTCCTTAGCAACACCATTATGTTGGTGTAAATTGACAAGATGACTACTTCAACACACAATAAAATGCAAATATTAGATAGCTATTACCAAGGTTTTCAAATTCATCTACCTTTTAATTCATCCCTGGCAATGGCACCAAAATGTTGGCGTAAGTTGATGGGTTGCCAACTTACCCAAGAACAATGCACAACTTTAAATCTTTGTTACTGGCATTTGAAAATATGTCCAACTTCCTACAACCTGGTAAAAACTAAAGTAACTTTGTCCCTAGTAACAATGCCATTATGTTGGTTACCAAAACCACAAATCCAAAATCCTAGAGTATTTCTCCTCCTTCCAAGCCAAGGGTGTCATTAGGGAGGTGAGAAAGAGGTTCATCAACAAATTGAGGATGGTTAAGGCCAACTAATGGTAGTGGATAGACTCTCCTATACTTTGAGCTCAGCTAGACCCAAGAGGGATATTCCTAGAGACATAAAATGGAACACAAATAAACATTCACAACCATACCCAATGTACACGTGACCCCCATATCTATCACTAGGCCAAGACAAACTGGCTACACAAACCTCTAATTAAGTTGATTACTACACCTTGTACATGCACCCAAAGATGACAACATAATATCTCACAAGATGAATTTGCTTAACTTTACTTACACAAGTTATACATTATAGGCATGCATGAACATGATTCATAAATGATTTGAACTATTTTATATTACTTCAATCATGAACAACATGTGGAACCTAATCTAATCTTACTCCTACTCCTATAGCTACCCACGACAGAGGAAGATAAATCAAAGGTGTTTGATCCTTCCCCAATGTGGGTTGGTGCCTACTCCATTGAGAAACAAAGTCATGAAGAGGAAGGAGATGCATCTAATAAAGGATCAATATAATCAAACATGTATTCTCATACAAGTCAAAGATTACATCATATATAGGGCACATAATTATTAATCCATAACCAAACTACAATAACCCACTTGCAACAAAGAGAAGACCAATACAAAAGCTTTGTGTTGCATTAAAATGATATCACACATTTATCTAATCTTGGTTACAATCGCACCAACAAATGTGGTGAAGGAAAAACATCTAGCTGTGACTATACATTCTCTTGAGTTGCTACAAACAACCATGGAGACATACCACTGCCCAGATGTGCTTTACTAATCATTCCCACTCTATAACAAACACATTCTAGCTTCTTGCAACCCTGAATGGCTTCATTTGATGCCCTAAAATTACCCAAGCACTTGCACCTCCAAATTGGTTCAGTGACCAAGCCTAAAAAACATCTTCAGAGACTATATATATAGCAATTTCAGGTGGTGCACTCAGGCAGGAATCACCTACCATAACCACCTCTGACACCCTGGCATTGAATCACTTCAATGGTGCATTAGGCGCAGGCCTGTGGCATTGAATAGCACCAACTCTATCACTTATCTGTGTTTCATTTTGAATTCACCTTAATGGCACCTCAGGCATAGGCTTGATGTATTTAAGACTCACCAAGATCACATATAGGAATCTCAATGACCTCATAGTGTATTGCCAAGCTACCACGTGTCCCAAGAGATGCATGTTGAATACAAAGAATACTGAGAGGGGGGTGAATCAGTATTCTGAAAAACATTGTATTCACACATTCATTAATCCATTTACCAAATTTAATAACATGAAAGCAAAGTAAACACAAGAAGAGTAGCGACATATTCATAACACATAGACACCAGGATTTTACGTGGAAAACCCAAAAAAGAAAAAACCACGATGAGTGTTAGCTCACAATATATTATGATAGCAATACCAAATTACATAAAGGGTCACTGCCCATGGACTCACTGTCCAAAGAAATGCTCACTGCATAAGGCTCACTGTCAAATAGAAGAGAAGAAATAAGAAGGATTGGCTCACTGCCAAGAGATGACTGCTACAGGTGCATCTACAATATGCTGAGCTGTAGTACCAATTTGCTTAGTATACAAATTCAAAGGACTTCATACTATCTGCCCTGCTTTTCTTCTTTGCTTCACATATACTTATATTTTATGCCCTTATTAGCCTTTTCTACTTTGCAAAATACCTTAGATTTGTTAGACTTAGGGCATACAACTGAGAGGGGGGGTGAATCAGTTGTGCAAAACTTTCTCTTTTTAAACACTTGAATCTTCTTTAGTGATTAGCATAATATTGATCATGAACCATAATACATTCAAATCAAAAGCAGAAACATATCAACACATATGACACCAAGATTTTGACGTGGAAAACCTAGTTAAGGGAAAAACCATGGGGTGATTAACCCAAGAATGTATTCTCTGTTAGAAGAATAGAAAGAACAAAATGGCACATGCCAATTAGGGCTCACTGCCTACAAGAGACACACTGTCTACAAAGGAATAAGTATCACCTTTATGAACTGGAGAATAGCATCTTTAGCATGCTTGAAATAGTTCCATTTAAGCCCAATACTTCTACTCTACCTTTCGCACTTCTCTTCAATACCAAACACTCATCACCGCAATACACACTTCAAAATGAATTCACAAACCCTTATTTATACAAGGCATCAACTTAGGAACAATCATCTATGTCAGCAAACATCTACAAGAACATCTGCAAGACGTGTAATACATCCAGTCGGCCAGTCTCAAGAAGAACACCAATATCCGTGGTTATTCTTCAAATGCAAACTCTAACTTCAATGCGGACCACCAACATTAACTGGACATGATCCAATGATCATCATAACCTTCCCTGAATCACCAAGAACATCCGCACTTCATCATCCTACTGGAATTCTTCTCTCCTTCATCCAGAGCTACAAGAACATAGTCTGTTATCACTGTCACAAATGAATAGGCTCTTCCGGACCTTCAACCCACGAACTAATCTAGTTGATACTTCACATGGACATCCGCAACACTCCCTCAGATCTACAGAACGGGATAATGAAATACCGGATCTCACCGGACCTATCTGTGGCCCTCTGTCACCTCTGAACACCTGCCGGAACCGGTTCTACTTGAGTGACCATAACTTCTTCAGATCTTCATGCGGACCTCTGAAATCTTGACTGGAGCATCTCAAGACTTATATCTACAAACCCTTTAAACCGCATCCTTTGATCCTCAACCTATTGAGGACTTTTACCTTCTTGTCATCATTGTTCTTCACTATTCCTGATTGAAACTTATTTTCTCAATATCCTCAGCACACAGCTCATCTAATCCTTCTCATTAATGCAACATGAGTATGTTGACATCAATGACACCACCAGTTAAACCCATACTTGCAACAATCTCCCCCTTTGTCATTGATGGCAACATATAATGTGAAAACCCATCAAGACAAGGACTTCTCCTTACTGTCACAACTCCCCCTATTAACAACAACCATTCACATGTCTTCTTTCCCTTTACTGCTCCCCTTTTGATCAGCAACCACTTGTTTTTTACATGTCTTCTCTCCCCCTTGACATCAATGGCAAAGGGCTCATACTTTCAATTCCACCACCTCAGACTCATACCTGCTGCTCGCCCTGAGTAGCAGCTCCCCAACATCAATCTGGATCACAAGATGTGACTATGATACTCACCGGACTGATGCACATCAATGCACCTTAGTTCATCACCGGAGGGGCAATAACCCCTAACTTCTCCCTGAGATACTCAAAAGAGTCCTTAGGTAGAGGTTTAGTAAAGATATCTGCAATCTGATCCTTGGAGGGCACATACTCCAATCTAACTTCATCCTTGTTCACTTGCTCTCTCAGAAAGTGAAACTTGATAGATATATGCTTAGTCTTAGAATGCAACACTGGATTATTAGAAATACTTATTGCACTTGAATTATCACAGAAATTTGTGATAGGCTCCTCATATTCTACTTGAATATCTCTTAGCATCTGCTTCATCCATAGAACTTAAGTGCAACTACCTGCTGCTGCAATGTATTCTGCTTCAGTAGTAGACAGGGATATTACCTCTTGATTCTTGCTTAGCCAAGAAACCAACCTTTTTCCCAAAAAGAATGCTCCTCCACTTGTACTCTTCCTATCGTCCACATCTCCTGCCCAATCTGCATCTGTATATGCATGAAGAGAAAAATTATGATCTCTAGGATACCATAGACCATACTCAACTGTTCCTTTTAAGTACCTAAAAATTCTTTTGATTGTCATGACATGAGATTCTCTGGGATCAGCCTGGAATCTCGCCACAAGACCAATAGCCTGCATTATATCTGGGCTAGTTTGAGTGAGATACAATAATTCTCCAATCATTGATCTGTACTTTGTCTAATCTGTCTTAGGAGAGTCATCATCTTTTCTCAACTTACATCCGGTTGCCATGGGAGTGTTCATTGGCTTTGAATCTTCCATTCCAAATTTCCTCAACAATTCTTTCACATACTTGGTCTGAGAAATAAAGATTCCTTTCTTTGTCTGAGTAATTTGCAAACCCAAGATGAAGTTCATTTCACTGAGCATTAACATTTCAAACTCACTTTTCATTTGATTTGCAAAGGTTTTACACATACTATCTCTTCCTCCAAAGATGATATCATCAACAAATACTTCAACAATCAAGATATTTTCATGATCAATTTTGAAATATAGGTTACTATCAGCAGTACCTTTGTTGAAACCAATCTTCAAAATATGTTTGTCCAGTCTTTCATACCATGCTCTTGGTGCTTGCTTTAGACCATACAGTGCCTTCTGTTAGTGCCTGAATTCACTATCAGTTAATTTAGCAATTTTCATGTAGGCACCATCCTGAAATATCCAAAAGGTTCTAAGTTTTGGCACCCCTTCAGTGTTTTTCAGCATCTGCATCTCATTTCTTGAGGAGGGGTCTTCGTCTTTTCTCCATCGGCATGCCTTCGTTTTTGTGTCTTCGACATTTCGGTTTGAACTTGAACCCTTTTTTCTCTAAGTTCAATGATTCAGCGGTTCATGGTTCATTTCTCTTCTAGCAGTTCATATTATGCATTTACCTTGCGCAAATATTGTATCGTTGAACCTCCCGCTTGAACCCTTTTCTCAACGGTTCAAGGTTCAATAGTTCGATGCTTTGAGTTTTTTGCTCTCGGCCGGAGTGTTTTGTAGATGGAGTATTATTTTTGATGTTTGAACCTCGCCATTGAACCATCGGGTTGAACCGGTTCGTGGTTCAATGGTTCAACAGTTCAGCGCTTTGTGTTTTTGGTGTTCATCGGTGTAATACTCTTCATCGGCAGGGGAATTTCGTGCTAGGCCGACAGTTGGGAGTCTGGCCAATGGTGAGGTTGGTGTTCGACATATTGGGGTGACAAGGGAGTGTGTCTTGGAGACGGAAAGACCGTCGGCGGGACTGTTGCTATCGGCAGAGGGGTTTTGGCCTCTGCCGATATCGTTACTCGAGCCGATGGGGATTTGGGCATATGTGTGGTCGCCAGGACTTTGATCTATCGGCGTAGTAATTTGTGGTCTTCTCGATAATTTTTGGTCATACCGATGGAGGAGGAGGGTGGATTGGTAACCACTAACGTAGTGTGTTTTGGTGGCCATCGGGGAGACGTGTATCGTTGGTGGGAGTCTGGGAAGTTAGCCCGACGGTCTTTCTCTGGCCGATGACAAGGAATATAGTGTAAGCGTCGGTGTGACTTTTTCCTATTGGCGAGGAGGCTTTTTGGTTGGCCGATGGTAGTAGTCTGGCCGACAGAGGATTGCGGTGGCTTCATCGGTGTAACTGATGAGATCGGCGAAGGTTTGGAGGGTTGGCCCGACAGTCTTTCTCTGGCCGATGAAGGAGAATGCGAAGGTAGCGGTCGGCGAGACCATTGAGATCGATGAGAGATTTGTGGGGTGAGCCGATGGCCTAGGTCTGGGCGATGGGCTTTGGGTTGAGAGGTGTGTGTCGAGCATGGCAAAAGCGCTCGACGCTTATTATGTTTGTGGCCCCGTTTATAAACTGCTGAAGGAGTCTCCGCGGCACCAATGTGGGACTAATTTCCCTGCACATTTGAAACTTCAGAAAATGCATTTTAGCGGGAAATTTCTTTTTGAACGTAGCGACAGTTTTCACGTGGCTGCGAGTGGTTGAGGCCTTTAATGGCGACGGTGCAGAGGTATGGGCAATGGTACACATGATCATGTCACCTGATTTTTGAATGAAGACTCCCAGATGGTGGCGCAGGGCTCGAGGCTTCTCTTGTCTGTTGCTGCAATAACTTCTGAGCGCCATTCCTTTGTGGAGTCTGTATCTGGCGGATTTTTGATTTTTGACCATGTAATTAATTGCTGCGGGTACACTTTCTGGCCAATATAGGCAGACTGTGTTACCATTTTGTTGTTGTTGAAAACTGGACATTTTGGCTCTGTAATAAGATACAACTGGTTGGATTATCAAGAAGAGTTTGTCAATCATTTCCTTGCACGTTTATACAAGTTATAAACTAAAATTGTGCCAAACAATTAGAATTATTGTCCACTATAAGCCACTAGTCTTAGTCCTTCATTTGACTCTATTTACCCAACAAGGCACTGGTCTTATTTCTATTCATCATTTAAAATTCACCTTGATATTGCTTATACAATTTATACCAACCACTCATTAGATATAAGAATTAGTTAGCAAGCTTTCATCTATCCTGAACCATATGCCATTGTGGATAGATTTAATTAGTCAATACATTCACATTTAGTCTGCCTTAATTCCCAAGGTTCACCCACCTAGGTGTAGCAGGACCTAAAGTGTAGGAAATCATCAAACCTTGAAGGTTGATTTCGTTAAGTTAGTTCAAAAACATTGCTAATCTAAACATAGAGTCTGGCATCCTCTTAGGATTAGCAACCTACATTTTTGAGACCTAACAAATTGGCGACTCTACTGGGGACCCTAAATATAAGACCTTAGAAACTTGTCATTCCTTTTATAGAGTCATTTTAGAAACTTTGATTTGGTAACTTTGCTCAAAACAAGAACCCATAAAGATAAAATTACAAACTTTTCCTATTTACAAAATAGGTGGCGACTCTAGTTACAGTTATAACATAAGAATTTAATACCAAATGGATGGTAGGAGATCCAAGATGGAAGGCAAGAAATTGCAGTCATCCCCACCGCCTAGAAACATTTCTAAAAGAAATGGAACTTCAAATTATTCTCACCAAGATAATAACCAGGATACCCAAGAGAATAATGCAGAGCAAACTATTTCAATTCACAACAAGTTCACACCTCTGCATAATTCAAATGAGAATCTCAATGGAGTAACTGATGATATTTTGGCAAGATACAAACTGGATCCTCAAGAACAGCGTGAGTATGAAGCACAGGTCATGAGGGATATTGATCGAAACCAAGCTGAATATGATTTCAAAATGTCATTACATTAGGAAGAAGGGATAGGATATGGATTCTCAAACCAAGGAATGAATGACAATCTAGAAAATCAAGAAATAAATAATAATTCAGAGAATCTAGGAAGTATGAGCGAAGAACAGCAGGAGGTGCTCAGGCTCCGGGAAGAACTCGAAAGGTTCAAGATACAGGAAAATAAAAGGTTGTTGCAGCAAGAGACTCAACAGATGAGAAATAAAGTTGAAACAGCCCCCCCAAAATATGTACCTCCATATAGAGGAAACAATTCAAGAATTCCACAGCAAAACGCAAGTGGAATTTCAAATTCACATGCATATAGAAATCATCAAAATACCATACCCCAAAACCCTAGACCACCTCCCATACATAATGCATCTCAACATATGGCAAATACCTACCCACCCCCTAGCCAACAATATTATAGACCGCAAAATCCCTACATGAATCCTCACATGAACCAACAGCAGCAATATGCCTATCATCAGCCACTAGGTGGATATAATTACTATCCTAATCCACCACCCATGAACTTTCCACCTCAAAACCTTGCAAACATATCTAGTCAGTTTAATTTAACTGGATATCAGTTGTATCCATATCCTATGGATAGTACTTGGAGAAATATGGTCCCCAAGTTTACCGGGAATAATGCAATATCAGCTGAAGATCATATCAGAAGTTTCAATGCTTTCGTGCAAGATATTGGTATGGACTGGGAAGATATTAGAATGAGGTTATTCATGATGTCTCTCACTGAAGATGTGAGAGATTGGTTCAACAGTTTATCTGATGGCTCAATCAGTTCAATAATTGATTTCCATAATCAATTTAAGGAGCAGTATGGCAACCAATATGCCCTTGAGTTTGCATTACATGAATTGATAAGTATACAGAAGTATCAAAATGAATCAGTATATGATTTCAACCTAAAATTTTCCAAACTACATAACAAGGTACCGCATGGAGCCAAGTTATCTGTCTAGCAGCACTGAGTATTTATATGAAAGCATTTGACCCCAAAACAGGGTACGAGATTAGAAATCGGTGTCCTGCAACCCTGGCCGAAGCACAGAAAGTGGCCCTAACCATTGAAAACAATAGGAAGGCTATAGGAATGGTTAGTAAGAGAGATAACTATAGAAGTCCTCAAAACCAAAATGTTCAACAGACTAAACAAGAAGGTCAGCATAGGCATGAAAGGCCCAGGTTGCATGATATGTCGTACAATACAAATTGGAAAGATGGAAAACCCATCGATAATAACAGAAAGCCACATTATGGCAAGGATACCCCTGATCCCTTGAAAAGAAACATGGCACATATGGTGGAAAATAAACCTTGGTGTTTGGTGTGCAATCTACCACATTTACCTAAGTACTGTGAGGTGGCTAAATCAGTACAACAAGAGGAGATGCTATACAATTATAATAGAGATAACCACACCATAAATATGATGCAGGATACACCATGTGTGGTAACTAAAGATTACTCTTCTACAGAGAATGAGGGATATTAATACGATGTAGGAAACTAGAGGCATCATGTCAACATGGGAGAACAGGAAGTGTTCTCAGATCAGGAAGGTGGTTATGATGAACCTACTTACTATGCCAATCAACCATATGAACAATGAAGAAAACCTACTGATGATGAAAGAGAAGCTCTTACTATAGCTGCAATAGCTCAAGCTAAAAATGCTTATAACTTGAGGAATAGGACAGCAAACGTTGAACAGGGGACACCGGGGAGTGTAGTCATGAAAGATCAAAATAACAAGAAAAATAGTGCAAAGTTATCATCTAAAGAACTAGAAAAGGGTGGTAAGGATAAAACGAAAGAAAAATTACAAAATCAAGAAAAAGAAAATATAAAGAGAAAAGAGTGATCAGACTGTAGCCCACTCTTTTGATATTGCTCATGCAGTATCCCGGGTAAAAATATCAGTTCCACTTTTAGAAATGATGAAGATTGATAAATACAGGAATACAATTATTAAGCTGATTTCTGATACACCGAGTCAAAAACATAAAGGACATGAAAGTAGAACAAATAATGTTCATCAAGAAACAATCTAAATGTAGGAGGTATACCTTGGTGATACACTTACAAAGAATCCTTCACAGGTAGACCCTTTCTACACTACATTATTAATCAAGAACAGGGTAGTCAGGAATTGCATGATTGATTTAGGTGTTGCCATGAACATCATGCCTATAGCAGTTATGAAAGAATTGGGAATGTGGGTTGATACTACATTCAGCCAGTGTTATGCAATGGATAATAGATCTATCCCAGTAGTTGGCATTATGAGAGATGTGGAGATAAAACTTGCCTCACACCCTAAAGCAACTTATAACATTGATATTACTGTGGTTGACATCCCACCGTATTATGGAATACTTCTATCAAGGCAATGGGCTGCAATGGCAGGAGGGAATGTCCAATTGGACTTATCATATGCCACCATACTAGTGGGGGGCAAAGAAATAAAGCTGTGCAGAGAGCCAAGGTATGAGAATATTATAGAAAGATTGGATCGGCATCAAATAAATTTCTTCTATGAAACAGATTTGGGAGATTTCAAAGTTGGAGAAAGTATGCCAGATGTGCATAATACTGATCCAATACATACTAAATCTATGAAAGAAAAAAATGATGTATGGAAGATGTATTTCGATGGTGCATGCAGCAAATTAGGAAATGGAGCTGGAATAGTTTTTATTTCACCAAGAGGTAAAACTTTCAAATATTCTTTTCTCTTAACATTTAAATGCACAAATAATGTGGCAGAGTATGAAGCCTTGCTCATTGGTTTGAACATAGCCACTAAGCACAAAATAAAAAAATTAGCCGTATATGGTGATTCTAAATTGGTCACTTCCCAAGTGAGAGAAAAGTACCTATCAAAAAACAAGAGGTTGAAACAATACAGAAATGCAGTATGGGATAGTATTGAATTATTTGATGCCTTTTCAATCAACTGGATTGATAGGTCTAAAAACATTATGGCGGATTTTTTAGCAAACATTGCATTGAAAAGGGATGATACCACATTGGGAGGAATTACGGAGGTTGAATTCAAAACCAGACCCACCATCCCAGACAATATACATAACTGACAAGTGTTTGATAATGATGCCGATATAATCAATTTCTTACATTGTGCTGATTATTATGAAAATCAAGAGATTGATTTCAATGCATTTGTAGAAGAACATGATGGGAAGGAAACCCTTTTTGGTCAAGAAATAGTTCAGTTAAAAACAAATAAGATACCCAAGGGACTTATAGCATTGGAAAAGGCATTCGATGGACATGACAGATCTAAGATAAAAGATACACCAGTGGCACCGAATGACCTTGAAGAGATCAATTTGGGGACATAAGCAGCCCCACAGAATGTGTATATTGGAAGAAATCTTAACCCAAAAATCAGGAGCCGAATCATCAATTTACTCAGGAAGTTTAGGCATGTATTTGCTTGGTCATATGATGATTTAAAAGCATATAGAGAGGATCTATTTCAACATGAAATACCACTAAAACCAGATGCTAAACCATTTAGGCAAAAATAGAGGCCAATCAATCCTACCTTAGCTCCTAAAATGTTAGAAGAACTTACAAAATTAAGGGATAGGGCTATCATTAAACCTATCAGACATTCCTCCTGGGTATCTAATTTAGTTCCTATCAGAAAAAAGAATGGTGATATCAGATAATGTGTGGATTTTAGGAATTTAAACATGTCTTCTCTTAAAGATAACTATCCCCTCCCCAATATGGAAGCAGTATTACAAAGGGTTACTAGATGTGAATTGTTGTCAATGATGGATGGCTTCTCAGGTTACAATCAGGTGAAAGTCAAAGAATAAGAGCAATTTAAGACTGCATTCACCACTCCATGGGGAACATATGTATATTTGAGAATGCCATTTGGGCTCACTAATGCTGGAGCAACCTTCCAAAGAGCAATGGATGTGGCTTTTTCTGAGTTGATAAATAAAATCATGATAGTGTATCAAGATGACTTGACAGCATATTCTAAAAGGGCAGAGGATCATTGCACACACTTGGAGCAAATATTTACCAGGGCCCTAGAATATGAGATCTCATTGAATCCTAAAAAGTGCCATTTTGCAGTGATAGAAGGGAAATTACTTGGCCACATAGTTTCTAAGGATGGAGTGAAAATAGATCTGGAGAGGGTAAAAGCAATTGACCAAGTCCCTATTCCTAAGAATGTGAAAGCCATACAGTCATTTTTTGGACAAATTAATTTTGTTAGGAGGTTTATATCTAATTTTGCTAAAATTGTTTGCCCTATATCAAGGATGCTAAAGAAAAACTCAGAAGTAAAATGGACAATAGAAACAATAGAAGCATTTGCTACTATTAAGAGAGCAATCAAAGAAGCTCCTGTCTTGATATCCCCAGATTTCAATAAACCATTCCAATTGTTTTCATTTTCATCTTACTATACAGTTGCAGCAGTGCTATTGCAGAAAAACAATGATGGATATGAACAACCCATCTCATTTTTTAGCAAATCCCTTCAGAATGCAGAGTTAAAGTATGACATTGTTGAAAAATAGGCATATGCATTGGTAAAAGCAGTAAAAACCTTCAGACCATACTTGGTGGGAGCCAAAATCATAGCATATGTACCTAATGCTGCAGTCAAGGATGTATTGGTCCAGACCGAAGTCACTGGTAGAAGATGCAGGTGGATCAATAGAATTCAGGAATTCAATATTGAAATCCAAATCACTAAACTAGTGAGAGGACAAGGCCTTGCTAGGTTGATGGCTGAAAGTAATCTTGAAGCTTCCCAAATATGTGGTGCTAATGATGTTGATAATGCAAGTTCTAGTATTGAACATACTCCATGGTATTCTGACATTATATATTATCTAAAACATATGAAGTGTCCTGAGGGGTATGATGATAATAAAAGGAGGACACTTAAATTACAAGCCTCAAAATATGTATTTGTTGAGGGTGATCTTTACTGGAAAAAACAGAGATGAAGTTTTACTGCTATGCTTAGATGAGCATCAGTCAAAACATATCATGAAGGAATTGCATGAAGGCATGTGTGGAGGACATTTTTCAGCTAAAACCATAGCCCACAAGATTTTAAGGGCTGGATACTATTGGCCTAATGTTTTTAACGATTCATATCATTACACTAGAAAATGTGAGGCATGTCAGAAGTTTTCAGGTAAATTGAAGTATCAAGGAGCATTGCCTTTGAAACCCATGCAAGTCAAGGCTCCATTCTATCAATGGGGTATTGATTTCATGGGTGAAATTGCGGAGAAATCAAGTGGTGGACATAAATGGATTTTAGTAGCAACTGATTATTTCACAAAATGGGTGGAAGCAATTCCAACAAAACAGGCAACCTGTAAGGTGGTGATTAACTTTCTAATGGAAAATATTATGTTCAGATTTAGTACTCCAGTAAGGTTAATTACAGATAATGGAATGTGCTTCAAATCTGATGAATTTAAAAACTTCTGTAATACACATGGCATCACTGTGTCCTATGCTGCCCCCTATCACCCACAAGCAAATGGACAAGCAGAATCAAGTAACAAAAGCCTCTTGAAAATCATAAAAAGAATGTTGAATAAAAACAAAAAAGAATGGGATTCAAAATTGAGGATGGCAGTATGGGCTGACATGATTACTGTAAAAAGAGCAATTGGGAGATCTCCTTTTGAGCTGGTGTATGGAATACAAGAAAGATTACCATTAGAAAATCTTATACCAGTATACAAATTTATTCTCCAGGAAGACTTGAATATTCCTGAACCAATGGAGGAGAGGTTGGAACATCTTGCAGAGCTTGATGAAACAAGGAGACTAGCTCAAAGGCAAAATATTAAGTTACAATCGCAAGTAAAATATCTCTTTGACAAAAAGGCCAAAGATAGAAAGTTTGAAATAAATGATTTGGTACTAATGTGGAATGCAAGGTGTCAAGACAAAGGGAAGCATGGAAAGTTTGAAGCCCTATGGTTAGGTCCTTTTGTTATCACTAGCAAAGGAGGTGATGACTCTTACTACTTGCAGAATATGTCTGGAGAAGAGCAGAAATTGCCTGTACATGGGCAATACTTGAAGCAGTTCTTTTCATAAACATGTACAAGGAGGATTGAGCATTGCCAATGCATGGACAACCCTCAAACAATTCTCAAAAATATTTTATTCCATGCACAATAGTTTAGGAATCATTCCCGTTCCCCATCATTTGTCACTCCCCTTTTCCATTTTTCATAAAATCATCACCCCAAATGAATAAAAACATGTGGTCTACTTCCCCAAGAGATCTGAATCCTTGTTATACTCACAGGGAGTATACATCCCAGATAGAGCCACTATTGGGACAGTAAAAATTTAAAAATTTTATTGTATTCTCACTTCACCATATTTGAGAAAAATCATAAAACATCCCAAAACCATAGTAAAAAATTGATGCATCCCACAAGATGTCCATGGCTAAGCAATGCAAAATTACTTAAATTTAAATCTATCATCAAGACTTTGTGTTGCTTATGCCGATACATAAGAAATCAATGAAAAATTACTATCGACGTGAGGGTAAAGGTCGGAGAGAGATTTGTAAAAGTTGCCGATGGAAGAAGTAATACCGATGGCTTTTTAATTGGTAAGAGAATCAAGTAGTCACACCGATCGGTGTGACTAATAGTCATCGGGTGGCCCTTTAAAAACTACCTGACGGTATATATCATAACGATGAAGCATTTCGACAAGAGTCTCACCAAACATCCTATGGGAACGAAGGAAACAATAGCCATCGGCAAGAAATAAATATCGGGATGAAAAATTAATGAGTCTCCAATATTCTAGTGTCTTGGCGAAACAATAAAAAGCACTTTCGGTGTGAGTCACACCGATACACATATCCATCGGCATGACTCGACATATTGGAATGAAGTAATTATGTTTTGCCGACTCACAAGTCACAGCGATAAAAGGTATCGGTGACACTTTGAAAGGGTCTTTCCGATAAAGAATATAAAGTGGCCATTGGGGAGATATTTGGATCAGATGATCTAAAAAGGATTACTCCAATGGTATATCTCACTCCGATGGAAATAAGATCACACCCTTTGATAAGAAATTTAACCATATTGGTGAGACATTAAGATAGTCCTTTTGATCCAGAATATAGAAGATTATCAGGAAGACGACGAAGCTTGGGGAAACATAAATGTGTTATCTCGATGGTATTGATCACCCCGATAACAGATTGTTGTCACATATCGGTGAGACTCTCACCGATAGTTGTATCGGTAACACTCACTATATCGGAAGGAAATTTAAATCATACGGCGATGAAAGAAGTCATGCCGATGGTTGCGCCCGCTCCGATATGATTCAACATAGTATCGGGAAGACAATTGAAGTGATTACAAGGATTGCCATTGAGCTTACTGATTCCCATCGTGATCAAGAGTACTTGGACCATCTGGCAAAAATTTACTTATGGTTGAATAGAGCTTAGTCATAGTTATGTAATGGTTGTTAATCTTGTTAAATTCCCAAAAGACTTATTGAAGAGTTATATCTCTTCATAGAAATGTCTATATAAGTTCAAACAATTGGTGCTGAAAAATCATCAGCAGTAGAATATATACATATAATTCATAATGTTTCTCAAAGACCATGTTGCATATTTTTATTGAAGAAGTAGATTGAAGTTCTCTGATTCAGTGGTTCTATTTTGGTATCAATTGTCTGTTAAGATTATTCAATTGTGTGGTTGTCTCCAGTTCTGTATTTCCCTGTTATTCAAATTAATATATCAAGCATATATTTAATTTGTCAATGCACATTCGTTGTATCTGTGTGATTGAGTAAATTGGTTTCCATTTGAGGAATTAAAATCCTTCTGACCAGTCACAATAACTTGGAAGTGTTAGTTTGGATTACTAAGTAGAGCCATATAATTAGGATTGCCATCCTGTCTCCAAGATAATATTATCTGTTATTCTTGCACATTCATTTCAATTGGTTCCTTCAAGAAAGGATTAAAATACCTTCTAGTGAATTATAAGATATCTGATTATATTGGTTGGATTATCAAGAAGAGTTTGTCAATCATTTCCTTGCACGTTTATACAAGTTATAAACTAAAATTGTGCCAAACAATTAGAATTATTGTCCACTATAAGCCACTAGTCTTAGTCCTTCATTTGACTCTATTTACCCAACAAGGCACTGGTCTTATTTCTATTCATCATTTAAAATTCACCTTGATATTGCTTATACAATTTATACCAACCACTCATTAGATATAAGAATTAGTTAGCAAGCTTTCATCTATCCTGAACCATATGCCATTGTGGATAGATTTAATTAGTCAATACATTCACATTTAGTCTGTCTTAATTCCCAAGGTTCACCCACCTAGGTGTAGCAGGACCTAAAGTGTAGGAAATCATCAAACCTTGAAGGTTGATTTCGTTAAGTTAGTTCAAAAATGTTGCTAATCTAAACATAGAGTCTGGCATCCTCTTAGGATTAGCAACTTGCATTTTTGAGACCTAACAGATGCTCCGGTTCTTTCTCTCCACTACTCCATTTTGTTGTGGAGTCCTCAGAGCAGACAATTGTCTCTTGATTCCATGTTTCTCACAGAATTCTATGAACTCACCGGATGTGAATTCTCCACCTCTATTAGACCTTAAACATTTCAACTTTATTCCTATTTCATTCTCTACCATACCCTTGAATATTTTGGATTTCTCAAGAGCTTCTGATTTCTCCTTTAGGAAAGTTACCCACATCATCTGGGAATAGTCATCTATTAGCAGCATGAAGTATCTATCACCTTGAATACTTTTGGTTCTTGCCGGACCACAAAGATCAGTGTGAACTAAGTCCAATAGTCTGGTAGAAGACAATTCCTTGCTTTTGAATGTGACTCTGCTCATCTTACCCAATTGACATTCCTTGCAGAAGCTGTTAGTAGGTTTCACCAATTTTGGAAGATCTCTTACAGCCTGAGTATTGCTTATTTTGATGATATTATCAAAATTCACATGACACATCCTTCTATGCCATAACCAACTTTGATCAGCTTGAACAAATAAGCAGCTTTTACCAGTACCAACCAAGTGGAAAATATTACCTTTAGTTTGAGTACTAGATGCAATCTCTGTTCTGAATCTTTCAAGGATTTTGCATTTCTCATCCTTGAATCGGAGATCATAGCCTTTGTCCACCAGCTGTCCAACACTGAGAAGATTGTGCTTCAAACCTTCAACATACAGTACATTACCAGTTTTGTCTCTTCCATTAAAAGAAATAGTTCCTCTTCCTCTGATTCTACCAGCAGAATTATCACCAAACTTCACCACTCCTCCTTCATACCTTTCCAAATCTATGAACTTATTCTTGTCACCTGTCATGTCGTGAGAGCAACCACTGTCAATGACCCAATCATTCTTTTCTTCAACTTGGGCAGCCAGAGCTCTTTCTACAACTTTATGATTGATAGATACAGAGGATATTGGTTCTTCTTCCTTGATGGCAATGAACACCCATTCACTTCCAGATTTGTTTCCTATCTCTGATTCATCATCTGTTACTCCTTCATTATCATCTTCTTCATGAACATAGTAACAATTCTTTTGGAACCTTGATCTGTTAGGATTTGGCTTTGAAAATCTTTTCGGACATCTTGAGGAAAAATGACCAATCTTATTGTAGTTAAAACACTTAAAAGGTAATTTTCCTTCATACTTATTGGATTCTCTTGGCATTCTCTTTGCAATGAGGGCTTCTAGTTGAGTAGTTTCTACTTCTTCCAGGTTTTTTCTTGCTTTTCCATACCATGACAAATTCCTTGATGAGTTCTCTCCCAGATCAAATCCTTGTTTACCTTTCACAGAGGCACTGGCTTTGAATGCAGATTCAGTTTTGGGGGGATCATCTCCAAATTCGGTCATTTCAAAAGTAGCCAGTTTGCCAGCCAATTGGTCTCTTGTGACAGTTGCATGGGATCTGAATTCATCAATGGTAGCAACCTTGATTTTGTAAGAGGCAGGAAGGGATTGTAGAATCTTACCAACAATCTCATTTTCATCCAAGACTCCACCAGAATTTCTAATTCCACAAACCAGCTCATTCACTCTTGGCATAAAAGTGGTAATATTTTCATCATCTCTCATCTTCAGTTTTTCAAATTTCCCTTTTAGACTCTGTAACCTTGCACATTTAACATACTCATCTCCTTCATGCAGAAGTTCCAGTTTAATCGAGATCTCATAGGCAGTTGGTAGGTCAATAACATTTGAGAGCTCTGAGTCAATTAATGCACTTAGAAGAGCCTCTTTGGTTCGCAGATTATTTTCAGCATCTGTGATTTCATTTAGGGTTGTCGGACCACCCTGTGGGGGTACATATGCATTTGAGACCATGGACCAATACGCCTTTCCCATACACTGCAAGTGACATTTCATGCGACCTTTCCAAAGAGAAAAGTTGGTTCCATCAAACTTCAGACTATCCTTCTTGTATGACAACATCCTGGATCTCCTCAAGCGGTTAAGCTCCTTTTAGAGGAACTTAGCTCTGATACCAATTGTTAGACTTAGGGCATACAACTGAGAGGGGGGGTGAATCAGTTGTGCGAAACTTTCTCTTTTTAAACACTTGAATCTTCTTTAGTGATTAGCACAATATTGATCATGAACCATAATGCATTCAAATCAAAAGCAGAAACATATCAACACATATGACACCAAGATTTTGACGTGGAAAACCCGGTTAAGGGAAAAACCACAGGGTGATTAACCCAAGAATGTATTCTCTGTTAGAAGAATAGAAAGAACAAAATGGCACATGCCAATTAGGGCTCACTGCCCGAGCACACTGCTCACAAGAGGCTCATTGCCTACAAGAGACACATTGTCTACAAAGGAATAAGTATCACCTTTATGAACTGGAGAATAGCATCTTCAGCATGCTTGAAACAGTTCCATTTAAGCCCAATACTTCTGCTCTGCCTTTCGCACTTCTCTTCACTACCACACACTCATCACCGCAATACACACGTCAAAATGAATTCACAAACCCTTATTTATACAAGGCATCAACTTAGGAACAATCATCTAAGTCAACAAACATCTACAAGAACATCTGCAAGACGTGTAATACATCCGGTTGGTCAGTCTCAAGAAGAACACCAATATCCGTGGTTATTCTTCAAATGCAAACTCTAACTTCAATGCGGACCACCAACATTAACTGGACATGATCCAACGATCATCATAACCTTCCTTGAATCACCAAGAACATCTGCACTTCATCATCCTACTGGAATTCTTCTCGCCTTCATCTGGAGCTACAAGAACACAGACTATCATCACTATCACAAATGAATAGGCTCTTCCGGACCTTCAACCCATGAACTAATCTAGTTGATACTTCACATGGATCTCCGTAACACTCCCTTAGATCCACAGAATGGGATAATGAAATACCGGATCTCACCAGACCTATCTGTGGCCCTCTGTCATCTCTAAACACCTGTTGGAACCGGTTCTACTTGAGCGACCATAACTTCTTCAGATCTTCATGTAGACCTCTGAAATCTTGACTGGAGCATCTCAAGACTTATATCTACAAACCCTTTAAACCGCATCCTCTGATCCTCGACCTATTGAGGACTTTTACCTTCTTGTCATCACTGTTCTTCACTGTTCCTGATTGAGACTTATTTTCTCAATATCCTCAGCACACAGCTCATCTAATCCTTCTCATTAATGCAACATGAGTATGTTGACATCAATGACAACACCAATTAAGCCCATACTTGCAACAAGATTATGCACACATCTAATTCACACACTATACATATATATCCATGCCTCCAACACTGAAATCCATCGAATATATATATCTGCAATAAGATTCATCTCATAATCAGGTCAGTAACCTAGACATGAAGCGTGTATACAAGTGTTGTATCTTTTTGGCTTGATCTTGTGCTTAAATAGGAATGAGGACCTAAACAAACATACAATAGTCTTCATATAGGTCGGCATCAATCATTCAACTACTTGGATTAATTCTTGCAATAATGTATCTTCTCCGCATATAGATCTAGCTTGCAAGTCAACTTATCCCTTAAGCACATACTTGACCAATTCAACTGTCACATCCTAACTTCCATTGCAGACCATATGAGACTCTAAAAATCATATCCAACATTCATCATTGACCTTTTAACATACCTTCAGAACCACATAACATAATAGTCTTTTATAGTAGAAGGCGGATCTTGGAATTGTTGCTCTGTCATAGTGAAATACTATCAAATTGAAAGCTGATAAAGAACAACTTGTAGAATGTGATCAAAGAAACTTCAGAAGCTATAACTCTGGATGTAGGTAGTCATGATATGTATCTTTTCTATCTCAGAACTTCTTGAGACAAAAAATGCCACAAGGGAGGAATGTAGACCCTTTTACTCAGGTATTGTGCCCTATTCTCGTCTTAACTCTATTCACCCAGACTTAGATATTTCACCATATGACTTTTGGAGGTAGTCAGGACTCAAACACTGGAACATGTGATCACTAGGTAGCTATGAACAACATAGTTGAACTGCATACAAATGTCTTTAACTACGGACGCATACCATCACAAACACTATCACTTACTTTGTACAATGTATACTACCCATAGTCATTTATTCTTCCAGAGTAAAGTCTCTTTGCCTTCCTGGTAGAAACCCTTTTCCTTGTTGCAATCAATGATAACATTCAGTCACTCATCATAGTAGTGTCTCTTGCCAATAATCTCCCCCTTTGGCATTGATGGCAACACTTAGTGAAAAATGCTTGTCTGGTCCCCCTTACTATATACACTCTATTTTTCTTCTCCCCCTTAGGTGTTTGACCATTTTTCATTGGTCTTCTTCTCTCCCTTTGGCATCAATGGCAAAGGTGTATGTACAAGAGTCAAAATTTTGTTAAGACAACAAAACTGCAAAAACTATCATATTTAGCCGCATATGTACAGGTACAATCTTTAACTTAATTTGTTGTGGGTTGTAGGATGTCATTGAAAATAGTCTTGATTTGAGCTAGCTCTCCATCCCAACTCTTCTTTGCACTTTCCAAAATTTGAATGTGGCCATTTATTAGGAAGACTAATTTCTTTGCCTTTTGTACATCAGAGGTGTGTCAATTATTGTACTTACATTCAATGCTTCTGCTGCAAGATTTGACATTGAGTCTAGCTTAGGACTTATTAGCCTTCTTAATTGATACATTGTGCTCTTTATTTGATCCCTTTTATTTATTAGGTTACTTATGTTATCATGAATACTAATGACTTGTATCTCTTTGCTACTTGTTGACTCAGTTGCCGAGTCAAATGATTTGGAGATATTTACCAACTGCAATTCCTGATCCTTGATCTTTGCTTCTAACTCCTTTGTGCCTTCCGGCCATGATACACAAAATTTGTACAAATCACAAGCTTCTTTTATGATACTTTGTATACCTTTTATTCTGTTGTCCAACAGAGTTTTATCATTGACTAACATGATCTTCAACTCAGCTAACCTCATTTCATCAAATTCTTTTCTAACTTTTGTCTCTGCAGACTTCTCAAAAGATTCAAAGTGTGAACTTATAGATTTGATTAGGCCTTTGAGATGATCCATTGGTAGCTGTGATGTGTCCTTTTGGTATGCTCGGGCATCAACTTCTCTAGGATGCCAGATGCTTTACCAATTAACTCACTATCCTGTATGTGTGACTTCAACATTTCTTCCTGTGCCTTTGCTTGCACAATTGATACTAGTTTGAATTTTTGTACAAGAAATAGTGAGACCAAATTTATTGGTCCTTGTAAGAGCTCAGACTCATCCACATCGTGTTCTCTTTCCAAAGATTCCCTTACAGAATCACTTGGGGTAGCAGCAGTGTCTCTTATCATTTCTTCAGACACTTCTTGATTTTGTTCCAGAGGTTCCATGTCCATGTTCTCTTGTTGACCAATATTTTGTTCCAGAGTAGAGCTCTTCTCAGTTTGATCAAGTTCTTGATTGTCAACTTTGATCTGCTCATCAATCTTTTCCTTATTTGCCTGATTAGACGTAGAGGATTATCCTTCTTTCTTAGTTTTCCCAGGGCTTTTCTCTATCTCTTGTTCACTCATTTCTTTGATTTCATCAAGTTTCTCCAAATCTTGATCCATACTATCTTCAGGAACAAAGGTATCTACATCAATATTTATATCCTCTTTGTTGGAAATAGTTGGGATGTTAATATCCTTTATGATCTCAAAAATTGTAAGCTCTATGTTTTTTACAAATTCCTTAGTGTTCCCTACCATTAGAGTCTTGACTCTTCTTTTTATCTCAATTTTATCTCCAAGTAACTTGAAAACTTTTGCTCTTTCCTCAGGGGTCACATCCAGACAAAATTTGATCAATGAACTTTCTCTTACCTCCCAATCCTTAGTCATTGCTTCCTCCTTCTTAGTAGTCAATATGCTTGCTAGATTGTCAGGAAGATCAGATACTACCTCAATGAGGGCTCTATTATAAATCTCTAGATATCTGATGACAACAGCTTCTATGGTATCTTTGTTTGGATCATTATACTCATCATATAGTTGTGCTATGGGTTTTAAATTGCCATCAATAGTTATGGCCTTTAGCACATCCTCAAGGCTTATAGTGGCTTCTCTTGACTGAGACTCATCTTGCCCTGGCCTTTTCTTGGCTCTTCCCTTTCTGGTAGGTTTCTTCTTGCTGCTCCCGGAGGCTTTGGTAGCCTCAGTTTTCATCTTCTTCACTTCTTCATGTAATTTTGTCTCTTCCTCATCCTCTCCTATACTGACATACATTCTACAACTTTTGGTTTTCTGTCTTTTGAATCTTTTGTCAATGGGCTTCTTGGTGGGTGCCCCTACACTAACAGATGAGGTTGGACCAGAGGATTGTGATGCAGTTGTTGTAGAGGTTGAACCTCTTGTCCTCTTCCTTGTTACAACAGGTTCCTTTTCCTTTGCCTCAGGCTCTTCCAGAGCCTTGACTGGTTCATTTTATTTCTTCTCTTTTGCAACCCTTTGCCTGTGCCTTTTGTTGCACATCATGAACTTCTGGAGCTTTTTCAGTTGTTCTTTCCCTTGATTTGGCAACTTCTTCTTTTGTCATCCCTATGCTCTAGGCATATTCTTCCACCATTTTCCTTACCTTTTTATGGGTTCCAGGTTTCCTTAATTCAACATGGATTTTTACAAACAATTCTTCATAAGTGCCAAATCTTGGCTCAGAAGTATCCCTAGGTTTGCTTAACATGTGCTTGGCATAACTATCTAATACATCTGCATCCACTTCATATCCCATTGGCATAATCCAAATTGTTCTAGGCTCAATAACTTCCATCATGCATTAATCTTTATTTACAATAAAATATATGTCATTTTTGTATTTTTCAACAATGGTTTTGGGGATTCTTTCCCTGAATTGCATTACCCTTTGGAAGTTCTTGAAATAGGCCCATAGGGCTGTAGTTTGTGCATCATAACTTCCAATACTATTTAAATGATATCTGATTTGTACCACAACAGGTTTGTCTTCAGTCCAGAATAGATTTTTCATACCAGATAACTCTTACATAAAGTAGAAGAACAAGCATATAATTAACGCACTAAACTTGAAGGGATATTTGCTTTCTTTTGTCTTCTTTAGGTTCTCCATTGACTATTGTTGGAGTAGTTCACACAGGTCATACTTTACATTTTCCTTAACCATTTGATAGGTAGTATATATGGCTATACCAGAGACAGAGTTCTCATGGTTTGTGAAGTAGACCTTGTAGCCGATCACCGTGGATGCAAACCTAACTGCATGATCTTAAATATCACTGATTGTCAATGCCCTTTTATCAAATTTTGCTCCGGTGGCTTTCATTACTGTATCATTTTTCACGACCTTTAATATAGGCACTGTACCGACAGAGTTTAGTCCTATGACCACCCTTATGGCATCTTTGGTGATCTTGAATGTAGAGTTAAGCCACATAAACTCATCGTGAATTCAGTTTATGACATACCAGACCCATTCACCTTCTGCAAAGACTAGAAAATATACATAATGAATGAGTTTCTTTTCCTCCAATGCCTTGTATTCTTCTTTTAGGTCAAATGTGTCACCACTTAGATGTTTGTTCCTCCAAGCCAACATGGATATAAACCCTAACATCTTCTGCATGCATCACACCAAACGGAATTTCTGAAAATGCACCTTTTGGATCAACCTCTGTTGATTTGAATGGGTGCTTCTTAAATTTTGGCCAAGCTCTCTCTTTTTTTGAATTAGATTTTTGCTTGATCTTGCCTTAATTGCTTTGGAAATCACTATAGTCACTAGGATTTTTGCTTCAATTCGCCTTAGATACTTGAGAGCTTGAATGCAAAGTGATTTTTCCTTCAGATACAACCCTTTTCACCTTCACTTGCCAAACCTAATTTTTATAAATGCTATCTTTAAAAAAGTTGTCACACTTCTCTGTTAGACTCAGTTAATCAAGATTCCTCCGCATTGTTCCACATTTAATTCTTTTCTTCCATAATTACTTTCAAAAGATTTGTCATATGAAGCTTTTCATCATAACTTCGTGCCAAATCCGAGCATTGATTATCTGGCTAGGGGATTTGGATTTTCAATATATATCCCCCTAAGCCAGAGCTCCCAATTTACTTCCTTAAGGAAGTATCTGCACCAGAAACTAGTGCAGATCCATCCTTGATCTCATTCACATCCTTTTTAATCCAGATCTTGCTCATTTCCTTTTTGATTTCTACCTGATCAACCTTGTTCTTTCCTTTATCTTCTCTTTGCTCTATTTTCCTCTTTTCTGTAGAATAGTCTCTTTTCTCATTTTTTTATCTGCAATTCATCTTGCAACATGTCCAAACTTGTTGCAATTGTAGCATACCATATTCCTCTGTCCCTGACTCTTTCTGTTGGTTGAATTCATTCTTGTTCTGCATTGGTTAGCCATATGCCCAAATCTATTGCATGCAAAACACTTCCCATTGAAGGATTGAGTATTCCTTGTATATGTTGACAAGGTGTTGTCATTGATGGCAACCAAGATCATCCCAATCATTTGCATAACACAATTTGTTCACCCCAGAAGTCAGAATCAGAATTTGTCGAAGTCCGGGCAATCAGGAACAAAGCAGGTGACAGGGTCCAGTATCTTGGTCTGGATCTCTCTGGTGGAAAGGCATGGTTTGTTGCAAATCTAAGGTAGTTGTAAGCATTGTCAAGACACTCTAAATCTAGAGTTTTGTCCTCTGGTGATGAAGGACTCAAAAGATATTAGCTTCTGAGTATCGAGTTTCAGTTTGACAAAATAGACAGAAGAAGAACAGGCCGACCTTGTGAATGATCTTAATTCTGGATGTATAGAAGTTGTTTATTGGGCAATTGGTGATGATAAATGACGGTAGCTGACTTGATTGATGATTTACAAGTACAAGTTTTGGTCCGCATCTCATATTATGTATGGATCTAGCCGACAAAGCAGAGTACTCAACAAAGTTCTAAGTGTTCTTGAAGCCGACTGGTAAGATGATTGTAGATCATGTTACAGATATATATCTGATGGAATTGGATGATTTTGTGTGTGTATGTGTTCTGAATATGAAGTAAAGGTGAAAAGAGTAGAGATCTAAGATTTGGATGAAGGCAGAGCAATAAACAAGCTAGAGTGAAGATGAAGTGTGTGAGATCAGTATTTTGTGCTTAATCGGAACTGAATTCATGCATTAGTAGATGCTTCTCATCAGTTCAAAATCTCTGGTATTTTCTTATAGTCATTTGTAGGCAGTGAGCTCGAATGCATGTGCATTCTCATTTGTAAAAATACTTTTAACAAGGTATTAATTTTTGTGGGTTAACCCCCACCACAGTTTTTCCCTTAACCGGGTTTCCACGCTAAAAATCATGGTGTCAAGTGTGTCATTTATGATTATGCTCATGTGTTATTAATTCATACTTAATGTTATTTTTATTGTAAGTTGTAAAGGAAGATTAAATGTAGAAAAGTTTATATTGTGTAACAACTGATTCCCCCCCTCTCAGTTGTCCTGACTAATTCCAACAATTGGTATCAGAGCAAGGTTCCTTTTGAAAAGTTTAACAACTCAAGGAAGATCTAGGAAGTCAATAAAAATGGATGAATATAACCTTCAAGGGCAATTGAATCTCGCCACAGATGATCTTGAGTAGTCCAAGGCAAAAGTCCAAGAGCTGCAAGATAACCTCAAAAAGGCTGAAAACTTCGTTGAGATTTTAAAAGAAAAATTGAGCAAATCCAATGCAAAAGGAAAGGAGCAACCTCTTCAATTGGAAGACAAGGCCTTGAAAGAGAAGACAAAGGAATGTGAAAAGTTACCTAAAGAAGTTGTTGTCCTAAAACATGAGATGGAAACTGGGGTGATGAGACTAACCAAGGAAATTAAAGATAGGAAGAAAACTTAAGAAGAAATGAAGCAAAATTTGAAAGAGAGAACTAAAGAATGCTGCAGATTGGATGGAATAGCTAGTCTCATAGAATCTAATCTACAAGAAAGCAAAAACAATGAGAGAAAACTTGAGAGATAGATTATCACTCTCTGAAATGACCTAGAAATTGCAAATGAGTATAAGGAGAAGTTCAAGATAAGCTCAGCTAAACTTGAAGCACTAATTGAAGAACAGAAAAAGGATGATGACAAGATTGATCTTAGATTTGAGAAAGGCGAAAGCTCCAAATCTAGATAAAGAAATTTTCAACCAAGGAATAAAAGAAACAGAACTAGAAAACCTCTGGTAAGACAACCTAATGCTCAAAGATATCCATCATTCAATGGAAATTGTTTCAATTGGAATAAATTTGATCATAGAGCTACTCAATGCAAAAGTAGAGTAAATCAAAATGGTCCATCCTTCTCTGGTCAATGCTTCAAGTGTAAGAGGTAATGGTCATAGATCAAATGAATGCAGAAGTATGATAATGAATAATGCTAACAATAGAGGAATTGGTAATTCTTTCAATGGTTACTATTTTGCTTGCAATGGGTTTGGACACATGGCTAATCAATGTAGATCAAGAGGAAATCAAGTTCATAAGAAAGGAAATATTGTGTGCTTTAATTGCAATAAATCTGGTCATATTGCAAAATTCTGCAGAAGTAGGAACAATGGAAGAAGAGGTCCAGTAAACAAAAAATTGGATGAACAGAGTTAAGACAAAGACAAAAGAAAAATTGATGTGAATGAGATACGGAGTGAAATGAACAAGATTTGGGTAAATAAGAGATACAATAAGCAATGGTGATGGGTCCGCACTGGAATCAGGTGCTGACAATTCCTCCAGGAATTAAGTCAGGAGCTCTGGCTCAGGGGGAGTTGCATTGAACATCAAATTCCCCCAGTCAGTAAGTGGGTGCCTGAATTTGGCACAATAAAAGAGAATATTTTGAATTGGTTCAGAACCTTTTGAAGGATTTCTAGAAGAAAAGATGTTGATATGAAAACTTGCGGAGTAATTCATGAAGAACTATCAAAAATAGATTAACCGGATATAGTTAGGGCAACGCATTTATTACAATGCCTAATTAAGTTTTGCAAAAGATAAAAGATCACCTGGTCACTCATTTGAATCACTTTACATTCAGAGAAAACAAGAAGATCATTCAAGCTGCAAATCCAGAGACTGAGGCACAGAGAGAGAATTCAACCGGCAACTGATCAACCCTAACCCCGTGAAAGAAAAAGGTACCTCTTTGTAAAGCTTTGAATCTAAAATCTGTTGAGATGGCTACTCCTCATGTTGTTGAAATTATTGAAAGGCCTCAACCCAAATTTAAGAAGCATCCTCACAAATTGATAGAAGTCAACCCGTTAGGTGCTTTTTCAAGTGTTCCATATTGTGTGCTTCATGTTGAAGACATTAGGGTTTATATTCATACAAACATGGATGAATTTGGAGATTCAAGGTATGTAGACTTGTTTGAGAAACAACTCAGGGATGAAAATCATGAACTTAAACCTGAATATAAGGCACTACATGATAAACACTTTATTTAGATTATAGGGTTTCCAACATTTGATGAGGATGAATGGGTCTGATATGTTTTGAGTCGGATGCATGATGAATTCATTTGGTTGTTAAAACCATTCAAGATTACCAAGGATGCTATCAAAATTGTAACTGGGTTAAACTCAACCGGAGGATTGCCCATGCTGAAAGCTGTGAAAAACCAGACAGTGACTGATGCTACCGGTGCCAAGTTTGACAGAAGGGCAATGACCATTAATGATATTATAGAACCAGATGTCAAATTTTCCTCCATGGTGATTGGGTACAAGATTTACCACTCAAGTAGAGAAAATTTTGTTTCCGGAATAGCCATATATGCTACATACAAGATGCTAAAGGAAAATACTGATTATGACTTGTGTGAATTACTACAGAATTAACTGATTGAAAATTTAAACAAAATCAAGAAAGATAAGAAAAACACTTTCAAGTATGGCACATTGGTTCTATGTCTATTCTTTTACTTTATGAATGAGGTACTTGGGGTAAAAGGTGTGCATTGGACTAAGGATGAGCCAGTTGCTATTCAGATCAGAGATCATCTTCGCAACATTGGTGATTTCAAAGCTCAAAAAACTACAATATGGGGTTATTTCAAAAAAATTTAGAGTATGATGCACTTAAGGAAAATAATCCCTAAATCAATTGTTGAGAAGTACAAAAATGAAATATGGTTCATGGTTGATATTGATCAGTGTCTAATGGAAGCAGTGGAACCCAGAACTGCTTGGATCATGCCCATGGGGTATGAAGTAGATGAAAAAATATTGAATATGTATGCTCAACATCTTCTAAGCAAGCCCAAAGACACAACGGTTGAAAGATTTGGAACTTATGAGGAGTTGAATTTAAAACTGCATACTAAATTCAAAGAACCTGAAACCAATAGGAAAGTAAGAAAAGAAGTTAACTAAGGAGGCTGTGAGGAAACTTAGAGAAAGAACTGAAAAGGCTGAGAAAGAGAAACAAGATAAGAAACAATCAAATGCTCAGGTGGAACTCTCTTCCACTTCAAGAACTACTAGGAGCTCTATTGCTGCCCCCGTTCCTTCCAAGACTACAAAATCAGAAGCAAAACCATCTGGAAAATGGGAGAAAAAGATGAAGATATAGATTTTGACATTGAAATCAAGGAAATAAAGGTCACCGGAACAAAAGTTGTAAAAGTAACCAAAGAAAAGTCCTCCAGAAGCAAAATGGCTAGTAAAAGGCAAAAGATAGAAGCATATGAGGAATATGTTGAGAAGCCCACACTTTCCCTAGAGGATGTGATAAAGTTAGTCACTGTAGATGGTAATCTAAAACCCACGATTGAATTCTATGATGAATACAGTGATGTGGATAAAAGGGTGTTGGAGGAAGCAACTATCAGATATCTCAACATCTACAACAAGGCACTGATTGAGATAACTTCTAAGTTGCCACAAAGTTTGGCAAATATTTTGGAGTTGAGAAAAGAAAATACCAAGAGCAAGGACATGGAAATCAAGGAACATGAGCTAATAAATTTGTGTCCTCAGATTTCACCTAATCAAGTAGATATGATATTCAAGGAAGTCAAAGATGACTTTAGAAGCAAAAAGAGAATGAACAAACTCATGCTTGGAGAAACAAGTGAAATCGTTAAAGAAACTCAAGAAATTCTTTTAAAAGCATTGAAAAAGCACAATTTTTCCATAGTCACAAAAGAAGTTCTAGATGGTGAAGAAGAGAACATCCTCGAGTAGCAATCTGAGTTGGGCGAAGCCTCTGTTCTAGAAGTGGAACAAGTAAATCAGGATGATACAAAATGATGGACAAAGTAGTTGATGCAAGAGATACTCCTAATCCCCCTGACCTGTCAGGAAAAGAAGATAATATTACTACTACTTTATAGAGCCCTCTGGATCAGGTAGCAAGTGGTGATCAAATAGGAAAGAGTCCCTCTACAGAGAACATGGAGAAAAGTAAAGAAGAGAAAGAGGAAGAAAAGGGAAAGAAAGATAAAGCAGAAGAAGATGGTGCAAATGTTGAAGCACCTAAAGCAGATACTAAGAAATATGATGAACAAAAGGATGGTTCAGAAAATGCTGCAAGAGACATTGTAAATGTAGTGAAAAGTCTTCTTAAAAAGAGATGATTGAGCTTGATGAGCCTGAACTACTCCAAGGTCTAGCCAATCCTGATGCTCTCTCTCCAATTCAATTGATGAAAATAGCATCATTCACCTAAGTAAAGGCTAGAGAAAAGATGTTATAGTTCCACATGGAGGACAATGAGCTACTGGGGCTTGCAATTGGGATTTTGGAAAAGTTAATGCCTTCCTACCAAAAGAGTCCATCTGATTCCCCCTCCGGACATCTAAAAAATCTTGTAAGTTCTGTAAATACTCAATTTGAGTCCTTTGAGAAGTCTGCAGAGACAAAAGTCAAAAATGAGTTTTTGGATAAGAGATTTAGTGAAATTAAGAGTCTAATAGGGTATGATAGGACTATACTTGCTATTAGTATAAAGAATGTTCAAAATGCTCTAAGTGATAGAAGTGATATATATAAATTTTGTCTATCTTGGCCCAAAGTAAGTGAGGATATTGAGAAGAAGATAAAGGAACAAGAACTAAAATTGTCAAATCTATCTAATAATTTTGACCCTCTAACTATTTCACCCATAAGTCAGAAATGTCAAGTAATTAGCTTGATTGATGAGATAAAGAGACTTGTTAAAGAGAAAAGCAACATTATGAAGAGAATGTGTGAGCTCTGGGATTGATTGCCCCTAAGCTAGAGACAATGTATAATGCCCTAACTGAAGTTCAGACTAGTGATCCATCAGATCTATCAAAGGTAGAAGCATATTCATTTTTGTTGAGTGGGCACATCTCAATTTTGGATGAAATGAAGAGTACTTGGGCCTCTAAACTTGTGCAAATAAAAACCAGCTTCGCAGACATTCTCAAGTTTATGTAAACATAACTTAATGATTAGTTGTACATATGTGGCACTATACACATAATTTTTAGAGAATTTTGGCCTGCGGACCCCACCCTTTTCCATTGATGTCAAAGTGGGAGTGAAGATCAGTGAAAAATGAGGAATCTAGCAAAGGGGGAGCATCAGAAAGCAGTGTGAACAATAGTATGGAGCACAAGCAAAGGGGGAGTTATTCTAACACTTAGTCATTTTTCACTAAGTGTTGACATCAATGCCAAAGGGGGAGATTGTTGGCAAGAGACACTGCTTCACATTGATAGGTGTTGTCATTGATGGAAACCAAGATCATCCCAATCATTCACATAACACAATTTGTTCACTCCAGAAGTCAGAATCAGAATTTGTCTAAGTCCGGACAGTCAGGAACAAAGCAGGTGACAAGGTCCAGTATCTTGGTCTGGATCTCTCCAGTGGAAAGGCATGGTTTGTTGTGGATCTAAGGTAGTTGTAAGAATTGTCAAGACACTCTAAATCCATAATTTTGTCCTCTGATGATGAAGGACTCAAAAGATATTAGCTTCTGAGTATCGGGTTTCAGTTTGACAGAACAGACAGAAGAACAGGCTGACCTTGTGAATGATCTTAATTCTGGATGTATAGAAGTTGTTTATTGGGCAATTGGTGATGATAAGTGATGGTAGCTGACTTGATTGATGATTTGCAAGTACAAGTTTTGGTCCACATCTCATATTATGTATGGATCTAGTTGACAAAGCAAAGTACTCGACAAAGTTCTAAGTGTTCTTGAAGCTGACTAGTAAAATGATTGTAGATCATGTTGCAGATATATATATCCAATGGAATTGGATGATTTTGTGTGTGTATGTGTTGCAAATATGAAGTAAAGGTAAAAAGAGTAGAGATCTAAGATTCGAATGAAGGCAGAGAAGTAAACAAGGTAGAGTGAAGATGAAGTGTGTGAGATTAGTATTTTGTGCTTAACCAGAACTGAATTCATGCATTAGTAGATGCTTCTCATCAGTTCAAAATCTCTAGTATTTTCTTATAATCATTTATAAGCAGTGAGCCTCTATTTGAGCAGTGAGCTCTGGGCAGTGAGCCCGAATGCATGTGCATTCTCATTTGTAAAAATACTTTTAACAGGGTATTAATTTTTGTGGGTTAACCCCCACCATGGTTTTTTCCTTAACCGGGTTTCCACACTAAAAATCATGGTGTCAAGTGTGTCATTTATGATTATGCTTATGTGTTATTGATTCATGCTTAATGTTTATTTGATTGTAAGTTGTAAAGGAAGATTAAAGGCAGAAAAGTTTAAATTGTGTAACAACTGATTCACCCCCCCTCTTAGTTGTCCTAACTAATTCCAACAGTATAGTTAAGACCATTCCTTGCCAAACTTCTGCACTCATTTGATCTATGACCAATTTTCTTGCAATTAAAACATTGACCAGAAAATGATGGAGCATTTTGATTCATTCTACTTCTACATTGAGTAGCCTTATGACCAAACTTATTGCAATTAAAACAATAGCCATTGAAAGATGGGTACCTCTGAGCATTTGGCTGCCTGACTGGAGGTCTTATAGGTCTTCTTCTTTGATTTCGGAACTGGTTGCCTTTGGTTTTCTTCATCTCAAGGTTTTCTTGACTTGATTTAGAACTTTCTCCATTTTCAATCCCAACCCTTTCTTGTCATCTGAAATCTTTTGACTAGAAATCATTTCATCATGCTTTGCAGAGTTTATCTTGAACTTTTCTTCATAGCTCTTAGCTGCTTCCAGATCAAATTTCAGAAGTAACACTTCTTTAGCCAGATTTTCACATTCCTTAGATTTATCCTTTACAACTTGTTTCAGATGCCTTTTAATCTCCTCTTTCTCTTCAACTTTCAATGTTAAGTTATTTAAGACTTCATATGCTTCATTTAGTTGATCACTTAGCTCCTTGATTTTCTCTTTAAACTTCTTGACTTGCTCCCCTAGATTTAGGATGCATTCATCAGCTTCTTGAATATTAGTCTTTAGATCCCTGATTTTTGCTTCAGATCTTTCAAGATCAATAAGGGCTGCTTTTAGTTCCTCATTGCTCTCATATGAGCAATTTCCAAATCTTCTTGTTGCCATGAGTACACTATCCTAGATCTTCCTCAAGTTGTTAAGTTTCTTCTAAGGAACCTTTCTCTGATACCAATTATTGAATACAAAGAATACTGAGAGGGGGGGTGAATAAGTATTTTGAAAAACTTTTCATTCACACATTCATTAATCCATTTACCAAATTCAATAACATGAAAGCAAAGTAAACACAATAAGAGTAGCCACAAATTCATAACCCATAGACACCAAGATTTTACGTGGAAAACCCAAAAAGAGAAAAACCACGGTGAGTGCTAGCTCACAATATATTATGATAGCAATATTGAATTACATAAAGGCTCACTGCCCACAGACTCACTATCCAAAGAAATGAGCTCACTACATAAGGCTCACTACCAAATAGAAGAGAAGATATAAGAAGGATTGGCTCACTACCAAGAGATGACTACTATAGGTGCATCTACAATATGCTAAGGTGCAATACCAATCTGGTCAGTATACAGATTCAAAGGACTTCATACTGTCTGCCCTACTTTTCTACTTTTCTTCGCATATACTTCTATTTTCTGCCCTTATTATCCTTTTCTACTCTACAAACTACCCTAGATTATGCACACATCAAATTCACACACTATACACATATATCCATGCCTCCAACACCGAAATCCATTGAATATATATCTGCAATAAGATTCATCTCATAATTAGGTCGGCAACCCAAACATGAAGCGTGTATACAAGTGTTGTATCTTGTTGGCTTGATCTTGTGCTCAAACAGGAATGCGGACCTAAACAAACATACAATAGTCTTCATATAGGTCGGCATCAATCATTCAACTACTTGGATTAATTCTTCCAACAATGTATCTTCTCTGCATATAGATCTTGCTTGCCTGTTGGCTTATCCCTTAAGCACACACTTGACCAATTCAACGATCACATCCTAACTTCCAATGCGGACCATATGAGACTCTAAAAATCATATCCAACATTCATCATTGACCTTTTAACATACCTTTAGAACTACCTAACATAATAGTCTTTTATAGTAGAATGTGGATCTTGGAACTGTTACTCTATCATAGTGAAATACTGTCAAACTCAAAGCCGATAAAGAACAACTTGTAGAATGTGATCAAAGGAACTTCATAAGCTATAACTCTGGATTTAGGTAGTCATGATATGTATCTTTTCTACCTTAGAACCACAAGACAAAACATGCCATAGCAGAGGAATGCAGACCCTTTTACTTGTGTACTGTGCACTATTCCTCTCTTAACTTTGTTCACCCAGACTTAGATATTTCACCATATGACTTCCGGAGGTCGTCAAGACTTGAACACTAAAACATGTGATCACTAGGTAGCTATGAACAACATACCTGAACTATATACAAATCTCTTTAACTGCAGAGGCATACCATCACAAACACTGTCACTTACTTTGTACAATGTATACTACCCATAGTCATTTATTCTTCTAGAGTAAAGTCTCTTTGCCATGCTAGTAGAAACCTTTTGCCTTGTTGCCATCAATGACAACATTCAGTCATTCATCATAGCAGTGTGTCTTGCCAACAATGCCCCCATGTCCCCTTCACAAAGTTGAAGAGCTGCCAACTCATTTACTTTTATGAGACAATGCCTAATGCATGTTGGCTCTAATTAAATCCTAGTGATGTGCAGACATTTGGATCATGAGAAGATCAAACAGTCTAGAAGCCTCCTCACAGCCTCCACCTTATGGTGGGTCTTTCTTCCATGTGGCAACATGGCATAGCATCTGGGAGGTGTCAGGCATGGCTCTTTGAAATGATGTGTAGTTGTGATATGTGTCCCCTTGTTATGCCTTCCCTTGGCCTCCTTTTAAAATGAAAATGGGCCTTGTAGGCCTGTCGAGTCAATGCCTCTCAACCAATGACATAGCCAGAAACATGTGTCAATGTCAAGGCCTGCGATATCGACACATGGAACTCTCGGAGCCATCGGGAGGTTCTTGTCTCTTTTTGAAAGAGGGGGCCCACCACCTTCATGACGCACTACCTCCTAACAATGGTGTATTGTTTTAAGGTTGTCAAAACTAACAACTTAAAATGATGCGTGCTACCGCCATGTGTCTTTGGAATGCATTGAATGATTTTATTTTGTTAAACAAGGGACCTGTCTGCTGTGACTCATTGATACCTTGACCAATGGTGCAATGCTAAAAATTTGTCAGTACTAACAACTTTAAAGCTTCTGCAGTGACTCCAAGTGGCAACATCCTGCCCTTTAGAAGAATCAACAGCGTCATGACCGACACTTCCTCCATTGAGTCCTTTAGACATGGGCCCGCCACATGTCAGCTGGAACAAACTGACCAATGGCATAGCATTTAAATGTGTCAAACCTAACAATGTTTAAACATTGTGAGACTTTGACATGTGGCAACTTGGAAACATGAAATTGATGGCCTACCATAGGATGACTCCACCCAAAACAAGATTCAAACTACTGTTTGACTCTGGATCTGTAAATTTTCAAATGGAGTGCGTGTAAAAATGCACTACAAGACCCACTAAAGATAATATTTGATCGAATATGATTGATGGCTAAAAGGACAAGGAAACAAAGGCATACACAGGGATTTTGATGGATTTATGGGCATACTTGCAAGTTAGGTGTTGGAAAATCTGGGCACAAACAGAAAGCATGAGCCAAATTTGGGAAAGAAGTGTAAAAAAATAAGATGTATTAAACCATTCTAAAGATTTATCACTCACGTATAATATAATAAACTTACTAATATGAAAGACATCATCATCTAATTTTTCACAATTAGTAAGTAGAAATGATTTCACATGCAAAGAGTCATCCATAGTGTTAGAATTAGCCATGGAGATAGCTATCCCAAAATCAATATGCCTAAGAGCTAATCATAGAAAGATAGGAAGATCAAAATGATAGAATAACAATATTCTATAATATGGATGAGGAAAAAGATCTCTTAATTCCTTTCCAACAATAAATTAAAAGTTTATTTGAAAACAAGATTAAAATTTCCCAAAATTAATTTGAGTCTACAAATAATAGACATATTTTGTAGTTTTCTAGAAAATAGAATGATTAAATCATAGAAAGGAGACTTGATCTCAAAATAATGATAAAAGCATAACTCATTTATGAGTGGAGGGAGTCTCGATCTTAGATGGATGTGCACAAAGTAGACGTATGTGCTCCGCATTGTCATTCGTATGGTATAGTGCAATCATTTAGTGTAGTCTGTTTCAATTTCCATATTTTCAGCAAGTTCTAAAGCAACCTATAAATTTTCTTGATAGCCCTACATAGTCAAAGACAAAAGAGAATATGAGCATAATATATAGATATTGTAAGTAAAATAAAAATACAATGTTTTTTCTATCGAAACAATAAGATAAACCTCACCCAAACCTATGTGTGTTTGACCTCCTTCAAATGGCCTACTTCTAAGACAATAGAGAAGAAGGTTGGGACTACTAAGGAGATTTCTAGGACTGGTCAAGCCCCTGCTTTGGTCTTCTAACCGCCACAAGTTGTCAAACGATAAAGATATTGGAAAGGTTTGTGCATCTATCCTAAGTGTTTCTAGGAATAGAGATGTTGTGACAAAAGATGCTAGGAGTACCTCCCTAGTCTATGGGGACAGATACTAGGCCTAGTGTGCAAATAACAAAGATGGAAAATGGTAAAAGGTAATAGGATTGGGTAAATGGATGGGATTTGCAATAGTAAAAAATTCAAGAGAACTCTCAATGGAGAGGTAGAGCTTTGTCAAGGATCCACTTCTAGTGCTCTTTCTAGGAATTTGATCATAGAATGCATGACTATTAAGGAACTTGATTCCGATGAAGTTTACAAAGAGATTTTAGAGAACAAATGTATATGCTACTTACTAAAATGTTTAATAGAGATGATATTTTAGAAAATAGTGCAAGAAGATTAAAGGAATCCCTAGGAGAAACTCTAGCCTTTAAGCCTCTCTCACAAGTTGTTCTTTCCTTGAGTTCAAACATGTTGTTGTTAATGAGATTTGCACCCTGTTGAACATGAAGTTCAACAATCTATTGAAACATGGGAAGACATCTAAAGCTATGGGTAACTTAAAAAAAGAGGTCAACCTCTGGAGAAGGTCGACTTCCTATGGTGTCACCTAAAAAAACTACTTTCTATCCTACTGCTTTGACAAGGAAAAGGGTAAAGAAATGTGCATAACCTGGTAAACTAAAAATGAACAAAAGGTTTAAAAAGGTGATCCTCCAAACTAAACTTGGGCATAAACTCAGACAATCAACACTTGCCTAAAATGATTGAAAATAAAACTTGCACAACTCATTCTTGTATGTCTTTGCATAAGTGTTTCATAATAAGGTCCTGATGCTCAAATTTCTAGAAGGAAGATGACTTCACAACTATAAGTCATTCACAAAATTTGACACAAATTATGACCTGCATAAGCAAAATCCTGCATAAAGGTGCTGAACATGTGACAAAGCTATAAGGAAATAACAGTACCTCACAAATAACTTGATCAAACCATTTGAATGCACACAATGAAGCAAGAAAAAAGAAGGAAAAACTCTAAAATAATTGATATTCAAGGTCTCCTCTGTTATTCATGTCCACAATGAGTTACAAACTATCAAAATCTAAGCAAGGATTGTAAAAATCACAAGTCTCCAAAAATTGCATAATAAGAACTCCCTATAAATGAGTCCAAAGATGACTATATCCATCATCCAAGCAGTATTCCACCAAACAAGGACCCATCAACTGTCTTGGGTCGGATGCCTCCAAAAAGCCTAGGAAATAGCAACCAAAACTCCTCCAAAAAGAGTCCAATGTGTAGAAGAAGTCAACTTTGAACAAGTCTAACATTAAGGCACAAGAAACTACCCCCTATATGCTCACATTCCACTCAAGAAGCGAGTAAACACTCCTATATCCCTGGCACATGTTGGGTAACCACTCCAACCTCTTCCTATATTTCTTGCACATGTTATTGCATAATTATATCCCATTTTGTATTTAAAATAGAAATATGACTTAATAACTTACAACAATATTATTAAAGTCAAATGCTTTACATTTTGAAATAATGTAAAAATGACAAAACTCCAATTTGACCTCACATAAATTAAGATAGGAAAAAAACCCTTGAAGGGTTTCCAATAGCACATATAATGGGGTCATGAAATTTGCCTAAGGCATTAGGAGGACCATGACTCACATTAAATGTTTTTGCAAAAATAAAAACATAAGGCAAAAAAAACCTTAGCTTCTTCAAGAAGCTACTGTAGGAGAACCATAACACAAAACCAAAAAACAAGTGAAAGAAAACATTCATTTCACTCACTAGCTTCTCCAAGAAACTTCTCCCAGCCAACAACGAGGGTTTCACTCTGCAACTTCTGGTGAAATTTAGAGGTTTATGAGGTTCTTTACATACATCCCTGGTAGTTTCATGCTCCTTGCAAGCTCTGATATAACAGGTAACACACCTTTTAGCTTTCTGGGCATTTCAAAACATAAACTTTCTTTGTAATTTCTGAGTGTTTTATACAAAGTTTTTGTGAAATGAATGAAACATTTATGACTGTATGCTCGTATATCTTGTTACCTCTATATTTTCCATTTCATGGCCTTGCATGATATGATCTAGATTTATGTAATTATTCCTCAAAAAAAAAAACCTTCAAGAATTTGTTTTCCTATAGCAATGGCTTCATTTACTCTGTATTTGTATATTCTTTCAAAACTCAACTTGGTAATAATGATTTTTTGATTGCATTTCTTCGTGTAGCTAATAGGGTTTTCTTCAGTCACTGCTGGGTTTGCTCTGTGACCATAACAAAATAATGTAATAATGCTAGCAGTTTTTTTGCTTTTAACACAAACCCCTTATTGGTAGGTGAAACCCTTTGAACAATGCTCTCATAATCATTTTCACCTACCACTATTCTTTTACCTTGACACTTCACAATGTCCTTGCTCTTCTGTGCCTGGATATTGCCTACCTCAATAGTGAATGAAAGATTTACTATGTTGTTACCCACTAACTTTGATAGAGGTCTATACTTGACAGTAATGAATAGAAGAGTGTCTTCTTTTTGTATTATGGTAGTGACTAGATAAGCACTAAATCATTGCATTAACAGTGATGAATAAGTCTACTGAGCACACATTGCCATTTTCAAATGCTTGTATCAACATTGTTCTCTATAAAGTTCAAGCACATTTTATCACTGATGATAAGGACACACTGTTGTCCTTCTTTGATTTTCATGTATATATCCAGTTTGATTTGCATTATTCACTTGTATTAGTTATATTTGTAACTCTTCATGAAGTCTCCTATAGATACTATGAGCATATGATGAGCATGTTGTTGAAACTTTTGCTATCTCTTTACCAGGGATGTTATGCCTTCACAAGGGTCTTGTAAGCAAATGGTTTTGTAATACAGACCTTCAATCTATCATTCTGTTATACACTTGGCACAAATGAGACAATGGCGAACCACTTGTAGCTTTTGATGTGACACTATTTGTATGAGATATTCCTGCATTCTTGTTATCTCCATACTACTACTTTCCATGTAGACACCTTGATGTTGTTGTTGCACACATAACCCTGTTACAGTCATCCATTTAGCATGCCTTTAATCTCTTGGGATTGCATGGCTCTCATGAATATGACCTTTCTTATTTGTTTGGACTGACAATGTCCCCTTATGACAGTCTTGTTGTTCCAAGAGATGTTTCAAATCATGGTGGCATGTTTTAGTTCATGGTGGCATAGTTCTTGTATAAATGCTCTCATGACTTGTGACAGTCATAAAGGTTGTTCCAAATCAGACTGCTACTCCAATCACAACTCCCCCTGCTTCTTGTATGATGCATTATGATGAGCTATATGTATCTTTAGATGAACACAATATGCTGTATAAACATCACCTCTTGAAAGCACTACTACAGAGCACACATTCTTGTAAATACCTCATTTCTAAATGCACAATATACTTATTTTTCATGGGGCTATTGATCCCTTGAGAGGTAGAGGCATATGTGTAACCTCTATTTGTATGCAAGGAACAAGTCACTGCATTTCTCTTGATGCTGCCTTTTCATATGCAGTAAGATGCTTCATTTGTCATCTATCATTCAACTTTTTACTATTCACACACAATCTGTAGGCATTTCATTTGCCTATATCATTTCACTCTTGATTGTTACATGGTTGATAACCTTTCTCAACATCTGATTTATGCTTACGACAAAGATGAAACATCTTTGTATCTGGAAACCTATTAGAATGCCTTGAAAAGACTTAAAATTCCCTCAAGATGAAAAGAGGGCAGCATGCTGGGCTCAACCCTTGTGGGAGCCACATTTAACCCACATGCTGAAATTAGATGAAACCAAATAGTAACATAACTTCCCCTATACTTGCACAGGAAGAAAACAAGTTAGATAAAATAGTGAAGCTCATAATATGATTTGACTGATCAATCATCTGCTTTTCTTGATATCTGTGATGTGTATAGAACTATTTCAATGTCTTATGATAGTACATTATATGCTTGTTGAATACTGAAATGTGTATGATCAAAAAATGTGTCTTGAGTATTAACAATCTCTTTCTTTACCTCTACAGGTATCCTGAAACAGTGGAGCAACCTTCTGGAAGACTCAGGAGCAATCTAAAGATGCAACAGATCAACATCCATCCTCGCCACCCAGGCAATGATGGATGCCTTTTCCTTTTATATGCTTTTCCTTTTCTTCAATTATATAGTTTACTATTGTATTGCATTAGAAAAGTTATTCCCACGGCTTGTGTGGGACATTATTCATTCATGATTATCAATAAAGAACAACAGTTATGCAAAGTTTATGTAATAATTCTTTTGTACTTATTTTGCAAAACGGAACTGTAATTTATTAGATAACCTATCTGGCATATGAATGTAAGTTTTAAAAGCATAAAACAATGTGTACCTTTAACCCCTTCTGCAAGCACTATCTCAATTCAAACTAATTGAGCTGGAGGCTAAATTAGGTAACATTTTTGGTGACATCTGCTATATGTTTGCCTACTAAACATCCTGACTAGTTGCCTGAAGCTTATCCATTGGGCACAAAGTCACTTAGAAAGCTGACAGCCTCGAAAAATAGTCTTGTATATTGCAGCAACTCATTAGAACAATGCATGATACCTTGAAAACCTCACTCATCCTACCAAAACTCAGAAACAACTAACTAACTGTGCAAGAATGCACTTGGAGGAAAGAAGACTGCAAATAAACTATGTGCAAAGAGCACTTATTAGCTTGACAACTACCCTACCCTACACTACCCAGCAGTGGTAGTGCTCAGACATGACCATTCACTGGTTGTGAGAAAAAATTGCCCTTCCTTAACAACAAAGGATGCTTCAAATCCTTAAGATCAACCCAAAAGATGTATGTAAATAATAAACATTTGATTAACTACTGTAGAAAAATTTGGAACATCACAAAAGGCATACCTTCTTCACTTGATTGACCACCAAAGATGTTATTTTGAGGCATATAGATGTGATTAACTTGCTGCTCCACAGTTACAATCACATGCTTTGGCAGAATCGTGACTTGTAATTATGTGGACTCCTCCTTGGATAAATATCTGATTGGACACCCTTTTGAGAGGATAAAACTTGGCCTCTGACTGTTGTCTTCATGTTTATACACTGTTGTCTTTTCATATTGCTGATTAGACTGCTCCATTTGCAGTGTTTCCTCTAAAGATGTTATTTCACCTTCTATCTCAATTTCAATATGATGTGGAAGAGTTGGTTCACATAAATGAAATGACGGAATTCTTGCCTCCCTAGTCTGAATAGGCTAATCGCCTACTGATGGTTTATATTGCATCAAATCGTTATTAATGTTAGAACAAAAAACTTCTATGATGCTTAAAAACATGTTCTCATCTAACTCATAATCTTGTACTGAATCTAGATGAGTTTCTTCACTCTGATCACAGAGGCTCTCATCAAACCTTTCCTCTTGTTGTTCATTTCTTTCACCTTGCATGATAACCTACCATGTCAATTCCTCCTCCATGGTTAATGAATCATCTTCTTCTATTATAACAGCTAGTAATTGATCAAAGCTATTAGCTCTTTGAAGGTTCCTAGGAACAACAATCTCTTCATCTTCCAAAACAAGACTATCCTCATTTTGTTCTCAGTAGGCCAGCACTCTATAACAATCATTTGCATCCTCCTGTCGTCCCTTTGTTGTTGCCTTTGGTACGAGCAGCCTTTCCTCATTTGGCTCAACAAAACCAGGTAGCTGATCAAACAAAGAAATCAATTCTTCCTCCTTATGTGGTGCCTTCTCCAAACAAACTTGGGCATCCTGTCTTTGCAACCGAAGGCTTTCACCTTGTGACCTCTGTATGCTTCTTTCATTCATTTTATAAACAATGTTAGAAAACTCTTCAAATGAATCCAAACACAAAGGATTGAGTGTCAAGTTTGAACCAGGATCCTCTTCATAGGCATTATGTTCATATTCAGCTAGGAATGTAGCACAAACAATAGCAACCTCTTGCTCCACATCTAATTTTTCTAATTTGGTGGCACCAAGAGGGCTCTAAGAACCTTCAGCTGCTAGATTAAAACTTGGAATTTTGATTGGCCTGGGCTCAACAACCTTTTGCTCCTGCTCACCACACCAACCCGGAATCCTGATTGGTTTAGATTCTACTACCTTTTCCTCTTCCTAATTTTGGATTGGTATGGAAGGGATAACCTTAACAAGATTTGGCATTTTATAATCAGGATACCTAGTCCAAGAAGGCAGCCATGGTTGTTCAGTACTTTGATGGCTTGGTTCAAGTTCTTGATATGATTGAAACTGAGGATTAATGAACTGGTTTGACTGATTTTGTTCATTCATGGGCTCATGTAGGGACTGATCTTTAACATTGGCAGGACTATTACCCCTAAAACTTTGAATCACAAATTTAGAAGACCTACTTGGAGACTGAATAGAATTATTTAACTTGAAACTTGGAATTACAACTTTGGGGGTCTCTTCCTCTATTGGCTAATCTATTGAAGTAGAGGGATTTTGATAGAAGCAAAGAATGGAAAGAGCGGATTGAGCCTTCAACCTCTGAGCTTGGGCAAGCAAAAGTTTTATTTGTTCTTCTTTGGCTACAACTTGCCTAGCAAGAAATTCCTCTTCATACCTTCGTACCTCCACCTCTCTTTGATGAATATGAGCTTGATAAGCAAGCTCTTCTTGTTGCATATCATACTCCTATTCTTCTATGATAGCCTGTAATTTCCTTCGCAAGTCTAATGCTATCTCCTTGATACTCATGTTATTATCATCTTGAGGCTGATTCAAAGAGTAGTCATGCTGGTTATGAGAGAAATGATCTTCTTGCAAATCATTATAGGCATGGATAGGTTGCCAGGAAATAAAAGCAGGGGTGGGAGGGTGGTAAGCATGATACTCAGGCTGATAATCTACTGTTGGTGGGTTATTAGGAACAAAACCAGCAGCATACTCTGCTCGGTATGGCTGGTAAGAAGTGGCATAAGCAGGATTTATATGGAATGGTGGAAAATAAGACATATTTCTTTGAAATGAAGACATATTGCAGTATTTATATGAGCTAAAAATTCATTGAAATTCTTCACAATAATAAAAATCAGGTCTGATTCTTAGTAAAATAAGTACATACTAGCACTTGTCTTCTTGAAACTAGTAGTTATTTCTTTCCAGAGTCGCCAGGTGTGTAAAGAAAATACCTCCAAAATGCTGAAACTACTACTGTACACACCAAACAGTAGTAACAAAATGTATAAAATGGACTAAGAATCAGTTCACAGTCCCACCGGGCATGCCAAAAACTGTTGTCAATGAGATTTGCACCCTGTTGAACATGAAGTTCAACAATCTATTGAAACATGGGAAGACCTTTAAAGCTGTAGGTAACTTAAAAATAGAGGTCAACCTCTGGAGAAGGCTGACTTCCTATGGTGTCACCTAAAAAAACTACTTTCTATCCTACTGCTTTGACAAGGAAAAGGGTAAAGAAATGTACATAACCTGGTAAACTAAAAATGAACAAAAGGATTAAAAAGGTGATCCACCAAACTGAACTTGGGCATAAACTCAGATAATCAACACTTGCCTAAAATGATTGAAAATAAAACTTGCACAACTCATTCTTGTATGTCTTTGCATAAGTGTTTCATAATAAGGTCCTGATGCTCAGATTTCTAGAAGGAAGATGACTTCATAACTACAAGTCATTCACAAAATTTGACACAAATTATGACCTGCATAAGCAAATTCCTACATAAAGGTGCTGAACATGGGACAAAACTATAAGGAAATAACAGTACCTCACAAATAACTTGATCAAACCATTCGAATGCACATAATGAAGTAAGGAAAAAGAAGGCAAAACTCCAAAATCATTGATATTCAAGGTCTCCTCTGTTATTCATGTCCACAATGAGTTACAAACTGTCAAAATCTAAGCAAGGATTGTAAAAATCACAAGTCTCCAAAAATTGCATAATAAGAACTCCATGTAAATGAGTCTAAAGATGACTATATCCATCATCCAAGCAGTATTCCACCAAACAAGGACCCATCAACTGTTTTGGGTCGGATGCCTCCAAAAAGCCTAGGAAATAGAAACCAAAACTCCTCCAAAAAGAGTCCAATGTGTAGAAGAAGTCAACTTAACCAAGTCTAACATTAAGGCACAAGCAACTACCCCCTATATGCTCTCATTCCACTCAAGAAGCAAGTAAACACTCCTATATTCCTGGCACATGTTGTGTAACCACTCCAACCTCCTCCTATATTTCTTACACATGTTATTGCATAATTATATCCCATTTTGCATTTAAAATAGCAATATGACATAATAACTTATAACAATATTATTAAAGTCAAATGTTTTACATTATGAAATAATGCAAAAATGACAAAACTCCAATTCGACCTCACATAAATTAAGATAGGAAAAAAAAACCTTGAAGGGTTTCACATAGCACATATAATGGGGTCATGAAATTTTCCTAAGGCATTAGGAGGACCACGACTCACATTAAATGTTTTTACAAAAATAAAAAGATAAGGCAAAAAAACCTTAGCTTCTTCGAGAAGCTATTGTAGGAGAACCCTAACACAAAACTTGAAAACAAGTGAAAGAAAACATTCATTTCACTCACTAGCTTCTCCAAGAAACTTCTCCCGGCCAACAACGAGGGTTTCACTCTGCAACTTCTGGTGAAATTTAGAGGTTTCTGAAGTTCTTTACATACATCCCTGGCAATTTCATGCTCCTTGCAAGCTCTGATATAACAGGTAACATGCCTTTTAGCTTTCTGGACATTTCAAAACTTAAACTTTCTTTGTAATTTCTGAGTGTTTTATACAAAGCTTTCATGAAATGAATGAAGCATTTATGACTGTATGCTCGTATATCTTGTTATCTCTGTATTTTCCATTTCATGGCCTTGCATGATATGATCTAGATTTATGTAATTATTCCTCAAAAAAAAAAACCTTCAAGAATTTGTTTCCTATAGAAATGGCTTCATTTACTCTATTTTTGTGTATTATTTGGAAACTCAACTTAGTAATAATGATTTTTTGATTGCATTTCTTCCTGTAGCTAATAGGGTTTTCTTCAGTCATAGATGGGCTTGCTCTGTGACCGTGGCAAAATAATGTAATAATGCTGGCAGTTTTTTGCTTTTAACACAAACCCCTTATTGGTAGGTGAAACCCTTTGAACAATGCCCCCGTAATCATTTTCACCTACCACTATTCTTTTACCTTGACACTTCACAGTGTCCTTGCTCTTCTGTGCCTGGATATTTCCTACCTTAGTAGTGAATGAAAGATTTACTATGTTGTTACCCACTAACTTTGACAGAGGTCTATACTTGAAAGTAATGAATAGAATAGTGTCTTCTTTTTGCATTATGGCAGTGACTAGATAAGCACTAAATCATTGCATTAACAGTGATGAATAAGTCTACTGAGCACACTTTGCCATTTTCAAATGCTTGTATCAACTTTGTTCCCTGTGAAGTTTAAGCACATTTTATCACTGATGATAAGGACACACTGTTGTCCTTCTTTGATTTTCATGTATATATCCAGTTTGATTTGCATTATTCACTTGTATCAGTTATATTTGTAACTCTTCATGAAGTCTCCTATAGATACTATGAGCATATGATGAACATGTTGAAACTTTTGCTATCTCTTTACCAGGGATGTTATGCCTTCACAAGGGTCTTGTAAGAAAAATCTACAAGGAATATATGATCGTTCTTGGTATATTCCATTTGTAAATATACAATATAGTCAATTATTGATGCTGAACAATGTAAATGGTTTTGTAATACAGACCTTCAATCTATCATTCTGTTATACACTTGGCACAAATGAGACAATGGTGAACCACCTGTAGCTTCTGATGTGACACTATTTGTATGAGATATTCCTGCATTCTTATTATATCCATACTTCTACTTTCCATGTAGACACCTTGATGTTCTTGTTGCACACATAACCCTATTACAGTCATCCATTTAGCATGCCTTTAATCTCTTGGGATTGCATGGCTCTCATGAATATGACCTTTCTTATTTGTTTGGACTGACAATGTCCCCTTATGACAGTCCTGTTGTTCCAAGAGATGTTTCAAATCATGGTGGTATGCTTTAGTTCATGGTGGCACACTTCTTGTATAAATGCTCTCATGACTTGTGACAGTTGTAAAGGCTGTTCCAAATCAGACTGCTGCTCCAATCACAACTCCTTGTGCTTCTTGTATGATGCATTATGATGAGCTATATGTAGCTTTAGATGAACACAATATGTTGTATAAACATCACCTCTTGAAAGCACTACTACAGAGCACATATTCTTGTAAATACATCATTTCTAAATGTTGAGAGGTAGAGGCATATGTGTAACCTCTATTTGTATGCAAGGAACAAGTCACTACATTTCTCTTGATGCTGCCTTATCATATGCAGTAAGATGCTTCATTTGTCATCTATCATGATTGTTTACTATTCACACACAATCTGTAGGCATTTCATTTGCCTATGTCATTTCACTCTTGACTGTTACATGGTTGATAACCTTTCTCAACATTTGATTTATGCTTACGACAAAGATGAAACATCTTTGTATCTAGAAACCTATCAGAATGCCTTGAAAAGACTTAAAATTCCCCTAGGATGAAAAGAGGGCAGCATGCTGGGCTCAACCCTTGTGGGAGCCACATTTAACCCACATGTTGAAATCAGATGAAACCAAACAGTAACATAACTTCCCCAATACTTGCAGAGGAAGCAAACAAGTTAGATAAAATAGTGAAGTTCAGAATATGATTTGATTGATCAATCATCTGCTTTTCTTGATGTCTATGATGTGTATAGAATTGTTTGAATGTCTTATGATAGTACATTATATGCTTGTTGAATACTGAAATGTATATGATCAAAAAATGTGTCCTGAGCATTAACAAACTGTTTCTCAACCTCTGCAGGTATCCTGAAACAGTGGAGTAACCTTCTAGAAGACTCAGGAGCAATCTGAAGATGCAACAGATCAACGTCCATCCTCACCACCCAGGCAATGATGGACACCTTTTCCTTTTATATGCTTTTCCTTTTCTTCAATTATATAGTTTACTATTGTATTGCATTAGAAAAGTTATTCCAACGGCTTGTGTGGGACATTATTGGTTCATGATTATCAATAAAGAACAACAGTTATGCAAAGTTTATGTAATCATTCTTTTGTACTTATTTTACAAAACTGAGCTGTAATTTATTAGATAACCTATCTGGCATATGAATGTAACTTTTAAAAGCATAAAACAATGTGTACCTTTAACCCCTTCTACAAACACTATCTCAGTTCAAACTAATTGAGTTGGAGGCTAAATTAGGTAATACCTACAAAATGAGATGCAAAGATGGGAACCTGTAACATAGATTCTTGCCAAAAACTATGTCTCTACCTCAAAGTTGTACTAGAAAAACATGTAGAGCTCAAAGGTGATTGCAGCTAAGGAGAATGCTCAAAAATGTCTTCTTGTTTTCATGTCTGTCTCTAGAGAGCTTTTAATCAAAAATATTTCCTTTTTCATCTCTTCCAGTGACTAATACCACTTACTAATTTTCTAGATTTCTCTAGATTTGGTTTATAAAATCATGTTAAGAATAGTCGGGTGTGTCTGTAAGGCAACTACTAGTGGTCATCATGAGGGGGATGCATGTAAGTGTAGCATACACTTTGTGGAGCTATAATACATGAGATGCCAGTGCGTCGAATAGACATCTATGTGTTGCGTTGTCGTCTTGGAGAAATGGACGTAGATTTGGAATGAGGGTGTAGAAATGTCATGAGGATAACCCTTCAATACAGATTTTTAAAATAATTTGATTCAGGGAGGATAAACTTAAGTTGAGCCACATGAGGGAACATTAAGGCAAGTGCAAGACATAACATGAAATTGTAGGGTATTAAATTTATGATGTTACATTTCACTTCCACTATAGCAGGTTGAAGGTGCTAAGTACTAAGCATGCTAAACTGTATAAATGAAATATCTGAAATGAAGTTTATTTATAAAAAGGATATTGTAGGGTTGTAGAGGTTATTCAAGTGGAAATCAAGATGCCCCTAGTTTAGAACCTACAAAACCATAGTATTAGAATTGCAAGCCCTGCAAAACCACAATAACATGTAATCCTATAAGGTAGGAAAATAAAGGAAATTAGATCTAATATAATTTACAAAGAAAGTGTGTTAGCAAATCATATGATCTAATACACAGAAGAGGGAAAACATAAACATATAGTACACAAAAAATAAAATCCCACACATACAAGAAAAATAAAAAGGTAAAATGCCTCGGGGGTTGGACAAATGCTTCAGGGCGCAACAAAGTGCTATAGTGAGAAATGGAAAAATGCTTTAGGGAGCTGAATAGTGCTATAGAAAGCAATGGTAAAATGCTTTAGGGAGTGAGGTTATGAATGTGCTTGGTATGAGGTAGTGTAATAAGGGTGTCACCAAGGAAGGACATAAAAGAAATCATAGAAACAAGCAAATTTTATTGAAGAAACACTAAGGGATCTACATGCTTGGGGTTAGTATAAATATATCAGGAGTGATAATCGTGAAGGGACAAAGATGAAACTATTATCATTCCCAAAGCATGTAGAACAACAAGAACATAGGAGTATGAAAAATATAAAAAAAAAGGTTTTGGGTCAACATGGAAGAGACGTAAATGTCTATATACTTTGCATCATCCCCAAAATATCAAAAAATTCAAGGATATGACAGATAGAAGAGGTCAAATACATAGAGAAGAATGTCACGATATTTTCTTTTCCTTTGTATCCATGTCCCTATGAGGAAAGAATGATTCCTCGAAGAGAAACTAAAAAATACACATCAAGAAAGCACATAGGGATAAAAGAACAATTAGGAAAACAACATATACATACAAATAGGTGATACAAAGGTACCACTACTCAAGGTTAGAAACCAATAGGTCATATTTTCCCAATCTCATTCATTATGGTGGGATGGAGGCTGACAAGCTAGTGGGACCACAACTAGAGTAGTACTGGGAGAAGATCCCTCACCAGGATGTGGAAGGATGATTATAGGAGAAACATCCTTCTCAGCATCCTCAAGTGAGGTAAGTGTCAATAATTTCATAAAAATCAATGACAATGAAGGAATGTCTACACTAGTTCCAGACATAGGTTCAGGTTATTAGAGGAAGGTGTCAGAATTGTCCTTTTGTAGAGGACCATCTATTGTTGTTGCTCAATACTTATATTAGGGACAAGATCCACATGATCAACGTAGGTAGGTGGAGAAGGAACCTCCATTGAATCAGGATTGGATGAGGAAGACCTCAAAGATGAAGGGGGAATGTTGGTTTTTTATTTGTAGTATGGTGGTGTGGGATAACATTTTTTCTTGTGCTTGAGTTATGAGTGTGAAATGTCTATGTCGATTGTGGTAGTACGAAGAACATTTGGGAAAACTTGGTGACCAATTTGATGGAATGGCATTAGAGTGACTAATGTCTCTTTAGGAATAACAAAAACATTAGGTAGGTTAAGTGGTTTGGAGAAGGGTGGATAGTCTAGTGTGATAGGGATGATCGGAGGGTTATGAGAAGGAGCCATGAAAAATTAGACTTCCCTAATACTAGATTGTCTTGGATCCTAGGGTGACGCATCAGAGTTGGAATCACCAGCCTGGGCTCTAGCCATTACATGTTAATAATTCTTACGAGCTTGTGCAAGTTGGTTGCATCTAGTGTAGGATGAAGGCTCGATAGAGTCTATTTGCATAGGTTACTTTTCCCCAACTGTCACAATGATGGTGGAGGATTAGAAGCAACAACTAGAGGTTAGATGGTTTCAAAAGTAGAAGTAGATTTTTGGAATAATGGTGCTTTCCCCTAGCCATGGTATAAGAAACAAGGGGTGGAATTGTTGAGTACTGTCAAGAATTATGAGGATGAGGAGAATAATTCAATGCAAGCTACTTTCCTTTTACTTTTTCTAATATATGAAGATGAATGGGAGAAAACATTGCCAGTGTGGTTACCTCCAGATGGAGAAGCCCAGAAAGCATGGGCTTAGGAGTGGAAGGACTAGGTTTGGATGTTAGGAGAGCTCTGGGACCATCTCGACTCTCCTTGTATCATAAGCAGGCTTTGAACAAAAAGTATACATGAGGTTGAAGTGGTTCAAAAGGAGTAGGCCAAATATAATCTAGGGAAAATTTCTCCACTACTAGAGGGGTTGGAAACCACTATGAGAAATATGTATATGACTCTATTATGTGGGAATTTAAGGCACTTATAAACTGATTAGGAGGCTACTTGCATTTATGTGAGCTAAGGCTAGTCTAGTAAGACTCGAAAGTGATCCAATGTAGGAATGATGGAAAATAAGATGTTCAGGGACTTCAGTTCCACCTGGATTGACAAGGTAATCAATCCCAATTTGGGAAGGCACATACTGTCATGGGTTCTAATGGATATGTTAGATAGTTCATATGTTTCCTTGTGAAGATGATTAATGTAAAGGAATTCCTCTATAATAATGTTTATAGCATTGACAGGGTCAATCAAAATACCAGAAATGACTTTTTGATTAACTTGAGCAATAATGTAAAGAGGGTCATCTAGTACATTTGGAACAGTGTTGGCTGGAGAAAATGTGATGATGGACTCATTAGTGGATTTTCTCTGAGACATCTAAGGTTAGGCTTTCACTACTCCTATTATGGCATGGAAATAAGAGGTAGATGAACCAATCTCATCTTCCAATTTGGGAGATGAAGAGTCCAAATTTGCAAAGTTAGAAGAGTGTGGGGGAAATGGATTTGTATATATTTGAATATTTTGGTTTGGCTTGGGTATAGATTTATTTCCTTTATCAACTTCTCAAGAGACCTAGATAGTGTTTGAGTTGATGAGGTCCTACACAATTTTATTAAGGCCCATGCATCACTCGATGTCATGTCCTAGTATTCGATGAAATTGGCAAAAGGATTTCACATCATAATTATTAGGATGTGATTTATTTGGATCAAGAGGCCTAATGGGTGGAAAATGCACTAAGTTGTGAGTAAGGAGCTATTGCAACATAGATTAAAGAGACTCAGATAAAGGCATGAATTATCTAAATTTTTTCCTCAAATTGATAAAATCCATGGCCTTTAATACAAGAGAGGTGGCTACGTTATTACTAATGATGGTAGAAGATGTGTTCTTGAGGTAATTTGTGGTCCCCTTTCTAATGTTTTTATTTGGATTATTTAAAGATTCAGCAAGGGTTGATGGAGTAGAAGATGTTTCAAATTAATCAAGGGATTGTTATTAATCTTTAAGGGCAATGCACAAGTGGATAAAACACATGTATCTCATGCTTAGGATATTCTCTTTGAGTGAAGTTTGAAGGTTTCTAATAAAGAGCCTTTGCACATCAAAGTTAGGGAGAGGGAACAATATTTGTGAGAACAACAATTGATATAGAAAGATGAAGTTGGTCACCTTCTCTTGGCTCCCTTGCTTGCAATAGAATAATGTGATGAATGACTTCTGAGGGAATATATTTGTTTGAAAGTCTTGTAAGAATCAGTTGACAAGTTGACTAAAAGAATTTATGGAATGGTCAAGGAGTGAACAAAACCAATCCAATGTGTTGTCTTTCAATGAACATAGGAAAAGTTTTTCTAACAACTTATCCTAGAAGATAAAGTCTATGCATAATGCTATGAATGTTGACACATGGATCTAAAGGTCCCCTTTGTTGTATTTTTCAAATTTAAAAACTTCAAAACCTGTAGGCAATGGATAGCCAAAATGTGCAATGATAGTGAACTGTGGAAAACATAAGGTGATATGATAGGTTGGGAGGAGGAAGCTGAAAGATAAGAAAGTTGTTGGAGACATTAACGCTTTACATGAGTTGGTTTACAATGAGATCTATTGTGTGTAAAGGAGGTTTAGTGGTGGCAGGCATAGGGATGATAGATGATGGTATGAATGTCATAGATTGAGTGAGAAAAATTTGCACAACCATCGAGTGTGAAGAAATAGAGTGTCCACTGAATAATAATGGTTGAGAAGGAGGAATGAACCCATACGAATGGATAACATTCCTCACTATTCCCATCGATGTGACATTTTGTGGAATAGTAGTGGTCATTTATGTAGGTGTAGATGTATAAATAGTAGAGGTGGGCAATGACATAGAAACTTGAGTGCATGTGACATGATGATAAGAGGTCTAGGTGGTCTCATGAGAAGCCACTAGAGTAGGTACATCATTATAAATAATGTGGGCTAGTCCATGCAATAAGTCAACACCTTCAGGGTGAGTTGCTAACATCTTTCTAAGGGCTTTTGCAATAGACAGTCTAGTGTCATAACATGCCTCCTAATTCAAAAATGTCTAAAAATCCTAAAGATGTTGTTCCAAGTTTTGAATTTGGGAAGACAAGGGTCTCAATGCATTCTCAAGATTAAAGTTTGGTTCTATGTTAGGAAATCTCATGGTTAACATAGAAGGTATTATGGATGATCTTGGAAGAAGGATTTCTAGAATAGGCAATGTGGTGATAGTAGGATAATACAAAACCAAAGGGATATTGGTTGTGATTGTAGTTAGGGTGGCAAAAGATTGAGATTTAGACATGTTTTTGTAGCTTATATGCACAATGTCATCAAAATGAAAAGACTGGGTCATAAACCTCACAAAATTGGTCCTACAACACATAGTGTAAAATGTTTGATCAAGAAATCAAAAGGTTTTTGAAAAGTAGTTTCATGTTGGGTTGACCAGAGATGTGGATGAGGAAAAAGAGCTCTTACTTAATTCCTTTCCAACACTAAATTAAAATCTCTTTTGCAAACTAAATTAAAATTTCTCAAAATTAATTTGAGTCTACAAATAACAGATAGATTTTGTAGTTTTCTAGAAAATAGAATGATTAAATCACGGAAAGGAGACTTGATCACAAAATAATGATGAAAACATAACCTACAACTAAGAGAAGGGATTCTTGGCCCTAGATGAAAGCACACTTCATAGATGTGTTGATAACCGAGAGGGGGGAGTGAATCAGTTATCTAAATTAATTTAACTTTCTGTTCTTCTTTAACAACTAGTGCAGCATCAAAACAAATAAGCATTCATAATCATGAAAGAAGAAACAAATTCAAGATACATAACACAATGATTTTGACGTGGAAAATCCTGTTAAGGGAAAAACCACGGGGTGACTAACCCAAGATTGTATTCTCTGTTAAAAGAATAAGATAGTACAAAATGGCACTTGCCAATTAGGGCTCACTGCCCGAGCACACTGCTCACAAGATGCTCATTGCCTACAATAGTTTATACAAGGAAACTAGATACTTGAACTGATGAGAAGCATCCACATATGTTGAGGTTTAGTTCTGGTTAGGCTCAATACACTGATCTGCTACACTTCATTCTTCCTCTTCTTTGGTATTGCTGTCCTGTCACATACCAGACTTGCCTTACTACTTCCACACTACTCTTCTACTTTTATTCGCACACTTCAACACACAACACACACCTTCATACCAAAATCAATCTGGTATATATATCCGCACCAAGGATTTCATCCACTTTCTAGTCGGCATCCAGAATACTTACTATTTTCCCAAACTCTTGGTCTGTCGGCTGAATCCTTGCTTATCAAGTGATGCGTATCAAAGAGATGCTCATAGAAGTCATCAATCATGTCGGCCAATCATGAATGATACCTTAGTAAGCTTGATCACCATCAATATATCATCCGGATCAAGGTCTGATGCATTGTCGATCAGTTCTTCCTCAGTCTACTCTGCCAAACAGGAACCCAATACTTAGGTGCTTATATCTCTTCAGTCTTTCATCACCGGAGGCTCAATCCCTGGAATCTATCAGTCAAGGTACTCCTCTTGACTTCCCCAAGTCCGTACTTTACATAGATACTTCCTCTAAGAGATCCGGACCTGATTGTCAGACCTTGCTGCATACTCTGTTCTTGGTCACCGGACCAAATTACTCTACAATCTGACTTCCAGTATAGACACACCATGTTCTGTGGATGGGTGAGATGAACTTTGTTGCCATCAATGACAACACTCATGAAGCTACAATGTGTCTCTTGCCAACAATCTCCCCCTTTGGCATTGATGGCAACACTTAGTGAAAAATGACTAAGTGTTAAACTAAACTCCCCCTTGGCTGATGCTTTGTTCTAATGTACATTTTTCCAGAGCTCCCCCTTAGCTATGCTCCACATTTTTCACTGCTCCTCACTCCCCCTTTGACATCAATGGAAAAGGGTAGGGTCTGCAAACCAAAATTTCCCAAAAATAATCTATACTTAGCCACATAAGTATATATACATGCTATACTTACATATACTGAAGTATATCTACAAAAGTATTCTTCAACTATACAACTTCTATCACCCAACTCTGCTTCATCCTATCCAAAATTGAGATGTGACCACTCAACAGGAATGCAAAAGCTTCTGCCGTTTTCAGATTTGTCGGATCACTGGTCTGAGCTGTCGTCTGAGCATCACTTACAGCCTCATGCATGGCTTCTAACTTAGGGATAATTATCCCTCTAAGTTCACTCAACCTATTTATTCTATTTTTCTTCTCCTTCTCAAGCTTCTTTATTTCATTTGTGACTACAATAGTCTGACACTCTTGATTTACTATGGAAGAGGAGAGAGGATCAAAACTTTGAGATAAACTTAACAGTTTATCCTCTTGCTCTTTTACTTTCTTCTTAATATCCTTGGTCACTTTAGGCTAGGATAAACAAAATTTATAGATATCTCTACCATCTTTAAGAGCATTTTCCAAGCTCTTTATTCCAATATCCATAACTCTCCTATCATTTGTTATTAGACCCTATACTTCAGAGAATCTTTTTCCCAAAAACTCCTTCCGGACCTTTTCTTCTACTGACTTCTCTAAGGAATCAAAATGTGTATGAATAGAATTTACAAGAGACTTTAGATTACCGGATGTGGAGGCCGAAGGATCCTTTTGGAAGGATGGCATGATCTTCTCCAATACACCGGATGCAGCTTCTATGAGCTCACAGTCTTCCATGTGAGACTTCAGGAGTTTTTCTTTTGCCTTTGCTTGAGTAAAGGATGCTAGCTTCATGGATTGAACTGGGGAGAGGGAATCAAAATTGAATGGACCTTGAAGAAGTTCTGGTTCATCAAATTCCATCATCTCTTTGGTTAAGAAATCTTTGACTGCTTCTACTATGTCTCTTGCCGGTGACAGGGTTTTCTCCCCTTCTGCAGTCTTAGCATTGTCATCTGTGGTCTTTTCTGTTTGACCTTCTTCACTTCCCTTTACTTGTTGTTCTTGACTGATGCTCTCTTCTTTTCTTTCTTCTCCTTCAGTTCCGGAGTATGTAGGAGGATCCGGAAGAGAAGTGTCTTCTTCTTTACGAACTTCCTTTTCCAGAGAAGAGAAATCTAAGTCTTTAGCTTTCTCTTCACTTGTCTCCTTTGCCTCTTCTGTCACTGTCTCAGTAGATTCTTCTTTATCATCCATGGCTGAGGGATCATCACCTAAGTCCTCTATAATAGGAATATTGAATCTTTTGTATGCATTCCGGAGGATGTCTTATGTTTCTTTGGCCACCTTGTCAGTTTCTCCAAGCATAAGCTGATTCATCCTAGCTTTGCTTCGGAACTCATCCTTGCAATCTTTGAAGATCATATTCTTTTGCTTAGGGGTGATAGAAGGATAGAGATGAATGGCTATCTGTTCCCGGATCTCCATATCCTTTTCTTTAGCATTATTCTTTCTGATTTCAAGTTCCTTCTCAAGGCTTTTAGGAATTAGAGATATGATTTTGATGAAAGCTTTGTTGTAGATATTTAGATACCTGACTGTGCCATCTTGCAGGATCTTCTGGTCAGCTTCACTACATTCATAATAGAATTCTGTTAATGTTTTCAGGTTTCCATCCACAGTAATTGCCTTGATGATATCGTCAAGAGTAGGCTTCTCAACACTTTTATCTATCTTTTCTTCTTCCTTGTCTAGACCGGTAGAGGATTCTCTAGATACTTTCTTCTTCTTCTTCATCTTCTTGATCTCTTCATCAGATTCTGTCTCTTCATCATCTTTGAGGCTTGTGTATGATCTTGTAGCCTTTGTCTTTGTTCTCTTTTCTCCTTTACCGAATGATTTTGCTTCCAGTTTTGATGCCTTTGAGCTCTTAGCAGTGGCAGGTACAGAGCTCTTAGAGGATCTGGTTTGGGAGGGGGCTTCTACCAGAGTACTCTCCTTTTCTACTTCTTCCTTTTCTTTCTCTGCCCTTTCCATCTTTTCTCTATTTGCATCAAGTGCCTCTTTTGATATGCCATACCTTTTGGCAACATTCTCTACTTCTTTTCTCTCTTTTCTCTTCATCTCCGGTTGTCTAAGCTCCACATGGTTCTTCACACTTAGCTCTTCAAAGGTTCCAAACCTTTCTGCCTTAGGATCCTTGGGTGGACTAAGCATGTGTTGAACATGTAGCTCTACAATTTTCTCATCTACTTCATACCCTATTGGCATGATCCATACTATTCTTGGTTCTACTGCCTCCATCAGACATTGATCAATGTCTACCATAAAGCACACTGTATCCTTGTATTTTTCAACTAGGGATTGGGGAATTCTTTCTCTAGCCTGCATCATGCTTTGGAAGTTTTTGAAGTAACCCCATAGTGCTGTGTTTTGTGCCTTGGCATCACCAAGCCCATACAAGTAATCTCTTATTTGAATTGCAACAGGTCTGTCATTCTGCCATACCCAACCACTGGACCCGGGCAGCTCATTCATATAGTAGAAGAACAAACACAGTATCAGCCCACCATACTTGAAAGAGTTCTTCTTGTCCTTGATCTTTTGTAGGTTTTCCATCAGTTGGCTCAGAAGGAGTTCACAAAGATCATAATCTGCATTCTTCCTCAACATTTCATAAGCAGTGTAGATTATTGTTCCGGATATAGATATTTCTCTGCTGGAGTGATATATCTTGTAGCCAATAATCATGGAGGCAAACTTGATGTCTAGATCTATGATATCCTCAACTGTCATTGCTCTTTTATCAAATTTAGATCCGGTAGCCTCACTCACAGTTTGGTTTTTCACTGATTTTAGAGTAGGTAACCCACCGGATGAGTGCAATCTGGTTATTGCCCTAATTGCTTCCTTGGTTATCTTGAATGGCCTCATCAACCATATAAAGTTGTCATGCATTCTGCTCAAAACATACCAGACCTAATCATCTTCATCAAAACAGGGGAAATGAATGCACTGTCCAAAGTGTTTATCCCAGATGGCCTTATACTAAGGATTTAGTTCAAATGATTCATCTATCAGTTCCTTGTGGTAGATATCCATCAGCTTGGATTCACCAAATTCTTCAATGTTTACGTGAATGTAAACCCTAACGTCTTCTACATGCAGAATTCCATGTGGAATGCTAGAAAATGCACCTAGGGGATCAACTTCTAGGGATTTATAGGGATGTTTTCTGAATTTAGGGTGCGGCCTATCAGTGATCTTCACCACATTTGGAGTAGCCATCTTTCAAAGATTCACAGAGAGATTTTCAAGAGCGAAAAATACCTTTTACGCTTCTAGTGTTCATGATATGAACTGGATCAGATTGTTGGATGAATCAACTTCTGCAGTTGATCTTTGATGGGCTTGAGGTAATTTGTTGCAGAGCTCCTTTTCTCTTCTTCTCGAATGTAAAATGAGAAAATGTTGAATAAGAGAACCCTTATATTTCTCTGCAAACCCTAATTTCATATTGTAATAAATGAGCAACTTAAGTCATTCCAGTTTGCCTTGTTCTCCTTGTTATGAGAAAAATCTTTTCCAGATTACTGAGAAGCATTTAGAGTTGTTCTTGGTGATGATTGACAATCTATCTTCCTTTCTCCAAACATTTCATCTATTCGCAGATCAAGATTCCTTAGTTTGAATCATATCGAATCTAACTGTGAAAGACCTACTTCTTACCGGATGACTGTTGAACCAGATTAGTCTTGGAAGATTAACCTATTCAAAACTTCTTGCAGATCTTCCATCTCTTTACCAAAGCTTATTTAGATGTTCCTCTGTGAACCCTTTAATCCACAACTTTCCTTGTGCCAATTTTAGGCACCAATTAACTGGCTGGGGGAAAATGTTTTTCCTTGTGTCTCCCCCTGAGCCAAAGCTCACCATTTAATTTCTGGAAGGTATATCAGCACCAGATTCTGGTGCAGATCCATCCCCAACATTTTTTGTACTTCTTTTCATCCAAATCTTGTTCATCTCCCTTTTAACTTCATCCGCATTCACTTTTCCTTTTCCTTTGTCTTGATTCTGATTATGATGAACCGGACCCCTTTTATCCTGATTCTTACTTCTACAGAATTTGGCAATATGACCGGATCTATTGCAATTGTAGTAAACAACATTTCTTTGCATATTTGACTGATATCCTCTTGATCTACACTGATTAGCCATATGTCCCATTCTATTGCATGCAAAACATCTACCATTGAATGAATTGTTCATTTGCATATTTCTGCATTCATGAGTTTTGTGACCATACCTTTTGCAATTAAAGCACTGTCCGGAGAAGGATGAATTAATCTAATTCATTCTTCTTCTGCACTGATTTGCTTTATGACCAAAGTTATTGCAATTGTGGTAGTATCCATTGAAGGAAGGATATCTTTGAGCATTTGGTTGCCTTACCGGAGGTCTTCTAGGCCTATTTGGATTTTCTGATCTGGAGTTCTTCTGACCGAATCCAGAGCTTTCACCTTTTTCATATCCCAAGCCTTGCTTGTCATCTACCCTTTTTTGGCTTTGAAGAAGAACTTCAAGTTGAGCAGAGCTTATCTTGAATTTCTCTTTGTATTCATTTGTTGTTTGAAGATCCCTTTTAAGAGTGTCAATCTGATTCTCAAGTTGTTCTTCATTATCTCTAGCTTCTTCAAGATTAGATTCTAGATGCCTAATTATTCTATCCATTTTGTGGCAGTCTTCTGATTTCTCCTTGAGAGATTGTCTTAGATCATCTTCAGTTTTTCTTTTCTCTTCAATTTCTTGAGTGAATTTCATAACTCCTGATTCCATTTCATGTCTTGCCATAATGACCTCTTTTGATAACTTTTTACATAACTTAGTTTTCTCCTTCAGATCTTTATTTGTATCATTGGCTTCACCTTGACTTTCCAATTGCTGAAGTAGATCCTTTCTCTTTTTCATAGAGATACTCAGTTTCCCTTTTAGTTCATTTATGAAATCATCAGCCTGTTTGAGTCTTTCCTTCAATTCATTGACTTCAGAGTTAGATTGCTCAAGATCATCTAGGGCAGACTAAAGTTGTTCCCTCATACCATACACATCCATTTGAATTCCCAGATCTTCCTCAAGCTGTTAGGCTTTGTTTGGAGGAACTAACCTCTGATACCAATTGTTGATAACTGAGAGGGGGGGTGAATCAGTTTTCTAAATTAATTTAACTTTCTGTTCTTCTTTAACAACTAGTGCAGCATCAAAACAAATAAGCATTCATAATCATGAAAGAAGAAACAAAGTCAAGATACATAACATAATGATTTTGACGTGGAAAACCCTATTAAGGGATAAACCACGGGGTGACTAACCCAAGATTGTATTCTCTGTTAAAAGAATAAGATAGTACAAAATGGCACTTGCCAATTAGGGCTCACTACCCGAGCACACTGCTCACAAGAGGCTCACTGCCTACAATAGTTTATACAAGGAAACTAGATAATTGAACTGATGAGAAGCATCCACATATGCTGAGGTTCAGTTCTAGTTGCTCAATACACTGATCTAATGTACTTCATTCTTCCTCTTCTTTGGTACTGTTGTCCTGTCACATACCAGACCTGCCTTACTACTTCCACACTACTCTTCTGCTTTGATTCACACACTTCAACACACAACACACACCTTCATACCGAAATCAATTTGGTATATATATCTGCACCAAGTATTTCATCCACTTTCTAGTCGGCATCCAGAATACTTACTATTTTCCCAAACTCTTAGTCTGTTGGCTGAATCCTTGCTTATCAAGTGATGAGTATCAAAGAGATGCTCATAGAAGTCATCAATCATGTCAATCAATCATGAATGATACCTTAGTAAGCTTGATCACCATCAATATCTCATCCGGATCAAGGTCTGATGCTCTGCCAGTCAGTTCTTCCTCAGTCTACTTTGCTAAACAGGAACCCAATACTTAGGTGCTTATATCTCTTCAGTCTTTCATCACCAGAGGCTCAATCCCTAGAATCTATCAGTCAAGGTACTCCTCTTAACCTCCCCAAGTCCACACTTTACATAGATACTTCCTCTGAGAGATCTGGACCTGATTGTCAGACCTTGCTGCATACTCTGTTCTTGGTCACTGGACCAAGTTACTCTACAATCTGACTTCCGATATAGACACACCATGTCCTGCGGATGGGTGAGATGAACTTTGTTGCCATCAATGACAACACTCATGAAGCTACAATGTGTCTCTTGCCAACAAGATGATGTGCGCCATGCTATCGTACGTATGGTACAATGTGGTCAGTTAGCATAGTAAGTTTCAGTTTTTATCTTTTCAACAATTTCCAGATCAGCCTATAGATTTTCTTGATATCCCTACACAATCAACGACAAAAGAGAAGATGAGCATAATATCTGGATAGTGCAAGTAAAACAAAAATACAATGATTAATCTACAAAAATAGTAAGATAAACCTTAATCAAACCTCCATGCAATTGATCTCCTTCAAATGGCCTACTTCTAAGAGAATAGAGAAGAAGGTTGAGACTACTAAGGAGCTTTCTGAGAATGGCCAAGCCCCTACTTTGGTCTTTTAACCTCTAGGACTAGTCAAATGATAAAAATATTAGAAACTTGTGTGCACCTATCCTAAGTGTGTCTAGGATTGGAGATGTAGTGACATAAGATGCTAGGAGTACCTCCCTAGTTTGTGGGGAAGAATACTAGGCCTAGTGTGCAAATAACAAAGATGGAAAATGGTAAAAGGTAAAGGGATTGGGTAAATGGATGGATTTGTAGTAGTAACAAATTCAAGAGAATGGTCAATGGAGAGGTAGAGATTTTCTAAGGATCCACTTCTAGTGTTCTTTTTGGGAATTTGATCACAAAATACAGGGCTCTTATGGAGCTCGATTCCTATGAAGTTTTCAAAGAGATTTTAGAGAGCAAATGCATATGCTACTTATTGAAATGTTTAATAGAGATGAGCTTTTTGAAAATGCTGCAAAAATCTCAGAGGAATCCCCAAGAGAAACTCCAACCATTAGGTCACTCTCATGAGATATTCTTTCCTTGAGTTTCAACCTACAAAATAGGATGTGAAGATGGGAACCTATAACAAAGATTCTTGCCAAAACATTTCTCTACCTCAAAGTTGTACTAGCAAAACTATAAATCTCAAAGGTGATTTCAACTAAGGAGGATGCTCAAAATTTTCTTCTTATTTTTGTGTGTCTTTGAAGAGCTTTTAATCATAAATCTTGTCTTTTTCATCTCTTCTAGTAACTAATACCACTTACTAATTTTATGGATTCCATTAGATTTGGTTTAGAAAATCATTTAAAAAATAGTTTGGTGCATATACGGGTGTGTTATGATTGCTAATGGTCATCATGAGGTGGTTGCATGAAAGTGTAGTGTACACTTCATGGAGTTGTACAACATAGGACACTAACACATCATGTAGAATTTTTTGCGTTGCACTTTCATCTTGGGAAAATGGACTTGGATTTGGCATGAGGGTGCATAAATGTTGTGAGGAAAACCCTTCAATATAGCTTTTGGAAATAATTTGATTCAAGGAAGATAAATTTAAGTTGATCTACATGAGGGAACATTAAGGAGGGTGTACGACATAACATGAAATTGCAAGGTGTGCAATCCAATGCGTTTTCTTTCAAATAACGTAGGAAAAGTTTTCCTAACAACTCATCTTAGAAGATAAAGTGTGCATAATATTGTGAATCTTGGCACATGAGTCTGAGGGTCCCCTTTGCAATTTTATTTTTCAAGTCTAGGAACTCCAAAACCTATAGGCAATGGGGTAGCCAGAATGTCTAATGACAGTGGATTGCAACAAACATAAGTTGATATGATAGATTGGGAGGAGGTAGTTGAAGGAGAGGCAAGTCAAATGATAAAAATATTGGAAACTTGTGTGCACCTATCCTAAGTGTGTCTAGGATTGGGGATGTAGTGACAAAAGATGCTAGGAGTACCTCCCTAGTCTATGGGGAAGAATACTAGGCCTAGTGTGCAAATAACAAAGATGGCAAATGGTAAAAGGTAATGGGATTGGGTAAATGGATAGATTTGTAGTAGAAAAAAATTCAAGAGAATTCTCAATGGAGAGGTAGAGATTTTCTAAGGATCTACTTCTAGTGTTCTTTTTGGGAATTTGATCACAAAATATAGGGCTCTTAGGGAGCTCGATTCCTATGAAGTTTTCAATGAGATTTTAGAGAGCAAATGTATATGCTACTTATTGAAATGTTTAATAGAGATGAGATTTTTGAAAATGGTGCAAAAAGATCAAAGGAATCCCCAAGAGAAACTCCAACCATTAAGCCACTCGCACGAGCTATTCTTTCCTTGAGTTTCAACCTACAAAATAAGATGTGAAGATGGGAACCTATAACAAAGATTCTTGCCAAAAAGTTTCTCTACCTCAAAGTTGTACTAGAAAAACTATAAATCTCAAAGGTGATTGCAACTAAGGAGAATGCTCAAAATTTTCTTCTTATTTTTGTGTGTGTCTTTGAAGAGCTTTTAATCATAAATCTTGCCTTTTTCATCTCTTCTAGTAAATAATACTAACTAATTTTATGGATTCCTCTGAATTTGGTTTAGAAAATCATTTAAATAATAGTTTGGTACATCTGCGGGGGTGTTATGATTGCTAATGGTCATCATGAGGTGGCCGCATAAAAGTGTAATGTACACTTCATGGAGTTGTACGACATAGGACACTAGCACATCATGTAGAAATTTGTGCGTTGCACTTTCATCTTGAGAAAATGGACTTGGATTTGGCATGAGGGTACATAAATGTTGTGAGGATAACCCTTCAATACAACTTTTGGAAATAATTTGATTCAAGGAAGATAAACTTAAGTTGATATACATGAGGGAACATTAAGGAAGGTGTACGACATAACATGAAATTGTAAGGTGTGCAATTCAATGCGTTGTCTTTCAAAGAACACGGGAAAAGTTTTGCTAACAACTCATCCTAGAAGATAAAGTGTGCATATTATTGTGAATGTTGACACATGAGTCTGAGGGTCTCCTTTGCAATTTTATTTTTTAAGTCTAGGAACTCCAAAACCTATAGGCAATGGGGTAGCTAGAATGTCCAATGACAGTGGGTTGCAACAAACATAAGTTGATATGATATATTGGGAGGAGGTAGTTGAAGGAGAAGCAAGTTGTTGTTGGAGACTACTAATGCTTTGCATGAGTTGGTTGAAAATGAGATCTATTGTATGTAAAGGAGCTATAGTGGTGGTGGGAATAGGGATTCTAGATGATGGTATGAATGTCATAGATTGAGTTGGAAAAGTATGTGCAACCATAGAATGTGAAGCAATAGAGTGTCCACCAAAGGATAGTTGTTGACAAGGGGAATGAACCCATATGAATGGATAGGATTCCTCACCATTCCCATCAATGTGACATTCTATGGAATGGTAGTGGTCATTTATGTAGGTGTAGGTTATAAATAGTAGAGGTGGGTAGTGTTGATGATGATTATTAGTCATAACAACATGCATAAAAATTTACACAACTAACCTTTATTATATTGAAAAGTATGATCAATTTGGAACAAATTGATGAGTCCAAGTCTCCATTGATCAGGTCATGATCATCTGACATTACTCAGAGGTTGATGTGACATGTTGCTTTCCATTTCAAGGGTCTTACACTGTATGTATGGTAAATCATTTCCTGTATGATCAATTATGCACCTGTGTACTGTAAATTCACTTTACAAACAAGGTTATTTCTACTATGCTCAACAGATTATAGTGATATTTGTAAGTTTGATCAATTCTTCTGAGCATTTACTGTCATGAACTTGTATATACTTCTGCACTGTATGTTTATTCAAATAATGTGCCTACAAATTAATATTCACATGTATATCATTGATGTACATCTGTATTTGCATGATATTTGCCATTTTGACATGCTTTCACTTAAAATATGCTCTGTATGTTCAATTATTTATGAGATATAGGCATATTTCATGTTTATTTGCTTTAGATTATCTGTTATTTGCAATTATGAGGCTGATTTGCAATAAAATTTAAGAAAATTAAAAGAAATACTTCTGAATTTGGTGAACCTTTAGCTATTGAGTCACATACATTCCAGATATAGTCATGAAGAGAAGAAATCAAACCATAATTTCACCAGGATGTTCCACAGCTAGGTATGGTTGATGCTAACTTCAAAGGAACAAGGAATGAAAATGACATATGTAGACTAACAAGCACTCCAAGGGATGCAGCTAATCAATCCATATATCCATATCTCATTCATTGACTACTCAAGATTTACAATAATTTGTAATCAACATAACTTCTCTTTCATTAAGTACTCAAAAAACATGCACATTCACAATAGCCTTGAAATTAGTCCCGAATGCTTCAGCAATCCAATTTTAATTAAGTTTCTAATGCATTAAAGAGTGCACTTCATCCCCTTTTATAGAATCAGGTGAGGAAGCAGTTACAAATAACCAACGGTCAAGATTTATCTATTCAGATCAACGGTCAACATCCTTCATTGACTTAGTCAACATCTCTATACGTGGCACGAGTTGCCAGCTAGCAACCCTCTATTGGATTCAAGCATCTTCCATGCTGATAATGCATATGATTTGATCATCATGCATCTCTCTTTACTCTTCATTCTCTTCTTCTTCACTTTCATCTTCTCCATCATTTCCTACATCATCACTCTCTTCACTATCACTGTCATTCCGATGTAGATCATCTCCTATGTGAACTCTTATAGTTGTCCTGATGACTTCATACAACTGTACTATTCTCTCAATCTCACCACCATCCTAGATTTTGGCTTTTATCACTGCATGCCTGTGGGAATCAAATTTGTCTTGAAGGGCATCCATCTTACTTTTCCTGCTATTCAATGTTTCATTATATGTCTCTACCATGACCTTCATCCTCATGACCTTGTTTATCACCTCTTCTGTCAAATGGTGTAGGGGATCCTCTATAGCTTGTTTAAAGTTGTCATGGAAAGCCTGAGCAGCAAAATCAGTATCCTAATTTTCTATCTTCCCTTCTACCTTCCCATCTAGGGTCTCCAGGGTTTCTGCTTCCTTTGCCATTAGATTATGCAGCTTGACACTTATATCTCTAAGTTTGCCACTGCATCTCTTTAGAATATCACATTCAAATCTAGTGTCTTCATACCATATACTTAGTAGCTGGGAGGTGTTATTATCTAGTATGTTGTTCTTGATAAGTATCTATACATCAATTCTTTTCATCTCCCCCAAAACATCTAGGTGCTTCTCTAGTTTAAAGGATCTCCTGCCTACTTCATTTTGTAGCTTATCCACCTTTCTTTTCAAAGTGCTTAGAGGATTACACCTATCTAGGGAAGTCTTCACCACTTCCTCAGCTTCAAAAATATAAGACATGAACCATTTGTCCATCAATTGTGGTTTATGCTTCATCAAATATAATCTAGTAACCTCCTCTTGAGATATAATGGTTAGTGGGGTAGTTGGATTAGCCGGTACATGATCAGGGTTAATTAACCCTTTTATAAAAGAATGTAATTGAGCAATGTTCTCTTTATGTCTCCTATTCTTCTCCTTTCCCTTTTTCACCCTTTGGGTTAAAGAATCAATAATATCCTTTCCTTCCTGACCCTCCTGGTCTTTATTTGCAAAGCCCAGATCAACATTTGTTATTTGAAATTCATCAAGGGCTATCTTACCTTTCTCTTTCTCAACTATTGGCAAGGCAACCTAGGCTATTCTCCTACCTGTAGTTGGGTCTCTTCTTATTGCAAATGTCAACCTTGCCTTCCTTCTTGGTTTAATCATACTTCCAGCAAATAATGCAGAAACATCAAAGTTCTGTACTTCCTCAACTTGTTGCAAATTTACCTCTTGTTGCAACCAATAAGGTACATCACCTCTGGGCTCTTGAGGATCACCCCTTTTATTTTGGGTATCTTGTGACTCTGCATTATGTTCTGCCCTTTGTGTTGAATGTTATTTTCTAATTTCTTCTTCATGCACATTCTCGTGAGGGGGATCTTCTTGAGGTACTTCCTATTGAGGGACCTCTTTCTGAGGTGGAGGATTTTGTAAGGTATGCATTCCTTGATCTTGCACTTCCTCTTGTAAATTCTCCTCAGGAGTTTCTTGAGCCATTTCCTCCTGCTCATCATGTGGCACCTTGGTCTCTTGAGAAGACTGTGTATTTGGGTTTTGGGAATCACTAGGATTGCCTTCAGTCACTTTTTCTATTTGTTTGTGATGATCTGCACCTTGTGCCAAACTCTGTTCTTCATCCTTTGATGCATCAAATTCTTCCAAGTTTACTTCTTTCTCAGATGATTTATCTTCTGATGCTGGATTATTACCTTGATCACCTCCTCCAATATGTGGCGATGGAACACCTTGATCCTAACCAACACTCTTGTCAGGCATCTCCTGATCACCCCCACTCTGAAGCTATGCTTCTGATTGTCTTTGTCCTGTGGGTGCAGTATCTTGATCGTCGCCTTGATTGGGTGTCACATCATTTTTAACCTTTTTAGGTTCTAGAGGTGGATCACTACTTTCTTTCGGACTGATATCACCCCAGTAGGTTAGGTCTATCGCTGCAGGACCAGTGACCTGCTCTACTAAATTGGCCAACCCCATTTGTTGGGCTACCTCTTTAGGGTTATCCTGTTCTATTTCATCATTTTAGCCCTTGCCTGGCTAGTCACCTTTTGAGCCATTGGGGTCCCATAAGGAGTCATCTTAGTATTGGCAACCAATGTCTCCATGTGCTAAGTGGCCACATCTTGAACTACCTCATCATCAGATAATTCAACAGTATCATCCAAAGGAAAGGGTGACTCTTTGCCATATGTATCTCTTTTGTTTATTCTTCTACTTTCTTAGTTTTAAATTGAATTATTTCAGGAATGGGGACTTTGTGTTGTAGCTCCCTCATAAATGTTAAACCACCAGCACCCCTTAATATGATAGGGTCAGTGCTAACATTTCCCCTCATTGTTGTCCTTTGTTTCTTAGGCGGTGGTGTTTGGAACACCTCCTTTCTTTTCTTCCTTGTTATCAGCAAATCATCATCCTTAGGTCCCATATCCACCTATTCTTCCTGCAAGGGATTTTCTCGTAGAGGCTCATTCTCCACTTGTTTTTCTATATCTTCTGGAATAGGCTTCACTACCTTCTTAATTTTCTTCTTAACATGGGAATGTTGTGATGTGGATGCAGGCACAGATGTTGATGCCCCATCACCTTTTGATGGAAGCCTTTTGATAACTACCCCTAGGGCTCAAGATCAACCTTCTTACCTTTGCGTGGTGGCTATTGCCCCTCATCAGCTAGTCTTTCTCCATTAGATTTCCTCTTTTCAATGAGAAAATCATCATATTCTTCTTTTGAGAGCTCTTGTCTTTTCTTTTTATTGTCAACAGTAAGGGCCATACCCCTCTTCTTCAATTTGGTGACCTTAACAGTTACCCAACTTTGTATCAATTGGAGGACCCCTTTCATTATTTGATCTAATGAGGTCTCTTCTAGCAATGTTAGATCAGGGGCAGAGATGGTGCCATTATACACCTTTTTGTCCTCATATTCATTGGACATTATCTTTCCATCATCATCATGTAACTATACAGGAACTGAAATGCAGTCAAAGGTCTGGAACTGGTTGAGGGTGAGCCTTTGATAATTTCTTCTCCTAACCTCTACCTCATCATCACAATCAGTCCAATAATCTTCCAGATGTTTTTGGTGTATTTGTTTCCCCAATAACTTCTGCATTCTGCCATATGGGTCATATGACCTTGCTATAGAAAATGGCTGCAGGTGCATGAGCTTTAACCCTCCAATAGCATGCTTGATGCTTTGTTTGTCCAGGCATTTATACCAGCCTATGTACACTGGGAACAACACAGGAGGAATCTTCTTCTGCTCTATGTGAGCTTCAACTGAAGTAGAAACTTGTCTAATAAATTCCATCAAAATGACCCTATGTGTGGGGTATCTTGGCAACATGAGGGGTTGACCCTCAAATCCTTCTATTCTTATGTATGAGAAGGTGGGGAATTGGATAAACCAAGACCCATGTTTGTAGATAATGGCTTGAGCCTCCATGCTTAGTCTCTTAGTTCTGTCCTCCATAGTTCTGACTAAATGCATTGAAAAGGAGTCATTTACCAGTTTGTAGTCTTGGAGGTATGCTTTCCTCTATAATTAGGGATAGTGATCCCAAATGTTTACATCACGGGTGCTGTTTCCAACCTTGCCCACTATTTGCAAGGCATTAAATGTCCCATGAAAAGCACATGCATACACGACATAGGAGGTCATGTGGAATATACAAGCTTTGCCACCTAACTTTCTCATGCCCTCATCCAAGTTGTCACTGATGATCTTAGCCCACAAAGGCTTGTTGTCTAAATATAAGATCATCTGGATGATTCCATACATCCAATTTTCAAAGTTGCCAGCATGTTGCTTTCAGGTCATCCTACTTAATAAGGCAATCATGTATTGATACTCCTCATCAAAATCAAACTTATATAAGTAAATAGGCAACTTGGCAGAGGTTGTGTATGTACTGTTCTTGGTCCACCATTGGTACATGACTTTCCCAGCCTCTTTCTTTTTATTATTGTACTCTTTCTCTAATTTACCCAAGTTCACATTGACCACCTTATTCCCCATAGGCAAACCAAAAGTGGCAGCAATGCCCTTGGTTGAGAAATCAACATATACTCTGCCATGTTTTTCCACTCTTCTACTCTCAGGGTTATAATTTCTGGCACACTCCACTACCATCTCAATGGCCTCCATTGCATATGGGAATCCAGCTGCATGCCACATACCAGTCATGAATATCCTATCCAGTATAGGGCTATCAATATCATCATCTAGTCTCCTTGTCCATGCATCCAATTTTGTTTGCCCTTGATGTGTATCATCTATCTGACCATATCTAAATCCTACTCCCTTAGGCTGTATAAACATAGGTTTCAAGAACTTGGAGTTGGATCTATTCTTCCTGACCTCGGCCATTAGATCCTGCGATAAAATATTCATTTCTTACCCTAGGGTCTATGAATGGGAAAGCTCAAAGATATTATGCATTTCATAACTAGTATTCAAAATTGCAATTACTTCATGCATCATCATCATGCAGATTAACCTATTAAAACATGCTTTACCTGATGATTTGCAGAAAATGACAAGAAAGAGGGTTTTCATTTACTTACCTGATATTCGCTTTTCCCTCCTGTTATATGACTGGTAACGAAGAAAATGCAGATATGCAATATCAACTGTTTCGTTCCGTTACGCTGAGTGTGATGTTCCACCGATAGGTGACTTTGAGGTATTAACTTTCAGAGAACTATAAATCTCAATTATCGCAAGGGTAAATATAAATAATCCCTAGATTTTACTTTTAAACTAATCGATATGACAAATTAGGGCATATGCATTGTTTTACTTGAATCTGTTGATAATTTGCATGAAACTGGTAGATGCTGCCAAGTGTCTGATTTGTATTTGAAATTGAAAGGGTGCCACCTACCGTTTGGGTGTGCATTTATGTCAGAGGGAGATCTTTAAAAGATCAGGGATATTAAAAAATATGACGCCCAATGGAAAATATGACGCCCTCCCTTGTGTGCGGGATAATCGTTTACTAATGATCGGGTGATATGGTCAACCTTTGACTATGAAGCAAGATCAGGTCATAAAATTAAAGATAAGGGATAATAAAAAATATGACCCCTCAAGAGTAGACCATGATAACATCATCATGCCATCCTGTCCTCTTTGTTATCAGGTTATGATGACATCATCGTCATATTGAGAAATATGATGGATATTATGAAATATGACCCTCCATGGGTCAGGTGCAATGATTACATCATCATCATGGTGATCTCTTCTATTCGTTGGAAATGAGTGATGTCATCGTCATATTTGCATAGGGTGATTTTCGTGAACAGGTGATATTTTGTAAGATGACTGATATAAGGAAGTATAACCCCCTCGTGAATACATGAGGTTCATGACGGGCAAATACTCATCCCTATTTAAGTTTGATGTTCGCATATCGGGGATGGAATGAATATCAGGTGATTTTTCTAAGTCAGGGTCATCTAAACAAATATGACTGATATTTAGAAATATGACCCCCTCATGAAATATCAGGGTTGACTGAACTTTGACTCAACATAACTTTCTACCTTTAAACAATATCAGGGTGATCCAAAAGGCAAACCTGTTTAGAATGTTGTATTCTTTCCAACTATGAGGCTTATGATAGAAAATGCTAACTTGGACGACTGACCTCCCCTTATGATGCACATACTTCAGCAAAGGTGACATACATGACTGAATTTTACCAAACCGCCCAGAGCAAGAAAACAAGCAAGCAAAAGCAAAAGAAAAGTTGGGTCCTTGTTTCACTAAGGCAAAATGGGGTGTGTTGTGTAACCACACAACAACTTGCCACCAAAGAAAACAACCAAATTCAAATGATTCAAGTGATGGGATCACATTCTAACATAGTATTTCAACTCTTTCTAAGCATAAGTATTATGACCTTTCTGAATGATATGATGTTCATTATTGCAACAATGCTGGCAAGGGATCAAGTGTGTGCAAATGATTAATTATCCTCATCTTGAAAGTAAGTTGAAAACATGAGTAACTGGTGTTAAGCTACATATTTTGGGATTCATCCCTCATAGCCAACAGGATAGAGCCTTGTTGCCAGTAGGCGTCCATAGCCTCGACAAGGTTATCTATACAATCCCCCTAAGTAGAGCCCCACTACCAGCAGGCGTCTATAGCTCTGGTAGAGTTACATAGATGGCCTAATTTTATCCTTTTGGATTTTCAATATTTATTTCTTTTGTTCATATGATATCATCATGTAAGCTCAATATGCAAGGTGTGGTCACTTGCTGACTTAGGTTGGAGATTGTAATGGTAGCAAGGGAGTCCCTTTATATTTTTCACTTAACACCTATACTGATGTGTTCCACAAACCCAAGGCTGTTAGGTGAGTCATTGTGAAAAATCTCCTTAATCAAGAAAAGGCACCATGATGAGAAGGATATCACAGACTCGATCAAAGATACTCCTCAAAATGAGTCATAACCTATATAGGAATTTGTTCTCATCACTTGAATCCTATCAATTTAGTTGGTTTCTTAGGGTGATAAGCTGCATCATCATGTCTAACCAAAACAAAGACTCAACAAAACAAACAAACAAACACACAAAAAAAAAACTGTACAAACAACTATACAATATGCACATTACGGTACAAATGATTTACATGACCCTGTTTTAGGCTTGGAAGTAATGTTTAAGGAATTGTCCATTAACTGGTAACGGGACATCCTCACCGGTTAAAGTCTTAAGTCTGTAGGTACTGTCTCCTAGGATTTCTAAAATTTGAAAAGGACCTATCCAAAGTTTGTCAAATTTACCATGGTCACCTTTCTTTTCATGTGCTTTATCCCATGCCAGGACTAGATCTAAAATCCTAAAAGCCTTGATTTTGGCTTTTTTATCAAACCAATGTTTGACAATAGCCTGATGTTTAGCAAACTGATTGATTGCTCCATTTCTTTTCTCTTCTAAATGCATCAGTTGAAGTAACCTAACTTCTTGTTTGCTGTCTATGCCTAGATACTCTTGTGCAAACTGCAATGTAGGGATCTTTAGGTTAATAGGGAGGATAGGATCCACCCCATACACTAACTGATAAGGAGAATTTCCTAGTCTAGCCTTCATCCTAGTTCTATCCACCCATAAGGCATATTTTAATAGGGTATTCCACTCCTTAGGGTTCTTCTCTATCAATTTCTTTATGATATTCAATAAGTTCTTATTTGTAGACTCTGCTAGTCCATTCCCTTGAGGATAATAACTTGAGGAGAATTTTAAGATAACTCCATGGTATTTTGCTTCTTCTACTTAGACACATCTTTCCAAGGATTCTTTTAACTTCATGCACATAGAGGGGATGCTATAGACTTAAGGATAGCATAAGGGTGAAAGACCTTTAAGTGAAATGTGGGTGAAATGACCTCAAGTGAACATAATCCATTGGTAGTTAATTTCTTTGCAATTTTTTTTTTATCGAGCTCAAGCAACAGTATTTCGGTAAACCTTAAGGGACAAGTGAGATATCAAAGACTACAAGATATATCCCAATGGCGGGGTTTACCCATAATGTGCAGTAGCACTCAAAACCCCCACTTTATCCACTTAAGAAGAAATCTTCCGCAAAGTGAAAGTGACCAAATTTCAAAGGAAGACAAGATGCAAAGAGGCACTAAGATACCATAAATTCATTAATTATGTTAGGAAAATGGATTTCAAAAATAAAACCTGACTTGGGACCTCAAAGATCAAACTAATAAACCATCAAATGCCCAAAACTTGATATCTTGCAAATCTGTACAAGGCGAGTTGACTCACATGAGGCATCCACAAAAAGGACTTAGAAATCATACCAAACCAGATCCTCTAACAATCATAGCTAGTTAAATCAATCATAACCAAATATACCCCAATCACAAGAAATATCAAACTGATGACCATGGATCATGAACTTATGCAATTAGACCACGCTACCCAATAAAGACCCAAAGCTTCCAAAACAGACTTCAAAGCTAAAAGAGACATAGAAATCATTGAAACTAATGCCAAAAAGAAAAGAGGTGGTCCCCATTTTGCTGATGCAAAATGTAGGGTGTGGGTGCAGGGCACAACAGAGCCCAATTAAGTTTGGAAAGTCTTCCAAGCTAGCACCTAGATATGTTGGACCTTTTGAAGTCCTAGAAGTGGTTAATTTGGTTGCTTACAGGATAGCTCTACCACTAGCTCTTGCTAGAGTGCATGATGGTTTCCATGTATCTTACTTAAGGAAATATATATCAGGATCTAATCATATACTTGATTGGAATGCTCTCCAAGTACAGGACCCAGGGGTGGTCATGATTGAGCCTCTCAAAGTTCTTGAGGTACGCAAGCTCCACCTGCATAATAGAAAGGTTACCCAGTCCAAGGTCTAGTGTGACCAATATTCAGAGAAAAATGCTACTTGGGAGGATTACAATAATATTTATCAAAATTTTCATCTTTTTATATAAACATGATGTAAAAGAACATATTTGTTATATTTTGCTATGGACACAATCATTAAGGATGATGATCTCTAAGTGGGGAGATATGTCACACCTCATTTTTAAATTAACATACTTATTATTTTTATTTTTGAGAAGATAGATAGTTAGTCAGAGAAAATATTATGATTAAAGTAATGATAGAAAATGCATTTGATTTATATTAGTTTATATGCAAAGAATAATTGTTTATGACGTTATTATTAAGCACATGGTTAAATGATGTAATGGACTAACTATCGTTGTGCAACTGAGGTGGATGTAGGAACAATGTTTTCCCCCTCCAAGATGAGAAGAGAGAGTATCACCATGGAGAGGATGCTAGATCATGTGAATATAATGATCCTTATGCCATCTGGAAACACACACACATACTTATTAGAGGATAAGCCAATTTTGGATTAAGTCTTAATCTTTATGTCTTTGGTCATCTTAGAAATATTTTTAGCATTGAGATCATTTTATACTTGTTAACTTTTGCCATCATTAAGTCGATGGCTAAATCTTCTCCATTGATGGATAGTAAGGTAGTGTATACCTTTGAATGTTGATTCAATGTAAGTAATCAACCAAACAAGTCCAATTTTGTCGATTAGGACTAAGTCGACTTTGTGAGTCTCCATGGTTGATAATTATGCTAAAAAATAAGCATAATTAAAACATTCAAAATAATGCATTAGTGACATATATGAAATGGTGTACTATTGTTTATTTGAAATTATTTTTAAGCTTAGTTATGATTAAATATAATGTCTAGTTTGAAAAAGAAGTAAAGTCTTTGGTGGATAGACTCCTATCATACTTTTCCCCTAGATGCTAGGAGGAGTAGGGAGGAGTAGTAGCTCCATACTCCCTTTTTCCAGCATGAGAGGTCATGGATGGCTAAGGGAATAGTGGAGAGTTAGTAAGTATGCAGTTGTATAACTGAACCTATAGTGGGAGAAAGGATTTAATAGGATTCTTTCTTGCATAAAAGTACATTGAAGTTAAAGTAAAGAGAGGGTGGAATCTTTGGTATTGGAGAAGCAAGAAGGGATATGAAAGCTAAGGATTATTGGTTCTACTTGTTTTAGCATTACAGGTAAGCATACCATCCTTAATAAACTATATAGATACTTTGAGTATGCAAGTTGATATCCGTAAGAAACAAATAGATGGTGGTTATATAGATAAACCCTACTTTGTGTGCCTTAAGAGGCTGATTTACTTGCATGATATCATAGTACACTGTATCAATAATTACTTTTCTGTTGTTACACTTTCGACGGAGGTCTTTGTCTGCAAATATATCATATAATGGTTGTCAAACAAGAATTATATTATGTATTAGTACCTTTTAGAAGTCAAGAATATTGTATAAAGAGATTATGTTATATATATGTTATTCTTTTTAAATGCTGTGAATAACATACTAGTCTACAGTCTATGATATAGTCATATGACTATGTTTGTTAAAGTCGAATGACTATTATGCTTTGTATAATCTATTTAATGTTTTTCTTAACCAAACAAACCTTATGAAAACCATTAAAGACTGACTGTACATAATGGCTGAGAATTATATATTATCTATGCTTTGATTAATTCAACCACCTGAGTAAGGCCGAATGTTGGTGTGTTAAGTCGACATAAGAAAGGCCAATATTGGTATTCCAATCTTACCATTATCTAGTGATGAGAGATTTTTAGAAAACTATAGTAGACCAAGAGTTCTAATTTTCTTGTGTAAGACCGAAGTATCGGCATTAATTTATCATATTATCTATCTAAGAGTTGTAGCTATCTGTTATGGAAGGCATCATCACCTTAGTAAATAATAAAAACGTATAGCTTGTTATTACTCAATGTCTTTGTTTAAAGGTATTTGATATATAGACTTCTTATTCTGTTATTATGTAGAAGAATTTATTTATCTTATTACCTGTAGAGTAGTTTGATACGGATGCTATCCTTCTATTATCAATAGGTAACCAAGAGTTATCATGAACTATCTTTATTCCAATTTGTCACATCTCATTTTCAGACCTTATTTATAATTTTAATTATTAGACATTTTACTATGAGTGATTCCATGTATGTGAAAGTAATTATCATTAATGTTATAAAGCATGAATTTGAAAGTTGATTTTAATTTAATGGAATATTATTGGAATGATTATGGATGTATATTTTATTTTGCCTCAGCTATGATTATAAGGACTAACCTATTGATGAAAATCTAAGTGCGACTGAGTGCAAGAGAAATGTCGAAGACGAGAACATGGTTGAGGTAGAGATGTTCTAGCCTCCTGACAAGAACTAATGGGATGGATAAACCTGATGCACGCACACACTCACATAGTTTCATATCATATTGCATCATTGAATGGTTTTATTGTGCATCGTTATATGGTTGCTAGTCTTGTTTGAGCATTTTATATAGTAAATGAATGTGATTGATGTTTAATGATTAGATAAATATGTGTTTTCGTCGCTACAAAATGTTCTTTGAGTTATATAAGTTAGTCATGTAATTAGATTCTTTCGACTTTAGATTTAATGAAAATTATATGAGTTGTTTTCAATTGATTTATTTTTTAATTATTAAAAGTGTTTATTCAGATATATATATATATATATATATATAATTTACTCTGGCTTGAAAATAATATCTTTGTTAGGCTTAAACTAAAAATATATTACATAGTTATTTAATTTAAAAAATATTGTTATTAAGAATTGTATAAAGTTGTCTTACTTTGAATTATTAATAAATAATTAAAGTATTCTCTTTTTATTTAAATAAGTTAATTAATAAATATATATTTTCTCTTTTCTTTGATAAATTTAAAATAAAATATGTATTAATAAAGATAAATATAGAGTATTAAAAATAGATGTATTATAATAAGGAAATCTAAAAATAATAAATAAATACATGTTAGCCAAATCTAAATTTATATAAAATAATCTTTTGGCATGCAAATTTGAACAGTAGTAATAAGGCAGTTTAAAATTATAAATCAAAGAATCTAAAGTTTTTGGACAACAAGTGCCATGCAAAAATAAAAGATAATTGAAGTTAAAATAAAAGCTCGATCAAAAATACCAACACCATTTTTGGGGAGGATAGCTTTTCATTAAAAAGTGAGGGAGAAGGAAAAATGGGGGATTATTATTATTATTCAAGGATAGAAGATGGAAGAAGGAGGTGAAATCATGAAGGAGCGACAGGAAGAAAAAACTCAGCATCGGCAAAAAGGAATACCAGCAGTGACAAGAAGGAAGGTTCATTAGGGACAAGAAGTAGAAGACCCGTCTATTGAGAAGTTTGAAGAATTCCCAGGTATTTTCCTTTTATGTAGTATATTTGCATGTTTTGACTTATGCAATGATTGGCTGTATTAAACTGATGTCATTCATATGATGTGAATTTCTCTGCTTGGTGAATGAGCATCTACTTTTACACTTGTGTGGCTTGGTTTAAGTCAGCTTGTTATTGACTCCCTTGCCCTGTTTTATGTTTCAATGGCCTTCATACTAATAGAACAACCTGTGTATTTTATTAGAAGATCTGAATATTGTTGAAATCAACCCTATTATATATATAGAGACATTAAGATGTTTCCTTCTAGATGTCCTGAATGCTTGGTATGAGCCTTTGTAGTGTATGAGTGTACTTGAGTGACCTTTGTAGGGTCATGTTCATGCTTGTGTGATCTTTGTAGGGTCATGTTCATGCTTGTGTGACCACTTTTTATAGTGGAGTTATGAGAACCTTTGTGTGAAATAAAATACCATGTTCTTGAGTGTGATTGAACTTAATTTACTCTTTTAAGAGTTGTGCATTAGTATGTGAAAGAGGATGTTTGATCATATGCTTGTCATACTTTAATAATTGCCTCTACTTGGTGAATGGTAAATGCTTGCATGAAATGCATATGCATTGTCTTATAGAGAGCATGTCCCTGAGTATGGATTCATTATGTGGTTGTAAGAAAGATAGTATTGCATTGCATTGATAGATAGATCATTTAGGGTAATGACTTATGTTCCTAGATTGTATTCTTCCCTAGGATTCATGTGGGAACCTGGGTGTATTTATTGCATTACATTATTTAAGATAAAGGGGAAAAAGGAGTGTAAAAAGGGTCATTTGCATAGTCCTTATGATGTTGAGGTGTTAGAATCTTGAGTGAAATAGCAAACCCTATATCTTGTGACCTTGGGTTGTGATTTCTTGTTGACTAGTGTACATTTAGTAAGCTTGTCGTCATGTTGTGAAGAAATTTGGCCTCATGCGAATGTTGCATTAATGCATTATCCATATTCTTAGTGAATCCTTGTTTGGTGAGAAATGATAACCGCTACTTGGTGGAAAGATTGATGTGTTGAGGTATCTTGGGCTGTGAACCTGATTGTGTCTTTGCATGATGATTATGATTCCCTTGAACGGGATGCAACTTTTATTGTTGGGCAACTTGAGTGATGTATGTGTGGTTAAGTAGAAATGATCTTATGTTATAGAAGTATTTGGAGTCTTAGAGGACTTGTATGTTTGGTGTGATCGAGTATATTCTCTTACTTGCCTCAACTTGGGATCTAGACATAGTATAGCATCATACTTCCTCTCTAGTGGCTAGAATTAGTCACATAGTTCATGTAATGTGGAATTTTTGAATTTTCATATTTTTTTATACATTTGACTTTGATAATCTCTCTAAATGTTGTAAGGACCAACATTGAAATTTTATTCTTATTTATGAAAAAGCATAGCCATCAAAATTTGATATTTACTTATCATGTGACCTTGATGGTCGTGTTGGATTTACTATTGAAATTGTGCACATTTTATGCCTTATTGTTGGAATTGACTTTTTATTTTCTTTGGAATTTATTAAATTTATTTATTATTAGTGGCTATGCTTGAATGTTTTAAATTTTTGGTCATGTATCATGTTATGTTTTATATCATGTCCATGATGGGCCTTTGATAGGTTGTATAAGGGAGTAGGATGCGGAGAATATACTGTTTCGTAGCATGCGTGTTACTAAAGCTTTGGTAGATCAAATTAATTAATTGTTATTAGATGCAATGAACATTGTTTGATGTATTGAGGAAGTTATGAAATGGATTTTTGTGTCACTATGGATCACTTGATATGAGTTGAATTTTGAGATTAAATGTTGTCTATGTGAACGAGATGTAGAGAGCTCATTGGATTTAATCTTTCTTTTGGAGAGTGTTGTGTTGGTGTGTCCTTTGTTTGAAAGTTTCATAACTACTCTTATGTTTTGACATAGTGTAGGGTGAGATGGAACCTTAGTTAGTGCATGAGCACGCAATGTATATATTTATGGTATTATAGTTTTCTTCTTACTTTTGAGTTTTCCAACCTTGGGAATTGGGTTGCTTCTGAAGTTTCTCCTTAGTAGTTGAAGATTTCCTAGCTTGATGCTGGAAGGGATGCAAATCCTTGTGTGATAAAGTTGTTGTCTTTTATATTCCATTTTATCAATACTTGGTGTTAGGCCACAAGGAAGCCTTGTGTTGCCTAGTCGATCATGAACTCATGATCATGTTTTATTGATTGACCTTTTGGTCTAGCATAGTTAAGAGTTGAAGTGGTGTTGCGAGTAGCCTTGCACCTTGTTGGTGAGTTGTAGTAGCCTTAGATGTGCTCCTAGTTAGTAACATATTGCTAAGCTTTGCTTGATGGAAGTGCTTGTGTTGTTAGAAGGTGTGGTTAGACTCTTCCCTCTAAGAACCTATTTAGTTGATCCTATATTTGGTAGAATAGAGCTTGAGTGTTAGAGAAACCCTCTCTTTTAAGAGTGAAACATGAGGAAGTACCTCATGTGGGGAAACCGTGTCTAGAGTTGAGGCATGCTTTTGATCAAGATAAAGGTGCGGTAGTGATGCCTATAACCTTTTTGAGTTAACTTTTCTTAAACCTTGAGTTCTTTTGTTGCGAGTAGTCCTTGAGGAAGGAATGTTGAGAGAGTAATCTTTTGTTGTTATTCTCCTTGAGAATGGGTATTGTAGCCTTGTGATTTTCCTTAGATTTAGTTGACAGATTGAGAGGTTATCCTAGCATAGTTGTGGTCCTAAGTTTTTGCGGACTTGACTTGCTTGTAGTTTGTTTCGCCTTTTTCGCTAGAGTATCATTTCATTGTAGTAGTAATTGGAGGATGGAGTGGTGTAGTCTCAGAGTACTTGTTTGCACAATGGTCGGTTATGACCTAGTTGGTGCACCTTTGGAGTTTTGTCTTGTTGTTTTTAGACCTCGACCTAGTGTCAATTAGGAGGACTAATCTTTTGGATATTATATTATATTACCATGAGATTGCATGTGCATGACATGTTGATTTTTGCTTGTATATGCCTATGATGAGCTATGATTATGCCTTGTTTGGCATGCATTAAAGATGTGATTGTTATCCTTATGCAATTGGGTGGTAGTTGTACCATGTGATGGTTATATACATTGTATTGGCAGTCGTTCCATTTGTATTGATTGATTATTTACTTGAATTTTATTGATAGATGCAATGTTAAGTGTGAAATAAAGATATTAATATGTATAAGGTTGAGTAGGATCAATATTTTATGGATGGTGCCACATGGGAGGTTGTAAAGGGCATTAGTAGAGATACTTTGTTCGATTTTGTTGGTAATCATTTATGTTTTGGGTTTTAAGCTTGGGTGTTTGTAGGTTTTCTCATTCGAACCCTCAATTTTGTGAGTCATGGGATCTTGCATTGTTTTGTCTATTTAGGTATTGGCCTTGTGTGGTAGGTTTCTGGTTGATAGTTCTCATCCTCATGTTTAGGTTTTCATAAGTTGACTTACCCCCACGCAGTGTTTCATGGTTTGTTCCTGTCGCCTTGAGAAAATATTGAGAATGTATGTGCAATTGATCAAATTTGTTGACAAGCTTATGAAATCCCAATTGGTTTCCAAAAATGGTGAAAAATTTGAGTATTATGCATTTCTCGATGTATATCGAGTTTGCATATACAAGGAGGAATCTTTCACAGATTCCCAAAAATATTCTGCAGTTGTATGCACTCCCAAATGCATATCGGGCTCAAATGGAGAATATACAAAGGTGGAATATTCCTTGGTGATTCCTTGCTTGTATATAAGGGGTTTGTATGTTTGCGTTTGTATATTCGACATACAAAGGAAATGTACATTGAAGAATATACAAGAAGGCGCACATACATGTGCTACATCGCAATGAACAGGTGATCTTTTATGTTTATGAAACATACCAGGAAAAGATATGCATGTGGTGGGGCCCAGGGATATACAAGTGAGGATGTATGTGCGAATATACATTCAAGAGTACGAAGGTGGTTGTAGGGTCGAATGTATTTTGAGTTTGTATATCCAATTATACAGTGAAAAGGTATAAGAGAAAATGTACATTCGGTAATATACGATGGGAAAGTGCAAATGGTCTTGTATGTTTGGCAAATATACAAAGCAGCAAGAGATGCATTTGGTGGGGTCCGCCTCACATACAAAGAGCTTTGTATCTCATATACAAAGGAGAATGTATATGTGGTATACATTCAAAAATATGTAAGGGAAAAGGATGCAAGGCAGACCCGATGGTGCTTTCATTTTGTTCTATAGGTTCGTGGCATCCGCAACTTGCATGTATGTGTGAGTTGTATATCGCGGATATACAAAGATGAAAAATGTACATTCCGGACCTGATAGAAATTTCAGGTTGCTTCATAAACATTTTGGGGTCCGTGGCGTGCATGTATATAGCATTTGTACGTGCCAATATCCAAAAGGTAAGATACAAGCCAGATTTCAAGGTGAATGTAATGTGTTTCATAATTTTTGAGATCTACCTTGTATGCATGTTGCACTTGTATGTGCAATGCGATAATCATAAGAAGGAGATACAAGGCCTGGACTTGAAGGTTTTTCAAATCTGATGGATAGATGCAGTGAAGTCTGCCTTGTATATGTTTGGTGCTTGTATATGTGTAATATACAATGCGATGGATGCAGGATGGAGATACAAGTTGGACACGAACCGAACTCCAGTTCGTTCTATAGCATTTGACGTCCGCCTTGTATGATGTATATGCATTTGGGTTTGCATATACAAGTGCGATAAAGGTGAAATGAAAGGAGAAAGGGTCAGCGATAGAAGGTCAAGGTGCCTACGTGGCACAATATTATTGGTTGGCGACTCTTCATGTATGTTTTGGGACTGTTGATCTCAGCGATGGATTTTGGATCGACGGTCGGGTTTTGAACCTGCAACGAAAGATTTTTCCTGAGCGTGTGCGGCTATTTTTGAGCAAGAAATTTTCATGGGTACACCGTTGCTACATTTCAAAGAGGCTGTGGGTAGCTGAAGCGTTAATGACAGAATTGCAGCGGTATGGGTCGGTGATGGACGGGTCAACAACCTGATTGAAGGTGAATGTCCTTGAACGGTGGTGCGGATCCTGATTCCATCTACTCGTTCCTCTCTATCTCCCCACAGCGTTGAATATTTCTGAGCGCCATTCCTCATGCATTGAATCTGGTAGATTTTTGATGTGTCATGTAATTAATTTGCCGAGTACACTTTCTTGCTGTATTAAGCAGGCTGTGTTACTCATTTGATGTGGTTGTTGAAAACTAAAAAATTTTTGGTGTTGTGATAAGATACAACTTCATTGGTGGCCCTGTTTTGGATGTTTTTGTGAGTTTATGAATCTCATGTTGTCTGTTTAATGCATAAACTTACTGGTTTCATGTCGATTTAAATGAGTAATGCTTCATTGCATGTGTTCTGCTACTTGTCTCCAAATTGAATGTATTCTTCTTTTGAATCTAAATAGCTAAGGGGTGTCTAAGATTCTTGAATATAGATTTGCTATGTTGAATACTTGGTCTTTTACTTCTACTCAAGGAACAGATTAAATGTTTTAGGTTAAAGTGTTAAGGATATATTGCAGTGAGGATCTTCTAAGCAGAGGTAACTGAATACTCAATTCTGAGAGGTATCTGTAAGGTAGATACTGAACAATCCCCTTGAAACTTAGTCATTAATATAGGTTTATGTGTACATTCACATGTGTATGTCTATTGACTCCGAGCCTTGAAATAGGCACCGATCCAGTCTTGTATTGAGGTCACAATCAAGGTCCATCCATATATAAATCAAACTCAAACTTCATATAAAAACTTTTAGGACTTTAGAATTAGTTTTAGGATCCAAAATCCTCTGTCTACAACTGAATATAGGCCCAAAGCTAACCCCTTTGCACTTATCTTACAGTCTTGGTCTGCACATTAGAGGATTGATCTGCTTTGTGTCAACATCCCAGAAAATACATAGTTGCATTTTATAGGTGTTGAATAGGGAATACCCCCCTTGGTTCTGCAGAGCCTAAAGAAGAAGAGGAGATATTTATAGTCTAATTCCTATACTGTTGGCCCCTGTCCCGGGAATCCTGTTGATCACTAATGGCTATTTTGTAGGGATTACTGGGAAAAAGCATCCAGTCTGGGAAGATACCAACAGATTTGATGATACTTATTGATACTTATCTCTTCCTAGTGGGGAAGGATGTCACATGTCATTTTTGGACCTTATTTATAATCCTGATTATTAGACATTTTAGTATGATTGTTTTACTATGAGTGATTCCACGTATGTGAAAGTAATTATCGTTAATGTTATAAAACATGAATTTGAAAGTTGATTTTAATAATGGAATATAATTGGAACGATTATGCATGTATTGTTACTAAATTATGTTCACACCTAATTTAGTTAGACCTAATTTGCAGATTGTTTCAAAAGGAGTAAAAGAAAACTTTTAATTTATGCAGTCAGTGAATGCATGATGTCTTGACAAAAGAAAATAAGGATCAGTTGATAGGATAATCTGATAGTCCAATCAGGACTGTCAAACCATCATGACAAGTGAATATCTAATGGCAAGATATCAGACAATCAATGAAAGATAGATAATCTAACTATTTTTATCTTTTAGTTATAAGATGATTGAATCAATCAAGTGATCACATTTTAGTGTGAAAGAGAGGTATTTATAAAACTATCATTTCATATCATATTTTGAACATATGTTTCATATCAGTTTCAGTTATTCTATCCTATGCATTTGATTCAAAAAAGTAAAACATATAAATCATTTGCATAAGGTAAAGTAACTGATCATGTTTAAAGAAATGTTTAAATGTGTCCCACACAAGCCATGGGAATGACTAAACTGAGAAATGCAGATATATGCAAGCTATATATCTGATGATAAAAGGAAAAGAGAAAGAACACATGAGAATATTAAATATCCATCATTGCCTTTTATCAGAAGGTTGATGTCATCAATTGAGAGCTGGTCTTCATTTCTTTATCTTCAATGCCAGATTATGCCAATGTACCTGCAAAATTGGGGAAAAGGCCCTGTTAGAAGCTCTAGATATTTAAGATTATCACATGCTTTTATCAACAGACATATCAACTTGCAGATATTTTGCATTTTATGTGAATGGATCAAATTAGACATGTGCAATAAATCAGATCATCATGAGAAAGATCAATCAACTTCAAGAAGTATGTTTTTATGCTAACTTGTTTGTTCACTGTGCAAGTATAGGAAAAGTAATGTTGCTGATTTGAAGACATTAAAACATGTGGAGAAAATGTGGCTCCCACAAGGGTTGAACCCAACATGTTTTCATTTTTATTTATTTGAAAAGAATATTAGATTGCAAAAAGATAGAATGCATTATTGAAGAAGATATTATGCATCATAACAGTCAACTTGTAAAAGTAGTGAAATCATCATGATAAAAATGAAAAGGAGCAGTTGCTCCTATAAACTATGCCCATTTGATAAATAGATTTTTTAAAATCAGATTAGTCATGTTCAAATTGCTCATCACAAGCTATAGGAGACAACTGATACAATCAAAACAGGAAGATACCAGTACTGTTGCAGTCCACATGACAATGAGATGAGAGGTTGCAGTTTTAAAGTTTTCACCTCTTGTATATGCCAAAGTGACAAAAGGAAAGAGAGATAAACAAAGATGGGTTTTTCTTTTGTTTCTATTTTTACAAAATGTAAACAACAGGTTCAATTCATTCCTAAATACTCAAGACATATTTTGGTTTTGAAGTCACAGTTATAGAAAAGAAAGAATACATGTATGATGTTACAGGTATCTACAGAAGAAAAAATGGTAAACAACCTAAGATGAACATTCTTGCATACAGAAAGATGAGCTACAGAGTATGATTATACAGAAGGGACATAGCAAGAAGATAAACATTTTTGTAAAAATCAAAACCCATTACAAATCTTGAAACCCTTGCTTCACATTTTTGTTGCAGTCAAAAGAAATGATACAAATGAAGAAAAGTAGTAGGCCGTGGCTAAAGAAAGGCCATTCTGTGCAAAATGTCAAAACTCACAAATTTTGAAACCCTTGTTCATGTTCCGTCATATAGGTGTAAAGAAAGGTTACAAAGAAGATGAAAATGTCATAGCCGTGATAGAGAAGAGGGCATCATTACTCAGAAATACAGAACCTCTTCATTTTTTGAAACCCGAGCATTACAACTTTTGAAACCCTTATATTTTTTGCATCTACAGGTAAAAAGAATGTACAAGAAGTAAGAAAATGTCATCGCTATACTAAAGGATGCCTTGTGTGCAAGAAATCTCAAAACCCTTGTTTCCTTTTTGTGAAACCCCTTATATTTTTTATCTACAGAGAAGGAGAACACAGTCATTCAGACCGTAGCCATTGAAGGTTGTTTTCCTGCATATGAAGTTCAAATCTTTCTTTTCTTTTTCAAAAAAGGAAACCTTATGTTTTCAGATTTGTAGAAGTGAAAAAGAAAGTTTCAAAAATAAAGATACAGAGAGTATGGCCGTAAAAGAAGGCCTCATTTTCTTCAAAAAGGAACAAAACCCATTTCAAAATCTTGAAAGCCTTATCATTTTTGAAGATACAGGTTAAAAGGAAAATGAAATACAGAGCCGAAGAACGTGGAAGCTTACCTTTATTTTTTGCAGAAAGGAAGGTTACAGGCCCTGACTTCATTATTTAAAACTCTCAAATACAAAGGTACAGTTACAGATAGAGAAGACACAAAGACAAAGAAAAGATTGTTAAAAGAGTTCATAATGTAGACACAGTCATCATAGCCATGGCTTGAGATGAAGAAATAAAACACATAAATGACAAGAAGTTACCCAGTAAGGATTCGAAGCATACTTGCCTTGTTCCTACATTGAAATACCATGAAAATCCCATGAAAATGCTTGAGATTCGATTGAGAATATCAAAGGAAACCAGAGGGGAAGCATTTTTTCCTGTCAAACCCTAGCGGCGGCCAAGTAGAGTTGCAGAGCAAAATGGAGAAAGCGAAAGATAGAAATGAAATGATCTTTTAGGGTTTGTTTGTGCTTTTGTTCAATGGTCTTCTTTTTCTCATCTATTTTGACTTTGCAAAATAAAACCAAATCATTTACCTTATCCAGATTAGGGTCAAGACTTAAGTCTTAATACTCCCTAATGATTATGCCAAGGAGGGTCCATGGGCCAATAGAATTATTTCTTTTTGCATCCATTTTGCCAAGTCAAAAACCAACATCATTGAAAGATAAGGCTTAAAGCCTTAAAACCTTTTATCTCCATTGTTCATGCTAGTCGACAAGACAAATTAAGTGGTTGAATATGCCTTATATGATATGCAGATTAGGTTGAAAGTCCAAGATTCCTCTTGCATGCATGGAGACCAAGTGTGGTCAAAGAACTCTAAATTCCTTATGCATTTTTGAATGCATCGAAAGTCAAAACAAGGATCATTCAAAGGTAAGATTATTTGCAAGGTGTATGAAGACAAAAGGTGAGATGCATGTGGATATGGATAAAGGTAATACCAGGTGACAGTCAAATGCATGTGAAGAAGATATGGTAATAATGACATACAATATGAAGGTAATGATGCATATGTATTGCAACTAGATATTTGTTTTCTTTTGCAAATGTAATGGAGTGATAAGGAATATTCTTATGCCTTGAAAGCATGTAAGATGCAATTATGTAGCTTTTATATGATGCAAAGGGAGTTATAAGGGGATATTAATGTATATGTTTTTGTCTTATGCATGAAGACACCTATGTAAGGGAGACATAAGTATGACATTTTTTTGCAAAATGATAAATAGGTATTGCATGGAGTGACAAGGGGGTATATTTTATGCCTTATATGCATATAGATGCATGATCATGCAAATCAAATAGGAGAGATACGGTGATTGTTTTCTTTTCATCCATCATGCATGATTTTACAACTGAGAATCAATGTAAACAAATAATAAAGTAATATTTTATAAATTAATTTATTATTTTGTCACAAGTTGTAAAATCATAAAGGTAATACAGAATGTAACTGATAGTAAAGTAATTAGCACCTAATTACTTTATTCTTTGCCTACATTAATTTTGCAATGCAAAATCATGCAAAATAGATGAGTTGAATTAACTAAGGCTATTTGAAGACTTTGCATGATTTAGAGGATAAATTGGAGAGTTTTGGTCAACTTCTTCGTCAAACACATGAAGAGGATCAGTTTGGAGCTATTTTTGCTCAATTTGGGGCAGTTTTGGCCCTTATTTTTAGGGGATTTCTTCTTTGCTCAGGAATCAACTTGGAGAGCTTATTTTTAGAGAGAAATGACTGCAGTTGACTCTTCTAGGTCTCTTGTAGAGAGCTATTATATATTGTATGCAAAACTTAGGTTTTGCTAGTTCTTGCCTTTTTGCTCTTTACACTTTGAGAGAGAAAGAAGGTTTTGTAACTTGTTGATTACAGATTTTATAGAGATTACAGTAGGTTACAGGTTCCATTTTCTTGTCTTTTATGCAATATTTTCCTTTATTTTTCATTGGAATCAAGTGTTTTCCTTTCCATTAATGCTACTTGTATGAGTGACTTGATGAGATTTTACTGTGTTTAAATATCAAAACCTTTAAAATTGTTGTCTTATTCTTACTTGCGATTGTTAAGCGTAGTGATATCACAGGTCTTAGGCTATGCTACTGAAGTCTTTTTCCTTCATGTTGTGAAAAACCCTTTTTCCTTCATAAAGAAGATAATTTCCAGCCTTCCTTAGAAACATTTTTGTGATTACATTGCCAAAAGTGGATTGTGTGGATAGATTTCTGAGATCTATTGTGAGTCAGATTTGCAAGTTTTCCATCAAAATTAGGTGCATCACCGCATTTACAGTTTTAGTTTTAGTGATTCCATTAGATCTTTTTTACCCTTTTCCTACAAATTTATCATTTTATCAAGGGAACCAGCTCATCTGGAGGTTCAAGCTCACCATAGGTCACCCACAACCTGAGTTTGATCCCATGTTTCGAAGGATTACAGAGCTTCACAATTTTGCATAAGGGTGCAATCCTAATTGACAACAGTTTTTGGCATGCCCGGTGGGACTTTGAACTAATTTTTAGTTCAAAAGAAATTATTTCTGCTGTTTTGGTATGATTAGTAGATTTTACAGCCTTTTAGAGGTTTATTTTCAAGTACCTGGCGATTGTAATTTTTTGGTTTTATAGATCAGATCTTGCAGCTTATGAAAAAGTATCAAACAAGGTCAAATAAAGATTGTGAGAAGAAGCATATTTAGTTATCTCCACCAAAAAGGAGGATAAAAGTAGATAGAGTTTTCAAACCAGCAAATACATCAGTAGCAAATCTGCCTAATATGCAGCCAGAATTTGCTTCTCATCAGAATTCTTTGTTTGCAAGTTCATCATCAGTACCTCATATTTCTCCACCAGCAAACCTGAGAGATCAAGTTCCTATTTTTCAAGAGGATCCTATTTTTCAAGAGCTTGAGGAAGAGGAACTTGTGTTACAAGAGGTACTAGTACTAATCCAAGTGCCAATACAAGTACCAGTTAATCAAATGTCTACAATAGCTGGATCAACCCCTGCGGGAGCACCTGGAGGAGGAGGAGGTGGAGGAAATCCAAGACCACCACCACCACCACCAAGAAATCAGCCATTTGTTACCTTTAATGGGGGCAGTCCATTAAATTTAAGGCAACATGATGATATACTAGTGGTTGCCTTGAAAAGCCTATCTAGTTTCAACGATGAGGATGGAACTACACCAATAGAACACATTAAAGATGTAGCATCATTGTGTTTTGTTCATCATATCATAGAAGAGAATGTAGCAATCAGGCTATTAGCAACATCTTTCAAAGGTAAATATCTTCAATGGTTTAGAAGTCTAAGAGTTAATTCTATTAAATCATGGGATGAATTAGGAGCTTCTTTGAATAGACAATTTCAAGATAAATCTGATCATTTCACTTGTTGAGCAAATGACTACTATTAAGAGGCCCCTACAAGAGCAAATGATAGATTTCAAAGGACATGGAATAGAATTCTAGAAATAGTAAAGCCTTCACCTGAGCATGCATTTTTGTATTATTTAAGAGCATTAAATAGTGATATTGCTATAATGATTCAGTCAATGGGTGGGGTTACTTTACCAGCTACATTTGATATTGCAATAAGGGCAGAAAATAGTTTAATACAAGCTAGTAAATTGCACCGAGGCCTCCTATGCCAATATTTCTTGATATTCAGTCATCAATACCAATAGCAATACCTCCTATTTCATCAATCCCTGTTATACCAGCCTTTGGCTATCAAAACACTATTAAAAATGCTGTTGATCAAATTCTTTTTGATATTCAAGAGCTTAAAGAAAATCAACAAAACATAGAAAAAATATTACAGACTATAAACAATGATTTACTGAGTCTAAAAATTCAAGCAAATCAGAATAATAAACCATACCAAGCCCCATATCAGGCAAATAGGCCTCCTTATTAGGTAGATTACAAAGGACAAAAAAAACTATAATAACAGACCAAATCGGCAGTATAATCCCAATGCTGTTAGCTCATCAAAAGAGCTTGTGCCCATACAAAATAATATGATTCAGGATTATGCATGGTGTTATCTGTGTAATCAACCTCATAACCAGGCTACTTGCATGAATGGAGTGGTCGGTCGAGCACTCATGGTACAGAATAATTATGTTGCTACTAAAAATACAGCAAGTGATGTAAATGTTCAACTGGATGTTCAGCCTCAGTATAGTAATCCTGATGTTGCTCTAATGAACCGGCAAGCTAATGAGTTTTGTGGTGTAAATCAATTACCAGGTCAGAAACAGTCTTTTACTAATATTGCAGCTAATATAAGGTCAAAAAAAGGGCTGTGGACTTACAACAACAAGCTGGAAGTGAAAAATAGCAAGCTGATATTAATAAACAACAAGCTGGAAATGTACAATAGCAAGCTGATAAAGGGAAAAGTATAGTTTCTGCAAGTCAACAAGGTCCAAATCAAACTTCCACTTCTCAAAATATTCATATTCTACCAAGAGGATAGCAAACAACTAAGAAAAGACAGCCAGAAGCTTAGAAACAGCCAAGTAAAGATCAATTAGATGTTCTTCCCAAACTACAGCAAAAGGTTAGTGGTCCTTTCAATATTTTGGATCATATGAATAAAGCTACTGTTAACATGTCCATATTAGATGCTTTACACATCCTTGGTCAGAAAGACATATTACAAGATGCTTTAGCTCAGTTGTCTTTATCAAATGAGGGTCAAACAACTCAGCCCTAGGTTATGCTTTCCAATGAGGCACATAATAACAATGAATAGCCAAAACAAGTGATCAAACCACCACCTTTTTATGTTACCTTGATAGTTGGTGATCATTTAGTACATAACTGTATGATTGACTCAGGAGCTAGTAGCTCAGTGATGCCGAAACAGTTAGCTGATAAACTTGGTATAAAATATGAGCCTATTGTAAGAGGTGTTGTGCAATTAGATGGTACTGAAGTCAACACAGTGGGAATATTCAAGAATCTAGGTCTCACTTTGCATGCATGGACAAACTTTGTCGTATATCAGGATATACATGTCATTGATTTGCCACCAAGTTTTGCCATCTGTTTGTTCAGAGATTTTACATCAAGATTAGGAGGTTATTTGTCTTTTGATTGGACACATTTGTTCTTTAGAACTAGATATGGAACCAAGGTTACAATAAAGTCTAAGCCATTAGCCAATGATCACCTTGATCCTTATACGCCCAATCTAATAAATGCCAACCTTTCCATTTTTTATCAAAAAGATTTGATTCCTATTCAAGACCCAAGTACACCTTTAGAAGGAATACTTGATCTAGTTTTGGACCAGTGGGCAACAGAAAAGCATGAAGCAAATCCTTTTGATCAGATGGATGAGATAGGTCTTGGCATGTATATGATTCAAGAGAAGAATGCAGTAATTCCAAATCTGCTAAAAGGAGAAAATCAGCAAGTTGTAGAATCTGAAAATGATGTTTGGCAACTTTATTTTAATGGCTCTACAAGTAAGGTTGGTGCTGGTGGAGGAGTTGTTCTAATTTCTCCTATAGGTGAGAAATATTATTCATCTTTTAGATTTGCTTCTAGCTATTCTAATAACTCAGCTAAGTATGAAGCTTTAGTTCATGGATTGGAATGGGCTAGAAAGAAGAACATTAAATGCCTTAAGGTATTTGGAGATAGTGAATTAGTTGTGAAACAAGTAAGAAATCTTGCTTCTACAAAAAATAATTTGCTAAAATTGTATAAACACAGAGTTTGGGACATGATAGAAGAATTTGATGCATTTAATCTAATATCTGTACCTAGAACTGATAATAAACAGGTTGATAAATTAGCTGCCATAGGAGCTGAATATGATATTCTTGCATAAATGAAGAATATTTATACTCCTTTGTATGTCAAAGTTGTTGTAAGACCTTCCATTCCAGATAATAATACTAGCTGGTAGGTATTTGACAGTGATGAACAAATTGTAAATTTTCTGATGGAAGAGGCTGAATTTTCTGCAGGTAGTCAGCAAAAATTTATGCAGCAATATGATGATCAAATACTTCAGTTAAAATCAAACAAGTTACCTAAGGGCTTAGTGACCTTAGAATCAATCTTTTAATATTGATGATCAAGTAAGAAGAGACAAGGCCAGCTTGTCAGTGAAACAGGAACATTATGAACCGATTGAGATCTTTAAAGATAAGTTGCTTAAACTTGGAAAGGTGTGTACAAAAGAAGAACATCAAGCATTCACCCAGATTTGTCAAGAATTTAGTGATGTGTTTGCATGGGAATATGGAGATCTAAAGGGTTTCAACCCAGAGTTGGCTCAACATACTATTGAGCTTGAACCCAAGGAAAAACCTATTAGACAGAAGCAAAGACCACTAAATCCAAAGCTGGAAGTGCTTATGAAAACAAAATTGAATAAATTGATTGAAGGTAACATAATCTTTCCCATCAAGCACACTTCTTGGGTTTCTAATTTGGTTCTTGTTAGGAAAAAGAATGGGGAAATTAGATTTTGTTTTGATTTCTAGGATTTAAATAGAGCATCTTTAAAAGATCATTATCCTTTACCATCCATGGAACAAATATTGCAGGTTGTTTTTGGATTAGAAAGATTCTCTTTGTTGGATGGTTATTCAGTTCTAATCAAATTCTAGTGAAAGAGGAAGATCAGTACAAGACTGCTTTCACTACCAAATGGGGAACAATGGCCTATAGAAAGATGCCATTTGGATTATCTAATGCAAGTGCAACATTCTAGAGAACTATGGATATGGCCTTCCAAGGCCTTATCAATAAGTTTGTACTTGTGTACTTAGATGATGTGACTATTTTTTCTAAGAAAGTTGAAGATCACTTTCATCATCTAAAACTATTTTGAAAGATGTAGAGAGTTTGGGGTTTCACTCAACCCAAAAAGGAGTATTTTTTCTGTTCATGAAGGGAAACTTTTAGGACACATAGTGTCAAAGGAAGGTATATCTATTGATCCTGAAAGAATTTATGCCATACTGACATTGCCTCTTCCAGCCCATAAAAAGGGCCTACAGAGTTTTCTTGGCAAAATAAACTTTATTCAAAGATTTATACCTAACATACCAGCTTTGTTACAACCTCTTACAACCATGTTAAAAAAGAATATAGCTTTCAGCTGGACAAAGGAAGGAAAGCAGAGCTTTGAAGAAATAAAAGAGGCACTTGCTGCTGCCCCAACACTGATCAATCCAAATTTTAACAAAGATTTTATTTTGTATGCATTTGGTAGTGTTGATACTATATTAGTTATGCTTTGTCAGCAGAATGAGGAAGGATTAGAACAACCTGTGACCTTCTTTAGCCAGATTCTGCATGATTATGAGGTAAGATGCTCTTTTGTTGAAAAGCATGTATTGGTTGTTATAAGGAGCCCAAAGAAATTTAAACACATGCTTTCAAATAATAGAATTCAGTTCATGGTTGCCCATCCTACAGTGAAAGAATTCTTGCTTAGTAAGGATTTGAATGATAAGAGAGCTGGGTGGATAACAAAGGTTATGGAGTATGGCATCCAAATTAAAGTTACCAAGCTAGCCCGAGGCAAAGGATTATGTGAGCAGCTTGCAAATCATGAACAAAACAACACTAAACTTGAAGGAAAAGCTGAGACAGTGCTACAGAATGAAGAAGCATCTGCTATCCCAGATTCCCCTACAAGTTGGGGTACAAAATATGATCCATTATCTGCATATTGGAGATTGTCCTCAAGGCTTGGACAGATCAAAGAGAAGATACTATAGATTACAGGCAATTCCTTATGCTATGATAGATGAAATCTTGTACAAAAAAGATTTTAATGGTGTTTTACTAAGGTGTGTACAGCCAGATCAGATTCAAAAAATTCTAGAAGAGTTTAATGTGGACCTTCTGGAGGTCATTTTGCAGCCAGAATGATAGCTCTAAAAATTATAAGAGCTGGTTATTATTGGCCTGAGATGTTCAAGGATGCACATGATTGGGTAAAGAAATGTTTAAAATGTTTAATTTTTGTAGGTAAATAGAAACTTGCAGCAATGCCCTTGCATCTAATTCAGGTAGAACAACCATTTGGCAAGTGGGGATTGGACTTCATTGGTACTATTGATCCACCATCCAGCCAAGGACACGAGTGGATATTGACTGCTACTAATTATTTTACCAAATGGACTGAAGCAATTGCATTAAAAGAAGCTAATGAAACTTCTGCCCTGAATTTCTATCAAGATCTAGTGTCTAGGTTGGGTACTCCTGACTCAATTATTTCAAATAATGCTTTAGCATTTATTGGTTTAAGAGTGTCTGATTGGTCTGTCAAAAATAACATAATTTTGAATACTTCATCAAATTATTACCCTCAAGGTAATAGTCAGGCCGAATCAAGTAACAAAAATTTGATCGAAATCATAAAAAAAATAGTTGATGAAAATCAGAGATCTTGGCATGAGAAATTGAAGTTAGCCTTATGGGCTAATAGAATAACTCCTAAAAGAACAACAAGTAATTCACCTTATGTTCTTACATATGACAAAGAGGCCAAATTGCCACTATCAGTTGAGTTACCAACTTTGAGTTACATAAAAGAACTAGAATTGCTTGAGGAACAACCAATTGAGATAAGGCTTGCACAGTTGATAGAACTAGAAGAGATCAGAAAAGAAGCCTTCAAGACATTAGAAATGCACTAGGCACAAATGAAAAGGACATTTGATAAAAGAACCTTCCCAAGAATCTTTAAAGAAGGAGATTTGGTTTTCAAATGGAATGAATTAAAGAGCAGACCTGGTCAACATACAAAATTTGATGCTATGTGGGATGGACCATACATCATTACAGAATGCAAGCAACACAATGCATTTTAGCTTGCTAAGTTAGATGGAGAGGTGTTGCTAATCCATGTCAATGGGATTCACCTCAAGTTATGTTATTAGAGAAGCATCTTTTGCCGCAAATAAGTGCTTTTGCACATTTTGTTGGCTATGTCTTAAGCAAGCAAGAATAGTTTCAGTTTTAGTTTTGTTTTTTGCTGATGTAGTTTTATATCAATTTGAGTTGCAAAAGGTTTTTCAAAATTCAAGGCAGAAGAAGACTCATATACCCAATAGAATTGTAAGGCTATTGGTTCCAATTTGTTTAGCAAGCAAACACCCCTGAGATGTTGCCAAAAATGTTACTAAATTATGTTCATACCTAATTTAGTTAGACCTGATTTGCAGATTGTTTCAAAAGGAGTAAAAGAAAACTTTTAAGTTATGCAATCAGTGAATGTATGATGTCTTGACAAGAGAAAATAAGGATCAGTTGACAGGATAATCTGACAGTCCAATCAGGACTGTCAAACCATTATGACAAGTGAATATCTAATGGAAAGATATTAGACAGTCAATGAAAGATAGATAATCTAACTGGTTTTATCTTTTAGTTATAAGATGATTGAATCATTCAAGTGATCACATTTCAGTGTGAAAGAGAGGTATTTATAAAACTGTCATTTCATATCATATTTTGAACATATGTTTCATATCAGTTTCAGTTACTCGATCCTATGCATTTGATTCAGAAAAGTAAAACATATAAATCATTTGCATAAGGTAAAGTAATTGATCATGTTTAAATAAATGTTTAAATGTGTCCCACACAAGCCGTGGGAATGACTAAACTGAGCAATGCAGACATATGCAAGCTATATATCTGATGATAAAAGGAAAAGAGAAAGAACACATGAGAATATTAAATATCCATCATTGCCTTTTTTCAAAAGGTTGATGTCATCAGTTGAGAGCTGGTCTTCATGTCTTTATCTTCAGCTCCAGATTATGCCAATGTACCTACAAAATTGGGGAAAAGGCCCTGTTAGGAGCTCTGAATATTTAAGATTATCACATGCTTTTATCAACAGACATATCAACTTGTAGACATTTTGCATTTTATGTGAATGGATCAAATTAAACATGTGCAATAAATCAGATCATCTTGAGAAAGATCAATCAACTTCAAGAGGTATGTTTTTATGCTAACTTCTTTGTTCATTGTGCAGGTATAGGAAAAGTAATGTTGCTGATTTGAAGACATTAAAACATGTGGAGAAAATGTGGCTCCCACAAGGGTTGAGCCCAGCATGTTTTCCTTTTTATTTATTTGAAAAGGATATCAGATTGCAAAAAGATAGAATGCATTATTCAAGAAGATATTATGCATCATAATAATCAACTTGTAAAAGGAGTGAAATCATCATGATAAAAGTGAAAAGGAGCAGTTGCTCCTATAAACTATGCCCATTTGATAAACATATTTTTTAAAATCAGATCAGTCATGTTCAAATTTCTCATCACAAGCTACAAGAGACAACTGATATTATCAAAACAGGAAGATAATAGTCCTGTTGCAGTCCACATGACAATGAGATGAGAGGTTGTAGTTTTAAAGTTTTCACCTCTTGTATATGCCAAAGTGACAAAAGGAAAGAGAGATAAACAAAGATGGGTTTTTCTTTTGTTTATGTTTTTACAAAATGTAAACAACAGGTTCAATTCATTCCTAAATACTCATGACATATTTTGGTTTTGAAGTCACAGTTACAGAAAAGAAAGAATACATGTATGATGCTACAGGCAGCTACAGAAGAAAAAATGGTAAACAACCTAAGATGAACACTCTTGCATACAGAAAGATGAGCTCCAGAGTATGATTATACAGAAGGGACATAGCAAGAAGATAAACATTTTTGTAAAAATTAAAACCCATTACAAATCTTGAAACCCTTGCTTCACATTTTTGTTGCAGTAAAAAGAAATGATACAGAAGGAGGAAAGTAGCAGGTTGTGGCTAAAGAAAGTCCATTTTGTGCAAAAATGTCAAAACTCACAAATTTTGAAACCCTTGTTCATGTTTTGTCATATAGGTGAAAAGAAAGGTTACAGAGAAGATGAAAATGTCACAGCTGTGATAGAGAGGAGGGCTTCATTACTCAGAATTATAGAACCTCTCCATTTTTTGAAACCCTCACCACAACTTTTAAAACCCTTACATTTTTTGCATCTACAGGTAAAAAGAATATACAAGAAATAAGAAAATGTCATGGTTGTGCTGGAGGATGCCTTGTGCACAAGAAATCTCAAAACCCTTGTTTCCTTTTTGTGAAACCCCTTATATTTTTTATCTACAGAGAAGGAGAAGAACACAGTCATTCAAATCGTAGCCATTGAAGGTTGTTTTCCTACATATGAAGTTCAAATCTTTCTTTTCTTTTTAAAAAAAAAAACCTTACATTTTCAGATTTGCAGAAGTGAAAAAGAAAGTTTCAAAAAGAAAGATATAGAGAGTATGGCCGTAAAAGAAGGCCTCATTTTCTTCAAAAAGGAACAAAACCCATTTCAAAATCTTGAAACCTTTATCATTTTTGAAGATACAGGTTAAAAGGAAAATGAAATACAGAGCCAAAGAACATGGAAGCTTACCTTTATTTTTGCAGAAAGGAAGGTTACAGGCCCTGACTTCATTGTTTGAAACTCTCAAATACAAAGGTACAGTTATAGAAAGAGAAGACACAAAGACAAAGAAAAGATTGTTAAAAGAGTTGATAATGTATACACAGTCACCATAGCTGCGACTAGAGATGAAGAAATAAAACATAGAAATGACAAGAAGTTGCCCAGTAAGGATTCGAAGCATACTCGCCTTGTTCCTGCATTGAAATACCATGGAAATCCCATGAAAATGCTTGAGATTCGACTGAGAATATCAAAGGAAACCAAAGAGGAAGCATTTTTTCCTGTCAAACCCTAGCGGCGGCCAAGTAGAGTTGCAGAGCAAAATGGAGAAAGTGAAAGATAGAAATGAAATGATCTTTTAGGGTTTGTTTGTGCTTTTGTTCGATGGTCTTCTTTTTCTCATCTATTTTGACTTTGCAAAATAAAACCAAATTATTTGCCTTATCCAGATCGAGGTCAAGACTTAAGTCTTGATACTCCCTAATGATTATGCCAAGGAGGGGACGTGGGCCAATAGAATTATTTCTTTTTGCATCCATTTTTGCCAAGTCAAAAACCAACATCATTGAAAGATAAGGCTTAAAGCCTTAAAACCTTTTATCTCCATTGCTCATGCTAGTCAACAAGACAAATTAAGTGGTCGAATATGCCTTATATGATACGTAGATTAGGTTGAAAGTCTAAGATTCCTCTTGTATGCATGGAGACCAAGTGTGGTCAAAGAACTCTAAATGCCTTATGCATTTTTGAATGCATCTAAAGTCAAAACAAGGATCATTCAAAGGTAAGATTATTAGCAATGTGTATGAAGACAAAAGGTGAGATGCATGTGGATATGGATAAGGGTAATACCAGGTGACAATCAAATGCATGTGAAGAAGATATGGTAATAATGACATACAATATGAAGGTAATGATGCATATGTATTGCAACTAGATATTTGTTTTCTTTTGCAAATGTAATGGAGTGATAAGGGAATATTCTTATGCCTTGAAAGCATGTAAGATGCAATTATGGAGCTTTTATATGATGCAAAGGGAGTTATAAGGGGATATTAATGTATATGTTTTTGTCTTATGCATGAAGACACCTATGTAAGGGAGACATAAGGATGACATTATTTTGCAAAATGATAAATAGGTATTGCATGGAGTGACAAGGGGGTATATTTTATGCCTTATATGCATATAGATGCATGATCATGCAAATCAAATAGGAGAGATAAGGTGATTGTTGTCTTTTCATCCATCATGCATGATTTTACATCTGAGAATCAATGTAAACAAATAATAAAGTGATATTTTATAAATTACTTTATTATTTTGTCACAAGTTGTAAAATCATAAAGGCAATACAAAATGTAACTGATAGTAATGTAATTAGCACCTAATTACTTTATTCTTTGCCTACATCAAATTTTTAATCCAAAATCATGCAAAATAGATGAGTTGAATTAATTGAGGCTATTTGGAGACTTTTGCATGATTTGGAGGACAAATTGGAGAGTTTTGGTCAACTTCTTCGTCAAACACATGAAGAGGATCAGTTTGGAGCTATTTTTGCTCAATTTGGGGCAGTTTTGTCCCTTATTTTTAGGGGATTTCTTCTTTGCTCGAGAATCAACTTGGAGAGCTTATTTTTAGAGAGAGATGACTACAGTTGACTCTTCTAGGTCTCTTATAGAGAGCTATTACATATTGTATGCAAAACTTGGGTTTTGCTAGTTCTTGCCTTTTTGCTCTTTACATTTTGAGAGAGAAAGAAGATTTTGTAACTCATTGATTACAGATTTTGTAGAGATTACATCAAGTTACAGGTTCCATTTTCTTGTCTTTTATGCAATATTTTCTTTTATTTTTCATTGGAATCAAGTGTTTGCCTTTCCATTAATGCTACTTGTATGAGTGATTTGATGAGATTTTATTGAGTTTAAATATCAAAACCTTTAAAATTATTGTCTCATTCTTACTTGCAAGTGTTAAGCATAGTGATATCACAGGTCTAAGGTTGTGCTACTGAAGTCTTTTTCCTTCATGTTGTGAAAAACCCTTTTTCCTTCATGTTGTGAAAAACCCTTTTTCCTTCATAAAGAAGATAATTTCCAGCCTTCCTTAGAAACATTTTTGCAATTACATTGCCAAAAGTGGATTGTGTGGATAGATTTCTGAGATCTATTGTGACTCAGATTTGCAAGTTTTCCATCAAAATTAGGTGCATCACCGCATTTACAGTTTCAGTTTTAGTGATTCCATTAGATCTTTTTTACCCTTTTCCTACAAATTTATCATTTTATCAAGGGAACCAACCCATCTGGGGGTTCAAGCTCACCATAAGTCACCCACAGCCTGAGTTTGATCCCATGTTTTGAAGGATTGCAGAGTTTCACAATTTTGCATAAGGGTGCAATCCTAATCGACAACATGTATATTTTGTTTTGCCTCAGCTGTGATTATAAAGACTAACCTATTAATGAATATCTAAGTGTGACTGAGTGCAGAAGAAATGTCGAAGACGAGAACATGTTTGAGGTAGAGATGTTCTCTAGCCGCCTGACAAGAACTGAGGGGATGGATAAACCTGATGCATGCACACACTCATGTAGTTTCGTATCATAATGCATCATTGAATGGTTTTATTGTGCATCATTATGTGGTTGCTAGGCTTGTTTGAGTATTTTATATAGTAAATGAATGTGATCGATGTTTAATGATTAGATAAATATGTGTTTTCATTGCTACAAAATGTTCTGAGTTATATAAGTTAGTCATGTAATTATAATTCTTTCGACTTTATATTTAATAAAAATTATATGAGTTGTTTTCAATTGATTTGTTTGTTAATTATTAAAAGTGTTTATTCATATATATATATATATATATATATATATATATATATATATAATTTACTTTGGCTTGAAAATAATATCTTTGTTAGGCTTGAACTAAAAATATATTATATAGTTATTTAATTTAAAAATATATTGTTATTAAGAATTGTATAAAGTTGTCTTACTTTGAATTATTAATAAATAATTAAAGTATTCTCTTTTTATTTAAATAAGTTAATTACTAAATATATATTTTCTCTTTTCTTTGTTACACTTATAATAAAATTTTTATTAATAAAGATAAATATAGAGTATTAAAAATAGATGTATTATATAAGGAAATCTAAAAATAATAAATAAATACATGTTAGCCAAATCTAAAAATATAAAATAATCTTTTGCCATGCAAATTTGAACAACAGTAATAAGGCAGTTTAAAATTATAAATCAAAGAATTTGAAGTTTTTGGACAAGTGCCATGCAAAAATAAAAGATAACTGAAGTTAAATAAAAGCTTGATAAAAAATACCAACATCATTTTGGGGGAGGGCAGCTTTTCATTAAAAAGTCAGGGAGAAGGAAAAATGGGGGATTATTATTATTCAAGGACATAAGATGGAAGAAGGGGGTGAAATCATGAAGGAGCGATAGGAAGAAAAAACTCAGGAATGGTAAAAAGGAATACACGTAGTGATGGGAAGGAAGGTTCATCAGGGAAAGGAAGTAGAAAACCTGTCTACTGAGAAGTTTGAAGAATTCCCAGGTATTTTCCTTTTATGTAGTATATTTGCATGTTTTGACTTATGCGGTGATTGACTGTATTAAACTGATGTCATTAGTATGATGTTAATTTCTCTGTTTGCTGAACAAGCATATACTTTTATGCTTGTCTGGCTTGGTTTAAGTCAGCCTGTTATTGACTCCCTTGCCCTGTTTTATGTTTCAATGGCCTTCGTACTAATAGAATAGCCTATGTCTTTTATTAGAAGATCTGAATATTGTTGAAATCAACCCTATAATATATATATATACACACACATGTTGCAAGTATGAGGATAACTGGTGTTGTCATTGATGTCAACATACTCATGTTGCATTAATGAGAAGGATTAGATGAGCTTGTGCTGAGGATTTTGAGAAAATAAGTCTCAATCAGGAACAGTTAAGAACAATGATGACAAGAAGGTAAAAGTCCTCAATAGATTGAGGATCAGAGGATGCGGTTTAAAGGGTTTGTAGATATAAGTCTTGAGATGCTCCAGTCAAGATTTCAGAGGTCCGCATGAAGATCTGAAGAAGTTATGGTCGCTCAAGTAGAACCAGTTCTAGCAGGTGTTCAGAGGTGACAGAGGGCCACAGAAAGGTCCGGTGAGATCCGGTATTTCATTCTCCTATTCTGCAGATCTGAGGAAGTGTTGAGGACGTCCCTGTGAAGTATCAACTAGATTAGTTCGTGGGTTGAAGGTCCGGAAGTGCCTATTCATTTATGACAGTGATGACAGACTGTGTTCTTGTAGCTCCAGATGGAGAGAAGAATTCCAGTAGGATGATAAAGTGCGGATGTGTTTGGTGATTCATGAAAGGTTATGATGATCATTCGATCATGTCCAGTTAATGTTGGTGGTCCGCATTAAACTTAGAGTTTGCATTTGAAGAATAACCACGGATATTGGTGTTCTTCTTGAGACTGGCCGACCGGATGTATTACATGTTTTGCGGATGATCTTGTAGGTGTTTGCCGACTTAGATGATTATTCCTAAGTCGATGCCTTGTATAAATAAGGGATTGTGAATTCGTTTTGAAGTGTGTCTTGCGGTGATGAGTGTGTGGTAGCGAGGAGAAGTGCGAAAGGCAGAGCATAAGTATTGGGCTTAAATGGAACTGATTCAAGCATGGTGAAGATGCTATTCTCTAGTTCATAAAGGTGATACTTATTTCTTTGTAGACAGTGTGTCTCTTGTAGGCAATGAGCCTCTTGTGAGCAGTGTGCTCGGGCATGAGCCCTAATTGGCATGTGCCATTTTGTTCTTTCTATTCTTCTAACAGAGAATACATTCTTGGGTTAATCACCCATGGTTTTTCCCTTAACTGGGTTTTCCACGTCAAAATCTCGGTGCCTTATGTGTTGATATGTTTCTTATTTTGATTTGAATGCATTATGGTTCATGATAAATATTATGCTAATCACTAAAGAAGATTCAAGTGTTTAAAAAGGGAAAGTTCTGTACAACTGATTCACCCCCCCTCTTAGTTGTATACCCTAAGTCTAACAATTGGTATCAGAGCCAAGTTCCTCCCAACGGAGCCTAACAGCTTGAGGAAGATCTGGGAACTCAAATGGATGTTTATGGTATGAGGGAGCAACTTAAGTCTGCCCTTGATGATCTTGAGCAGTCAAATTCTGAAGTCAATGAATTGAAGGAAAGACTCAAACAGGCTGATGATTTCATAAAAGAACTAAAAGAGAAACTGAGTCTCTCTATGAAAAAGAGAAAGGAGCTACTTCAGCAATTGGCAAGTCAAGGTGAAGCCAACAATACAAATAGAAATCTGAAAGAGAAAACCAAGTTATGTGAAAAGTTATCAAAAGAAATCATCATGGTAAGACATGAAATGGAAACATGAGTTATGAAGTTTACCCAAGAAATTGAAGAGAGAAGAAAATCTGAAGATGATCTAAGACAATCTCTCAAGGAAAAATTAGAAGACTGCCACAAGATGGATAGAATAATCAGACATCTTGAATCTGATCTTGAAGATGCTAAAGATAATGAAGAAAAACTTGAGGATCAAATTGTCTCTCTTAAAAGGGATCTTCAAATAGCAAATGAATACAAAGAGAAATTCAAGATAAGCTCTGCTCAACTTGAAGTTCTTCTTGAAAGCCAAAAGAGGATAGATGACAAGTGTGGCCTAGGATATGAAAAAGGTGAAAGCTCTGGATCTAGTCAGAAGAATTTTGGATTTGAAAATCTAAGGAATAGGCCTAGAAGACCTTCGGTAAGGCAGCCTAATGCTCAAAGATATCCATCCTTCAATGGATACTGCCACAACTGCAATAACTTTGGTCATAAAGCTAATCAGTGTAGAAAGAGAATGAATCAGACTAATACATCCTTCTCCAGACAGTGTTTCAACCGCAAAAGGTATGGTCACAAATCTCATGAATGCAGAAATATGCAAATGAAAAATTCATTCAATGGTAGATGCTTTGCATGCAATAGAATGGGTCATATGGCTAATCAATGCAGATCAAGAGGATATCAATCAAATATGCAAAGAAATGTTGTTTGCAAAATTTGCAATAGATCCGGTCATATTGCCAAATCCTGTAGAAGCAAGAATCAGAACAAAAGAGGTCCGGTACATCATAATCAGAATCAAGACAAGGGAAAATGAAAAGTGAATGCGGATGAAGTTCAAAGTGAGATGAACAAGATTTGGGTGAAGAAAAGTATAGAGAATGTCAGGGATGGATCCGCACCAGACTCTGGTGCTGATATTCCTTCCAAAAATTAAAAAGTGAGCTCTGGCTCAGGGGGAGACACAAAGAAAACCTTTTTCCCCTAGCCAATCAATTGGTGCCAGAACTCACACAAGGAGAGTTGCGGATTAAAGGGTTCATAAGAGAAACATCTAAACAAACTATGGTTAAGATATGGAAGATCTGCAAGATGTTCAGATCAAGATTGCATCCGGTACTCAAACTAAAGGTAATATCTTCACTTGGTTGGTAATGGTAAAAGCTACTTATTTGTTCAAGTTGATTAGAGTTGGTTATGGCATAGAAGGATGTGTCATGTGAATTTTGATAATATCATCAAGATAAGCAATACTCAGGCTGTAAGAGATCTTCCAAAATTGGTGAAACCTACTAACAGCTTGTGCAAGGAATGTCAGTTGGGTAAACAGAGCAAAGTCACATTCAAAAGCAAGGAACTGTCTTCTACCAGATTATTGGACTTAGTTCACACTGATCTTTGTGGTCTAGCATGATCCAGAAGTATTCAAGGTGATAGATACTTCATGCTACTAATAGATGACTATTCCTGGATGATGTGAGTAACCTTTCTAAAGGAGAAATCAGAAGCTCTTGAGAAATTCAAAATATTCAAGGCTATGGTAGAGAATGAAATAGGAATAAAGTTGAAATGTCTGAGGTCTAATAGAGGTGGAGAATTCACATCTGGTGAGTTCATAGAATTATGTGAGAAACATGGAATTAAGAGACAGTTGTCTGCTCTGAGGACTACACAGCAGAATGGAGTAGTGGAGAGAAAGAACCGGACCATCCAGGAAGCATCTAGGACTATGATGATGGAAGCAAATGTTCCTTAGATCTATTGGAGAGAAGCTATCAGCACTACAGTCTATACTCTTAATCGAGTTCAAATCAGAAGCAATACCGGTAAGACCCCTTATGAACTCTGGTTTGGCATTACTCCTACTGTAAGATATTTCAGAGTCTTTGGTAGCAAATGTTACATCAAAAGAGATGAAGATTTAGGCAAGTTTGATGCTAGAAGTGATGAAGGAATATTCTTGGGTTACTCTACTCAAAGCAAAGTATACCGGTGTTATAACAAGAGACTAAGAAAGATGATAGAAAGTACAAATGTGAAGGTTGATGAGGGAATAGAGAAACCCTCAAGGTTTTATGAGTATGATGAAGATGATTAGAATGGTGTTTTGGTTCAAGGAGCTCAATCCTCTCCTGAAAGTCAGATTTAGACTGATCCGGTAAATCAGGAAGAAGAGATAGGTTTGAATGAGCCTGATCAAGAAGCAGAAGGGCAAGAAACTCCCAAAGTTCCAAGGTATGTAAGACTGAACCACTCTGAAGATCAGATCATAGGTGACAAAAGCAAAGGTGTGCAAACTAGAAGGAAAATTGCTCAAAATTTAGATGAATATTGTCTGATTTCAAAGATTGAACCTAAGACAATAAATGAAGCCTGCAATGATGAAAATTGGACCAAAGCAATGGAGGAAGAGTTGATGCAAATTGAGAAAAGTCACACTTGGGATCTTGTTCCTAGACCTAGAAACAAGAATGTGATTGGAACCAAATGGGTCTTCCGAAACAAACTAAATGAAGTTGGTGAAGTAATTAGAAATAAAGCCAGATTAGTCTGCAAAGGCTACTCTCAAATAGAAGGGATTGATTTTGAAGAATCCTTTGCTCCGGTGGCAAGAATTGAAGTAGTCAAACTATTTCTTGCATTTGCTGCCTTCAAGGATTTCAAGGTGTATCAGATGGATGTCAAGTCTGCCTTCTCGAATGGTGACTTAGAAGAAGAAGTGTACATTGAACAACTGGATGGTTTTCAATTATCTGAGCATGGTGATATGGTCTGCAAATTGAAGAAGGCACTATATGGACTAAAGCAAGCCCCTAGAGCCTGGTATGAAAGACTGGACAAACATCTTTTGAAGATTGGTTTCAACACAGATACAAATTGGGCAGGAGATGTGGATGATAGGAAGAGAACAAGTGGATGAGCATTCTTTTTGGGAAAAAGATTGGTTTCTTGGCTAAGCAAGAAACAAGAGGCAATATCCCTGTCTATAACTGAAGCAGAATACATTGCAGCAGCAGGTAGTTGCACTCAAGTTATGTGGATGAAGCAGATGCTAAGAGATATTCAAGTAGAATATGAGGAGCCTATCACAATTTTTTGTGATAATTCAAGTGCATTAAGTATTTCTAAGAATCCAGTGTTGCATTCTAAGACTAAGCATATATCTATCAAGTTTCACTTTCTGAGAAAGCAAGTGAACAAGGATGAAATCAGATTGGAGTATGTGCCTTCCAAGGATCAGATTGCAGATATCTTTACTAAACCTCTACCTAAGGACTCTTTTGAGTATCTCAGGGAGAAGTTAGGGGTTATTGCCCCTGCAGTGATGAACTAGGATGCATTGATGTGCATTGGTCCGATGGATATCACAGTCATATCTTGTGATCCGGATTGATGATGGGGAGCTACTACTCAGGGGGAGCAGCTAGTATGATTCTGATGTGTTAGAATTGCAAGTATGAGTCCTTTGCCATTGATGTCAAAGGGGGAGAGATGACATGTGAAAAACAAGTGGTTGATGATCAAAGGGGGAGCAGTAAAGGAAGAGAAGACATGTGAAGGGTTGTTGCTGATAGGGGGAGCTATGACAAAAAGGAGTTCTTGTCATGATGGTTTTTCACATCATATGTTGCCATCAATGACAAAGGGGGAGATTGTTGCAAGTATGAGGATAACTAGTGTTGTCATTGATGTCAACATACTCATGTTACATTAATGAGAAGGATTAGATGAGCTGTGCGCTAAGGATTTTGAGAAAATAAGTCTCAATCAGGAACAGTTAAGAACAGTGATGACAAGAAGGTAAAAGTCCTCAATAGATTGAGGATCAGAGGATGTGGTTTAAAGGGTTTGTAGATATAAGTCTTGAGATGCTCCAGTCAAGATTTCAGAGGTTCGCATGAAGATCTGAAGAAGTTATGGTTGCTCAAGTAGAACCGGTTCCGACAAGTGTTCAGAGGTGACAAAGGGCCACAGAAAGGTCCGGTGAGATCCGGTATTTCATTATCCCATTCTACGGATCTGAGGAAGTGTTGAGGATGTCCCTGTGAAGTATCAACTAGATTAGTTCATGGGTTGAAGGTCTGGAAGTGGCTATTCATTTATGACAGTGATGACAGACTATGTTCTTATAGATCTGGATGAAGGAGAGAAGAATTCCAGTAGGATGATGAAGTGTGGATGTGTTTGGTGATTCATGAAAGGTTATGATGATCGTTGGATCATGTCCAGTTAATGTTGGTGGTCCGCATTAAACTTAGAGTTTGCATTTGAAGAATAACCATAGATATTGGTGTTCTTCTTGAGACTGACCGACCGGATGTATTACACGTCTTGCAGATGATCCTGTATGTGTTTGCCGACTTAGATGATTATTCCTAAGTCGATGCCTTATATAAATAAGGGATTGTGAATTCATTTTGAAGTGTGTCTTGCGGTGATGAGTGTGTGGTAGCGAGGAGAAATGTGAAAGGCAGAGCAGAAGTATTGGGCTTAAATGGAACTGATTCAAGCATGGTGAAGATGCTATTCTCCAGTTCATAAAGGTGATACTTATTTCTTTGTAGACAGTGTGTCTCTTATAGGCAGTGAGCCTCTTGTGAGCAGTGTGCTCGAGCAGTGAGCCCTAATTGGCATGTGCCATTTTGTTCTTTCTATTCTTCTAACAGAGAATACATTCTCGCGTTAATCACCCCGTGGTTTTTCCCTTAACCAGGTTTTCCACGTCAAAATCTTGGTGTCTTATGTGTTGATATGTTTTTGCTTTTGATTTGAATGCATTATGGTTCATGATTAATATTATGCTAATCACTAAAGAAGATTCAAGTGTTTAAAAAGGGAAAGTTTCGTACAACTGATTCACCCCCCCTCTCAGTTGTATACCCTAGGTCTAACAACACACACGTTAAGATGTTTCCTTTTGAGTCGGCCTCTACAACTTTAATGGCATGTTGATGCATGTTCTATATGACCTTTCCTTTTTTTCTTAGCGGGCTTGTTTTATCATATCAGCCTGCATTGTCTACAAAATTTAATTTATGCTAGTTAAGGCAGCCTTTATCTCTTATTAGCGGCCTGCATGTTAGCCTTTTGGGCTGAGCATGATCTTAGCAGCCTTTTATTTCTATTTTTCTGTGGTATTTCTGGGTTCATATCGCAGAACAATATTGTTGTGTTCCTATCACAATTCTAATCCTGTCAGATCTATATTTTCATTCTTGTCATAGTAGTATTTGTGTTCCTATCATGGCAGTATAATTCATCCCTACCACAACAATAATTTCATTCCTATCATAGCTGTCTAATTTCGTTCTTATCACAACAACATAATTCATTCCTGTCATAGCTGTCTAATTTCGTTCTTGTCACAACAACATAATTTGTTCCTATCACAATAGTATAAATTTTGTTCCTGTCACAACAATTTATGTTATTCCTGTCTTAGTTTTTGGCTTGAACTGCTTTCTAAACCAACCTATTTAACATTTTGTCCTGTTAAATATGAGTCGATCTTTATTTGTTTTGGCCTTTACTTGGACCTCTGCAATCTAATGCTTTTCTAATTACCTCCATTGGATTTTAGAGTTTCCATATTTTATTTTCCTTAGCTGTAATAAATCCTTATCACAGTTTAGATGTTTCTGTAGCTATTTTGTTCCTACAACAGTTCTTAATCCTGTCATAGATTAGTTTGTTCTTGTAGCTGTGTGTATTCCTGTCACAGTTTTAGTCATGTCACAACAGTTAGTAATTTATGTCGCAACAATCACTTAATCCTTTTGCAATTAGCTATATTCCTGTCACTAATTTAACAGTATCCCTACAGCTAACCAACAGTTTTCCTGTCACTAATTTAACAGTATTCCTGTAGCTGACAACAAGGTTTTGTGATAGATTTAGGTTATTTTTTTCTTCTTGTTTTACCCCATTGTAAATGAGGTTTTATTAGCAAATATGACGTTGTTAACTATATATAACTATTTGAATATACCTATGCCTTTGTTCTTAAATAATGTTTTATGTGCAAATATTACACACCCTTTTTAAATCCTTGTTACCATTAATTGCATTGAATTATAAACCAGCTTATGGGTGGAATGTATTTAACATTAGTTTTTCTTCTAAATATTGAAAGGAATGAAATAGAGATTAGAAAATAAACTAGTTTATAGTTCTATTATATTTCTATTTTAAATGAATAAATGATGCTCTTATTTATTACTTGCTTGAAAGTGTGTTTCCGTAGAATATGCAAAAGAAAGGGGATTAGGAATGGTTTTTAGGTGAAAATGGGTTAAGTTATCTTCAGTTTATGTCTTATTTATGTATCTTGAGTAAACATATGCTTAATATTTTCATTAGAATTAAGTATTGATTGGAAGTGAATTCATTTGATTATGTAAATGAAAAGAATTAGTTTGGAAGAAAGTAGTTTATCTTTTGCGTGTGATTGGGGTTACTTCCTGGGCTAGGATGCCGAATGTGGAACAACATAGATGGCTTTTCCTCTTTTCAGGATTTGACCTTAAACTATTTAATATGCTTGGCCAAGTTGGGAATTCATTGAAATAAATGAATATTTGTCTAGCAAAACTTTAGTTATATATATCTCTGCCACATCCTATTGTGAGACAATTTGCATATCATTATCTAGATTTGCACATTAGACTTCAGGTTATATCGGGTGTTCCATCCTGGGTAAGTGCACAAAGATGAGGGACCAAAATGGGGTCTTAAGATGTTACTTTTTTATGAAATCAGGAAACATTGATGTTGGATGAGAAATTGAAGATAGCTACACTCAAAATTTGAAGATGGAACAAAAACAAGAGTCGTAGTGCTCCGAATCTAGTTTCTAAACTACTATTTTTTTTCCAAAAATGGTTGAGATTAAGGGGTTCAAAAAGAGGGAGCACACAAATTGGTCCTATTTTTCTCAAAAAAACATAACATAGCGTCTGGTGTGCTCCCCCTAAAATGTTAACTTTTTTTTAATATTTCAATAATCACTTCGGTGAGAAATTAGATAACACCATGTAGTTTATCCCTGATTTTTCTAATAATTTTTTCATGAATAATTTATTTCTTAGTAATTTTTAAAGTGGACACATCCTGAAAAATAGATTTTTTTTAAAATACGTGTAGAATGGAGTCTAGTTTCTAAAAATGTAACTTATTTCAAATTTCGATGAACGGTTAAAAAAAAGTCAAAGATACTAGACACTAGTTTTTGACAAAAAATGGACACACTAACAAAAGAAATTCAAGATGAAACCCTTAGCGTACTCAAAATGTGAAAAAAATTATATGGTTAGATAGCTAACAGAGAGCTTAAGATTATGGTGGTATTTTTTATGAGTTTTCATTGAAAAAAGTGCCATCCTGATGGGGAGCATGCTTCAGATTATCTCTAGATTTTGCTAAAAACTGATAAAAACACGTCAAAGAAAGCTAGACATAACCTGAGCACGTTATGTGAAATCAACAGCATGAGTACGTTATAACGCGCTCGCATTATGTTGAGCATAACTAGCTATACACATGGCAATTGAATTTGCTTGAAAGTTTCTAAATCCTTTTCAACAAATCCATTTTTTGTATATCTTGCAATCATTGCACTCCATTATAGAACATCTCTTTGAGGTGTTATGTCATACAATTGACATGCCTTGTCTATGCTTCCACACTTTACATACATGTCTACAAGGGCAGCTGCACTTCCTATCGTCTCTCACTCTCTACTTCCCTCCCCTCTCTACGTCCTACCCTCTCTCTGAGTCTCTGCTTCCCTCCCCTCTCTACCTCCTACCTTCTCTCTCACTCTCTTCTTCCCTCCCCTCTCTACCTTCTACCCTCTCTCTCACTCTCTACTTCCCTCCCCTATCTACCTCCTACCCTCTTTCTGAGTCTTTCCTTCCCTCGCCTCTCTACCTCCTACCTTCTCTCTCACTCTCTTCTCCCCCCTCTCTACCTTCTACCCTCTCTCTCACTTTCTACTTCCCTCCCCTATCTACCTCCTACCCTCTCTCTCAGTCTCTTCTTCCCTCCCCTGTCTACCTCCTACCCTCTCTCTCTTCTTCCTTCCCCTATCTACTTCCTATGGTCCTCTCCCACTCTCTACTTCCCTCTCGTCTCTACCTCCTATCCTCTCTCTCACTCTCTACTTCCCTCCCCTCTCTATCTCTCCTCATCATTCTTCCCATCTAATAAAATTTCATAAATTATCTTGTTTCAATTTCATCATCCCAATTTATATCCTTGTCCCTCTTTGCATGTCCTAGTTTTCTTGTTTCCATATTCTTTGTCAACATGGGAGAGGAGAGGGAGGAAGAGGGAGAGAGGATGGAGATGGAGGTGAGAGAGAGGGGGAGATAGGGTGATAAGGAGATAGAGAGTCCTAGTTTTCTTGTTTTGGAGAGAGAGAGAGAGGGTTGGTTGGGTTTATGAGTTTAGGGTCACTTAAGTTTAGGGTTTAGTGGAATTATTTAGGGTTTAGGGGTTTAGGGTTGCTCGGGTTTATGATTTAGGGGTTAGATTTTAGGGGTATTATGTAGGGTTTAGGGGTTTTGGAAGAGAGAGAGAGAGAGAGAGAGAGAGAGAAAGGTTTAGGGTTTCTCAGGTTTAGGGGCATATTTAGGGTTTATGAGTTTAGGGTTGCTCAGACCTTTAGGGGTAAATTATTTAGGGTTTATGAGTTTCTAGGGTTTCTCAAGTTTAGGGTTTAGGGTTAAAGGGGAATTATTTTATAATTTCCCTCCAATCCTCCTAATCCTAAGACATTAGTCCACCCATCTCCTAATCCATCCACCATATAACTCACCATCTAATCCACCATCAAACATTCTAAGCTCTAATCCATCAACCCATGAATGCTTGAAAATTTTTCTCCAAAGACTCTACAAAATCCAAAAATAAAAGCAAAGATATGGAGCCATCTAAATCCACTGATCCAATTTCATCCCCCTCTAACACTCCCAATCCTAATCCATTCGTGCCTCCTATATCCATTCACTCGATCCTAATCCTAACCCCACAACATCTTCCATCATTATCCATCAACTATATGCATATCCTAGTCCATCAACCCACGAAGCCATGAAGGATGTGACCCAAGGACTATTAGCAAGGAATATAAGAACATCATGTACTCAAATTCCTATCCTTGAGCCTAACAAAGAACCTCCTAATAACATGTCTACCACTCCAACACCATCATCCACTCCTATGTCTATCCATTTCATTTAAGAGTCTCCTACCATAAGTTCAAGTCAAACCCCATCATGTAGCCATGTTGTCAAACATCCAAAGATTATTGATCCCATCCAAGAACCCATCACATCCATCTAAGAAACCCAATAGCTATGTTAAGAGCCTAGTCCAAAGCATGTGGAAACACCAACCACCCATCCTAATCAAAATCCAAACATCCCATCTAATCCCATCTCGGTTCCCTTACCATCTCATGGTCAACCCCTCTGTACATCGATCCCATCATTGATCCTCCAACATCTCCTAATGAACCCCCATCACCACCTCTTACTCCCCAATCCAATTAATATCAATGCATCCCCACTTACCCTATCCATATCTAATAGCGCGCTATCCATGCTTATCCTCCTTGTGATCAAGATATTATCTATGATCAAGATCTTATCCATGAGCAGTAACCCACATCACTCATATCCATCATCCCATTAGCCCTATCCATCATCCCATGCTAGTCCTATTCATTATCCATCAATATCCCATGATGAGACACTTGGTCCCCAAGAAAACATAGATAATCAAACAAATAACTTGGATCCTATCAAATCACATCCCAATGAGGATAATTATTTAATCAAGATCCAAGAATTCTACATCCATTTCCCATTGATCCTCCATCATCCCCTATCGAACTATATGTTTAGGTGTTTAGCCTGGTTGCTCGAGTTTAGGGTTTAGGGGTTAGGGGCATTATTTAAGGTTTTCATGAGTTTAGGGTTGCTCAAGTAAATAGGGTTTAGGGTTTAGGGTTAGGGTTTAAGGGAATTATTTAGACTTTAGGGGTTTAGGGATGCTTGAGTTTAGGGTTTAGGGGTTAGGGGTTTAGGGTTTCTCAAGTTTAGGGGTTAGGGTTTAGGGTTTAGAGAGAGATAGAGTGAGGGGACCAATAGAGATTGGGAGAGATATGGAGATAGAGGTTTAGGGTTGCTTCCAGGTTTTATGGTTTATGGGTTAGGGGTTAGGGTTTAGGGGCATTATTTAGGGTTTAGGTTTTACGGTTTAGGGGTTAGGGGTTAAGGTTTAGAGGTTTAGGTTTATGGTTTAGGTAGAGAGGAGAATAGGGAGATATAGAGGAGACCGAGCCTGGGAGAGATATCTATGTCTCCTCTCTCTCTCTCTCTCTCTCTCTCTCGATCCCCTCTCTCTAACTCTACCTTTCTATCTCTCCCTCCCTCACTATCTCACTCCCCCTCTCTATCACTCTCCCAATCCCTCTACCTTAAATCTATCTCCCTATGCCTCTAGAAGTTGTATCTCTTGATCTCTTTCCCTATCTCTATCTCTCTAGACATATCCCTATCTCTTAATCTATCCATCGCTACCTCTCTCTCCTCCTCTTTATCTCTCTCCCCATCCCTCTACCTCTTGAAATCTCTTTCCCTATGTATCTAGACATCTCTCCATCTCTTTCCCTATCTCTATCTATCCGCATAACCCTATCTCATAATATATCCCTCTCTATCTCTCTCTTTGTATTTCCCTATCTATCTCTCCCTTGCTAGATGTATCTCCCTATATCTCCCCTCTCTCTATATATGTATCTCTATCTTTCTCCCTCTATAGACCCCTTTGTCTATCTCAATCCCCCTCTCTCCCTCTCCCCGTCTCTATCTCCACCTATCCCTCTCTATCTCTCTATTTTCCCCTCTTTCTATATTTTTTCCTTTCTCTATCTCTATCTCTCCATCTCTTTCTGGATGTCCCCGGCCTATCTCCCTATCCATGTCCATGTCCCTCTCTATCTCTCCATGTCTCTTAGTCTCTCTATCTCTCTATTTATCCAGGTCTCCCCCTCCCCCTTTCTATGTCTCCCTTCCTCTCTATGTACATCCCTTTCTATCTACCTATTTCTCCCTTTATCTCTTTATTTATCTATCCTCCCTCTATCTAAATATATCTACCTCTCTATGTCTATATCTCTCTCCCTCACATTCCAAGGGGTCGACAGAGAAAGGGAGAGAGAGATATAGAGAAAGGGAGGCAGATAGAGTTGTAGAGAGGGAGGATAGAGAAATAAAGAGAGAGACTCTCCCATGTAGATACAAGGTTACATTTGTGCCTCCTAGTATAGACAAGTTCTATTTCACAAACCACATGGATATTTGAGTTTACAGATACTCTTGGACTGTCACTTGATTACCTATTTGATGCACTACATGCATAGTTACAATATATTTTATGTGAGAGCATGGCATCCTAGACCATGATTTTGGCACCAACATTGAGAAGGTTATGATTTTTGCATGCATGAAGCTTTATGTTTTCATGCTTCCTAGAACGCACTCATGTTATAACGCAAGCACGTTATAACACACTAGCATTATGGGAAGCATGAAAAATGGGAAAAAAGCATGTGGGATCCGTGCTTTAGACCCCACATGATTGTTATTCTTACTTTGCATGCAGTATATCGGACAAGAAAACTCTTTTCATGTTGTTTGACATATTGAGAATCATTTTTAGATCAATCGACCACTTTTTTTGTTTTTTCAACATAGAAGAACTGATTTTACATGTTTTTGGAGAAAATTTGATTATTTAAACTGAAAGTTTCATGTTTCATGTGTGATATTGTTTCAAAGCTAATTACTATTGATATATAGATTGAATTTGATGATATATGTTTGTTTTTTCCATAAATTTCACTAATCCTATTCTAGAGTTATATAGAATTCATAATCAAACTTGCAAAAAAGAAGAATTTGAGGATTTTGAAGCCATATTTTGGAGAATTGGTCAACTGCAATATCAAATTCTAAGGTATGTTCAACTTATGTCCATTTTAATTCACATATATATGTTCTTATGTTCTTTGTCTTTATGTATTTATGTTCTTTATGTTCTTTATGTTCTAAGATATATATGTGTCTAGGTATATCAGTTAGTTCAGTCAAAGAGACTCCAAATTCCTCATGTTTCCACCTTGTTTTGGCCCTCCATGCCTTCATTTCACATATTTTCACCTATACAAGAGAAAAACAATATCAAATACTTCATAAAATAATTTTAGTGAACAATTGTTTGTCATACTCATATTCATGATCAATGGAGCCAAAATTGATTTTAGAAGACTCTTAATTTTTGCCCTTGGATGATATAGAAGGATTTATTCCCTAATATGCATAATGATTCACTCAATAGAACCATGCAATGGCTTGAATCTTAGACTATCCTATGCCCCCTATTATGACAATCCTACTTGTCTCTATTGATCATTTAGACATAATTGTTAGGTATCCTTTTGATAACTTCTCCATGCATGTTTCATAGTATGAATTCTCTTGGAGAAGGTTGGAGGATGTGGAGACCTCTTTAGTGTCTTTGGCTAGGACATTCCTTATGCACCTATTCATGATGATTTGTATGCACATGACACAACAATATTTCAAAATTTCCTAATTGTCCTTTGTTAACACATGACGGCAGTTACCTTGATCGACTATATACCTTTCAATACCCTAAATTACAGAGATTAGTTTAATGATTTTTATGACAGTCCTAGGTATGGCTACCCTAAAGAAGTCAAGGACCGTACTCTTTGACCATCTTGGATTGTAATAATCCCTCTCACTACATATGTAGTTTCCTTAAGGTTTTTAGGGCCTTTAGTAATGTTGTACCATTCTCATATAGTCCTCACTTAGGAATTTGACAACTTGGGAGACCTTTGTATATGAGTGTCCTAATAACTTGGGTAGTCTTTGATTATTTTGGATTGTGATAGTCCCTTCTTGACATGTTCATGACTATATAAGACAACAAAATACCTCTTCATCTACCCTTTCCATTACCATCAAAACATTTCCTTCTTCCTATGAAAGATTCCTATTGTTATGGAACCATTTGGATGACCTTATCATGACATTATATTGACTAATAATAGCCCTTGTTATAGTTGTCATGTGAATAATCCTCCATGAAACCCTCATGTAACTTTTTGAAATTGTGAAGACATATTGACCTAACTTGCAACCATAGAAAGAGCCATTAGACTTGTCATGAAACCATGTTAATAGAAGAAAATGCATATTAAATAAGGCTCTTAAATCCTTAGGAAGACAAGGATCTTGAGGGGCATACTTAGTAATAGTCCTATGTCACTTTGCAAGACAATCCTCATGGAAGAAGAGTTAAATTAGTGATTGTCCAATATATTAGTGACTGCCCAACAATACAGTCATTAGTGACTATCCATATTATGTTAGGGTCATATTTTAAGTTGCTAGGCAAGTTTTGAAGGACTGTCTTCATGTTATTAAAGTTACAAAGTGTGTCATCAGTGCAAATGTGGTTATAAGCCTTTGAAATTGTCATTTCTCAATGCTGATCAGTCATTTATGACTATTATAAATAGCACAGTCATGTTTTGAAATTGAAAATCATATGCTATAGATCTAGGAGATTGTCATCATGGGGGTTTTAGTATCTTCATGGGTTTTAGTATGCTTGTCGTGAGGTCGAACGGATTGCGCCAATGCGTCGGGGTGGGCGGGTAAATGTTAGGGAAGGTCTCATTTCGTGTGCCAAGCGTCCCAGTTGTTCTGGCCTGTAAGCTACTGACAAAGTGACTTCGTCGGTAGCTTATAGTCTGGAATGATTGGGACCATTGGCACACAAAACAAGACCTCCCTTGGCATTTACCCACCCACTCTGATGCATTGGCGAAGTCTGTTCAGCCCTACGAGCTATGGAATGCAAAATGTCACTCCTAGCACCTTTCGAGTTTGCTAGTAGCTTGCAGCCTGGAACAACTAAGACACTTGGCACACAAAATGAGACCTCCCCTAGCATTTACCCACCCCACCCAGATGTGTTGGCATAGTCAATTCGACACCACAACCTATGGAATGCAAAATTTTAGTCTTAGCAACTTTTTAGTTTGTCGATAGCTTACAACCTGGAATGATTGGGATGCTTGGCACATGAAACGAGACCTCCCCTAGCATTTACCTGCCCACCCTAACGCATTGGCAAAGTCCATTTGGGCCCATGACCTATGGAATCCAAAATGTCACTCCTAGCACCTTTCCACTGCATGAAACTGAAGCATTTTGCAAGAATGAGTTTGATTTCAACACGGTCAAATGAATTGGAGTTGACCGAAACCGAGAGAGGTTATTGTGGACAGACTCCACATGCACCTATGAGTCCAAACAGAATGTTCTGAGCTACCATGAATTCTAAGAACTGCTTCGTCAAAGTTTGGTAGTTTTTCCGTCTTAGGGATCTTAAGGGACTTTGCCGGTAGCCTGCTGCCCCGAACGATTGGGGTGCTTGGCACATGAAATAAGACCTCCCCTAGCATTTACCCACCCACCCCGATGTGTTGGCAAAGTCTGTTCAGTCCCACAACCTATGGGATGCAAAATGTCACTCCTAGCACCTTTCCATTGCATGCAACTGAAGCATTTTGTAAGAATGTGTTTGATTTCAACACGGTCAAATGGACTAGAGTTAACCAAAATTGAGAGAGATTATTGTGGACAGACCCCACGTGGACATGTAGGTCCAAATGGAACATTCTCAAATGCCACGAATTATGAGAACTGCTCCGTCAAAGTTTGGCAGTTTTTTATCTTAGGGATCTTAAGGGACTTTGCCGGTAGCTTGTTGCCCCGAATGATTGGGGCACTTGGCACACAAAATGAGACCTCCCTTGGCATTTACCTGCCTACCCCAATGCATTGGCAAAGTCCATTCAGCCCCACAACCTATGGAATGCAAAATGTCACTCCTAACCCCGAGGATTCAATAAAGTAGTCCTTAGGTTTATATGACTGATCCATTGTTGTATTGACTGTGACAGCCATGATGATCCATTATTGTATTTACATGGTGATTAACCTATTTGTGTGATTAACCTCACTCAATGCATGTGAGAGGAGAATCATTATAAAATACAAGAATGTCATTAGTAGGAGGTAAGATTATGTCATCAATGCATGTCCTAAAAGGTGCATCACAAGGTCTAGATCATTAGTATGTATGTACTCACCACTATCCATATGATCGTCATTAGGCTTACTATGAAAAATAGATTATAAAAAAGAATAAACAATATCAAATCACAATGAACTATTTCATCATCTATAGGTATATCATGCAAAGAAGGTGTGCTGGGTGGGTGATATTTTAGTGTATTTTTGAGATCTCTTGTGTTGGGTGAGTGATATATGGAAGGGGAGTGTTTAGACATGTTAGATATGTCCACTTACACCTTGCCTATCAATATTAGGGCCTGATCAATCCATTTGGTCTCTGTTGTTACAAAACAATCCCTAAAATAGGCCTAATTTGACTGTAACAATCCAAGTTTTAAAATACTAAATTGTTTAAAATAGAAGATGAAGTTTTCTAGGGATTTAGAAGGTCATGTAAGTTGATTTTGTTTGATTTTGGACAATGGGGCAGCCTAGTCCTTATCTAACACCTATGCTAGTAGCCTAGTCCACTAGGGAGCAACCTAGTGTAAAGAGTTTCTATTAGATGTAAAATTATCAACATGTAGTGGAAGATGTGAAACCAACTAAAAACTAGAAGTCATAAAAACCTTTCTAAGAAATAATGAAAAAGAAAGTAAATGGATAGTCATAGGAGGCTAGTCAAGGATTGCCATAGTTTTAGGGGCAGTTATGGAGTCATTTCTTGTTTGAAACCCTCATGAAGATGGTATTATATGTAGATATAGGATATCTTTAGTTATGCATACCTAAAAGAAGGACATGTTGTAGTGCCAAAAATGTCACCATGATGCAAGAGATAGTTTTGATGTCATACATCTTAAGGCTTAAACTATTGATCAAATTAACTCCTAGCATGAACTCAATTTTTCAAAAGGACTTCATCACTAGTCTTGGATCACATCTAGAGACCTAAAGTTGACTACCATTATTGCAAACAGGGTATGGACAACCATCAAAGCATAAAGGATATAGGAAATTTGCCAGATGTTGTAATTGCAACTACCCTTGTAGACATGTATGCAAAGTGTGGAAGCATAGACAAGGAACGTGGACTGTTTGATACAACACCTCAAAGCATAAAGGATATAGGAATTTTGCTAGATGTTGTAATTATTGCCGCCCTTGTAGACATGTATGCAAAGTGTGGAAGCATAGACAAGGCACATGAATGGTTTGACCTAACACCTCAAAGCATAAAGGATACTAGAATTTTGTTAGATATTGTATTTGCAGTTGCCCTTGTAGACATGTATGTAAAGTGTGGAAGCATAGACAAGTCATGTCAATTGTTTGACCTAACACCTCAAAGAGATCTTCTGTCATGGAATGCAATGATTGCAAGATATACAAAAAATGGATTTGTTGAAAAGGCTTTAGAAACTTTCAAGCAAATGCAATTGGCATGTGTAAAGCCAAATTCCACAACCTTCGCAAGAATCCTCCAAATTAGGATCTTTGGAACATGGTATGGACAACCATCAAAGCATAAAGGATATAGGAATTTTGCTAGATGTTGTAATTGCTACTGCCCTTGTAGACATGTATGTAAAGTGTGGAAGCATAGACAAGGCACGTGGACTGTTTGATCATACAACACCACAAAGAGATGTCCTCTCATGGGATGTAATGATTGCAAGATATGCAAAAATGGATTTGTTGAAAAGACTTTAGAAACTTTCAAGTAAATGCAATTGGCACGTCTAAAGATAAATTCCACAACCTTTGCCAGCATCCTCCCTATCTGTACACCAAAATAGAATGTTTAGAACAGCGTATGGACAGCCATCAAAGCATAAAGGATATAGGAAAGTTGTCACATGCTGTAATTGTAGCTGCCTTTGTAGACATGTATGCAAAGTCTGGAAGCATAGACAAGGCATGTGAACTATTTGGCATGATGCCCCAAAGAAATCTCGCCTCATTGAATGCAATGATTGCAAGATATGAACAAAATGGATTTTTTGATAAGGCTTTAGAAACTTTCAAGCAAATACGATTGGTGGGTGTAAAGCAAAATTCCACAACCTTAGCCAGTATCCTCCTTACCTATGCCAAAATGGAAATCCATCAAAGGATAAAACATATGAGAATTTTGTTAGATGTTGTAGTTGCAATTGCCCTTAGAGACAGGTATGCAAAGTGTGGAAGCATAGACAAGGCACGTGAACTGTTTGGCATGATGCCTCAAAGAAATGTCGTCTCATGGAATGCAATGATTGCAAGATATGAACATTTAATGGATTTTTTCATAAGCCTTTAGAAAGTTTCAAGAAAATGCAATTGGCGAGTGTAAAGCCAAATTCCAAAAACCTTAGAAATGGTATCTTTGGAACACGATATAGACATCCATCAAAGCATAAAGGATATAGGAATTTTGTCAAATGTTGTAGTTGTAAGTACCCTGCAAGACATTTATGCAAAGTGTGGAAGCATATACAACGAATGTGAACTGTTTGACACGATGCCTCAAAGAAATATTATCTCATGGAATGCAATGATTGCAGGATATGCATGAAATGGATTTTTCATAAGGCCTTAAAAACTCTCAAGCAAATGCACAAAAGTAAATTTCCACCAAACACAAATTTTGGCAAGTCTAAAACCAAATTGCAAAGCCTTATCCAATTTCCTACTTGCCTATGCTAGAATGGGATCTGGGGAACATGGTGTGGACAACCATCAAAGCATAAATGATATAGGAATTTTGTCACATGTATTGTATTTGTAGCTGCCCTTGTAGACATGTATGGAAAGTGTGCAAGCATAGACAAGGAACATGAACTGTTTGAAATGATGCCTCAAAGAAATGCACAGTCCCACAGAATGCAATGATTGCAAGATATGCATAAAATGGATTATTTGAAAATGATTTATAAACTTTCAACGAAATGCAATTGGCACATGTAGAACCAAATTCCTTTAACGATAATTGATCATCATATTAAATATTTAATATAAACTGTCATATACATAATGTCATGAACATAATATCTAGTTTACATACAAAGCCATATAGGCATGTCCAAACAAAGCCATACAGACATATATACAAAAATATACATTGGTAACATACAAAAGTATGTATACAAAGCCATCTAGGCATACAAAAAATGTCCCAAAAACTAGTTTCCTATGGACTTTTATGAAATAATCACCAGCCCTTGCTTGACTGTGAAGATGGAGAGCCAATCCGTGACTCATCCTCTCTCTACCGTCGAGTAGACCTCTTCGCAGAAGTTCATCCAAATCCACCTGTTAATACAATCAATCATTATGCACATTACTATAGAAAATGTACATGAAATATATGACATCACATATGTAATCAATCACTTACCGCCATCCGATGATCACTCTCCACCATCTTGTCTCAAGCTTCTTTGTCCATAGTTGGACAGGCTGGAATTGTGACCTCCTGTGAGAAGCATCAAGAAGCAAAATTGACTAAACATAAATATCATTTATGTACATCAAATGACATGAGATGAAACAAGAAATACAAAATTATGACATTTTCATGTTATTGGCTCATACCTCGGTCAAAGGATTTGAAGACATCATGGCTGCAGTAATGCCTATCTGCACCGACTCACGAAGATGAGGAGGAGTCTCCACATTCAGCATCTGAAAATCAAGTTCAAGATTATTTGACCAAAATAAATACATCATTATTTTAAAAATGCATAATGATTAGAAATGGTTAAATTTACCTTCGTAAAAGTGGTGGATTTGTGTCCAAAGGACCAAGGAAACTGTGGAGGTGTCGGTGACTATTGAAATCATCAAATTGTTACAAAAAAAATTACCATTGACATATCTACAATAATTATGATTATGTGTGATAAATTACATACCTGCTAACTTGACCTCCTCTCATAACCTGCCAATGGATGGCTAATGGAGACAGGATGAAGACTCTGACCCTAGAATTTCATTGCGTAAACAATTACATACATTATTTTTGACTTATAATATAGATAGTCATATAAAATTAATTACAAATTTCAAATAACAATATATTAAATCAAGATGAAACTTGTAAAAAATTACCTGAGAATCAATACCAAATGTAGTCTATAATAAATCATCAGTGAGAACAATCTCATCCAATATGGATATCTCCATTATTGGATGTTGCTCCTGCGTCGCAGCATCTTGCTGAGGGTCCTGTCGTGAGTCCTGCATCCCATAATCACACAGGTTCCCACATGAACTACACAAATGTGGGGACAAATGACGCATACTGCTCTCACCCTCATCAGCCTGGGTAAGATCATTGGCATGCTGTGATACAGATTGGGTGAGAGTAGTCAATGAATTTAATGTCTCCACCTCAACACTCTCCTTCAAAGTCAAAGGGAGTGACCTACGTTTTGGCCTCAACAGGGGTACAGGCACACGGTTTTGATCTCGTTGAGCCCCCTCTCTATCTTGGGAAAAGCCACCACCTCTACCCTAGAACTCATGAATGCCAAAATAATTAGAAATCTTCTTGAGGATGAACTCACAATAGAGTTTCCTCAAGAAATATTGTGGCACCTCATCATTGTTGCATGGGCGCTCATCGAAGACCATGTACCATCTATCCCAAAAGTTTTGGGATATTTCTTCATTCCTACACCAATGAATAAGAAACCATTTGCAACTTTCTTCTAATCTTTGGCAAGTTTTGGGATTAATAAAGTGTGCACATAATTGAGATTTTGTAATTTTTTCATTCTTGACTTGTTCATATGACAACTTGTCAGCATAATATTGCCGACACCTCTCCCTATAGTCTTGGAATTCAATGATTTGTTTTGTCACCAAATCGGTGTGGGAAACAATCTCCTCTAGTGACTTTGCAAGTGCACTCCTACGATCGGTGCTTGCACTTAGATTGTTTAGTGTTTGAATAACAGTTTGAAGATGTTTCTTATTTTCTTCTATTATCTATGATTCCGTAGGTAGTTTTCTTGACTATCCCTTACATTGTGAGGGTGTGAAGGTGGGTTTTGAGGGTTTGGAGAGTTTGGAGGGTTTTGGGGGTTGTTTTCACCCTCCTCAGCTAGATTTGGGTTTTCTCTTGCCCCAATAACTGTAAATGCAATATAAAAACAAATCAAACATTGCAAAACTCAAAATTTCTTCTCAAACTAACAAAAATCAGTCAAACTAGGCTACGTTCTTCCTGTGCTAGACCCTCCAAATTTGCTTGATGACATCTTTGGCAGCAAGGTGGCATTGTGAATTTGTCATTTTCTCTCTTGTACTGACTTGGAGAGGCTTCCCTTCAACGCGATCGTGCTTTGAACTGTGTTTTTTTGCTGCTAAACTCTCAATGGTCACGGCTATATGAGGAGAAATGGCTTTTTTTTTGCTTTTAAGAAAACCAAAACGTGAGCGCGTTATACTGCACTTGCATTTTTTTTTACTTTTGGAACAAAAAGTACCATGGTGGCGACTTTTTGGTCCCCCATCTCTTTGCATATACCCTCCTGCTAGTTGTTTCCAGGTTGCTAGACATTTCGTGCAAGGCTGGGTTTCCTTCGTGTCATGAAGGGATGTGAGGAAGTGTAATTACTTCATGGTTCGGCAGAAAAGCACTTGAGCCATATTCTCGTCTCTCGGTTTGCGGATGACCATGTGGGTCGGTGGCAGTTGGAGAGTGTGATTGATTTATTATTATTATATTATACTTGATTATTATACCTTGTAATTATCATTGGATGATTTATGGCAAGAAAGCCAAATGGACATTGTATATTATTTATAGTGCTAACCCTTGGATTAAGCACGTGATTTGTAAGATTTAATGATATTATTGATTAATGTTTATGAGATCTGGTGCAGGAGCACCTACCTGACAGCTGGCCTCCATGAGGCAGTTAGTTAGTTTAAGTCTTGTTAATGTTTCCAAGGAGGTCTGATAAGACCAATGCATGTAATAAGGTCATGTTGACCATACTTTACTATTTTTAGCTAGTTTGTTAAGACAGCTGTTATGCTGTAGGTCCGGTTGGATCTCCTAGCCGCCTGGAGAGATTTCCCAGCCGCTTGGAGTCGGGTCAGTAGTACTCGCAAGAGATCCTATTTATGCATGAGGATCGGTTGGTCTTAGGACAGATTGAGATATAGATGTTGAGAAGCTAGGTTGGAGAGAGTGAGGCAGGGGGAGAGACTGAATATTGTATTTGCATCTTTTGAAATCAATAAAGAGATCTTGTTGTGTTCATTTTCTGTTTGATCTCCATTGTGAAATTGATTTGTTGTTTTGGTGGTTTCATGGATTCACTGATCCATTCCACCGGTTGATTCGTCGAATCGGTGGAATGGCCATGTACAGTAGTTTAGGATTTAGTTTGCATTTTGTGTTTGTTCATGTGTATGTTTGTAGGATCGCGATCGAGATGTGTTGAGAACCCTAGCATGGGTATGTGCTAGGTCGTGCTGGTTGTTAGAGTCTAGAAAGTTGTCCAGGAAGCGGATCGGGTCACCTCAAGAGGTTCGGCGGATCGAAATTTGCTAAGGTTGGAAAATCCTTCGCAACGGCATCATCAGGATATTTCTGTATATCCTGCAGTTACTTCGGGCGTCATCCGAGTAGATGGAGGTGAGCATGATGCAGTAGATTGCATAAGGTGAATGTGTTTTGGGGTGATCATCATCAGGTGTTGCCGAGGAGGAGCGTATCGGCATAAGGTAGAAGATCGGGTTGATAAAACCATCGCGGGCCGATAATGTTAAGTTTGGCCGACAGCAGGATATTGAAGGAACTGCATGTGACGTCATCGTCATCAGGATAATCGTCATCAGGATATCGGGGTGACGTAAGCATCGAAGGAAAGGTGCATGAGGTTGTCATCATCAGGATATATGGGAGGAACCGGATGTTCTATATCCTGCTGATGAACATGATGTTGAACATCATGATGATGAAGATAGAGGTTGGCGGTAAGATGAACAGTGATCGTCAGGAGGATGATGGCACTTGCCGAATGTTATGATGCTGCCGATAGCCGGATATGATGATGCTGCTGACAGGCAAAAGGTCGAAGGTTTGTCTGCAGGAGGATATCGGTCGGCAGAGAAAATATGATGATGCTGACAGTGTTAAGGAAAATATGATGATGATGAAGGGTTGCGGACATCCATGCTGTATGTCAAGGTTATAGTGTGGATGCCTCTGCATCATAGTGGTATCAGAGCTCAGCAAAAGGTCTAGGCTGTTGTGTGTTGATTCTGTCACCGAAAGGGCAGAGGTAGAGTTGATTCTGTCACTGAAAGGACAGAGGTAGAGGAGTGAGAGGTTGACAAAATGCCTCCGAAAGGTACTGGTACTGCAAGGGAATTGCAGGAGATGAAGGAAAAACATGCCAGAGAGATGAGGAAGATGAAGGAGCTTGCTGAAGCACTTCAAGCCAGGCTTGTAGCCCTGGAAAAGAACAAAAAGAGGGAAGTGGAAGACAGTGAGTCTGAAGAAGATGAAGATACTGTTGAAGAGTATGAAGAGGTAGCTGAAGATCTGGATGCTGAAGTCCAGAGATTTGCAAAACTGTTAAAGGCAGTGCAGAATGATAAACCTAAGGTAAAGGTTGATGTTTCCAAGTATAATGGAAGTTTGAATGAAGATGAGTTACTGGATTGGATTGCTGCACTTGATAATCACTTTGAATGTGAAGATGTTGCTGAGGATCAGAAGGTAAAGATTGCAAAGACCAAGTTAGGAGGTCATGCTTTGGTTTGGTGGGATTATGTACAATCCGAGAGAAGGAAACAAGGGAAGTCAAAGATCACTTCATGGGATAAGATGGTAGCAAGGATCAAAGGTAAATTCTTGCCTAAGGATTATGAAATTCAGATGTTTAAGAAGCTGCAATTTTTAAGGCAGAAGGAAATGGATGTGAAGGCATATACTGAGGAGTTTTATAAATTGAGTATGAGATCTGGTCATCATGAGAATGAGGTAGAAAAGGTGGCTAGGTACTTGGCTGGTTTGAGATTGAACATACAGGATGAGTTAGTTTTAGCTAACCCTAAGAGTGTGGAGGATTGTTACCAAATGGCAATCAGGATTGAAGAAAAGATGAATAGAGGACAAGATAAGTCCATGAGAGGAAGAGGCAGCAATATGAGGGGAAGAAGATCAGCCCCTACAACAAGGCAAACCAATGAGGGTCAAGAAGACACTGGTAAAGGATAGGGACAGTTTGATTTCAGAGGTGGATGGAAAGGTAATAGAGGCAGATTTGGAGGTGGTAGAGGTTCTACTGCATTTTCAGGCAAGAGTTACACCTGTGGTGAGTTTGGTCATCCATTTTTCAAATGTCTAGAAAGAAAAGGTTCATCATCCAGAAATGATAGAACGAATGACAAGAGAGTACAACTTGTGCAAGAAGAGAAAGTAGAGCAAAGTGTGCAGAGTTCAAACACTTATCAAGGAGATTATGGGTATCCTGAGGAGGGAGAAGCATTGATGCTAAGGAGAATTAGTTTGCAGGCATCAAAGGATATGATGCAAAGAAGAGCTCTTTTCAAGACCACATGCAAGAGCAAAGGTAAAGTATGTAAGGTTGTCATTGATACTGGTTCAACAGACAACATGGTATCTCAGGAAATGGTGGATAAACTAAATTTGGAAAGGATTCCACACCATCACCCTTACAAGGCATCTTGGGTGAGTGATAGTCAATCACTTTTTGTCTATGAACAGGCATATGTGGATTTTCAGATTGGAGCATATCATGATAGAGTTTTGTGTGACATTTTGCCCATGGAATGTTGTCACCTACTGTTGGGTAGACCATGGCAATTTGATAGGAGGGTACTGTATGATGGGTATGCTAATACCTACACCATCAAGAAAGATGGGAAGACTATTATGTTGATGCCATTGCAGGAAGATGCTGCAGTACAGGGGGCAGCCAAAATCATTTTAGTGGGAAAGAAGGAGTTTGTGCAGATGCCAATAGGAGTAGGCATAAAGGTAGTTGAGGACACTGCAGGGAAAGAAGTTGTTAAGGACAACAGGTTGAAGACAGTTTCAGTTTTGACTGACAGAGGTCAGCAGCAGGTTTAGAAACAGGTTTGCAAACAGCAACCAGTTGAGAGGAATGACAAGGATGTTGTCATAGTTGGGACTATTGTTTGTCCTATAAAGGTTGAAAGAAAGATAGAGTTGAACATTGCAGAAGTTCAAGAGGCAGTTCAGACAGAGGTTCTGGTCAGACAACCTGACAAACACAAGGTATGTGAGAGAAGGGCCTACATTGACAGGCATGAGGATTTACTTGTAAGAAAGCAAGTTACAGTTCAGAAGTCTTGGAGCAGCCAAGAGCCAGCAGAGGACAAAGCTGGAACAGGTCAGAACACTGACATGACAAAGTGTAAAGGTGGAGGACTTCCACAACCAAACTCATGGGACATGAGTTCTTTTCTGTTGGGGAGTATGGTGCAGGAGCACCTACCTGACAGCTGGCCTCCATGAGGCAGTTAGTTAGTTTAAGTCTTGTTAATGTTTCCAAGAAGGTCTGATAAGACCAATGCATGTAATAAGGTCATGTTGACCATACTTTACTATTTTTAGCTAGTTTGTTAAGACAGCTGTTATGCTGTAGGTCCGGTTGGATCTCCCAGCCGCCTGGAGAGATTTCCCAGCCGCTTGGATTCAGGTCAGTAGTACTCGCAAGAGATCCTATACATGCATGAGGATCAGTTGGTCTTAGGACAGATTGAGATATAGATGTTGAGAAGCTAGGTTGGAGAGAGTGAGGCAGGGGGAGAGACTGAATATTGTATTTGCATCTTTTAAAATCAATAAAGAGATCCTGTTGTGTTCATTTTCTGTTTGATCTCCATTGTGAAATCGATTTGTTGTTTTGGTGGTTTCATGGATTCACTGATCCATTCCACCGGTTGATTCGTCGAATCGGTGGAATGGCCATGTACAGTAGTTTAGGATTTAGTTTGCATTTTGTGTTTGTTCATGTGTATGTTTGCAGGATTGCGATCGAGATGTGTTGAGAACCCTAGCATGGGTATGTGCTAGGTCGTGCTGGTTGTTAGAGTCTGGAAAGTTGTCCAGGAAGCGGATCGGGTCACCTCAGGAGGTTCGGCGGATCAAAATTCGCTAAGGTTGGAAAATCCTTCGCAACGGCATCATCAGGATATTTCTGTATATCCTGCAGTTACTTCGGGCGTCATCCGAGTAGATGGAGGTGAGCATGATGCAGTAGATTGCATAAGGTGAATGTGTTTTGGGGTGATCATCATCAGGTGTTTCCGAGGAGGAGCGTATCGGCATAAGGTAGAAGATCGGGTTGATAAAACCATCGCGGGCCGATAATGTTAAGTTTGGCCGACAGCAGGATATTGAAGGAACTGCATGTGACGTCATCGTCATCAGGATAATCGTCATCAGGATATCGGGGTGACGTAAGCATCGAAGGAAAGGTGCATGAGGTTATCATCATCAGGATATATGGGAGGAACCGGATGTTCTATATCCTGCTGATGAACATGATGTTGAACATCATGATGATGAAGATAGAGGTTGGCGGTAAGATGAACAGTGATCGTCAGGAGGATGATGGCGCTTGCCGAATGTGATGATGCTGCCGATAGCCGGATATGATGATGTTGCTGACAGGCGAAAGGTCGAAGGTTTGTCTGCAGGAGGATATCAGTCGGCAGAGAAAATATGATGATGCTGACAGTGTTAAGGAAAATATGATGATGATGAAGGGTTGCGGACATCCATGCTGTATGTCAAGGTTATAGTGTGGATGCCTCTGCATCAAGATCTATCTTTTTACTTTAGTTGATGTAAATAAGTGGATTATTTACTTCAGTAATTTGTTGGTATCGAATGAATACTTTACACAATTTAAAAAGGAATATTATTTATCCTAATCTAGGCTAAGACTAGCCAACAAATTGTCATGAAATATACGTACCTTACTATATGGCAATGTAGGGTCAATTTTCTATAGTTTTTCATTGAGAATAAAACTACTTATTATTTGGAATTCTCTTTTGATAGACAAGTGGAAATGTATCCAATATGAAAGATTATGAAGTTTATTATTTTCTTTGACAAGTTATAAGTTGAATATAATCCCAGACTAAGACAAATAGTCTTTAATTACCAAACCATGACTTAATGTCAGAATCTTGCATATTGTTATCAAAGAATACTAAATCTGCTGATGAGGACAAAATTAGGTTGACAAGCCATTGAGTACTTGACAAGTTGTCATAGACCTGATATTGCAAGGATGCAAAGAGGGGATCAATGCATGCTTCATAAGTCGTCTAAGCTCTCATCTTATATTTGTCTTGTTGATTTATAGTAAAGGGTATATTTTATGTCTTTTAGACTAATATTGAACAAACAAGTCAAAGTATGTTGATATATTAATTACTAAATTATAAGAATGTTGCCTTCAAGTCGAGAAAGAAGTGTGTGAACATATGACTCATTATATGAAACTTTGGCAAAAGTAAAGTAAATGTCATTGTTTGCATTGTCGGTTCACTATGTACCAGAGAGTTGAACATTCAGAGTGGGTTATACATAGCTAGACCTAGACGAGAGTTGTAAGCCTGATTGTTATTAGCTAGGACACTTCACTAGTTCTCACATGACATAAAGAATCATTTGATTCTCATTATCTACACCCTCGTGAAGGGAAGGGCCACTTCCATAAGGAAGGTGTGCAGGGGACCACCGGTCTGTGGTTGGAGGAAAAGCAACGGGGCAATGCTCTCTCTCTCTCCTGCAATTAACTGTCGAATACTTGTGAAGATGAAACATTACTTACTATGTAAATGAATTTGATAAATATTGCAAGTCACAAGGAATACGACCATTTGTTATATGTTCATGATAAAAATGTGAAATTCGCTAGTCGCATGTGAAACAACCATCTTTTGAAATTATGTGTTGTACTTGGAAATTGCAAATATAATAATATTGGATTTTGTTATTAAAAAAAGAGAAATAAGATTTCTTTTGCATTATTTGTGTTTAATGTTATTTAATGTTCCAATTGGAATGTTACAGTGGTGGAGTTGGGTTTGACCTAAACTACTCCAAAAAATAGCTACCTACAAAATATTACAAGAACCTCTTAAAATGAAAACCTCTCCAGAGTGGCCTCCAACATTTTATTTTGATGTAATAAAAGGTGAAATCAACTTTTTCGGATGCTCTAGATCCAACAGAAAGCTTTGATCTACTCCACTGATCACCCAAAACAATCTACAAAATAAAGCTCCATATATAAACCCCTCATAAGTTGAACTCTTTCCTAACCTTTCAATTCTCTAGATATATCTTAGAATGCAAGAGAATAATATCTTTAGTTTCAAGAAAACATAAAAGATTGTAATCTTGAATCTTCCAAAGAAAGACTAACTCTAGATAATTTCCTACTTTAATACCATGTTAGAATTGGCTATGGAGGTTGATATCCCAAAATTAAGTCTACCTAAGAGCTAATCACATAAAGACAAGAAGACCCAAATGATAGAATAACAATAATCTATACAAAGGATGCAATGTACATACAAGAGAGAGTTGGGTTGCTCATATGAGAGTGAGAGGTGGGTATATATATGATACACCACCAAGAGATGCAAATGTACAATCAATATGGGATAATAAGAGATGAAGTAACATGTGTGCACATCTCCACCAAACTAGGAAAGTACAAACACCCTAAGTAAACGTAACCAACTAGGTCTGGAAAGGACCCTAAAGGGAAACTAAATAGGTAATAGACCTGTTCACACCAACACATAGAACCATCATAATCATCATGTAATAGCTCCTCATTAAGGCTCGTAATATCATCATGTAATGTAGGAAAAGGAAAAGATGCATGAATAGTGCTTACATGTGAGGCTAATGAGATAAAATCAACATGTATGCTATCATCATGGTCCACGATATCTCTATATGAAAGTTTATCATGAATATCCATAGGAATCACATGAGGCATGTAAGAATGATCATTATAGAACACTTCATCATGCATAAAAGAAGGTAGCATGTCAAAAGAACATGGATAGAGATGGGCATAGAATCATCATGACATGTAGAAGGGACATCATCATAATATGTATCAATGTTAATGAAATAAATGTAGCTTCATCACATAATGTATCATCCATAGTAATAGAAGGTGAATGTGTGTAAGCAACCTCCACACTAGATGTGCCATGAAGTAGATCATGTGAGGGAAATATGCTCAAAGGTATTATACTAGTAGGATCAAGCACACTACCATCAACTCTCCATATAGGAGTATGAAATGTATGATATCCATGGAGAATTGAAGATAAGGTGTCTAATAAAGAAAGAAAAGTGACAATCAAATCCCTAAATGAAGAAAAGGTGCATGTATGGTGATATAATGCTTCCATGGCAAAGTGATCCCAGAATGTCATAAGTGAATTAAGAATAAATGGATCACATGTCATAAATTGTATAAACATGTCATAAATTAGTCAGAGAAGCATACATAGATGTAAAGGATAGAGGGCCATGAGAGTCCATGATGTAAAAATAAGGGTATAACTGTTACTAAATTTTGTTCACACTAAATTTAGTTAGACCTAAGTGCAGGTTGTTCAGAAGAAATAAAAGAAAGTTTTGAAGTTATTGTATTCATTAACAATTGATGTCTTGACAAAGCAAAGATGGAATTCAGTTGACAGGATAACCCATCAGTCCAATCAGGACTGATGAATCATCATGACAAGAGAATCAAGTTGTCAAGGCATCAATCATTCAAGAAATACAATTGATCTAACATAGTGTTATCTTTCAAGGGTTATAAGACAGATTGATTATTCAGTTGATCTGATTTGAAAGAAAGAAAGATATTTTTTTGAACTGTTATTTCATGTCATATTTGGAACATATGATTCAGTATCTGTTACTTTATCCTATGCATTGATTGAAAAAGAAACATACATACATCAAGTGCATAAGATAAATTAACTAATCATGTTCAAAAGAAGTGTTCAAATGTGTCCCACAAAAGCCGTGGGAGTAACTAAACTGAGCAATGCAGACATTTACAAGTTATATCTCTGATGATAAAAGAAATAAGGAAGAACACATGATAAAACTAAATATCCATCATTTCTTGAGCAAGGAGGTTGTTGAGTAGTTGGATAGTTGATCTTCAGTCCTCATCTTCAGCTCCGGTTGTATCAGTTGAACCTGCAAAAAATTGGGGAAAGTCTCGTAAGAGCTCTGGATATTTAATGTTATCATATGCTTTATCATGCAGACATATCAACTTGTCACATCATGCATTTCACATGAAAGATAAAATCAGACATGTGCTATAAACCAAAATATCATGAAGAGGATCAATCAATACCATCAAGTATGTTTTTTATGCTAACTTGTTTGTTCACTATGCAAGTATAGGAAAAGTAATGTTGCTGATTTAAAGATAGTTAAAGCATGTGGAGAAAATGTGGCTCCCACAAGGGTCGAACCCAGCATGCTCAAAGTGATACCATTACATGATCAAATTCCAAGATGACATGAAAAAACACAAGGTACTGTTTCACTTTCTTTATCATTAATGAAGTGTGATGTCTCATAATAGTTCCATGCCATCAATAGGTACACAAGGTACAGTCATAAATGATGACAATGAGCAGCTATACCACAGAACTAAGTAATCAGGTCTAAAGGACCAAGGTACATCTTATGAAGCTACCATCATGAAGGACAGAAGGTACAAAGTACAAAAGTAAAAGGTACTTTCCATCTTTTGATATGAATGAAACATCTTTTTGCTATTCATATATGCATCATACAAGTATGCAATAGTACAAGGAGTTGGAATAGAAATGTAAGGTACAATGTACAAGAACAGATAAATAAATGCAGTGTGATCAAATTAATATGGAACAACAATCAAAATGCATGATGAATGTCAAAATCTAGATGACAAGGTACAATAATTTCTTATCAGTTGAATAGCCTTGAAATCAAAATGAAGAGAACAATCATAGGATATGGAATAGTCACCATTAACAACAGAGAAAAGCTCTAGATCACTGTTCCAAGATCAACTATCTACCATTTTCTACCAATGAGGTATTAAATTGCTAATGTATGTTTGACTAATGTATGTTTGACCATTGAAATGAATAATATTCAGGTAGACTGTAGAACACCAATACAATAGTATATGCCATCAATGAAGGAGATCACTGTTCCAAAGCAACTATCAATCAATAAAGGTGCAGTCAAGGGTGTTCACAGTCTTACCAAGCAGTGAGCACCATACAGGTTTTCATATATGCCATTTAAAGATATACAAGGTGGACATTGCTTGTTAAGAAGGAGATCATTATGATAAATAAGAGGTATGGCATTCATCACAGTTACCCTGGAATCAATACATGTCACAGTGACAAAAAGTAGTTATGCATAAGTATAGGAAGGCATAACATGTTAAGAAATATACATGAAGATAAAGTGCAGCTGCAATTTGCAAAGAGAATAGTCATAGGATATGGAACAATCAAGATGGAACAATCAACATGAGCAATAGAGGGCAGTCCTAAAGACTGTAATAAAGTATATATTTACCACTTTTGTTGTGAATGAGGTGTAAAATTGCTATTGGTTATTAGTAATGACAAACAAATTCCTGACATAGTCAGAGCAGAAAGAAAGAGTTATCTCTTCAAGAAAGTAACAAGTATGTTTCCTGTTCAAAACCCTTATCATATATTACAAGTTCAAGCCTGAAGGATTCCTCGAGAAGAAGAAGAAATGAAAAAGGTGTAGCATTCAAATTATATAATGCTTTTAAAAGACATACATAGGAGCCTTTTTGTTGCAGACCCCTGTTCTCTTTATTCAAAGCCCTTTCAAGTATCAAGAATCAAAGACACAGACAAAGGAGTAGAGGAAAATAAATGGAACTTTGTCTTGTATTTTTAAGAATAAGGAGTTACAGGCTGCGCCTCCAAGGTTCTTCCTTTTTTTTTCTTCAAGAAAATCAAAACCCTCATGTGTATATTTCAAACCCTTACCATACAAGAATGTAAATATACAATCAAAGGGAACAACAAGGAGACATAATAAAGCTTTATCATATGTTCTTGCAAAGAAAGAACCTACAGGCCATGCACAGAAAGGAGTATTTTCTCAAGAAGATCAAAACCCTAATGTATACTTGTTCAAAACCCTTGTATTTTTTAACACATAGAGGAGTATAAAGAATGAATAGCAAGATATAGTCACCATGGCCATAGTAGAAAGGAGGCCTTTTCTTCAAAAGTTATCACAGATCCAGGTTTGAAACCTTTTTCTCATTTTTGCAAGAACAGTCAAGAGGAAATAATACATGCATTTTCTGGTATGGTAGTGCTTATATAATGCATTTTTTGTGCATTCCTGAAAGAAACCCTCATGACAAAAAATTGAAAGCTCTTCAGTTTCATGTCAAAAACTAATGAATATGCTACAGAAGGTGACTATGGCCACGACCATATGAAAAAGGAGAGAAAGAATCAATACCCAGTTATTGCAGTCAAGAAACCCTTATCTCTTTTTACTTTTTTTTCATGCATTTATAGTAAAGAAGAGTGAAGAGTTTACCTTCTAAGTGCAGAGGAGAAAGAATGCCATGGCCATGATCTCATGGAGAGGTTTTTTCCAAATTTTATCATATTTGCAAAAGGAAAACATAGAGAGCAAAAGAGTATTGTCAAAGAAATGCTACAGAAGGAGAAAGAAAAGCAGATATGGCCGCGGCCATTACTATTGAAAAGATCATAGAAATGAAAGAAATGCTAGTCAAAATACCATACTTACCATTTTTCTGCCACCTCTTTCACTCAGAAAATGCAAGAGAAACCATAGAGTTGACACAGAGAACTCAAGGCCGAGGAGATCATGAAACCCTAAGTGCTAAGAAGTTGCAGAGTGGCGGCCGACAGAGAAGGAGAAAAATGAAATGACTTAGTGTTTTAGGTTTTCCTCACTTTTGTTCAAAGATTCTTTTCTTTATTGAGTTTTTTAACTTTATAAAACTTAAATCATTGCCTTATCTAAAATGTCGATGGGGGTCAAAAGCTTGAGTCATTAGGTTTCCTAGCATCATTGCTAGAGATGGCCGACAGACATGTAATGTTTGCATATGGCCCCAAGTCAAGGAATGGTAAATCATGAAGAATGGTGGTCGATAATCCTAAGGTAAGTATTATACTTTGCAACATTCAAACAATACTTATTACCTTGGGGTCGACTACAATATGGTCAAAGAGAATATTCCTTATGCCTTGAAGAGTCATCATTCGAGGTCAAAGTCAAAGAGATGCATGGAGACAAAATAGGTTTACAAGGTGGTAGACAAGGTGACAGTGTATTTTTGTTTTTTGCATGAAGGAGATATGGAGAGAAAGAGGCATTATATTTTGCATAATGATACATATGGCAAAGTGGTGAGGTGACTTAGGTTTTTTATCTTGCAGAGAGAAGATATATGGCAGTAAGGCCATTTTGCATTGTATTTAGAGTGATAAGGGTATATATTATTTTTAGAGGCATGTGGCATGCAAATGGATATATTTTTCACAAGGGGCTGTAAGGAGATTTTATTTTCCTCTAAATCCTTTTTTTGCTCAAATCATGCAATTTAGGTATGTGTAGATTGGAGAGATAAGGAGTTTATTCTTTTCATGCATGATTTTACAAACAAATCAAATGTAAATAAATAATAAAGTAATATTCTTCAAATTACTTTATTATTTTTCACAAATTGTAAAATCAAAAGTAGTACAAGTTGTAACCAATAATAGAGTAATTATTTTAATTACTTTATTATTTACTCACAATCAATTTTGCAAACTCAAAATCATGCAAATTGATGAGTTGAGTTAACTAGGCCATCTAGGGGATTTTTGCATGATTTGAGGGATCTTGGTCAACTTCTTGGTCAAGCATATGGAGAAGACCAAATTGGAGCTATTTTTGCTCGATTTGTGGCAATTTGAGCCCTTATTTTTGGGAATTTTTGAGTTTGCTCGTGGATCACTTTAGAGGACGTATTTTTAGAGGCAGTTAGTTGCAGTTCATTTTTGCACGTCTCTTAGTGAGAGCAAGCTATATATTGTAAAGCAAAGCTTGATTTTTGCTATTTCTTGCCTTTTTGCTCTTATACACTTTGAGAGAGAAGAAGGTTTTATAGCTCATTTTTGATAGTTTTATAGAGATCAACGGGTTACAGGTTCCATTTTTGTCTCTCTTGCAATATTTCCTTTATTTTTTGGAGTCAAGTAGTTACCTTTCCATTTGATGCTAATTGTATCAAGTGATTTGATGAAGTTTTACTGTGTTTAATCATTAAAACCTTTAAAATTATTGTCTCACTCTTACTTGCAATATTAAGCATAGTGATATTACAGGTCTTAGGTTGTTACAGAGAATAGTTCTTTTATGTTGTGAAAAGTCATTTTCCTTCATAAAGAGTTTATTTTCCATCCTTCCTCAGAAATACTTTTTGTGATATTTATGCCAAGATTGGATTGTGTGGGTTAGATTTCTGAATTCTATTGTGAACCAGATTGCCAAATTTTCCATCCTTACTAGGTGCATCACCAAATTTTATAGTTTTATTTCCTTATAGTTTCCTTCTTACCCTTTTCAAAAATTAAAAAAAAATCACAGTTTCAAAATAGAATATTTTAAGGAAACCAGCCCACAATCTGGAGGTTCAAACTCACTATAGGTCACCCACAACCTGATTGTGTCCCCATATTTCGAAGGATTGCAAAGTGTCACAACTTTTCATAAGGGTGCAATCCTCATCGACAACAATAACCAAGGATGAGAAGTGAAGGGTTCACAAATTATGCAATAAAGACAAAAAATCCTAATAGATGTAGGTAAATGGTATAAGATCTAATGTATAGTAGAAAATCAATCCTAAACTAGATCTAAAATAAGTGTTAAATATAAACCCTAAAGTTAATGTAATAATGGCTAGGGTGGGTAAAAGATAATATATTTGAATAAGCACAACAAAACCTAAAACAAGGATGTATCAATCAAGCACATGGATGAAAAAGGAAGGTCATATTTGAAAAAAATAATATAAATAAGAAAAAATGATATGAAAAATCCCATGGGGAAACTAGCTTGTGTTAGATCAGACAAGTCCACCAAAAATGTAAATGAAAATTTAAAATTTCCTTAAGCTTAATCTAGGCTAATTAAATACATGCAACAATCAAGTATAAATTAGCATAGATTAATAAATGATCAGGGGTGCACGCATAGATACTAAGAAATAGGAACATTAAATGCTAAAGTATGTAAAGTAATGTGGTAAATGAAAGTACTTAGCTCTATGCTTGAGGAAGGAGAATAATCTTGATATGGCATTGAATCTTGGATGTCTTAGGATTGAAAATTGATCCCTTATGTCTATAATTTGCCTTAGAATTTGAATAGTTTGTGCACTTTGTGAAGGGTCAAATATGTGGGTCCTAGTCTTTTCTTCGAGTAAGGATTTATCCTACGACCAACGCGAATGATCTAGTTTTTTGTATGCTTATGTTCTTTAATTCAACTAATTCGCCTATCTAATCTGCTATTTGGACTAGCAATATTTAAAAATACAATTGGAGAGATGTTGGTATGTCACTCAAAGACATGTTCCCCTGGGTTAACCCTAAGAAAACTTAGTTAAAAGATTGAAGACAACAAATTTTAACTATGCAAATGCTCTAGAATGACGTAATGTAGAACCAAGTTCCTTTTAGGTACTCCAATAAAAATATTCCTAGTATGCTCCTTTTGTAAATGCAAATGATATTCAATGTTATTTCATAATGAAAATGAGTGCAATTAAATGCATTTAAATACAAGTACATAGTAATAAATTGCACAAAAATTGTGTTTCGCATCCACATAAATGACCTAGAACATGGAAATGGCTAAATCAAGTGGATAACAAAATGTATAGGGATAGGTGCATGCGCAGATACAATAAATGTGTAATATGAGTGAATATATCAAGGTGTGCGTATATGAGTAAGGCATGGGTAAATGTATAGAAATATTTATGTATAGGGGGAGAAATGGGCCTGACTTTATACAAGATTATAGTACTTATCAATATATAAATATATTAAACTATTTTCTCACAATAAACATAAAACTAAATGGAAAATGACATAGATTTAAAAATTTTACCATTTCAACAATAATGTAGATTCTCTAACAATGATGAAAATCGTACTTTCAATTCATATTAGTTAAATATTAAGATATATGAAATAATACATAAATAATAAGCACGAGTTTTCCAATCTATAGTTAAATTCCTAACTTTTAGAAGCAACAGTATTTGTTTTTTTTACTAGAAAAAAATTGAGTCCAAAAACTAGGCAGTTAGTACATAATTATACATGTGAAATATATGTTAAGTTAGACAAATACTTTGCACGTTCATGTCTGCTTTCCTCATTCTGTTGTGCGTACAACTTGGGGTGGGTAGAAGCTACAGTCTATGTTGCAGGTTTCAACAATCTGCACAGCAGGCAAGGACAAAAGTAGTTTTATTATATAGAATTCGAGTCAAGTGTATGCACGGCCACCAACTCTCTGTTACTTAGGGATTCCCTTTAATATATCATTATCATAAAATGGGCAGGAGTAAGTGGGTTTCATTGTCTCTTGGCGATAATGTGAAAACTACCTTTCTCCAGTCATGTCATGTGCGGCGTTCCTTAGAATTAGTAATTAAATGTGGAGATAATATGCAACTCATTTAAAGTTGATAATAGTGGGGGAGGAGGGAGAAACATAGTGCAGTACATGAGCCCTTTTATCATAAAGTAATCGAGGCTTGGTTTGCTTTTTAGAAAGATTTTGTTGTGGTCATATCGAACGGCATCACTAAAGTTGGGCGCCGCAGCAGATATATTTCTATCTTCGAGATAAATCTATCAAAAAAAGAAGGTACACAGATTACTAAATATACTTCAATAGTAGTAGGCTAGTAGGATAATGGTGAAACAGGGCAGCAAGAGATTTTAGCACTAAAGCACAAGTTAAAACAAAAAAAGAGTGGAAGCATAACCCAAGTAGTGGAGAAAGGGATATTCCACATATCAAAGAGATTCAATGAGCAATAGCAAACATGAAGGTTAAAGAAACTAAATTATTGGAGAAATTAGAAGAGAACGAGTTATGGGCACCATAGCAAAAAAACTAAGAGAGACACAAAGAGAGCTCATAAATAAGTAAACCAAGTTGTAAATGTGGGACAAAAGAGACCAACATGATAGAGCAGCAAACATAATAATCAAAGGGATAAAAAAATATGGGGAAGGAGAAAATACCAGTAGGTTAGTAAGAGACTTCTTATTAGATAAATTTCAATGGGCGGGGCACATCCTCCAAGCAAACATAATCGGTAAAATGACAAGACTTGGAGAAAGAAACAAAAATATTTAAGGGTAACGTAGAAAAATGTAGAAGATAAGAATAAAATACTAAGAAAACAAAAGGTTCTTCAAAGGCACATTTTTATATAGATGAGGATTTAACCCTAGCACGGTTAGAAGAAAGAAGGAAGGAATGGGGTTGTAGTGGTAAGAAATGAGGGAAGCAAGGCATGGTTATATAGGGGGAAAGCCCAATTTAGTGACATAAAGACTCATAATAAATAGGAAGACGCACCCCCACCCCCCAAGATCATTTTACAATGGTAAGCTAGAATTGTAGAGGCTACCCTTGGATGAGGGGTCTTGGTTTAGGGCCCATAGCAAAAAGAAATGGCATCATTGTTCTTGTTGAAACACATGAGCATGAGGGTTGCAAAGTGTCAGAATCTAAAAGTTACAAAAAAATCTTGATTTGGAATGAGTTGGCAGAAAGTGGCAAAGGGCATGGAGGAGTGATAGTCTTGGTAAGGGAAGCATGGCAGGGAATCATAAAAGGGGAAAAGAAGAACTCATAGCCAATACATATGGATGAAGATGACATATAAGGAATCTACTATTTATCTCACAACATGTTACTTTTCCCCTTATGGATCTAAAATGTACAAGAGAAAGAACCTAGATAGAGAAGATCTATATGAAGTATTAAAAAGGGACATAACAGAGTATTGTGCCATTGGCGAGGTCATTTTAATAGGGGACTTTAATGCAAGAACAACAAATAACCAAGATCTTTACTTCAATAGGGAAGAGGGGTGGAATAGTAATTCGTTATGGTTAGATGAAGATGAGAAACAAAAGTGGGGAAGGGTCTCCCAAGATAAAAAAGGGAAACATTTCACAATTTGGAGTTGAATTATTGGGGATACGTAGCCTACATGATTTGATCAAATGCAATGGAATAAGGGCACATGGTCGAGCTCTGGGAACATCATATGTCAAACTTACAATGGGCAAAGCGTTGTGGACTATGTCATGTGTTCACAAAATATTATACCAAGGATATTGAAGGTCGAGATATGAAGTTATCCTATAGAAATGAAATCTAATCATAACTCTGTTTATGTAAAGATTGGTATGCAAAAAATGACCAATAGAGGGCTAGTCTTCAACTAAGTAAAAAAATAGACTTTCAAGGCAAAATCCTTATGATCAATGAGAACCAAGACATTTTTAAAGCAGTGATTAAAAAATAGTTACATGAAATAAAAGATATTGGCATCTCCGACAAACACAAGGGAATTATAAACAATGAGAACTTGATGGCAATATTCCACGAGCCTCTCATAACATGCAAATGATCTAGGGCTAGAAGAGGTATCAAAAACAATATTTTGGCAAATATGTGGTATGATGAAGAGTGCAAGGCAGCAAAAAGAATGATGAAAGTCTCAGGAAAGGAAAAATTGAGTAAAAAAGTGTACCAAAAATTAGTGAGATCTAAAAAAGAAGAATACATGAAAGTAAGGAGGAAGGAGTTGATTTCTCTTGGGAAGCGTAATCCAAGCTCAGTTTTTGGAGGGAATTATAGCAGGCTAGAACAAATGTTGAGAATAATATCATAGGTGGTCAATGGCTAGATAATGCAAAAATGTTGTATGAGAGGGACCATAATAAAGACCCCCATGGTAATTAACACTAGGGCCACAACCTTCTCCACAAAGGATATCAAGGAAGGAACTAAAAAGTTAGTGGTGGGCAAAGCTTGAGACATAGATGGTTTATAGGCTAAATTCTTAAAATGGGGCCTAGAAGTCCTAGCACCACACATCAAAAGCATATTTAACGAGGTCATTGAGTATGGTTTCCTAGTGAATTGGACAACTAGTGTCATCATCCCTCTCCTCAAAAGTAGGGGTGCCAACAACCTGTCAAACTATCGCTATGATTAATCCTCTTTCTAGAAAACTCTTTGAAAGAATGGTGGAACACAGAATTAGCCTTTGGAATAAAAAGGAGGGTAAGAGGGCGAAAGGACAAGTAGGTTTCAAGCCAAATCACTCTACAATTAATCACTACATCACTCTTAGACATTTGATTGAATTTTTTTGGATAAATAGGGGAAGAGGTTTTTTGTTGTTCTATCGATTTCAAAAAGTCATTTGACACAGTGCCTAGAAGCAAACTTTGGGATAGTATGGAAGAGTTGGGAATATTGGAAAAATATAGGGCAACAATGCACATGCTTTATGATCAAGTTCAATCCAAAATTAGAACAAAGGGTGGTTTATTATAATGCTTTGGGAGTGACACTAGGGTTAAACAAGGGTTCCCGCTATCCCCCACTTTGTTTGGGCTATACATAGACAAGTTAGAGGAGTGGATAGACAAGTTGGGTAGTGGGAGTGTTCACCTAGCCACCTATGTGGTAAAGTTGCTACTATATGTAGTTGACCAAGTTATCTTAATGGCAAAAATGACCCATAGTCTACAAGAACACTTGAGAGCTCTAGAACTATTATGTCAAGAGGTGGGAATGCAAGTGAACATTGGCAAAGCCAAAGTCATAATCTTTACCATGAGAAGAAAAAAGAGAAATAAATTTTGAGTTTGAAAGAACCTCCTTGCAAATGGTAAACAGATACAAATATCTAGGCCTTGATTTTCACAACCTTAATTGGGAAGCTTGTAGGGAAAAAAGGATACAAGGGGAATGGAAATCCCTATACATGCTTCAAAACAGATGCAAATCAACTATATTATGATATTGGAAAACAAAGAAGACTTTATTTGGGTTGCTTGTTATGCCTATGGTGTTGTATGGTTGCAAAGTTTGGGCTGGCAACATATTAACATCGAAATGGAGGTAAATAGAAAGGTTACAAAGGCATTTAATTATAAGCGGTTTCAAAATAAAAACCACAATTCCATGTGAGATCATCTTAGTTGAGGCCAGAGCCTTCCCAATTGATGCAATGATTTTGATTCAGTTGTTACGTTATTTGAAGAAAACAAAGAACATGGAGGGACGCTGCTAGCCCAAAATAGTAGTAGAGGAAAAGTTAAATAGAAGGAGGAACATGTGGATGAAGCAAAATATCAAGTGGTTGAGTAAATGGGGTATCAACATGCAAGAGTTCCCAAACACGAATGTGGAAATCAATAGGTATGTGTGAGAGATAGTCAAAGTTGTCATGTGGATAAAACAACTTGGATGAAAAAGAGAATATTATGTCAAGCAATTCAATTCCACATGTGACCATAAACAAAAACACTATATAGGAGCAAAAATAAAATAGAAATATAAAATGTTAATAGCCCAGCTAAGAACTAGTTCACACCATCTTAGATGCAAAATAGGGAAATGGAAAACACCCAAAGAGGATTGGACAGACATGGTTTGCCACCTTTGCATGTTAGGATCTGTGGAAATGGAATGGCATTTCATCATGGAGTGTAGGCATACAAGGACATCTAGAGTAAATATGAAGACACTCTAAAAGTTGAAGCTTTAACAACCTTGTTTGAAGAGGAAAGGATAGAGAAGTAGTAGACTACTTGATCAAAATCCAAAGCAAAAGATCCAAGATCAACAAAGAAATAGAGGATAGTTAGAAGTAACAGTTGTGGGCTGTTGGGTCGAGCTTTTGTTTCTAGCTAGACAATTTTAATCTTGGGTCCTGGGACATAAATTGCCTGGTCTTGTGGACATCATTAAAAAGTTTCATTTCATTGTTGAGCTTTTTAAGAATTATGGGGAAGCGTCATTAAGATTGTAAGGGTGAAAAAGTGCATTTCTTGTAATTTTTTTCATTATACATTATTTTGTATGGGTGTCTAAGTACACAGTTTTAGAATATGATTTTGATTACTTTGTTATTTTAATTGAACTTTTTATATAAAATTTAACTTTTGTTTAGATAATTTTATTTTTTATATTATTAGTTTTCATTTTTAAGGAAGTAAAAATGACCTAGGTTAATTTTGTAGTGTAAATTTGACCCTCATTCAAAATTTTAAATTTTATTTTAGGCCCAAGGTGACTTAGTGTTAATTAGTCACAAATGGACAACTTTTGTGTTAGAATATTTCAAATTGTGTGTTAGATCATGTATAAAAGGACACCACCCTTAGATTATTTTCCATCATCTAGCATCACTTAGAATCACCTCTCCTTTGGAATCACTCAGTTTTAATATTGTGCCTCTTAGAGTCAATCTTTCCCCTGTCATAACACCATTTTACATCAACATATTCCAATTGCATCACCTCTTTGTTAATAATTTCTAAAACCCTGATTTCACACTAGGTTATTGCATCACTCTTTTTGCATTTTTTATTCAAATTGTTGAGTCAATGAAAGAGCTTGTTATAAAGAGAAGGTCGTCACTTAGCAACCTTTCGAAGGTTCATCAACATTGCTAGTTCTTCATTGAAGGTCTAGACACCCAAGAAAATCTTTATTTGCAAGTATAGAAGGTCTATATGTCGTTGGGTCACTTCCACTTTTGAAGGTTTAATCTATAGATCAGGTTCATTTTTCATAGACATGAAATTAACCCAGGGTTACAAACATTTCCAAAAAGGTCGTGCTTGGTTGTGTTGATCTAGTTGTTCCAAATTCAATTTTTTTATGTCAGGTAACAATCATGTATCGGAGTCAAATCCATCTCTTTTTTATCAACATCAAAGTATACATTTTTTCTTATCATTTCTTTCTATTTTCATATACACATTTCTAATTCAACTATTTATTATAAACAATTTATTTATACTAAAAGTTTGTAGCTCAATTGATTTATTACAACTAGAAAGGATGATGGGATGTTTCTTGATTACACCATTCAAGTAGGTTCAAATTTCATGGAGATGCAATTAAACTAAGTTTGACCTTTTGGTAACTTTAACACATTGGATCCTCTAATGTTAATAGATAAATTTATGTTGTCTACTCTAATATTAATAGATAAATTTTAATATTAATGAGGATAACAACTAATCTCTAATGTTATAAAACTACTGTATTTATTTTGTGTTTCCCAAATTTCCCTGTCCATTCTCTACATCATCACTTCATTGGGATAAAAAGGTTGATTTTGACCAATAAAAAGAGAACTATTTAACACTTTATGATAGGATGAGGTGTAAAATTCCTATTGATTGTTTAACCATTAAACAATGTGATATTTAAGTAGAGTGTTTTCAACTTAAAAAATAGAAAACAGTTTTCATCTGTGAAATGGCTGAGGACTCCAAAGACTGCCTAAGGCAGCTTTTGTCCAGCTAGTACTGCTTCTTCACTACCTCTTTACTGCATTCATTCCTGGATACATAAGACTGTAATTTACCTTTTTCACTGTCACTGTTTCCACAGGCTACGACAGACTGAATAAGTTCACTTCCAAGTAACTTTCGAAATTTATACCTGTGTTAAAACCATACAGGTAGTAAATATAGCAAATACTGAAATAAGTACAGAAGAAATTAGTTTTACCATGTAATTTTATATCAGTTGAAAATTATTCTCGGATTATACTGTTGTATCTTTTATGTTTTATATTAAAATATTGTTCTAAGAGCTTTGGCAAATGCTTTCTGCACAAATCTTTGTTTTAACACAGGTAAAGTCTGTATTAAAATTAATAACTTCTTAAAAACAAATTCATCTTCATTGCCATACTCGCTCTGTCAGAACCCCTCAAAAAGACAAAGCCTTTCTTCTCTCTCAACGCCTAACCATAAGAGAACCGGCCTTCTCTCTAATAAACTGATCATAAAATAGGAGCCCAAAATGCAGGAAGAATACCCAAACAACCCTCACAAAAATATATAAAAGCTATACTATTAAATTATCATCAAATGCATAGATACTGTTATACTGCCGAGCACATAGAACATCCAAAAAGACGACTTAGAGATACCTACGTTGGAATTGTGACAACAATATAAAAAGAGGAGTTAAAATTTGGACCTGTTTGGCGGTTTGGAGACCAACCTACCATAAAATCAGACATAGTATAAGTTGAAATGAAACAGGAACAAGTACCACAATAACAGCAAATTCAGTTGGAAACCTAGCCATCTACAGAAGAAAAGGAGCAGGAAGAAGCTTCTGAAGATGAAGATGAGGATGAAGAAAATATATAAGAAAATGTGGAAATGTCACAACCAACTCTAAGGAGATCTACACAGGTCAGAAATCCTCTTAAGAGATATGAAGGTTATGATTCTAGTTTATCAATTGTTTTGATTTCTAACAATGGGTAACCTAATTGTTATCAAGAAGCGATGAATGATGTTGAAAGTGTTAAATGGAAAATGGCAATGAAATAAGAAATGGATGCCTTGGAAAAGAATAAAACATGGGACTTGGTAGAACTCCCAAAGGGTAGAAAAATTGTTGGTTGCAAATGGGTTTACAAACTGAAGAAACGTGTTGATGATAAAGTTGAAAGGTACAAAACAAGACTGGTAGCAAAAAGGTATGCTCAAAAGGAAGGTATCGATTTCCATGAAATGTTTTCACTAGTTGTTAAGCTTGTTTCTATCTGGGTAGTATTAGCACTAGTTGCTTTACTTGATCTGGAGTTAGAGCAGCCAGATGTTAAAACAACATTTTTACATAGAGATTTGGAGGAGAATATATATATATATATGGAACATCAAGAAGGGTTTGTTCAGGATCACAAAAGAAGATTTATTTGCAAACTCAGAAAGTCATCGTATGGCTAGAAGCAATCACCCAGGCCTCTTCATACCATCATCTAATAATCTACCATTCACCTACTAGTCTTCTATCCATTTGTATCCATTCCATCCCTACCAATGATATTATCCCATGCTAGGGGCAATGGATTGTGCCTTGGTTTGGAAAAGGCTCTTGACATTCTCCCTATTTCTTATTCAACATTTTGGATGAGTCTCCTTCCTAATTCTAATCTTCATGCACTTGCAAGTCCCATGGCCTCATACCTATAGGTTCCACACTTGAAACATTGAATCTAAACACTCCAACAAAGATCCAATCGTAACCTCAATAACATGCATCGGTCAAATCACTTGTTATTGTGAAAATCCACTGTCACACTCTTTTACTTCACAGGAAATATTATTCCCCACATTTGACATCATCCATCCCATCATTTTCCTTTGCAAGATATATCATTCCCCACATTAGGCATCATCCATCTCATCCTTTGCCTTCGCACGATATATCGTTCCCCAAATTAGGCATCATCATCATCATCATCATCATCATCATCATCATCATCACATCCCAAAATTTGACCATGTTTTAACTTTTTACTTGTATGTAATTAGTAGATAATTTTACATGGATTAATGATTTGACGTTTGCGTAAATGTCACCTGATAAATCAATAATATCATGAGTTTATGTATATATGTTTAGAATTTAGATATGTGATTATATGATTTCATGATTATTTATTTATAAGGGTTATGGATTGACTAACGATGCATTAATCCAAGTTTGGTGATTGCAAGTTGTAATCAGGAAACAAGTTTTCCACCCTTTGAGAAAGAGAGGGAGAGCATCATCGGAGAGAAGTGAATAGATGTATGGAAAATAACAGGTTGTTTCCATCTAAGTCTTGTGCTTGCTTAGTTTAGTAAATTTTCGTCAAGATTGGTAAGTGTGATTGACCAATTAGTCTTAGTGTGGTTCCAACTTGACAATTGTCGATTTGTCAACAAGTTCCTTTAAGCTTAGGTTTTGTCAAAAAATTAAGTCAGGTTAATATATCACCATCAACAAGAAATGGTCGATTGTTGATAAATTATTTTTATTATCGAAAGTTCCTGATTGGGATTCTATCTTGTTATTTTGTCCATGTTGGCATTTATGCAAGTTAGAGAGGGGGAAAATACCTCGATCCCATTCTCATATCTTGGTGAGTGCTTGAATCAATGTGAGTATATGTTGTATACGTAATATATATATATATATATATGGTTTAAATTTTGCACTCATACTATGTTTTCGTGGAGTTTGCTAGGTCACAAAAATGCACGTTTTAAACCCTAAGAGCTTGCCAAGCTCTCTGGACGCTTTTGGCTAACGACACGGGGTAGATATGGCTAAACCCCCTTCACTTCAGGGTCTGCTAGACCTATATGGGTATACCTTAATGATTAGTGCAGACTTGATTGACCTTCACAATGGCAAATAGGTGTGAAGTAGATGTAGGTTTTTTGAGAATGTTTCTAAGGCTAAGGTTTGCAATTTAAAAATGTGAATAAGGTATAAAAAATTGCTCCTGAGTAAGACCAGTGCTTTATCTATTGGGCAAAGAGATCAAGAGTCAGTGTTATATTGGATCTTTCTATTGACTTAGCTCAGATTGTTAAGCACTTGTGTAAATCTGTATCTTGTACGGATGTGCAAGAATGTTGAGATGCAGGATTCTTCTTATCAGATCCCAATGATATTTCCATAAGTTGCTATGACCAAGAGAAAGGATTTTAATTCTAACAGAAAGGAAATCAACTAAGATAGCTTGTTCAAAGGATTTTAACCCTGGGCATAGACCAGTAAACATAGACTATTCAGCAGGATTTAAATCAACTTCCCACAGAAACCAATCACCCAGATCATACAATAACAGCAAATGTGTACTGAAAAAATAATGATATCCTTGATATATTAATTTAAACAACTTGAGAAACCACTCTGGAGACAATCATGCAACTCATAAATATTAACATCAACATAAAAATTAAACATCAATTTTTTGATCCACCACACAACTCTAATTCTTCTTATTAATTCAGAAATTCATATTGGTTTGAAAGCATAGATAGATACAAATAGATTCATCAAGTATTGCTTTATATTGCATATATGTCTATAAAGTAGATGAGATGATATGATATCTGATGATTTTCAAAATGGCCTTGGTATCCTATTTTATAGGATGCATACAAGCTTCAAGCCCAAAACATTGTGTCGCTTCATAATTGCATCCTTCCAACTAACTAATGCCTAATTAGGAAACATAAAGAGAAATAGAAGCATATGCAGTGATCAAGTTCTGGCTCCATTAATCATCATATAGTGACTTGTGACCCATAGGCCTGGCAAGATCGTCCTCATCTCCATGATACAGATTGATATACTTGCATTGCTTGTTGTATGACAAAATTGTACTACAACTACTTCTTTACACTACCTGGATATGAACAAAATTATCCTGCCAACATGATGTACTTTTGATTAGCGCAAGTATATATGTGGAGATTAGATTATTCATAATTAACTCCAGGGGGAATATTTTTCCCAAACATACATAACTGTTCCCTGTCACCCTTTCTTCATTATTTATATTCTCAAGCAGTTGTGGCAATAATCCATTCAATTCATCTTTCCAAATGGCCTTATCTCACAAACTCCTATCAGTATTGAAAAAATTTGGAAATGCCATGTCAGGATGTTGGTCGAAGTCATTCAAATCTTCTATTAATATACCATTAAATTTTTCATGTTCACTGATCAAGTCATCATATTCCTTAAACACTTTCTCTTCAACATTAGATTTAGCATTCAAATTTTCTTTCATTTCCAACATCCTAAGGTGCAGCCTTTTGTGTTCTTGATACATCTGGTGAGTCATCTTATGCAAGTCCCAAACTTTATCACTATTTTCCATCATTTTGTCAAATCTTTTTTGAATCAATTCGGAAGCCATATTGTATTTAACCGTTTTCAATTCAGTTTCCAACTGTTCACTTCTCTTTTCAAATTTCTCCACTTTAAGCTTCCAATAATTAGCATCTACTTTGGCTTGCATAACCCTCTGGTTAGCTTCCAGGTATGGTGAATAGCTGCTAGATGAAGGCAATTTATCTTTGTAGGTGGCAATTTCCTACCTGAGCCTTGCATTTTCTGCCATATAGTCATTATTCCTTCTTACCAACTGCTCAATCTATGCCTTGGTGAATCTTGCAACATTTACATTTAGGTTGGCAGTTTCAATAGGGTCTGCTTCTTCAACCCTTTCAATCATTAGGTGACCAAAGACTTCATTAGGATTGCTTATAACTTGAGGCTTTTTGTGTGGGGAAAATAGTGACCATATTAGCAATGTCTGCTTATTAGGATCATACCCCGATCTAGATTTGATTTTGTCTAGGGCCTCAATGCTAAGTTGCATCTTTTTGTCCTAGTTTTTTCTGAAAGTGTCAAACACAATTGCAGAAGTCATATCCCATCTAGGTACCAATATCACTTCTACTTCTTGGATCAATTCCCTTCCCTTTTCAGGAGTCATATCCTCCATGGATTTATCAATTTCTGACTAAAGTGCTTGCAAAACCTCATCTTGGATTTCAAGAGTGATGTTTTTCATTCTTTCTCTGGCCTGCTTTTCTTTGTACTCATATAAAAAGGACTTGAATTCTGTAGTCTTGATGAATTCATCACCTGTGATGAATTTTTTACTGGCCAGATACCTTACATCCTCTATTAGCTCGTCAGAGGTTCCTATTTCGACATCTTCTCTTTCTTTTGGAGCTTCATACTCTTCTATAATGGGCTAGGATGCTTGCAAGTCTTTATTTTCCCCTTCCCCTTCTTCTTCAACATCAAAAGAGATATTAGGAGTTGGTTGAGGAGACAAATGAGCCATTGGGATTTCATCCCCTACCTATGTTTCTCTGACAACTCTTCCCTTTCTTTCAAAGATATGAGGAGGAATATTTTCAATCAATTTTGAAGCATTTTCAATTAATGCATCTAACCTCTTGACAGGATCATTTATGTTCATAAAAGCACCTGTGTAACTGGGGTTTTTGGCTACCCTCCAAACCTCGACCAACATTATCTTGTGGTGCAGGCTTCTTCTTTCAACTGCATTTTGCTCATCTTGGTTTCTAATTAGGTCATCGTCAACAAACAACACATGATTATACCTTTTCATCTTCTTCTTGGTTTTGACTATGCATATAAAGTTCTTTGGGTCAAAATTCTCTCTAGCATTTCCTGCAGGCAACCTAAAATACTCCAATCTTTTCTCAATTAACTGATATCCTTTATCTGACATGACTGTGAAATCTCTAAAACACAACATCCTAGGCATGAAAGATTGTTTATTGGAACTTTTTAAATGCATGAAATCTGAGTAGGCAAGTTGTCTCACAATTTCTAAGTAAGCAATCATGTCTGGACAAGTTTCAGGTAACAAGAGAGGGGGGCCTTCAAATCCAAATACCCTTATCTTTGTGCAATCATTGTAGGAGTACCAATCACCCCAATTGTGACTAAACTTTCCTTGCTCATACTTGTCCTTAGGCCTTATAAATCTCTGTATTTCTAGTGACAAGTTATAGTCACAAGGGTGGCCTAACAATTTATAGACATGTTTCACAAAGTATTCTTCAAAATAGAGGTAATGAGACCTCTCACACATGCCATCCCAGATAGCGGTCCACATCTGAATAGGTTTAATGTCACCATTCATGTCTAAATCTCTTATCCTCAGACATTCACTCCACATTCCAGAATTCTGCCCTTCATATAGGATAAGGTGCATAAGTACAGAATAGTGCCTGAACTTACTACCCCCTTCTTTCAGGGAGACTAATTCATTATGATGGGCATTAGCCAGGAATTCAACATAATCAAAACACAATACTTGTTGACTCTGCACATCAGCAGTTAAAACCATAGGAGCAATCTCCCTAAATAGGGAAGCCTCAACTCCAAGCAATTGACACACAGAGTAATAGGTGTATTGGAAATACTCTTCAAACATCTCTATAGAATATGGGCGATCTCTTGCCATTGTAAATACTTTAAGTTTGTTTTCTCCATCTCAAGGTCTATGCAGGGGCAACGTCCACCTTTTATATTTGTTGCTCATGTTATAATATTCATTGAGTAAATCTCAGAGTCTGAACTTCACATCAAAAGTGCAATCCAGTTGAAAGACCATTGATATATAGTCTCTAGTGATAGGGAAAAAGCCCGTTCCATTTCTTAACTCCACCATATGGTTATGAGGATTGTAGCTTTTAGCTATGACTTTCAAAAATTCAACATTTAAGAACATATCAGGCACTAGATAAGTTTTCCTAAATTCATTCTCCAGGGGTTTGACACTAGTGCACGCCTATACATTCTCTTGTAGTGATACATGAAGAGGTCATAACCTCTCATGGGTGTCCATACATCCCCTACATGTTTGTAAATGTCTTCCAACTTCTCTGCATTGGGATTCAGTTGAATGTTTCTTCTAGACCTTTGACCAGATTTTGGGCATTGGTGAATTAGGTCTTGATTTAGGTGTCTCTCATCTAACTTTTGTCTTTTAACCCTAGGGTTTTCAGATGTGTCTTCCATAGCACAATACAAGAGAATTATACTTCTTTAATATGCAATTTGATTCAGTAGCTATAGGTTGCGAGCTCAAAATACTTACTTGAGTTTTGAGTTGTATTCATTGCAGAAGCTTCCCGTTGCTCTCGTGTATGCTTAATGAATCAAAATTCTTTTTGAATTATTTTTGATAAAATTTGTTCTGTGTATTAATGGTGGCTTTCACATCGTCGGGAGGACATTAAATTCTCACAACGGGAATGTCTTATCACCTCATCTAACCAATAAATTCTACTTAAGGAGTTTATCATTTTTTATTATTGTCAAGATTTCATTATGACCCAAATGGATGTCATGCCGAAGTCCCATTTTGTTATGTCTCATCGATATCTTTTTATCCCTTTGATATGTTCATTTTATTGTCATGTTTGCCTTTTCGAAGGGAAAAGTTACCACCTCCCTTCTACATCCTGAATTCTCTTCTTATGCCTTTCTTTATTTGGCATCTCTTTGACGACATTTCGGTAGGACTAGAACTTAAGTCATTCTGACATTCTGAATCTTCCTAAATTATATGTTACTTATTTTACTGGTGGAATGTCAAGCTGGTATTCCTTGGTTCCTTCGATATGCCTTTATGCTCGGAATGTCAAAGAGACTACAAGAAGACTCACTCTGATACTTTGACTTCATTTGTTCCTTCAATATTTTGACATCAACCCGAAACAACACCCAGGTGTTTATCTTTGTATTATCGAAGTGACTACAAGATGAGTCTCCTCGATACAACAATCACTTCTCGATGTGTTTTTATATTTCATTGTCACTTTATCAGTGTGACACATTCAGGTGTCACACTGATCTCCCGATGTATCTTTAACCCTTTTCGGAGCATCGATGAGACCTCTAGGTTGGTCACTCTGATATGTCGTGAGTCTTTTGCACAACATGGTTTTCAAATGATAGGGGTATCAAATGTGGCTTTTTTTATTTTTGAATGAAAGCGATTGATCGGGGGAAGGATTAGGGTTTAATCCTTTGGGTTTATGATGGGAATGAAAAAATTATTGTGATGGTGGGAAATGAGGTTTGAATGAAAATTTTAAAATCCTGTTCCAATAGTGGCTCTGTCTGTGGATGAATGGCCATGAGGTCATTACAAGAATCTAGAATCACTCTCTGGGATGCAAACTAATGGAGGTGGGGTATGGAAATGGAATCCTAATCTATTGGGAATGGAAAATCTTAGAGAGAAGATATTTCAGGAATTGTCCATGCACTGGCAATTTCTTGTTCTTAAATATACTGTGCATGGAAAGATCTTATGAGAAGTGTTTCAGGAATTGTCCATGCACTGGCAATTGCTGTTCTTCACCACTCATGTTCTACAAGTAATAAGAATCTTTACCACAGTTGCCAGTGATGACAAATGGGCCTATCCATAATGCCTCAAACTTACCATGCTTCCCTTTATCTTGTTCCCTGGTATTCCACATAAGGACCATATCATCCACATTGAATTTTATTTGCTTGGTCCTTTTGTCAAAGAGATATTTCATCTGTAGCTGTAATTTTTCGTTCTGTTTCTGAGCTTCTATTATATTTTCATCTAGTTCACCCAATTGTTCCAATCTTTCTTCCATGGGCTCAGGGATATCCAAATCTTCTTGAAGAATAAACTTATATATCGGTAAAAGATTGTGCATGGGTAGTCTAGCTTGTGTACCATACACCAACTCAAATGGGGATTTTCCTGTGGCCCTTTTTATTGTGATCATATCTGACCACAAAGCCAGTCTTAATTTTGAATCCCAGACTTTCTTATTATTCTCCAACATTCTTTTTATTATCTTGATGATGCTTTTATTGCTGGACTCTGCTTGTCCATTGGCCTAGGGATGGTATGGTGAAGCATATGAGATTGTTATACCATAAGACCCATAGAATGACTTAAATTCTATCAATCTAAAGCACATGCCATTGTCTTTGATGAGTTTTACTAGTACTCTAAATCTAATGATAACATTTTCCAAAAGAAAGTTTATCACAACCTTGCCGGTAGCTTGTTTTGTTGGAACGACTTCTATCCATTTGGTGAAGTAATCAGTGCTACCAAAATCTACCTATGTCCACCACTAGACCTTTCTGCAATTTCTCCTATAAAATCAAGTCGCCATTGGTGAAATGGGGCTTCCACTTGCATTAGTTTGAGTGGTAAGGCTCCTTGATAGTTGAGTTTACCAGAGAATCTTTGACAGGCTTCACATCTCCTTACATAGTTGTGAGCATCTTTAAAAACTTCAAGCCAATAATATCCAAATCTTAATATCTTATGGGCAGTGGTTTTGGCTGAGAAATGCCCTCAACATACACCTTTATGCATCTCCTGCAACATTTTCCCGGCCTGTGCCTTATCCAAGCATAGTAACAAGACACCATCCCGGTTCTTCCAATACAAGTCACCTTCCATAAAAACATATTTCAAGGCATGGAGTTTTAATGTTCTTTTTTTATTATCATCCATTCCTGGGGGACATTTCATGTTCTTTAAATAATACATTATGTCAGTAGACCAAGATGTATGTTCAATGCTTGCAATAGCATTGTTTTCTTCATTCATGTTATAAATCTATGCTGCTTCCAAATTTGACTCAGCCATTAATTTGGCTAGACCTTGTCCCCTAACTAGTTTGGTTATCTGAATGTCAATTTATTGAATTCCTGGACTCTATTAATCCACCTGCATCTTCGTCTAGTGAGTTCATTTTGAATAAACACATCTTTTACCACATCATTTAGCACATAGGCTATTACTTGAGCTCCAACCAAATAAGGCCTAAATGCTTTAACTGCTTTCACCAAGGCATAAGCTTATTTCTCTATTATATCATATTTTAATTCTGCCCCTTGAAGTGACTTGCTGAAAAATGAGATAGGTTGTTCAAAACCTTCTTTATTCTTTTGTAACATTACTGCAGCCACAATGTGAAATGAAGCAAAAGAAAATATTTGAAATGGTTTGTCAAATTTTGGAGATTTCAGTACTGGAGCTTCTTTAATTACTTTCTTAATAGCTCCAAATGCATCCACAACCTCTATTACCAAGTCCACTTTTTCACCCTTCTTCAGCATTTTGGAAATAGGTTTAACTATTTCTGCAATGTTTGGTATAAATCTCCTGACGAAATTGATCTGACCAAAGAAGGATTGTATGGCTTTTACATTCTTTGGAATTGGGATTTTGTCAATGGCTTCTACTCTCTCAGGGACAATTCTTACTCCATTCTTTGAGACTATATAGCCTAGTAATTTACCCTCTGTTACAACAAAATGGCATTTCTTTGGATTTAATGAGATGCCATACTCTAAAGCTCTGATGAAATTGTTTTCAAGGTGTTCACAATGGTCCTCAACCTTCTTGGAATATGCTATTAAGTCATCTTGATAAACCACCATAATAACATTTATCAAATCAGCAAAAGCTACATCCATAGCTCTTTGAAATGTTGCTCCTGCATTTGTGAGACCAAATGGTATTCTCACATACACATATGTTCCCCATGGTGTGGTGAAGGCAGCCTTGGATTGTTCTGATTCTTTGACTTTTACCTAATTGTATCCTGAAAAGCCATCCATCATGGATAATAGCTCACATCCAGTTACTCTTTGCAACATTGCTTCCTATTGTTCTCAAAATCAGCTACACTCGTTTTTGTAGACAACCCCCACGAAACTTGTCCGTTTCGTGATCTACACTCTAAGTTCGCAAATCAAGACAAGATTCTCTTGATCTCATGTGAAGTTGTTTGACATTCTAAACTAGTTTGTGACATTCCCTTGAATTGGTTTCTTGATATTCACGAAGATTGTTTAAGTCGTAAACTGATTAAAATGTCAATTTTAGCCATTTTTCAGGTGTTAGTAAATTTTCAAGTTTTGACATGTAAGGTCGGCCAAATTTGCCGCTCTTACATATCTCTGTTTTCATTTGTTGCATATGTAATGATGGCATTTTTTGCCGTTCTTACATATTTCCCCAAGGTTTATATGCACTGTCGGTAGAATCCACCGCCTTTGCGTGTTTGTTGATGCATGCGGGGTCGGCTGATTTTTCCATTCGAGAAAGATTCTCGGGATCTTGAACACCGAGTGCCATTAATGGCCACTCGTGCCACTCATTGAAGGCATGTTTTCAAGCTATTAAATGTCTTTTGATTGTCTTTTTGGTCATTTTATTTTCATTCTTTTTGGCTTTCCTCTGGACTCCTTCAACCATTTGACCGCGCCGTCCAAGGATTCAACCCAATCTGCCACCATCAAACCTAGGGTTTCAATCGTTTGACAGGTAAATCTTCTAGCCATTTTCTTTTTCTTTCCTAGGGTTTCTGTCAGTTTTGAATGGCTTTTCTTTGTTTTGATTTTGTTATAAGTTTTCATCGAAAGATTGTTTTCTTAAATGTTATGTTTATTTTTGTTTAATCTTGGGTCATTTCTTCACGTCGAATATGTTTTCAGATCGGTCCAATCCTTGTACCCTAAGTCTTCTACCAAATGGAGGTTGGCGGTTTCACTGCTCAAACCATTTAATACTTACCAAGTACCAAGGTGTATGGGCGGTGAATTTCGCCGCCCTTACACGACGACCTCTTAACTCTTACATTGTGCAGTGTCGCCGAAATTCTTCGCCCCTACATAAGTTTGTTGAGTTTGGACCTTCATGTAATAGCGGTGGAAATAACCACTCTGACACTTCAATGTTTGCTCAAGCTTCCACCAATGCACAAACGACATTTTTACTCGCTCTTACGCAATGCAAAATTACCCTTACATGCATGGGCAGCAAAAATTGTCGTTGCCGCCCGTGCACCTATCCTCACATGCAAGAGTGACCTTTTTGACTGCCCGTACATGTCTCACTCTCCAGAATTTTTCAAATTGTTAGCTTTGGCCCACTTTCGCCTGATTTCTCAACTTGCGCATGCTTTAGCCCTTTCAAGCTTATCCTTGTGATCATGATCATGGACATGTAGTTTCCCAAATTGCTATTTTTCCCCTAACTGCAAGATCATGACTTTTTGTTACAATTTCTTCTGCGAACTGCAGGGGTCATCACGTCATCTAAAGGTGCTCATTTTCCAAATAACTAACCTATCACCGAAGAAGGCAATAAAGATGGTGAAAGATACAATCGTCGAAACTCATGTTTCAGACAATACACTTGGACCAGACATTTATGAGATGGAAGCAGTAAAGGACATGTACCATAATTCCCTGAAGAAGAATGATGGTGGCAGCTGATATTCTTCTTCGTGCCTTAGTTTATTTTCATTTTCGTATATGCAATTTGTATTTTGTTTTGGACATATTCACATGTATTTTTCTGAAATGTAATTACATGTGAGACAAAGGAAGTCCTAAGCCAAATAGGACTCTTTTGTTGAATAAGTCAAAGTAGTTAGAACTTTCCTATTTTCACTCCAGGCCTCTCCCTATAAATAAAGAGGGCCTCTATTGTAAATATGATCTTTAATCTTATGCAAAAAAGTGTTGGCCAAATTGAGACTCAACTTTGAGACTTTGTGTTCAAATTGTATGATCAATTCCAATCAATAAAGGCGAGTTTTGATATCAAACTTTGTGTTGAATCGAATTTGTATGAGTGAGGATGTACATATGGCATTTTTGTTGATTTCTCTTGTTGATTGATTGGATAAAGTGGTGCTTGGTTATTACGATTGGAGGACGTTCAAGATAAGTTATATAAACTTTGTGTTATATTATTTCCTTGAATCTATGTGTGTTGAAAGTGTTTCTTGGTGAAGGATTATAAAGACTTTGAGCTTGTAGTTGTTCACTTTGTATATGAATCATGTTGAGAACTTGTAGACTTTGCACTATGATTTTCAATCACATTTGCGTGAATCAGTGGTGTTGTTAGTTGACAGACTTTGTGCTCCAACTAGTGATACAGTTACTTCTAAAATCTTTCTGGGGATAATTTGAAGACTTTGTACTTGAGATTATTCACTTGGTTCGTGAATCTTTTTGTGAAGTAAGTTGAAAGAGTTTGTGCTTCAACTTACAAGAATATTGTTGATTATTGTTTAAGCGTAGAAGCATTATTGAATATTACTGTGAAACATTGTAAACATCTTTTCTGAAAGAAGAGAAAAGAATGAATGTAACACACCCCCAAAGCTAGTATTTAGTGTAAATAAGTTTGTAATAGTTAAAAGGGAACCTCCCCTTGCTGAGAGGAGAGATTTATCTCATCATACTGTGGTTGATATACCCATTTTGCCATCAGTGAGTTGATGACAAAATATTCACCCAACACTTCCATATTAGGAAGCGGATAATTATCTTTGAGTGAAGAAACATTCAGTGTTCTAAAATCCACACATAATCTTATTTCCCCATTTTTCTTTCTTATAGGGACTAGGTTTGAAACCCAAGAGGAATGTCTGATTGGTTTAATGATTCCACCTTCCCTGAGTTTTGTAAGTTCTTCTTGCATTTTAGGGGCTAATGTAGGGTTTATGGGTCTTTTTTTTTGCCTGAATGGCTTAGCATCTAGTTTTAGAGGTATCTCATGCTGAAAAAGGTCTTCTTGGTACGATTTCAAGTCATCATAAGACCAGGCAAATACATGTTTGTATTTTCTAAGCAGGGCAATGAGCATGCTTCTAATTTTAGGATTTAGCTTTTTTCTAATATATATGCTCTTAGGAGCCATTGGTGTTCCAAGACTTATTTCCTCCACATCATTTTGCTTTACTGGAACATTTTTCATAATGAATCTGTCTTGTGCATCAAACACTCTCTCTAGTGCTACTAAACCCTTAGGCATCTTATTTGTTTTCAGTTGCACCACATTTTGTCCAAAGAGGGTTTCCTTACCATCAACCTTTTCCACAAGTACATTAAAATCAATTTTTTGGGATCCATACTGATCCACACAGTAGAGGAATTTTATTAAGTCCTCATCATCATTAAAAACTTGCCAGTTGTAGATATTGTCAGGGATTGTGGGTCTAGCTTTGAATTCTACTTCAGTTATGCCTGCCAATGTGATATCATCCCTTTTTAGAGCTATGTTTGCCAGGAAATATGCCATTATATTCTTTGATCTGTCTATCCAATTTATGGAGAATGCATCAAATAGTTTAATATCATCCCAAACAACATTCCTGTATTGTTTCAGCCTCTTATGTTTTGATGAATAATTATTCCTGACTTGAGAGATGATCAATTCTGAATCCCCATATACAGAAAGAAGCTTTATCTTATGTTTTATAGCAATGTTTAAGCCTATAAGCAATGACTCATACTCTGCTATGTTGTTGGTGCATTCAAATGCCAACAAGAATGAATGTTTAAAAGTCTTACCATTTGGTGAGATGAACAACACCCTTGCCCCATTACCACTTTTACTGCAAGCACCATCAAAGTAGATTCTCCAAACACCATGTTTATCAAGTTGGGCTTCTTTATTTATTTGATCAGTATTTTCCAGTCCTGGGTAGGATTTCTCAATTCTGAATGTCCCAAGGTCTATATCATAGAAGCAATTCATTTGACTTGGATCAATACGTTCTATAATGTTCTCATACCTTAGCTCTCTGTATATTTTGACCTCCTTACCATTCACTGGTATGGTTTCATATGATAGGTCCAACTGGACATCCCCTCCCACTGCTACAGTCCATTGTCTGGATAATAGCATTCCATAGAAAGGTGGAGTATCTATTACGATAATATCAGTTATGTAGGTAGCTTTAGGGCATGATGCTAATTTTAGTGCCACATCCTTCATTACTCCAACAACAGGGATAGATCTATTATCCATGGCATAACATTTGCCATATGTTGTATCAACCCGTAAACCCAACTCTTTCATGACAACAATTGACATAATATTTATTGCTTCCCCGAAATCAATCATACAATTTCTTACTATCTTGTTGTTTATCAATAATGTTATGTAGAATGGCTCAACCTGGGCTGGGTTCTTTATCATGGCATTACCAAGATAGATTTCAGGGGTGTGCACAACTTCCTGTCCAAGATTGTTTATCTTTTCATTCATTCTATCTTTGTTTCTATCTTGATGTGGTATGCCAGAAATTAACTTGAGGGCATTGTCCCTATATTCATCAATTCTAATCATCTCCATCAATGACACTGATATTTTGATTTGGGACAACATTTGATTTATATCAAATGAAGGAGTAACAGTAACCTGTTCTAATTTGGGACCCTTTTCTCTAGTTTGCTTATTCTTGTCTTTGACCCTATTTTGTTCAATTTTGGGTGATTCCTTGGGTCTAATTTTTTAGTTTTCTTCTTTCTTATGATCACCCATGGTCCCTTTCATGTGATCTATTTCTTTAATGTATAGACCTCTAGGTGTTCCTTGGTCATTTACAGTCCTATTCCTCAAGTTGTAATTATTTATGGCTGGAGCCACAGTAGCAACTGTAAGGGCTTTTGTTTTCTTCCTCAGTGGGTGTTCTCAATTGGAAGTTTAGGGTAACATGTGGTATAGGAGTGATTTCTTCATAGTTATCTTCTTGATAAGAAAAAACTTCTTGTTCACCCATGTTAATATTGTATCTCTGATTATTCACATCATAGTCAAAACCATCTTCATCAGATGAATATTCATCATCAATTAAGTAAGGCTTTAATCCAACCATCTTTATAGTATGCTCATCTCTACTTTGGTCATATGGTATCTGCTTTTCCTACAATGATTTAGCTACCACATAGTATTCTGGTAAGTGAGGAAGATTACATGCAGTACACCATGGAGTGCTATTTGCTACATGTGTCCCATGTTTCTTTAGGGGGTCAGGAGTTTCTTTGAAATTATTGTTAACACAGACCGGCTACCACTACACCAAAAGCTCAAACTATTAGTGAGGGCGCCACCGGAGAGGTTAGCCAGAGACCACTAGGGTCCAAAGGAGGGGTTGAGGGTCCTGCGTGATAACAACTTAACCCCCCTGAGCTGAGAGGTCTGTACTGGACACAAGCGACCACAAGGCGAGTCAAGAGTTATCAGTGGGAATCGAACCCCTCCCTAGGACCCTAGCGGTCTCTGGCTAACCTCTTCGGTGGTGCCCTCACTAACAGTTCGAGCTTTTGGTGTAGTGGTAGCTGGTCTGTGTTAACAAAATGGTGACTCTACTGGGGATGTCAAAATGAGCCCCAATTGATGCTAATCTGTCAGCATAAAGCTGTTATCATGCGGGACCCTCAACCCCTCCTTCGGACCCTAGCGGTCTCTGGCTAACCTCTCCGATGGCGCCCTCACTAACAGTTCGAGCTTTTGGTGTAGTGGTAGCCAGTCTGTGTTAACAAAATGGTGACTCTACTAGGGAGGGGTTCGATTCCCGCTAATAACTCTTGACTCGCCTCGTGGTCGCCTATGTCCAGTACGGACCTCTCAGCTCAGGGGGTTAAGCTATTATCATGCGGGACCCTCAACCCCTCCTTCGGACCCTAGCGGTCTCTGGCTAACCTCTCCAGTGGTGCCCTCACTAACAGTTCAAGCTTTTGGTGTAGTGGTAGCCGGCCTGTGTTAACAATTATTTTTATGTCTGTTGTCCATAGGCCTTCCATCTTTCCAATTTGTGTTATAAAGCATATCATGCAATCTAGGCCTTTCACTCTTGTAATAATTTACTGGCTTTGTTTGATTGTTATTTGCATTGGGTAGGATTTTTAGATTATCTCTTTTCCCAAGCTTCCCAGCTGCTCTCCTATTGTTTTCAATACTGATGGCTGCCTCCTGAGCTTCTACCAACATCATAGGGGCTTTGTTTCTGAGCTCATATCTAGTCTTAGGATCAAAAGCATTTAAGTACAAAACCAAGGCCATACGATCTTGAGGATTCAATTCTAATGGGATCTTATGATATATCTTCAAAAATATATGGTTGAAATCAACCATCGATTAATTATAATTCTTTTGGATACTTGTCAATTCATGGACAACAAAATTTGGATCAAACTGGCTCCCATACTGTTCTTTAAATTGGTCCTTGAAATCTTCATAAGAACAAATTGATGCATCAGGTAGATTCTTGCACCAATCCCTAGCATCTTCAATGAGAGATAGCATGAATAATTTCATCAGAACATCTTCATATTACACTTCAAAATTATCCATGACTATTTCAAAACTTCTAATGTGCTCTTCTAGAGAGATGGTATTGTTCCCAACAAATTTTGGGAGAGCATTCCTTAGATCATTATCAATAGGGGCTGGACATACTTGATATCTAGACAAGTCAAGCTGCCTATATCTATTGATGTTAAGAGGTCCTTGTAATTGCTGGTTTGGTTGGTATTGATTATGAAGCTGCTGATTCGATTGATACTGATTATGGGAATGATGTTGTTGTACATTAGGACGTGGGTTCACATTTTGATTTTGAGGTGGAATATGTCTATGGCCAGGCCGTGGGTAAGGGTTAGGTATATGATGGGATATATTATGAGTATTTGATGGTCTTGTATTTTGGGGTGGAACATTTTGGACATGGCTTCCATGAGGTATCTGTGAACTACCAACATTTTGTTGGTTGTTTGTTATAATATACCCTCCTTGCTTGTGAGGGGGTACATATTTTGAGCTATTTGCTTTAGTTCTATTCTTTACTTGTTGTATTTCTTGTTTCAACTGCTCTTCTTCCTCTTTTAACTTAACTAGCTCAAGTTCCTCATGTAATTTAAGCAAATCCTGTTGCATTTCATCCTTATTTCTCATATCCTTTTGTGACTATTATGAATTTATGCAGAGGTTGTCTGATCCTTGAACTCTTGTTGAGCTTCTTCACCCTGTTGTAATGACATCCTGTAATCATATTCTGCCTAACTTTGTTCTATTTCCCTCATAATATGGGTCTCATATTCAAGCTGTTTCTGAGAATCAGGCCTGTACTGGTCTAGGACATCATTAGATCCATCATGATCATGATAACTCTTGGATTGAAATTCATTTGACTCATGTAAGGGAGTGAAGCTATTATGAGTTATAATTAGTTGTTGTGAGGTATTTTCTTGGGTGTTTTGGTTATTAGTACATTGGGATTGACTTGATATCCCAATTTTCTTAACAGGGGCTTTTAAAGGTGGGGATGATTACTATTTTTTACCATTAGTTTTAGATCTTCTATCATCCATGATCTATTAAGGGATTATGACACTCTAAGACATAAAATGATTTATAGCTTGTATAGAGTCGCCACCTCACTTAAGAGGACTAATTAATCTTCTAGGTTCTCTTTTGACCAACAAAGTTATGCCTTTTAACTTTCTGACTCTAATGTTATGGTCTCCTACTAGGTTTCTTTTTGTGTTTTCCCTAGTAGAGTTGCCAATTCTATTAGGTCACAAAAACATAGGTCATTAACCCTAAGAGGTTGCCAAGCTCTCTTAACATTTGTGGCTAACGACACGGGGCAGATATGGCTAAACCCCCTTCACTTCAGGCTCTGCCAGACCTAGGTGGGTATACCTTAATGATTAGTGTAGACTTGATTGACCTTCACAATGGCAAATAGGTGTGAAGTAGATGTAGGTTTTTTGAGAATGTTTCTAAGGCTAAGGTTTGCAATTAAAAATGTGAATAAGGTATAAAAATTTGCTAATGAGTAAGACCAGTTCTTTATCTATTGGGAAAAGAGATCAAGAGTCAGTGGTATATTGGATCTTTATATTGACTTAACTCAGATTGTTAGGCACTTGTGTAAATCTGTATCTTGTATGGATGTGTAAGAATGTTGAGATGCAGTATTCTTCTTATTAGATCCCAATTATATTTCCCCAAGTTGCTATGACCAAGAGAAAGGATTTTAATTCTAACAGAAAGGAAACCAACTAAGATAGCTCCCTCAAAGGATTTTAACCCTGGGCATAGACCAGTAAACATAGACTATTCAGCAGGACTTAAATCAACTTCCCACAGAAACCAATCACCCAGATCATACAATAACAACAAACATGTGTACTAAAAAATTAATGATATCCTTGATATATTAATTTAAACAACTTGAGAAACCACTTTGGAGACAATCATGCAACTCATAAATATTAACATCAACATAACAATTGAACATCAATTTTCTGATCCACTAAACAACTCTGATTCTTCTTATTAATTTAGAAATTCATACTGGTTTGAAAGCATAGATAGATACAAGTAGATTCGTCAAGTACTGCTTTATATTGCATATATGTCTGTAAAGTAGATGAGATGATATGATATCTGATGATTTTCAAAATGGCCTTGGTATCTTATTTTATAGGATGCATACAAGCTTCAGGCCCAAAACATTGTGTCGCTTCATAATTGCATCCTTCCAACTAACTAATGTGTAATTAGGAAACATAAAGAGAAATAGAAGCATATGCAATGATCAAGTTCTAGCTCCATTAATTATTGTAGAGTGACTCGTGACCCATAGGTTTGGTAAGATTGTCCTCATCTCCATGATACAGATTGATACACTTGTATTGCTTGTTGTATGATAAAACTGTACTACAACCACTTCTTTACACTGTCTTGGATATGAACAAATTTATCTTGCCAACATGATCGATGTACTTTTGATCAGCGCAAGTATCTGTGGAGATTAGATTATTCATAATTAACTCTAGGGAGAATATTTTTCCCAAACATACATAAGTGTTTCCTGTCACCCTTTCTTCATTATTTATATTCTCAAGCAGTTGTGGCAATAATCCATTCAATTCATCTTTCCAAATGGCCTTATCTTGCAAACTCCCATCAGTATTGAAAAAAAAAGGAAATGCCATGTCAGGATGTTGGTCGAAGTCATTCGAATATTTTGTTAATATACCATTAAATCTTTCATGTTCACTGATCAAGTCATCATATTCCTCGAACACTTGCTCTTCAACATTAGATTTAGCATTCAAATTTTCTTTCGTTTCCAACATCCTAAGGTGCAACCTTTTGTGTTCTTGATACATTTGGTGAGTCATCTTATGCAAGTCCCAAACTTTATCATTATTTTCCATCATTTTGTCAAATCCTTTTTGAATCAATTTGGAAGTCATATTGTATTTAACCGTTTTCAATTCAATTTCCAATTGTTCACTTCTCTTTTGAAATTTCTTTGCTTTAAGCTTCCAATAATTATCATCTGCTTTGGCTTCCATAACCCTCTGGTCATCTTCTAGGTATGGTGAATAGCTACTAGATGAAGGCAATTTATCTTTGTAGGTGGCAATTTCCTACCCGAGCCTTACATTTTCTCCAATATAGTCGTTATTCCTTCTTACCAACCGCTCAATCTATGCCTTGGTGAATCTTGCAACATTTACATTTAGGTTGGCAGTTTCAATAGGCTCTGCTTCTTCAACCCTTTCAATCATTAGGTGACCAAATACTTCATTAGGGTTGCTTATAACTTAAGGCTTTTTGTGTGGGGGAAATAGTGACCATATTAGCAATGTCTGCTTATTAGGATCATACCTTGATCCAGATTTGATTTTGTCTAGGGCCTCAATGCTAAGATGCATCTTTTTGTCCTAGTTTTTTTCTGAAAGTGTCAAACACAATTGCAAAAGTCATATCCCATCCAGGTACTAATATCACTCTTGCTTCCTCGATCAATTCCCTTCCCTTTTCAGGAGTCATATCCTCCATGGATTTATCAATTTCTGACTAAAGTTCTTGCAGAACCTCATCTTGGATTTCAAGAGTGATTTTTTTCATTCTTTCTCTGGCCTGCTTTCCTTTGTACTCATATAAAAAGGACTTGAATTCTGCAGTCTTGATGAATTCATCATCTGTGATGAATTTTTAACTGGCCAGATACCTTACATCCTTTGTTAGCTCATCAAAGGTTCCTATTTCAACCTCTTCTCTTTCTTTTGGAGGTTCATACTTTTCTATAAGGGGCCAGGATGCTTGCAAGTCTTTATTTTCCCCTTCCCCTTCTTTTTCAACATCAAAAGAGATATCAGCAGTTGGTTGAGGAGACAAATGAGCGATTGGGATTTCATCCTCTGTCTTTGTTTCTCTGAAAACTCTTCCCTTTCTTTCAAAGATATGAGGAGGAACATTTTCAATCAATATTTAAGCATTTTCAATTAATGCATCTAACCTCTTGATAGGATCATTTATGTTCATAAAAGCACCTGTTTAACTGATGTTTTTGGCTACCCTCCAAGCCTCGGCCAACATTATCTTGTGGTACAGTTTTCTTCTTTCAACTGCATTGTGCTCATCTTGGTTTTTAATTAGGTCATCGTCAACAAACAACACATGATTATACCTTTTCATCTTCTTCTTGGTTTTGACTGTGCATATAAAGTTCTCTGGGTCAAAATTCTCTCTAGCATTTCTTGCATGCAACCTAAAATACTCCAATCTTTTCTCAATTAACTGATATCCTTTATCTGACATGACTGTGAAATCTCCAAAACACAACATCCCAGGCATGAAAGATTATTTATTGGAACTTTTTAAATGCATGAAATCTGAGTAGGCAAGTTGTCTCACAATTTCTAAGTAAGCAATCCTGTCTGGACAAGTTTTAGGTAACAAGAGAGGGGGGCATTCAAATCCAAATACCCTTATCTTTGTGTAATCACTGTAGGAGTACCAGTCACCCCAATTGTGACTAAACTTTCCTTGCTCGTACTTGTTCTTAGGCCTTAGAAATCTCTGTATTTCTGGTGACAAGTTGTAGTCACAAGGGTGGCCTAACAATTTATAGACAGGTTTGACAAAGTATTCTTCAAAATAGAGGTAATGAGACCTCTCACACATGCTATCCTAGATAGCGGTCCACATTTGAATAGGTTTAATATCACCATTCGTGTCTAAATCTCTTACCCTCAGACATTCACTCCACATTCCAGAATTCTGCCCTTCATATAGGATAAGGTGCATAAGTACATAATAGTCCCTGAACTTACTACCCCCTTCTTTCAGGGAGACTAATTCATTTTGAAGGGCATTAGCCAGGAATTCAACATAATCAAAACACAATGCTTGTTGACTCTGTACATCAGCAGTTAAAACCATAGGAGCAATCTCCATAAACAAGGAAGCCTCAACTCCAAGCAATTGACACACAAAGTAATAGGTGTATTGGAAATACTCTTCAATCATCTCTACAGAATATGGGGGATCTTCTCCCATTGTAAACACTTTAAGTTTGTTTTCTCTATCTTGGGGTCTATGCAGGGGTAGCCTCCACCTTTTATATTTGTTGCTCATGTTTAAATATTCATTGAGTAAATCTCGGAGTCTGAACTTCACATCAAAGATGCAATTCAGTTGAAAGACCATTGATATATAGTCTCTAGTGATAGGGAAAAAACCTATTCCATTTCTTAACTCCACCACATGGTTCTAAGGATTGTAGCTTTTAGTTATGACTTTCAAAAATTCAACATTTAAGAACACATCACGCACTATAAGTTTTCCTAAAGTCATTCTCCAGTGGTTCGACACTGGTGCACACCTATACATTCTCCTATAGTGATACATGAAGAGGTCATAACCTCTCATGGATGTCCATACATCCCCTACATGTTTGTAAATGTCTTCCAACTTCTTTGCATTGGGATTCAGTTGAATGTTTCTTCTAGACCTTTGACCAAAATTTGGAAATTGGTGAATTAGGTCTTGATTCAGGGGTCTCTCATCTAACTTTTGTCTTTTAACCCTAGGGTTTTCAGATGTGTCTTCCATAGCACAATGCAAGAGAATTCTACTTCTTTAATATGCAATTTGATTCAGTAGCTACAGGTTGCGAGTGTGCATGAGAAAAATTGAGAGGTCAAATGATAAAATCAAAGCAATGATAATAACAACTCAATTACCCATAACATAAAGAGATCGATCTAAGTAAAAGCCAATATCAATGAATAAATCAAATAACCAAACAAGAAAGCCTTCACCTAGATTGTATAGTTCTCTTTGTATGAATGTAGATTGCTCAATAATGTTGCGAAACCATGTTTGCAACAAGCGGATGTAGGTTGTGTTCCTGCTCAAAAGATTGATGTGCTCAACAATGTGATGTATGCTCAATTCGCTGTTAAGGAATGCTTGAGAATAAATGATCAAAGAGGCTTTGTTATGGAGATGAGGGGGGTTTATATAGATTTCAATAAAGATCGATCAACGGTCCAGAAAATTTAATGGAATCAATGGATGAGATAAATCTAGAATTCATGATGAATGTGCACTTGACATGTGTCACACAAAAAATTATTTTTGTTTGAGTTAATTGCTTTTTGATAAAGATAGTGATTTGATTTCATAAATTAGAATGTTTTTTTCTAATTTAAGAGTTGTTGATAAAAACAAGATTGATTAAGTCAATTAACTCAACTTGTAATTTACTTTTTGCAAGATTTGAGATAAATTAAATAATAAATTATTTAATTTTGTGTGCATGATGAATAAGATTTATTTTTAGAGGAATTGGAAGATAAAAAAGCAAATTAAATAAATAAATTTATTTAATTGTTGTGCAATAGAAGAATAAATAAAATATTTGATTATATTTTATTTTTAGAGACTGAGATAATTTAAATAAATTTGATTGATTTATTTAAATTTGGAAGAACAATTTGATTTAATTAAATAATAAAAATTATTTAATTGTAGATAAGAGGATTTTGATGATAAATTAATTAAATAATTAATTTTTTCAATTGACATGGATTTGAATTTTAGAAGATGATTGATTTAATTAAATAATTTAGAATTATTTAATTTTGGAAGAATAAAGTTGATTTTGATTAAATTAATTAAATAAATGGAATTTATTCAATTAATGTTGAAAATATGTGATTTAGAGGAAATTGATGGTTTTGATGAAATTAATTAAATAATTAGATTATTTAATTAACATTGAAATGTAGGTGATTAGATAGATTTGATGAAATGCAAGTGATGCGATGACATGGTCATTTTTAGGTGTCTACATTTTGCCCCTCTTTGATGCAATGCAATTTACAGTGTTGCTTCAAAGAACGATTGTTGAAGACATGATACAATTTTTGATGCCCCAGTGTAGCTAGCTGCCCCTGTCTAGTTGGCATAGGATGCCCCCTCGAGAGGAAAGACAGGGAAGAGACAGAAGAACTGGGTTGATGCTCGACTAGAAGATTGTGTTTAAGTTAGATGAGGTTGGATAGATGATAGAAGAAAGTGGAGATAGAATAGAACACGAGAAGAAAGATTGTTGATCGATCTGTGCTTGAAAACTATATAAAGACATGGATAAATGGATCGTTAAATGGATGAGGTTGTTGCAATGGTTTCACAAATGTTTATAAAGAGCAATCCTTATTTTGATATAGCACATGGATAGTTTGCCACCAAGGTATAAAAAACTAAGGTGCTGTTATATCCGAGTGCGTGGATGTTGACTCTGCAATCAAGCAGTTTGAACTTAGATCCCTTAGACATAATATAACCTTGTTGGATATGTGAATGCGCCATAGTCTTGAACATAAAATAAAATTCAATATGTAAATGCAAGAAGTATATTAATATGTAAGATGCTAGGTTGTAACAGTCACACAAGATAAATATGTTGCTAAGAAAGATACTAAAGATCATTCCTCAAACACGGCACACAAAAGCAATGACTATGCCCCCAATCCGTACTACATCGCAACATACCAAGAAATAGATAAATCAAGGTAGTCTTGAATAGATAATGGAAAAAGGAACAAAAGATAAACCAAAAAGTAAATTGACTGACTTACAAAGTAAACATACAACCAACATATTTTCTTGCCAAAGAGGTTGCTAATGATAGATTGGACAAGATAGATAACAACCTTATTGTAGGAACGATGTGTCCGTTAAAGGGTGTTGATCTATTGAAAGGATAATGTCTGGTTTCAGGAAATGAAACATGTTGTATAAGACACCTAGTCTAGTTTTGAGCATGGAACATCATGTATAAGACAAGTTTGTTGATTTGTTGCTTGGTTGAAGATTAGTTTAGCTGATGTTGGTAATCAATATGTAGGACAGCATATGGCTCTATAAGTAGGTGTTTTGCTTCAGGTTTGTTTAAGAACTTTTCCTTTGAAAGGATACGTTTGTTTGTTGTTTTTCTGCTTGAGTTAGTCAAGTTGAGGTGAATGGATTTTGATAAATGGAAGACTAGAAAGATGACATGTCAATGGATTAAAATGGGAGGAGAAGGATGAAGTGTACATGCCTGAGTACTAGATACTTCCTTCATATTCTAGACTACCTACATACCCTATATCCACGGGATCAAGGCACATTACAAGAAAAGATGAAAAATGATAATATCTAGTTCTAGGTAGAGTGATGAGTGGGTCAAGGTGCTTGAGCTTAGGTTGGGGAAATGATGGGATCTTATGTACCTGAGTACTGGAAATTTCCTTCCTATTCCAGACTGCCTACATGATGCAGTGCAAAGGAACAACTCAACTTCTTATAGGCATATTTCACAACAATGGGATTCAATCCCACAAACTCTATAAGCTTTACAAGGAATCTTCACAAAACCAATGCCCTCAACATAGCACAATTTTGGTTTTCAACTTCTCAGGCCCAAACCAGACTTCACAAGGCCTTCTCATTCCTTAGGAATATTAATTCAACAGAAACAAACACTTACCAAGGTCTAGCCTTTCATACAACTTACCATTCTTCCTTGATTGTCAAACTCCTTGTAGCCCTCCTAACACATACTGTCAGAGATAACATTCACCATAGATCTCCATTCAAGACTGTGATAGACTTTTTGAGTACCCATTAAGGGGTTTTAAAACATATCTGAAAACCAACATATGTTACTTTGGGAAGTAGTGATAAAAAATGGACTGATACTGTGCCAATTAAGCCAAATTAGGCCAGGGTCAGCATAGGGCTTATTGATTCTACAAACTCTAGTCATAAATATTCTTCACTAATCTTTCAAACATCTTACTTTGGACCTAAATAAGCTTAATACACCATAATAAGTCCATTTCCATGAGTATTTTCATAACCCTAAGCGTTAGGCTCCATAACTGTTCTTCCTACTCTGTTTTTATACTCACACAACTTCATTCTTCATGACTTAGCCTTTACCATATGATTTGAAATCTATGAAACATAAAACTACATGCAACAAGAAGTATTTTCACTAAAATTGAGAGTGTCCACCGGTTATACTGGAAATGGCATAAAATTCTTTAGTCTCTGTTTACCCTAACCAGGGTTTTAACTGTTTTTACAATAATTGCAATAACTTATTGAAATCTTCACCAATCTGCATGCAACAAATGAGAAATGGAAGCTGATTGATCCTACATTCACTTACAATCAATTTAGCATGAATCCTTTCATGTACAGGGCCGTACATAGTAGGAATATAGTGATTTTCTGAGAGAATACATAGAAAACAATGTCTTTATTCATTCAAAATCAGATATACAATCACCCACGCTTACAAAAGTGTTTACAAGGCCTTTTTAAAGGCATCACAACATAACTTTTTAGTTTCTAACTATTTTTGAACAACCTACAACAAAATGACCTTTCACCTTCCAAAGTTTGCCTCTTTGTGCAATTTTACATCTTTTGCAATTTGTTTGACAAAATTGGACCCAAATAACTTCAAATGACCTCCTAATGACTCTAATACATGTAAAATGACTTATGTGGCCTGCTTACAATATGGAGATACCAAAATTAAATTAAATTTCAAGTTTTTCTTAAATGGAGCATGAATTGTAAAGGTGCTTTGCACCATACTCCCGGCCAAATGATTTTCAAGTCCTCTTGAATTTTGAAGTTGTCCTCAAATCTGAACTCTCGTATGCTCTATCATTAATTGACCATGAAACTGCTCTCATTGTTCTTCATCTTCACCTTAGGTTTCATTTTGTCCATGCAAATTAGGCTCCTTCTTGTCTTGCCATTTGAAATCTGGTTCTTCATACTTTTTTGCATCTTAGGTTTCATCTCAGCATCTTATCTGTCCCTTTGTCCTTTGATCTTCAAATTATTCCTTGTCTAAAGAATTAGCATAACAAATAAATGACACATTAGTTCAATCACAATACCTCCATCTGTCTTCAACTCTTTACAAATCTCCAAGATCAATTCATCTTTAATCATTTCTTCATTCTCTAAGATCAGGTCCTTTATCTCTACTACACCTTCATCTTCATACTTGGGAATGGCTGCAATATCTTTGTTTTTCTTAAATGGAGCATGAATTGTAAAGGTACTCTGCACCATACTCCTGGCCAAATGATTTTCAAGTCCTCTTGAATTTTTAAGTTGTCCTCAAATCTGAACTCTCGTATGCTCTATCATTAATTGACCTTGAAACTGCTCTCATTACTCTTCATCTTCACCTTAGGTTTCATTTTGTCCATGCAAATTAGGCTCCTTCTTGTCTTGCCATTTGAAATCTGGTTCTTCATACTTTGTTGCATCTCAAGTTTCATCTCAGCATCTTGTCTCTCCCTTTGTCCTTTGATCTTCAAATTGTTCCATGTCCAAAGAATTAGCATAACAAATAAATGACACATTAGTTCAATCACAATACCTCCATCTATCTTCAACTCTTTACAAATCTCCAAGATCAATTCATCTTTAATCATTTATTCATTCTCTGAAATCAAGTCCTTTATCTCTGCTACACCTTCTTCATACTTGGGAATGGCTGCAATATCATTGTCTTCTTCAGTTATGAATTCTTCTTCTGCATCTTCAAAAGCTTCTTCCATTTGCCTTCTCCTTTTCACTATCTTCCTAATGGGCCATTGAACTTTCCTCTTCTCAACCTTCAAGTGCCAACTTGTCGTTTGCCTTGACAACTGTTCCATCCTCATCATGGACTCATAGAACTCTTTGTCCAACCTTCTTATCTCCTGCCTTATGGCTGTTATCTCATTGTCAAACTTCTCTTGCCTCTTCCTCTTCTTCCTTTCTTCCTCTACCTGTAAATGTATTCTTAACAAATCCATCATGTAGATGGTCTCTAAGAAAGTCTCTCCTTTCTTCACACTTTCCTCAACTTCCTCTGCCTTCTCTTGGTAGCAACCAGGCTATTTTCTCAACCTGTACAAACCACAACACACACAACCACAAAACCACAAACCAACCTTCTTTTCCCAAAGCCTTCTAGCTCTAATACCACTTTGATGTAGTGCAAAGGAACAAGTCAACTTCTTATAGGCATATTTCACAACAATGGGCTTCAATCCCACAGACTCTATAAGCTTTACAAGGAATCTTCACAAAACCAACGCCCTCAACATAGCACAATTTTTGTTTTCAACTTCTCAGGCCCAGACTAGACTTCACAAGGCCTTCTATTCCTTAGGAATATTAATTCAATAGAAACAAACACTTACCAAGGTCTGGCCTTTCATACAACTTACCATTCTTCCTTGACTGTCAAACTCCTTGTAGCCCTCCTAACACATACTGTTAGAGATAACTTTCACCATAGATCTCCATTCAAGACTGTGATGGACTTTTTGAGTACCCATTAAGTGGTTTTAAAACATATCTGAAAACCAACATATGTTACTTTGGGAAGTAGTGATAAAAAATGGACTGATACTGTGCCAATTAGGCCTAATTAGGCCAGGGTCAACATAGGGCTTATTGATTCTACAAACTCTAGTCATAAATATTCTTCACTAATCTTTCAAACATCTTACTTTGGACCTAAATAAGCTTAATACACCATAATAAGTCCATTTCCATGAGTGTTTTCATAACCCTAAGCGATAGGCTCCATAATTGTTCTTCCTACTATGTTTTTATAGTTTTACAGTCACACAACTTTATTCTTCATGACTTAGCCTTTACCATTTGATTTGAAACCTATGAGACATAAAACTACATGCAACAAGAAGTATTTTCACTAAAAATTGAGAGTGTCTACCGGTTATACTAGAAATGGCATAAAATTCTTTAGTCTCTATTTACCCTAACCAGGGTTTTAACTATTTTTACAATAATTGCAATAACTTATTCAAATCTTCACGAATCTGCATGCAACAAACGAGAAATGGAAGGTGATTGATCCTACATTCACTTACAATCAATTTGGCATGAATCCTTGCCTGTACAGGGCCGTACACAATAGAAATATATTGATTTTCTGAGAGAATACATAGAAAACAGTGTCTTTATTCATTCAAAATCAGATATACAATCACCCACACTTACAAAAGTGTTTACAAGGCCTTTTTAAAGGCATCACAACATAAATTTTCTATTTCTAACTATTTTTGAATGACCTACAACAAAATGACCTTTCACCTTCCAAAGTTTGCCTCTTTGTGCAATTTTACATATTTTGTAATTTGTTTGACAAAATTGGACCCAAATAACTTCAAATGACCTCCTAATGACTCTAATACATGTAAAATGACTTATGTGGCCTTCTTACAATATGAAGATACCAAAATTAAATTGAATTTCAAGTTTTTCTTAAATGGAGCATGAATTGTAAAGGTGCTCTACACCACTACATACCCATATCCATGGGATCAGGATACTTTAAGAGTGAGATGAGATGATATGTAGTTCTGGCTGGTTTGATGATGTAGGAAAAGTGTTGGGTAGACAATAGCCTTATTGTAGGAATGATGTGTCCGTTAAAGGGTGTTATCTGTTGAAAGGATAATGTCTAGTTTCAAAAATGAAACACCTCGTATAAGACGCTTGATCTAGTTTCAAGTGCATGACAATCTGTATAAGACAGTTGATATGGTTGATTGTTTTGGTTTGGTGTGTTTCATGATGTAGGATAGTGTTGTCATTGTGGGGAGATGGTTGAAATGTTTGTGTTTTTGTTTGGATTGTTGACGTGTTTTTGCTTTTGACTATAAAAATTAGATGATTAAAATGAATAAAAGTATAAAGTGTGTAAAATTATAAAATTAATAAATCAATAAATTAAAATTATAAAAGTATTTTCTATTATAAATTAACTTAAAATTTTTAAATGCAATAAATTTAGTTAGAATTTTTTTAGATATAATTGTAGGGGTTCTATAGGAGGCCCTGCTCTTGACTAACAATCCAGTTATGGATATACTATAAGAAATATAAACATACATTATAACATATACTACCTCCAAAAACTAACAACCGACAACCTACATAACCTAAACAATGAACAAACATAGAGTCAGAGAGTATTATAACCATAACCCATCACCCAAAACTTATTTCAGAAAGATGTGTGGTAAAAGAAAGTAGCATAATGATTGAAGCTACAACAAATGCTTCAAGAACACAAAAACTAAGCAACCAACAAAGCTTCATACCACATGCCAACACTCATGAGACTCATGATTACAGTGCCCAAAATGTACAACCTCCTCAACCCATGGCACCGTTCCATTCGTAAGCCTACCATCCTGAGCACCAACCAAAGATGGGAATCTAACTCCATAGTAGATCTCCCTTTTCCTTTAAGCTTTATATAGTGAGGGGCTACAAAAGTGTGGATTATTGTCATACTACATCATTGTCATAATAGTACATCACTCACTGACAAATAAATCACTAAACATCCCAACTACCACCCATATAATCCACCATTATTACAACCTATTTTATAAGATGAATACAACTACGCCTTAGGCTCTAGGGTCACAATTCTTGAAAATTTCTTAGTTAGAACTCTTTTAATCACTATTTAGGTGAAAATTTATGATTGTCAGTGATGATTTCACAAGATTTTATCTTAGGCGCACATAGGTGATTGATCAAGAGCAAATATGCGCCTAAAGTTATTGTGCCATTTTCTTGCAAAATTTCCTAAGTTCAAACCATTTTGAGGATCAAAATATCAATCTTTATTAAGGCACCAATGTTTCATGATAAAAACCTCCTTCTATATTAAGGCGCACTTTGCTCACTGTCAGACTCCTGAATTGCACCTTAATATATGCTTGTCCTTTGTTAAGATTTCGTCTAAGTCCAGAACATGAGGTTGTAATATCCTTCTAAGGTGTAATAAGCTTTTAGGTTCATGTGAACCTTTCCACCCTTAGGTGTAATTCCCTACTTGCTTGGAGTCATTCAGCTATTTGAGGTGCAATCTACCTTATCATTACTAAGCACTCAGCTTCCACAGACTCAGAATTTGGCATTCTCCAAGAAATTATGGTTTTCCACATGAGGTTATAGATTCACACACCACCATCTTCAACATGAAATAAACCTAAGACATCATCCAAGACCCATGGCAAAGCACTGGAGCTCAAAAACAGGGGTCTACATTTGCAATGGGGCGATGTGAAAACATCACAACAGGAGGGTATTGAAGTATTATTGTAATACTTTAATAGTCAATTAGTCTTTAGGATAGACTTTAGGAATATTCTTTATTCTTCTAGTTAAGTTCTTATCCTTTTGCTTTATTAGTTGTCGCTCTTATCCTTTCTGGATAAAGCATTTGTAACTCTTATTTAAGGATGCTTTCGCTCCTACTAAATATCAAATATCTTGATAATCATTCTGTGTTTTATATTATTTTGAAAAACAAACCCAAATCTTGCTAAATCTATTAAATACCTAAAAACGCAAAAAAAAAGCTCATTTTTTGGGTATAAATCTAAAACGTAAAAGAAAAAACATAAAGCATAAAAAAAACTTAAGATTTGGCATAAATATTAAGTCGCGGGCGTTAACCCTACTATGATATTTTAGCAAATCTTAATATTCTAGATCTATGATATAAAGTCACGAGCGTTAACACTACTATGATATTTTAGCATTAATCTTAATCATAGATGCAAGACTCGCCAAGCCCAAAAAACTCGCAAACTTAAAAAATTGCTTAAATTTCATTAAAAACGCTTTTTTTTTGCAAAATTCAATGACAAGATGTATCCAATGAGTCCATAAATGAGTAAAAAAGTGTTTTCTATTAAATTTGACTGATTTTAATGCAAATTGAGTACAAAATCACATCCTCATGCGAAATCTTGATGGCTGATTCTAAGTCTGAAACCTTGAAACCCTAAATTTGGCTAAGTCTGAAACCCTGAAACCCTAAATTTGGCTAAGTTTGAAACCCTGAAACCTTGAAAATTTGGTTAAGTCTGAAATCTAATGGATCCTCCAAAATCTAGAATCTGCATGTTAAATCCCATGGATCAGGAACCTATCTCAAACATCCTGACATTATATTTCAAAATATTTAAAGTATAAGAAATTAATTTCTTATACTTAAATATATTTTGAAATATACTGACCAAGCGTCTGGAAAACCCTGCCATAAAAAAAAACTAGAAAAACCCTGGAAAAAAAACCTAGCGAGTAAATACCAGAAAAACCCGCCATAAAAAAAAATAGAAAAGCCCTAGAAAAAAAAAACCTGGCGAGTAAATATCAGAAAAAGCCGCCATAAAAAAAACCATGCAAGTTTTTCAAGTCTCGCCGAGTTTTTGGCGAGTCTTGCAACTATGATCTTAATTTTGTATATCTGTGATATAAAAACTGTTTGTTAGTAAGATCTAGTGGTTAGGACCCGTGGTTGGACAATCTTTTGTTAGAGCCTCCATCCATGACTACATCAACAAGGATTAAAATATGTCACTAAGATCTTGTGGAAAGTTCATATTATCCTTAAGCATGTTAGTGCAAGAAAAATATGCTATGAAATCATGTACCAATGCTATAAAGGAATAATGATACATACAAGATGAGTCAAATTGTGCTTCCACTGCTCTCATTTATATTTACTAGAGATTTCCCAGATATAATGTCTAACAGAAAAAAACATGCTCCCATTTATGCCTCGATGGATATCTATACCTAGTTTGAAGGCTACCATTTGGCACGGGTAGGGAGGATGTGGTCAAAAGTTGTGGGTTTTTGTTTTACTCCTATCAATCACTTTTGGTTGGAAGTTTCAAAAGCCTTTTCAACAAATCCAGTTCGTGTATATCTTGAAATCTTTGCATTGCATGTGATGACACCTCTTTGAGACATTTCACCAAATAGTTCATGCCTTGTCTCTACTTCCATTATTGCCGACAGGGAGGATGCTATCAAAGGTTTGGGAAATTGGCTTTATGCCTACCATTGTGTTTGCTTGAATGTTTCTAAAGCCTTTTTGGTAGATCCAGTTTGTGCATATCCTATAACCATTGCTTTCCATGAGATGACCTCACTTGAGGCATTTTTCCTATGTAGTTCGCATACTGTCTCTGTGTTTCCATTTGGCACAGGCAAACAAGACGTGGGCAAGGGTTGTGGAGTCTGGCTTTACACTCGACAGTTGCATTTGCATGAAAGTTACTAAAGCCCTTTTAACAAATCCAGTTTGTACATATCCTACAATCATTACAATCCATGAGATAACATCTCTTGGCGACCATTCTGTCATACAGTTAACTTACCTTGTCTACTTGTTGCTCTGTTTCTCCATGACTACTTGTGTAGCTTGCTTGGTAGATCAACTTGGAGTGCCTCTCCTTTACCTTTCTTTTCATGTGCCATGATTGGTAAGATAAATCATGCAAAACTTGCATAGTACTCATGAGAATGTGAAAAATTGCAAATGTTAAAACCTCTTGATACCTTCTTTGTTCCACCATATTCACCCTTAACGAGCGAAGTTCATCTCCATTTACCCATGCAGGTAGATTTAGTTCCCTACTTATTGACATCAACAAAAGGTAATATAGATGGAAGTTCATGTATACGAATGCAGATTAACATTTTATCTTTGCAAGTCTTGTACCCAAGAATCCATGATTAATTTCTTACCATTAATCACTTGTAACGGTTTTTATGATGCTTACTAATGATGCTTCCTCTTGATGGATTCTTCCTTGGAGAATTCTTGTCTTGTTCCTTTTGGATTAGTGGTGTGAGCTACTTGTTTTCTTCTTGATGTTTTTGGATGCTTAAATGCTTTCTTGTGCGAAGTGGATGGAGAGGTAATGTTCTACCTTCATCCTTGAGCTGTTTTCTATCCTTGGAGATTATTTTCTCTCTTCATTGATGCTTTTGTCCTTATTGAAAGGCCACTCTCTTATTGGATTTACCTTGCGCTCATTGTTGTAGCCACTGTGTGGTGAATTTCTTGTATTGCCCTCCCTTTACATTGTAGAGTTGAAGTTATAATAACACCTGCTTGGTTTTGAACCTGGGTCATCAATGAGATTAGTGTCTCATTTTACCGTTCCACCGTAGCCTGTCAGATAATTACATTATATTATTTGTAAAGATTGGTTGATTTTAATATAGCAACTCCTGTCAAGTCATTTATATCTTGATATTGGCGTTGATGATTTTTCGGTGTATATCAATATGGTCACTTGACTATCCAAAGTGCATGCTTAGTACCTATTTTTAGATCACTAGTTTTATGGTTGATTCATAAATTGGATGTCACTATTATGCCCCATGTATGGGTCTTTATGTGCTGGATAAATGCTTAGGAATGCATGTTGAGCTTGAGGGAACTTGGGTGTAGATGATAGGGTGGACTTGGAAGTGGCTCCCAATGTGGTATTGAGCATGAGTACTCACTTTTTTGGCCCATTGGAGGTAACTTGAATCATGTGTTTAGGAAAGGCATGTGAATATGAGATGAGTATGTTAGTTTATCTACTTCCTTATTGCAGCCCCTATCCCCTCACCCCTTCTTGTTGTTGTGAACCACGAACAAGGATCCATTCCTAGACCTAGGTTAAGGAAAGAGTTGCCCCCATTCTGGTAGAGGTGTTGTTATGGTTGATCGACATAGGATAGATGATGATGGAGAAGACATAGAAAGTTTGACATAGGAGAAGACAATGATACCTGTCGGCATAGATCAAGACATGGGATGACGACGATAGACATTGACAAATTTCCAAGCTATTTTAGATAGGGAGATGGAAATGCAAACAAGGTCAATTGTTTTATTATGGATGGATGGATGAAGTTTGTTGTGAAATGGACATGGAATGAACAAGACTCGATAGATCATGGATGTTGACTCTACACATAGTGCCTGTTTGCCAGGTTTTCACTATGGTACTTATCCAAGGCGCCTGTTTACCAAGTTTTCACCATAGGATGGATTATTTTGTTTTTGTTTTTGATTTTTGTTTTTTGGATACTCTGAGGATCAAGCATAGAACTTCTTGAGATGAAAACTGTTAAGTGGCTCATCTAGAGGAATGCCATCAGTTGTACCTAAAGTATAAGCCCCCGATCCATATGTTGTTATGACATTAAAGGGCTCTAACCAGTTAGGCTCGAACTTGCCCTTCTTTTCTCAATCTGCTTGATTTCTCTGATTTTCTGTTAAGATAAGATCACCCACTTGAAACCGTCTTTATTTGATCTTTTTGTTATAATTACGCCAAAGGAAGTTTTGATAGACATGGAGATGATTAAGCGCAGCAAGGCGCCTCTCATCTAGTAATTCTAGCTCATCTAATTTGGAAGTGCGATACTCCTCTCCATCAATCAGGTGCTGCATGGATACTTTGAGGGATGGGATCTTGACCTCTATAGGTAGGATGGCTTCAGAGCCATAGACTAAGGCATAGGGTGTTGCACCAATTGGTGTTTTGATACTAGTGCGGTAGGCCCATAGGGTAGGATTGAGTTGCAAGTGCCAATCATGACTAGCTTCATTGACCATTTTCTTGAGGATTTTGAGAATGGTTTTGTTAGAAGCCTCAGCTTGGCCGTTAATTTGCAGATAGTGGGAAGTGGAAAATCAATGTTGGATATTGTATTGGGTGCACAAGGCATGGACATCTTGATTTTTGAATAGTCTCCCATTATCAGTGATAATGGCTTGGGGGATACTGTACCGACAATTGAGATAGTTCAAGATAAACTTGGCTATTTGTTTATCAGTGAAATATGTCATGGGAATGGATTTGACCCACTTCGTGAAACACTTAGTGGCGATAATGATAAATTTGTGGCCATTAGATGAGGATGGGTGGATTTGTCCTATGAGGTCAAGACCCCATTGTGAAAAAGGCCATGGAGTTGTCACAGGTTGTAGTTCATGAGCTGGTGCGTGAATCAAATCTCAATGCTGCTAGAATTGTAGACACTTCTTAGCAAACTGTAAAGCATCTTGTTCTATTGTAGGCTAGTAATAACTTGTTCTGAGTATCTTCTTAGCGAGGTTAGGACTAGTAGAATGTGTGCCACAGACACCTTCATGTATGTCTCATAAGGTAGCATCGGCTTCTTCTGCATTAAGATATCATAAGAGGATACCATCGAGACTCCGACGATAAAGTGTATCACCCATAATAGTGTAACAGGCAGATCGACGGATAAAGGTTTTGTGTTGGGTGGTAGATAGCTCAAAGGGAAAGGTATCATTTTTAAGGTATTCATAGATATCTTTGTACCATGAGGAATTGGGACCAACAAGTACGCAGATGATTTCAATAGTTCGAACATCTACAACTGGTATCAACAACTGCTCGATCAAGAATTCACATTTCTATGTGTTTGCAGGCATATCTATAAGTGACCCGCCAGAAGCCATAGAATCTACAGTTTTGTTGTGCTCTCTTGGAATTTGCTCAAATGTGATGCTAGAAAAGTGTGGTTTGTAGGCATCCACTAATTGCTTGTAGGGGACCAACTTTTCATTTTTTGTTTGGTACTCATCAGTGACTTGTCGAATGACTAGTTGTGATTCTCCATATACCTGTAGTTCTTTGATGTCCCATTGAACTACTGTATTGAGACCTATGAGGAGTGCTTCATACTTGGTTATGTTGTTGGTGCAAGGAAATGCAAGCTGATATGACTTTGGGATATAGTCGTTTTGAGGCATGATAAAAAGGATGTTGGCCCCTGATCCATGTTGTGTGTAGGAACCATCAAAATAGAATTTCCACATTACTGAGGTAGAAAGAGTGAAGAGATTTTCATTTGGAATGTCAGATACCATAGGATGAACATCTGTCATATGTGCTTCTGCTAGTTGATCTGCTAGGGCTTGTCCCTTGATTGCTTTACGATCCACATACTCAATGTCAAACTCACTAAGGATCATGACCCATTTAGCTAGTCTACCTGTGAGATCTGCTTTTGCTAGGAGATACTTCAATGGATCAATTTTTGTTATGAGATTTGTATGTTGGTTTAGCATGTAATGCCGCAACTTTTGGGAAGTGAACACTAAGGCTAAACAAGCTCTTTCCATAGGTGAATAATTGAGTTCATAACCCACCAAGGTTTGACTGATATAATATATTGCATGATCTTTTCCTAACTCATCATGTTGTGCTAGAAAAGCCCCTAGGGCTGCAGTTGTAGTTGAGATGTACAAGATCAAAGGCCTATCGGCGACTGATGGTACCAAGATAGGACATTTAGCTAGATATTCTTTGAGCTAATAAAATGTTGCTTGACACTTATCATCCCATTGAAATGAGACATCCTTTTGGAGCAAGTGTTGAAATGGTTGACATTTATCTGCTAGCTATGAGATGAAACACTTAATAGACTGTAACCTTCCTTGAAGGCTCCTTAGTTCTTTCAGATTCTTTGGTGGAGGCGTTTCTACTATAGCCTTGATTTTTGTTGGATCTACTTCAATGCCTCTATGAGATATAATGTATCCCAACAGTTTTCCTGAGGTTACCTCGAAGACACACTTCTTTGGATTGAGTCTTACTTGATATTTTTCTAGTCTATCAAAGATTTTTCCTAGAACCTGCATGTGATCTGCCCTAGAAGACTTTGCTAGTATATCATCAACATAGTCCTCCATGATGTGATGAAAGAGATCGTGGAATATCACTGTCATTGCTCTTTGATAGTTGCACCTGCATTTTTAAGACCAAATGGCATGACGCACCAACAATAGGTACCCCAAGGATAGGTGAAAGTTGTTATTATTAGCTGTTATTGCACAAAAAGATCGACCTATTAATGCCTGATACAACCACTTGACTTAACAAGCATGGGAGGTGGTTAAGCCCTTGTCGCAAACCACCGCAGTGCAGCGCTGAACAAGGAGAACAAGGGTCACACCTTGCAACAATCCCCCCCAGCGCAAGCACAGGGTTTGAACCCGTGACCTCAGCTCTGATACCAATTGTTAGCTGCCATTGCACCAAAAGATCAACCTATTAATGCTCGATACAACCACTTGACTTAACAAGCACGGGAGGCGGTTAAGCCCTTGTCGCAAACCACCACAGCGCAGCACTAAACAAGGAGACCGAGGGTCACACCTTGCAACAGTTTTATTTTGATCTTCTTCCACCATCAATATCTGATTGTAGCCAGAAAATCCATCCATTAGAGAAAGCATTTCATGACCAACAGTCAAGTCTACTATGAGATCAATGTTTGGCAGTGGGAAGTCATCTTTGGGACATGCTTTGTTAAGATCTCTAAAGTCAGAACACATGCGGATGCCCCCATTTGGTTTAGCCACAGGTACAATGTTTGAGACCCATTCTGGATAATCAATAGGCTTGATAAATTTTGCATCAAGAAACTTTTGTAGTTCCACTTTCACCAAGAGAGCGATCTGTGGATGCATCTTTCTGAGCTTCTGTTTGACTGGTTTAGCTTTTGGATCAACTGTGAGATAGTGAACTACTAGCAAAGGGTCTAACCCTGGCATATTAGCATAGGTCCACGCAAAGTTGATGGTTCTTTGTAAGAAGAAGTTGGTAAGATTCTGGTGCTCTTGTTCTGATAATGATGCTGCAAGGAATGTGGTCTTAGGATTTTGCTCTGTGCCAAGGTTTATCTCTATAGAATCTTCTACTACGAGAGCTGATTTCTCTTGATACTTAGATGGTAGGGGAAGGTCAAATCCTCCATCCTCGGGTGCCATAGTTGGGTTTTAACCTTTGGATACGTCCTTTATTTTTACTATTTTGTGATCAGGAGGTGCCACAGTGTGGTTTTCACCTAGAGATCTTTCTTTATTTTTACTTTTGCGACTGGAGGATTTGGCATTCTCACCAAAATAAGCAGTTTGCTCTAGTTCCATTAAAAACTAGCTTTGTGATTACCAAGAGGGATACCATCTCGGAGTCCCATGAACTTTGCAATATCTTTGTCATTCTGAAATACATCTAGAATAGGGGGCCCTTGTTGGTCCCAATCAATAAGTTCAGGGTAGACAAGTGTTACAATCTAGGTGTTGGTGGTGGATGTTAAGGAGATGGATGATAGCATAAATACAGAGGATTCAGTGAATAGGTCAGTCATTTGGAGGGAAGAGTCATCGATGATACCCTCATTAGACGTCGAATCGGCGGGAAAAGTTTGTGCCACCTTGTCGAGAATACCCTCGATGTCCAAGGCGCGTGGTACCGTCCTACCAAATCCTAACCCCTTCTTGTCTAGTTTCTTCTTCACAATAATGGGTTCCATTCTTCCTTCATTTAGTTTTCCAAGGCCACCTTTGCCTTTCTAGCCCATGTTTTTGACTATCCTTAAGCCATTGCCATATTGTTTGACTGGTATGGTGACTAGTTCTTTCTCCTTGTAAAGCCAAGAAGAGATGTCTTCAATAGTTTCCTCTGCCAATAATTTTCCCTCTTGGAATTGAGTTAGGGATGTTGGGGGAGGAATAGCTACTTTCTTAGTTGCTTTGGCTATGGGCGGTTGGCTGTAAGATTTAGGGGATAAGGGCATCCGCCCTACACAACAAGATTTTGAAATATCATATTCTCCAAAGCCTATATCATGGATGTGAGCTTTGATTTCAGGAATAGGATGAGGATTAGGTTCAGTTGTAGAGGCTTTTTTGAGTTTTTCAGAATCAACATATAATGGGGATTCATGGGCTTTGTCATTATTGGGCACTTGGTTGGAATTCTTATAACTGCCTTGCAAGACACGACAGAATTCAAAGGGATTAGGATCTCCAGGGATAGTGATCTCCATACCATTGAATGGGAACTTGAGAGACTTATGGTATGTGGAGGGAACAACTTTGATGGCATGGATCCATGGGCATCCTAAGATAATGTTATAAGGTAACTCAATGTCGAGGACTTGGCACCTAGTTTCAAGCATGATGGGGCCTACTTGTATAGGCAAGTAGATAACACCTTCTGAATGGTGCTCAACATCATCATACCCCTTGATTGTAATACCTTGATCAATGTTGACATGATCATCAGAGTATCCCAATTGTTTAAGTAACTTGAGAGAACAGATATTGAGACTAGCACCACCATCTATGAGTATGCGTTTGATTTTTCATTTATGGATGAAGACTTCAATGTGAAGGGCATCGTTGTGACATGGATCATAAGATGTGAGGTCTTTTTTAGAGAAGACCACATTGTAAGGTGAGGCAATGTTACCTATAATAGCTTGGAAATCCGTGACCGCTATGTTGTTAGGAACCGAAGACTCTTATAAGGCTTTTTCGAGCACAACTTTATGTGCGGGTGATGACCGTAGAAGGTCCAAGATAGAGATCTATGCAAGGGTTTTCCCTAGATGTTCAACAAGATTGTAATCAGATTGGGTTGGGAGACTTGGTGTAGGACCATGCAGGGTGACACAACCACGACGAGTTGTAACTGCACAATCCGTAGATTTGCCTTTGATAGTGAGGGTAGATACACGACTTTCTTCAAAATGACCCACAATAGAGTCATAGGAAGTTGAAGCTTTGTTAACACCTTTACCTTTGTCGGGATTTTGACCTTGACCATGGTTAGGGAATGGCTCCTTGTACATGTTGAGGTCGTCATTGGTGTTTTGAGTTGGTGGTTCATCCTCAAAAGAAATTTGGTTTTCGTCAATAAGGTTTTGGATCACGTGCTTGAGTTTCATGCATGATGAAGTCTTGTGTCGTTTGGTTCTATGGCACTCACAATATTCATTTCTCTATACCGTGCAATTTTGTAAACAGGTTCGCCATATGGGGGAGCATCTGGTAAGGTGATGAGTCCATTGTTTAATTTCTATAAAACAATCTCTATAGGCTCTCCCAAGGGAGTGAATTGACATTGCGAAGGGTAATTTTGTTGAGGTCACTTTTGTTGTCATTGTTGTTGGTTTTAGTTTGGTTGTCTTTGTTGTTGTTGGTTTTGTTGAGGTGGATGTTGACTTGGTTTTGAAAGATGAAGGGGTGTTTGCAGTGTTTGGACATGTTTAGAATCTACTACACCATCATTGACCATGTTTTTATTTTTGTTCCAAAATTTCAGTTTGTCATTTGATTGTTGTTGGGGAGCATTGTCTTTTCTGTCTTTGAAGATTTTTACCACGCCTTTAGCAATGAGGGCCTTTTCAATGTTGATACCCTTGTAGGTAATTTTGTCGAAGGTTGTAGCACTAAGAATTTACAATTGGAAACCCAATTCTTTGTTAAGGTTCTGCACAAATATGCTAACAAGCTGCTTTTCAGGTATCTTGAATGGGAATTTGCTAGCCATTTGTCTCCATCTTTGAAGGAAAGAAACGAAAGTTTCCCCATTTTTCTATTTATTGTTCCATAAGTCGGTCATGGAGATCTCATGTTCTGTGTTGTAAGAGAAATGGGTGGCAAATTTCTTCACAAGCTCATTAAAATATTTTATACCTATGGGTAGGTGTAAGAACCATTCTATAGCTTGACCTCTAAGACTGCAAGGAAAGAGGCGCATAAGATATGTGTCATTATGTGAGACCTTGAAGCAAGCGAGATAGAATTCTCTAAGATGGTCTTTTGGGTCTCCTTTTCGTTTGTATTTATCAAATTTGGGAATAGTGAAGTTATGAGGAAAAGGGATCATGGGTAATGACAGATCAAATGGATAAGGACAAACTTCTTCCAAAGAGAAGGTTTTCTTGGTGTGGCCAAACGTAAGATCAGATAGTTGTTGTTGAACCTCTGCAAGTTTTAGCTCCATAGTTGTGGGAGGGTTGGAAATATCTCCTGTTGTCCTAGAGGTGGTTGTTGTTGCCCATATGGAAGATTGTAGTGGAAGCCATGGGCATTGGTGTTATAAGGGTCGTATGTGTTGTATGTTGGGTTTGGATTGGGTTGGATTTGGGTGTTTTGATTTTGGGGAGGTGGGGATGGTGACAGGTAAGAATGTAGGCTTTGTGATGGTTGAAGATAAGAGTTCTATTGTTGGTATTGTGGAGGTGGTGTGAAGGAAGAATTTGGTGGAGGGAAGCTAAAGTTTGTTGGGTTTAGTTGTGGTGGTGGAACATAGCTTCGGGAAGTTTGGTTTTGGGAATGTTGCAGGTTGAGATAGGTGTGGGTTAGGTTGAGAGTGGAAGATCCTTATGGTGGAGGCACATAGGTAAATGTGTTCTATGATGGTGGAGGTTGATTGAGATATGTGTTGAAAAAGGTTAGTGTAGATGATCGTTGTGGTGGAGGGATATAGGTAGATGTGTTTTGTGATGGTTGGGGTTGACTAAGATGGGGATTGGTATGATGGAGCATAGAAGAATGTTGTGGTGGAGGGACATAGGTGGTGTTGACATTTTGTGATGGTTGGGGTTGAATGACATTGTTTGGGTCAATGATATGGAGGGTTGATGATGTTGGGGGTGGTGTTTGTTGAGACCCTTGTTGAATGGCTACATAAGTGTTCCCCATATTGTAATTTGGTGGGAAACCTTCTCGCGATGCGGTAGCCAATGTTCCACTTGTGATTGGTGTGGGCATTTTAGGAATTTATTGTGTGTTTGATTGAGCTATAGTGGCTTGTTTGGCTAGTTCTGCTTGACATTGGAGAGTCTCTTGTTGGTGTTTGTAGATCTCCATAGGAGTCAGGAGCGGTGATATGGGTCTCTTTGCCATTTGATTTTGATAAAGGGATTCTCATATTGTGCAATTGCTCTCCCTTGTAAGTTTTGTTTGGGTGTGGGTGTGGTCACAGTTGACATGGTTTGTACCGCAGTTATGGCGTCATGGGTTTTGTTTGGCTCTTTGAGATTGGATAGATCAAAATCTTGAGGGAATTTGGCTCCTTGTTCGACTAGTAAGCGGAAGAAATGATCTTGGTTTTCACTAAGGATTTTGTCAAAGGCGGTCATGGATTTAGGATCTTGTATGATTTAATCAAGGTCATGTCTATCTACTTGAGAGAATTGACCTTATTCAAAGTGTCACTCTTCTTGAGATGGGACTTGAACCGTGGTATAACCGGGTGTAGCAAAATCATGAGGCATGCCGATAGTGAATTGAGTTACATCTACCAAAGGTACATTACCTTCTTGAGGATTATTTGGTTGGTCATGTTGTGGCCTATTTTGTGAGTTGGTTGGTCTTTCCATTGGTGTTTTTGGAGTACCCTTTGGAGTCATGTTGGATTGGCTTTGTTGAGGTGTATGAGGAGGCGATTTGCGCTTCCTTGGGACAATTTATTTAGCCTTCATAGTTTTCTAGAGTCTAGTGGTTACCATGGGATGCACTAGGATAGAATGTGTTGAGCTTTTTCTAGGTTTTTGCTGAGGTAGTTTGATGAACAAGTTTCTAGACCAAAGGCGCTGTACTGTTTGACCAAAGGCGCGGGACTGTGTTACCAAAAGCGAGCTACTGTGTTACCAAAGGTGATGGACTAAGCTACCAGAGGTGAGGTACTATTATACCAAAGGTGCGCTACTGTTATACCAAAAGCGAGCTACTATTATACCAAAGGTGCTGAAGTAGTCTTCAAGAGGTGAGGTACTGTTATACCAAAGGCGAGTTACTGTTATACCAAAGGCACTGAAGTAGTGTCAGTGATGTTTATAAGGCAAATTTTGAAAGATTTGGATTTAATTTTGATTGGATTTACTTTGGCAAGAGAAAACACATCAAACAAAGTGGCAAAAAGGACTGACCCAACATATAGTGTATGTTCAAGGTTCACAAAAAAGCCCAATGTTTCCACGAGTATAAGACAATTGCAAACAATTTCAAGCACTTTTTATCCCTAGAGACAAGGTTTCATTGTGGCAGTTCAACTCACAACTTAATTCTCCGTCGACCAAATGTCATTCCATAAAGGTGTCAGACATTTGTATCTTTGCAAGAGACGATAGGTAGGGATATCTCACCCTCCCCTCGAAAAGCTCAAGTAGGTCACAAGAGCTTTGTGGCCAAGGGAATCTATCTCTTCTCAAGGGAGGCAATGGTGAGTATCTTGAGAGCTTAAATCGATTCCCCTTGCACTGATGATTATCACAACGTTTGGAGGTGGATCGAGTAGCCACTATCTAGATTGGTTCTTAGTAACTTTGAGGGACCAATACCTTACGAGCAATGTGAAAACCTACTAAAAGATTTAACCAATCCTACTAAGAGTATCAAACACTTCGCACAATGTAAAAATCGTTTCCACAAAGTGCTACTACACCTCTTTTCGATTTGGCACCACAAGTTAACGCTGACGTCAGTTAGGACTTGGCTTTCGCCTTATCCCTCTTATATAGTGGTTCAAAGGAAAACTCCGCTTAGGGTTGTCCCTTTTGGATGAAGCGCAATCCAAAAGTAGGCCCTTCTAAAGGAATAACTAAAATGTAAGATCAAGCACGTCAAACAAATGTTTAATTGTCCCATTATAGGAAAATAAGGTGCAACTAGATTAGGCACACACACGATTGTAGTTGTCAATTGTCCCTTATGAAATTGAAGTGTTTGGCATTCATGTCCATTGTCCCTTAGAAAATTGAAATGTTTTTGCATTCATGTCCATTGTCCCTTAAAAAAACAATATGTTCTTAAGACTTAGATTGCAAAAAGATGTTTTGTCCCTTAAGAAAGCAATATGTTCCTAAGACTTAGATTGCAAAGATGATTTGTTCAATTGTCCCTTAAGAAAGCAATATGTTCCTAAGACCTAAATTGATCAATTTGGCAATTCTTCAAAGCTTGTCCTGCATGAACATGTTAGAAAAATTTATTTGCTCTGTTTGAGTGATAAGAATCTAGAATAAGTTGATTAGTTCCACACAAACTCAAAAGTTAGCAAAAATAAATTAATTGACCAAAAGCATTTTACTGTATTACCAAAGGTGACTTACTGTATTGCCAAAAATGTTGCACTGTGTGACCGAAAGTGAGTTGCTGCAAAACCAGAAGTGATCTACTGTGCTACCAAAAGCGTTGTACTGTGCTACCAAAAGCGTGGTACTGTGCTACCAAAAGCGCTCTGCTACCCCAAATCTAATAACTTGGAATCAAGAAAAACTCACAAGATACTGCAAAAAGATAGGTTAACTAAAAAAAAATTGCTAATACTCCTAAATATGTCATCTTAGGCAGTATAAATGATAATTGAGAGACAAATAAATCAACTTGTCAGTCAATGAATGATAGATATGATGAGTTAGAACCCTGTAAATCGTAAAACAACATAAAAAACCCTAATATACCAGAAGTGCTTTACTGTTATACCAACTGCGTTGCACTGTGGTACCAAAAGCGCGGTACTATGCCGCCAAAGGCGCTATAGTATCGCCTGAAGGCACTGTACTGTTTTGCCACAAGCGCTTCACTGTACTGTCAAAGGTGCTTTTCTGTGTTAGGCACGTTGTTCCATATTGTACTTAAAAAAATCAATTTCTCAAAGAAAATAGAGGGATTAGTGGGTCCCACCGGGCGTGCCAAAATGTGGCTGAGGAAAATCGAGAGGTCAACATGATAAAATCAAAGCAATGATAATAACAACTCAATTACTCATAACATAAAGAGATCGATCTAAGTAAAAGCCAATATCGATGAATAAATCAAATAACCAAACAAGAAAGCCTTCACCTAGATTGTATAGTTCTCTTTGTATGAATGTAGATTGCTCAATAACGTTGTGAAACCATGTTTGCAACAAGCGGATGTAGGTTGTGTTCGTGCTCAAAAGATCGATGTGCTCAACGATGCAATGTATGCTCAATTCGCTGTTAAGGAATGCCTGAGAATAAATGATCGAAGAGGCTTTGTTATGGAGATGAGGGGGGTTTATATAGATTTCAATAAAGATCGATCAACCGTCCAGAAAATTCAATGGAATCAATGGATCAGATAAATCTAAAATTCATGATGAATGTGCACCTGACATGTGTCACACAAAGAGTTAATTGCTTTTTGATAAAGACAGTGATTTGATTTCATAAATTAGAATGTTTTTTTCTAATTTAAGAGTTGTTGATAAAAACAAGATTGATTAAGTCAATTAACTCAACTTGTAATTTGCTTTTTGCATGATTTGAGATAAATAAAATAATAAAATATTTAATTTTGTGTGCATGATGAATAAGATTTATTTTTAGAGGAATTGGAAGATTAAAAAACAAATTAAATAAATAAATTTATTTAATTGTTGTGCAAGATAGAAGAATAAATTAAATATTTGATTATATTTTATTTTTAGAGATTGAGATAATTTAAATAAATTTGATTGGTTTATTTAAATTTGGAAGAACAATTTGATTTATATAAATAATGAAAATTATTTAATTGTAGATAAGAGGATTTTGATGATAAATTAATTAAATGATTAATTTTTTCAATTGACATGGATTTGAATTTTAGAAGATGATTGATTTAATTAAATAATTTAGAATTATTTAATTTTGGAAGAATAAAGTTGATTTTGATTAAATTAATTAAATAAATAGAATTTATTCAATTAATGTTGAAAATATGTGATTTAGAGGAAATTGATGATTTTGATGAAATTAATTAAATAATTAGATTATTTAATTAACATTGAAATGCAGGTGATTAGACAGATTTGATGAAATGCAAGTGATGCAATGACATAGTCATTTTTAGGTGTCTATAGCGAGCTCAGAATACTTACTTGAGTTTTGAGTTGTATTCGTTGTAGAAGCTTCCCGTTGCTCCCGTGTATGCTTAATGAATGAAAATTCTTTTCGAATTGTTTTTGATACACTTTGTTCTGTGTATTAATGGTAGCTTTCACATCGTCAGGAGGACATTAAATTCTCACAATGGGAATGTCTTGTCACCTCATCGAACCAATAAATTCTACTTAAGGAGTTTATCATTTTTATTATCGTCGGGATTTTGTTATGACCCAAATGGATGTCACGCCGAAGTCCCGTTTTGTTAAGTCTCATCGATATCTGTTTATCCCTTTGATATGTTCTTTTTATTGTCATGTTTGCCTTTTTTGAAGGGACAAGTTACCACCTCCCTTTGACATCCCGAATTCTCTTCTTATGCATATCTTTATTTGGCATCTCTTTGACAGCTTTTCGGCAGGACTAGAACTTAAGTCATTCTGATATTCTGAATCTTCTTGAATTATATGTTACTTACTTTACTGGTGGAATGTCAAGCCGGTATTCCTTGGTTCCTTCGATATGCCTTTATGCTTGGAATGTCGAAGAGACTACAAGAAGACTCACTCCGATACTCCGACCTTATTTGTTCCTTCGATATTTTGACATCAACTTGAAACAACACCTAGGTGTTTATCTTCAAATTATCGAAGTGATTACAAGATGAGTCTCCCTGACACGACAATCACTTCTCGATGTGTTTTTATATTTCATTGGACCGCTTTATCAGTGTGACACATTTAGGTGTCACACTGATCTCCCAATGTATCTTTAACCCTTTTCAGAGTGTCGATGAGACCTCTAGGCTGGTCACTCTGATATGCCATGAGTCTTTTGCATGACATGGTTTTCAAATGATAGGGGTATTAAATGTGGCCTTTTTTATTTTTGAATGAAAGCGATTGATCGGGGGAAGGATTAGGGTTTAATCCTTTGGGTTTATGATAGGAATGAAAAATTTATTGTGATGGTGGGAAATGAGGTTTGAATGAAAATTTTAAAATCCCGTCCCAACAGAGTTTATGAATATGTGGTAAAGATTTCATTTATTGCAAACAACTTTTATGGTTATGTTGTCTCGACTCCTTTACTCCATAGCTAATTTGGAGATTATGGAGGAGCTTTATAGCTAGTTTGTGGAGTGCTCTTTATGATCATTACCTCCACCAATGTTGCATGCCTTCGTGGGATTTTTAATAGGCAAGGTTTTAGGAGAAGAGTCCGACAATTATAGAGAGTGGACTTTATTAATCACTGCAGGATATTCACTGGAAACACACGAGTGGCAGACAGTAAACTGGAGTTTATGTGCTTACGAATACTTTGCATCAGACTTGTTCGCATTATCCATTTCTAAGGAATGCATAGATTTGGAAGGATATCACTTAGGAAGAGAAGTGGAGAGTGAGTGGTTCTATTAGATATAGAAGAGTTTACAGTTAAGTGTATTTTGGTCTCTAGTTCGTATCATATTGGTTCTTTTAAGTATGTTTATTTGAACAATATGTAAGAGCCGTTTGTGTTTATATATATACAACCATTTGGATACGATTAGTGGTTTTATATCCTCTTCATTGAATAAAATTGTTTGTATGTTATGATTTCTCTTGTCTGCTTACAAGAAGCCACAGTTGTTTTAGTTTTCAACAAGGGTAGGTTTGTATTAGAAGAGACTAGCATAGTTAAACAGTAGAGTGATATTATTTATTCAATCAGCTCTGTGTTTTATGTGAGGTTGATAACATAGTAAACCTTTGTGTTTTATGTGAGGCTGATAACATAGTAAACCTTTGTGTTTTATGTGAGGCCAGTAATTTAGTGAATCTTTGTGTTTTGTTGAGGCCAAATAGTCTCTTGACTGCGAAGAATCCTCATAGTATTTGTGTAAGGCGTATCTATTATATTGAAAATAGTAATATTATTGTTTAACATGTTCCTATCTAGTGTAAATGATACTATTTTTCTTTACACCTTGTAAGGCCAACAGTATGGTAAGGTTTCATACCTTCGGAAGGCCGACAGTTTGGTAAGAATTCATACCATTGCAAGTTGATAGTTTGGAATAACTTTCTAAACTTTAGAAGGTTGACATTGTATTATAGTTAAAACTGTATGAAGGCCAAGTAAATGTATGAGATGTTATCTTTGCATAAGGCCATAGTAAGGCCAAGATATATCCTTTATTAACTGCTAGTTATATATATTTATCATGCAAAGATATAACCTTTTTAAAAAGCTCTAATGTAGATAAACCTTACTTTGATATTTAAGGATGCTATGCATAAGTTCAAAACTTATCCTTTTTAGAGAGTCGATGGATTCTAGAAGACCAAGAGGTCAATAATGTTATGTTTGTAGAATCAAATTTATCTAGGTTGAAAAATTTAACTTAGTCAAGAGATAGTTATGAAAATGATAGTAATTTATACCAAGAGGGTATACCTCGTGTGCTATATTTTTACATGTTACCGGATATGTGAATTCAAACAAATTCTAAGTAGTTGAAAGAAGACTATAGATTTTGTTATCATGCTATATTGTTACAAACTTTTACTTTTAGGTAACAAGAGTATTTGAGATACAATGGGTATGGGATAGAGAAATTAAACCCTAAAATCAACCCAGAAGGGTATGGGAAACTTAAACCCTCTAGTTGGTTATGACAATGATTTAGTTTATCATATTTTTAGTCAATGGTAAAAATGGTCGAGAAACCATAATCAAGTCAATATAAAAGAGGTTAAGTGGCATTTTTGATACATTTAAATGTTTTTTGATAGAGTAAAAACTTGTCATATAGCACAAGAGTGCTTAATTTATGAGTCTTTGAGTAGAATGATAGGAAGTCATAGACCTTGATATTTGCAGGGGGGACTCTTTGAAAGGTTATTGTCACCTTAACACATATATTGTGTTTATCCTAGTCAGAATAAAGTTCGACGTCAAATTGACTAGGATTGAATTTTATTCAAAACATTTCATGTCTAGAGTTACCAGTCAAGCAAGTCAAAAGTGTAGGATGAGATAGTTTCCAAGTTGAGTTAGAGGTGTGTGAACACATGACTACATTTATTGCAAATGTCTATTTATATAGAAACTTTGGCCAAAGTGATGCATTTTTCTCTGCATGCATTAGTCGGTTCATAGTTTCTAGATGGCGTGACCTGTCAAAATGATCATATTTAGTTAGAAGATTGTCTAGAGTTGTATGGTCGATTGAGTTACATAGGAAACAACACTAGGACTCAGATGGAAACCTGTTGGTTCCTTATTTCTATACTCTTTGTGAAGGGTAGGGCCACTTCCAAGAAGGAAGGTGTGCGAGGGACTGCCGGTCTGTGGTTGGAGGTAAAGCACTCAGATGATGCTCTCCCTCTGTAGTAGAAGACTCACTGAGACTTGTAAGATAGATACCAAGATTCCAGATGTAGTGCACCTCATGATTGACTTATGATTATCAAAACTGATGTAAACTTATTCATATTGCCAAGTGCAAATTATTTGTAAATGAGAAGTGAAATGTTATCACTATGATTTATCTTTGAATATATTGTATTTCAATGTTGAAAAATATTCAATTAAATATATGCATTTAATTTTAGGTGTTTGTGCAAATGTTTTTAAAAAAAATCTCTCATGTATATCATGTTCATTTACTTTCTTAGTAAATTGTATGTGTAATTCCAAGTAATATGAGATGGCATGTTACAATCATCTTGACACTTTGGCAAAAGGTAACACTCTTGTATGTTAGATGACTATTGCTTTTTTATCTTTGTTTAGATTTTTGTCCTATGCTACACCTCCTTAAGGTGGCCATAATCCATTATATCATGGTACATCATGAATGGTGTATATTGGTGCATGAGTCTATCACTTTGTCTATCATGTTTTTTTGGTTGTCCCAACATAGTACCCACCAAGGTCATCATATGCCTTGTGATGTGTTGAGGCATCATTTTCTTTGTTGCTTGCAAGTCAATCCTACATGCATGAGATACATCGTCACCTTGGTCTTTATACCCTAGTGCATAACATCTCATGCCATATCAAAATAAGTGCTCACTACATTTCATCATAATACCTACATTCAAGAACCACTTGTCAGCCTATCCATTATCCATCAGTATCCTTTTTATCCATTATTATCCATTTCCTTATCCACTGCCTTGATTAATCATTGCAAATGATTAGATTATTCATTTGATTAGTCGACTATTTGATTAACGACCATTCATCATCATTTTCTATCTCTCATTCATCATTTTGCTCTAACACAATTATACCATGAACAAGAATATTGCATCCATTAACATCCATCACATAAAAGCATATATCCATTGCATATATATATATATATATATATATATATATATAGAATCATCACTATCATCTAATCATGCATACATCATCACATCACTCATCTCATCTATGCATCTATCATAATATCTATCCATACATTTACATTATATGCATGTGTGTTTCATAACATTCATTAAATCCATTTACATTATCCATTATTGCATCACATCATCATATCATAATAAATCAAATTACATATACACATCATACATACATGCGACACATCATCACATAGACATCAATATAATCATGATATATTTACATCCATCGCATGTACATCCACAAATAAAACCACATTTAATCATCATGTATATACATCCATGACTGTCACATAACATAAATAAAATCCCTCATCACGTATCATAAAATCACCACATATACATCATAAAAAAAGTCAAAACATAATTCATGGTATAGTTGTATCATCATATATCATAAAAAATGGGGTACATTGAGGTTCATAGAGCATCTATCAAATGTCTATACATCTCAAAAAACTATATACATCATAAGTATACATGAGTAAAATGGAGCTAGGCGCAGTTCATGCTATTTGTGTGACCTAGGTAAAGTTGCCCTTGATCTTGATCTACCTGATCTGCTAGACTTGACTGATCTAATCTGTGTGTGCTCAGCATAGGAGGGTCTCCTCTAATCTACTAGCACTACTTTCTCATAGAGATAATGATAGTACATTGCATCTCTCCCAGCTCGTGCTACCTTTGTTGTTGTCCTGCCTACATTCGCACTAGCTAGCTCAACCCTACTACACTCACTACAACCCACACTTGATTGTTCTGCTATCTCAATCTATGCACATCCAATTGAGCTATCTGTAGTTGTACCTATAGACCATCCCTCTTAGTCACCAAACTATCCCTTTCAGCATGCATTATGTCTTTCTCAAGCCTTTCTTGATCTCTCTACCTGCATGGAGTCACACTTTGATTGTGTTGTACCTAGTCTAACACAGAGATCATACACCTCATCATGCCCCTATCCCTTTGCCTAAAATTCTTTCATCTCAAGAGCATCAACATCCATAGCCTCTTGATATCCCTATCCACCTCCTCCTTGAGGAGGGATATGGTGCCTATTACGGAACCTATTCTTGTCCATTGTCTTTGTTGGGACTCCTATTTTCCATGCCCCAGAACTTGCAAAATCTTGCCAAATCCATCAAAATCCTACTTTGTGCCTTTGTTGTTGAACCCATCATTTATATTTTATCTAAGACTATTTTGAATGGGTTCCCTCAAAAAGTTTCTAAGTGTTTGCCTTTTTGAAGTGCAAGGAAGAAAACCCTGAAAATTAGCGAAGTCCAGGAGATTCCTGGCTTTTTCCTTGTGTTTTTTGCCTTTTTTCAGAGCTTTAGATTTTTGAGGTTCTCTCCTCCATCATGCCATTCCTATTGGCTCCGAATTGCCCCTTGGTGATTTGTAAAATTGCCTAAGTGTTTTAGATCTCGGAGGTCAGAGTGTTGATCTTCAGTCTTCTTCCAAACATGCATTAGCGAGAAGGTCCATTTGGTGCTAATCACATTCTTGTCAGCAGGTCTAGGAACTAGTTCCCAAGTTTGATTTTTCTCTATCTGCATCAATTCTTCTTCCATAGCCTTTACCCAATTTTCATCATTGCAAGATTCACTAACATTTTTAGGTTCAACTTTTGAAAGCAAATAGTAATTCAAGTTTGTTCTTCTGCAACTCTTTACCTTGTCAGTACCCCTTTTATTTTTGCCACCTATAATCTGATCTTCAAAATGATTAATCATTACATACCTAGGGAGTCTTAACAACACTTTTTGGAGCCTCTTCTTCATCTTGACTATCTTCTTGTTCAAGTTTTTCTTCATTCATTATAGCCACAGGTTCATCTGATTCATAGCCACTCAGATATGATATTCTTTCCTTTTCTTCATCAATCTTCACATTGGCACTTCCAATGATCTTTTTCAATCTCTTGTAGCACCGGTAGGCAGTAGAGTAACCAAGGAAGATTCCTTCATCACACCTAGCATCAAACTTGCCTAGATCTTCTCTTCTAATATAACATTTCCTATCAAAAACTTTGAAATACTCCACTATAGGAACTTTTCAATACCATAATTCATAGGTAGTTTTAGAGTTGTTACCTTTGACTTGAACTCTGTTTAGGATATACACTGTAGTATGTATGACTTTTCTCTAGTACACTTCTGGTGGGTCAGCTTCCTTTAACATAGTCCTAGCAGCCTCTTGAACTGTCCTATTCTTTCTTTCAACAACTCCATTTTGTTGAGGAGTCATAAGTGCAGACAATTGTCTCTTTATCCCTTGTTCTTCACAGAAAATATTGAATTCATTTGATGTGAACTCACCTCCTCTATCAAACCTTAAGTATTTGATTCTCAACTCTAACTCATTCTCAACCATTGCCTTGAAAGCTTTGAACTTGTCTAGGGCTTCATATTTTTCTTTTATAAAAGTGACCCAAGTCATTCTAGAATAATCATCAATAAGCAACATAAAAAACATGTCACCTTGCAGACTTATTATTCTTGTGGGACCACACAAATCTGTATGTACTAGCTCCAGTAATCCAGTAGAGAATTGTTCTTTGATTTTAAAACATATTCTTGTTTGTTTCCCAAATTGACACTCCTTGCAAATGGTGTTGGCAGGCTTCACAAGTTTAGGCAAATCTCTTACAGCCCGTGCATAACTTATCTTCACTAAATTGTCAAAATTGATATGACACATTCTTCCATGCCATAGGTAGCTCTCATCAGTCTAAACCATCAAGCAGTAATCATTAGTTCCTTTCAAATGATAGACATTACCTTTGCTCTTCTTACCAGTAGCAATCACTGTTCCGAAGCTCTCCATGATCTTGCATCCATTGTCCTTGAATCTCAGATCATAACCTTTGTCACACATCTGACCAACACTCAAAAGATTGTGCTTTAAACCCTTCACATTTAGAACATCATCAGTATTGTGCTTTCCACCAAAAGAAATAGATCATCTTCCATAAATCTTACCAGCTATATCATCTCCAAACCTAACCGGTCCTCCATCATACTTTTTCAAACTTACAAACTTACTTTTGTCACCAATCATGTGATGTGAGCATCCACTGTCAATAATCCATTCATCCTTATCTTTCTCAACCTGAACAGCCAAAGCACTTTCTTCCACTGGTTTTTCTTCCTTCACACAGTGAGTAGGATTAATAGACACATGTTCTTTAATTGCAATAAACAAGCATTCATTTGCACTAGTAATAGCATCATCAAGATCTCTAACATAGGAGCATTTCTTTGGAACCCTAGGTTTATTCTCAAATCTTTTTCTATTCCTTTCAATTATCTTAGGACACCTAGAAGCATAGTGACCAACCTTACCACAAGTACAACATTTGAAAGGTAATTTGCCTTTGAACTTACCAGAACCTCTTTGTAGTCTGTCAACAAAGTTTGCTTCAATTTCATCAAGTTCATCATCAGGTTCCACCTTGTACTTTTCAGCTCTGGAGATCTTCTCTAAAGTACTAGCTTTGAAAGCATTCTTAATCTTTGGTAGAGCATCACCAAACTCTCTCATCTCAAAAGATGTAAGCTTTCCAAGCAACTGATCCTTAGTGATCTTTTTCACAGTCATCACTTCTTCAATAGCATCTACCTTGTGACTATAGGATTTAGGCAATGACCTAAGAATTTTCATCACAACTTCATTCTCATCAATAGTTCCTCCCATACCTTTGATTCCATTGACAATTTCATCAACCTTTTGCATGTAAGCTGTTATGTTTTCATCTTCACTCATCTTTAAACCCTCATATTTTACTTTCAGGCCCTACAATTTTGCACTTTTTATAGATTCATCTCCTTCATACATATTTTTCATCTTTTCCCAGACTTCATTAACAGTATCTAGATCCATGACCTTTACCAACTTAGTATCAGAAAAGGCACTTAACAGAGCATCTCTAGCTTTTATATTTAACTCATTTTCTTTGATTTCATCTTCAATTGTTAAACCATTCTCAGGCATGGTATACTTGTTCTCTACTATTTTCCATACTCTATAACCAAGACAAAGGAGATGGCTTTTCATTCGTACCTTCCATAAAGCATAATTCATCCCATCAAACTACAGAGCTTCCTTTTTGTAAGACATCCTGGATCAACCTCAAGCTATTAGGCTTACTTCCGAGGAGCCTTGCTTTGATACCAATTGTTGCAATGCACAAGACAACTGAGAGGGGGGGGTCAATCCATTGTCTCAAAACTTTAACCACTTATCAACACATCAAATGTTCAATCATTGTTATTAAGATTTAACCATAAAAGCATGAAACAAGAAGCTCAACACAATAACACATTCAACACATGAGACACCAGGTTTTTTATGTGGAAAACCCTTTAAGGGAAAAACCACGGTGGGTGTTAGCCCATAGAAATAAATATTTTATAACAATACCAAAAAATAGAGGCTCACTGTCCAAAATGTTCAGTGCAAATATTAGGGCTCAGTGCCAAGATCAGTTCACTGCCAAGGGGTGGCTCACTGCCAAGGGTTGCTGAACTGATTTTATAGCATCTACTTCATTCCTGAGTTCAGTTCCATTGAAGCACAGTATAACTCCTCTGCTCTGCTCTTCTTACACCTTTTTACTTATCTTCGCATTTTCGCACAAGGACATATTTTTCACAACTACATTACATGTTTTTATACAATTCATCAACCTTGGAATGTACATCAAGCTCGGCACTACATTCATCAACCATTCGAACAATCTCCAAGGTCAGCATTACAAACATACATAGAGATAGGTTTGGACCTAAATAAAATTTGCTAAGGTAAAGATGTATGCAGATCATGTTATGCCTTAGCTGGGACTCAAATGCAATCTTCCACGCCACGACATGCTTCCACAATCTTTGATGTATCTCCACAAGTAGTGAAAACAACCAAGTCGGCCAAGACTGGTGTTAACACTAAGTCTTCTAAGAACAGTCTTCATCCATGATCCAAATTTCTCTTTGCAGACCAATCCAAAGGTAGGAACACAATCAAGAGACATCCACAAGCACATTGTAATCACCAAGAACATCCGCACAACCTCTAATCACTTTGTCAAGAAGATTCTTCAATTCAGAGCACTTGAACATAATTGTTATCACTATCATAAAGAAAAGATCGCTTGCGGACCACCAAATCATGAACCACTGGAGTTGAAGGCATTTATCATCATTACAAACTTGATTCCAGAGCCACAGACTGAAATACTTAAATGCGGAGGAATGCAGAGCATAATACATTCTCCCTCTCACCAATGAATACTCAGAAAATCAGCTTTTACTCTGGTGAACATAACTCACTCAAATCTTCATATCGGACGCTCAAACTTGGAACATAGCATCTTTAGACATGCCTCTAAATAACTTCTAATCCATAGAAAAAGATATGTAATCTACAAGAAAAACGGAGCAACATACTAGACTGTTCTTTTGTAAATAGATTAACTTGTTGTTTCCACTAGGAGAGCAAATTTTCTCAAAAGCACTTCGAAACTCAATATCAAGAGCACTCTCTCATTATCTTCAGTACTTATATATGCCAATACAAAGCATCTAACTCAATACAAGCAAGCATCAAAACAAGAGCATAGTTGACACCAAAGACAACACAAATATGTTGACATCAATGACAACACCGGTTAGGCACATACTTGCAACAAATCATCCTTATCATGTTGATGAACCTCTTTTGTATCTCCTTGGTGACAACCCTAGCCTCAAAGATTGAAGAATGTTGTAGGGATTAGGATAAGCTATTTTGGGACCCAACAACCTTCTTGAGGAGCTTGTTGTGGTACTATTGGCTATATAGGCAGTGGTGCTACCCTCTGTCTCTCTCCTCTCCTCATCTATTGGTAGTGTCCCTTTGAACCACCACCACTGCTCTCCTAATCCATGCCTATACATCTTCTTGTTACAGAATAATGAGTCATAGAGGTCTTCATTACTCCCAATAGGTCATATAATCCTAGGTGACTCTTGCATTTGTAACCCTTAGTCTTGGATCCTAGGGAACCCTTATCAAACCAATCCAACCTTACCTACATATGATCAATCTAAGGCCCCCATCTATCCTCCTCGTAGGCCACCTATACAAAAACATAAATGTCCTCTATGGGGACACCCTGGCAGATCTTGAACTATCATAAGACCCTCTAGTTTGTATCTCTTGATGATGTGGTGATGGCTTCCAATGATATATGTTAGAGTCCGTGTAAATTGTATCACCCATGCATCCTCCTCCCACTACTTGTATTGCAAGTAGGGTCTCCAAATGACCCCATCCATATCATCCAGCACATGCTATTAATAAAATATACCTCCCACATGTTTGTATCTGTGTCTCCCACCCCAGAAAAATGCATAAGGCTCTCCAACCAGCAACTCATCCCTATCTCCTTTGGGTTATAGCACTATAATATGCTCCCATGCCCAAATTTTTAGTAGCGTCATTGATGTTATGCTCCTCCCTGTCTTATAGGTGATCAAATTGAGGTCTCTATAGAGTTCTTCCAGCACATAGCCTCCCCCCTACAAAAACATGCTTGTCCATGTATATATCACTCACACACTCTGCCATGTCAATCAAGAAGAATCATTGGGTCATGTTAGGTACCATTATGCTACTAACAAGAGCCTCCATGACAAGTGGTAGCTCCTCTACTATACCCTCGCAAGCATCCAAGTTGAGGGAGAGTCCCTACGTTGATAAATCTGCCCTATCAAATAGTCTAATCAATGCAGCATCTGGAGCCCATGCTCTATAATAAACTATCCTCCTGTAGACGGGTATCTTCAAAATCTAACACATGTCCTCCAGTGTGATAGTAATCTCACCTATTGGTAGGTGAAATGTACTCATCTTATTGTTCCACCTCTTCTGTAGGGCTATCAACATGGCCCAATGTGTTATGATCATGGACATCTATGTGATATATCAAAAAACCAACCTAGGCAAGGCACCCCTAGTCATGCTCCTCCTATTGCTCTATAAATCAGGACACCCTCAACCTTAGAAGTCACTCCTACATCTAGCCAAAATCCATGTCAAACCTAGCCAAATATGCTATCCTAGATGCATGCACCACTTTTCCATGCATGTGCCACTTTGTGACACACATGCTGATCCATCCCACACATGTTCTGAATCATGACTTTCGTGGATTGGTGCACACATCCCCACTCTCTTTCCCCCTCCTAACTAGCAATAAATGCTTCCAAAATTAACCTAAAGCTATAAGAAACCATACATATCGATGCCCCCACACCTATCAGCTACTTATACTTCCGAACTCCCTCCAACTAATGCTCATGGACTGGCATATTCTCCATCTTATCCGCACTCCTTCTCTACTAAGCTCCAAATTCTTCTAAGGCTAAGAGTAAAAATGAATTGTTTTCACTCCCCTAGGCCTATTTATACACCCTGTTAGTAATAATTTATGTTTGGGGTTTTGAGTCAGGATCTCTTCCCAAAAAATCCAAATTTTTTGTGTCTTTCGGCCTCTGTAGTGCTAAAAATGCCAGAAATCAGTTGTGTGCAGGTCAATTGTGCAGTGGCGGGTCAGAAATCCCCGCGGGCCCCTAAAAAAATGATGAAAAAACTGAGTCAAATGCATAAAAAATGCATATCGGGTCACTGCTTCAAGACCCTAAATGTTTCTAAGTGTGGCTGGATGGGTTTGAATATGCCAGCCGCGGGACCGCCAAGTTTAAGCCCCAGTTTGTTGCCGCGCTTTTGAATGCTTCCCACGGAGCATGCCACGTGTCAGTAGTGGAGGCGACCCTTTAAAGTTTCAAGAATGCGCGGAAGGTGCCACGTGTCAGCTTCCACTAGAGTCTCAACGCAGTTTCTAAGTGTTTTTGAGAGTGGTGCGGAAGGCACCACATGGAGGCATCCGCCAGTGTTTCCAAAAGACCCTTAAAGTTTCTAGGCTTCACGGATCCTGCCATGTGTCAGCCTCTGCTTGAGTTTCAAAAAGTTTCTAGGCTGCCGCAGACAGTGCCATGTGCCCCTGGTTGTGATTGCGAAAGTCGACACGTGTCGGCCTCCGCGTAGTTTCTATTTTGTTTCAATGTTTGGCACAGACGTGGTGGGACCCTTTCAAAGTTTCTAAGTTGCTGCGGAAGCTAACAAGTGTCAGCTTCCGCGTAAGTTTCTTTTTGTTTCCTGCAAAGCAAGTAATGGTAGGGTGGGTCCCAGTAAAGCAGTTGCTACTGTGGATGTTGCCAAGTGGTAGCTTCCGCTTGAAGTTTCAAGAGCCCCTTTATAAAGTTTCAATGTGGTAGAAGGCGCCAAGTGTCGAACAGCGGGGGCAGTTTCTATATGTTTCAACAAGTGCGCGGAAAGCACCATGTGTCCCTCATGGTTACTACAGAGCATGACAAGTGTCAGCTTCTGCAAGCTGTTTCTTTTTGTTTCAAACGTTAAGCAAAGCTTGAGGTGGGCCCCAACATAAGTGTCAAGTGTGGCAGATTGTGACACGTGGCGGGGGATCCCGAGACTTCTATCTGTTTCTTTCAAGTTTCTATATGTTTCAAAAGTAACGCAGAACCTGCCACGTGTTGGTTTCCGCCTGAGTTTCAAAGTGGCCCCTTAAAGTTTCTGAGCAGCACGGAGGGGTGCCAAGTGTCGTAGTCCGTAAAGTTTCAAAGAAGAGTCTCTAATGTTTCAAGGGTGCCACGGAGCTTGCCACGTGGTGGCTTCCGCGTGAGGTTCTGGCAGTGGACTCTCGGCAGGAAAAAATTAAGGAAAAGTATGCAATGGCCCAGCGATGGAAATATTAGGTGTCTGCGTGGCACGATCCGGTTGGCTGGTGACTTTTCAGCAGTTTTTGGGGCCGTTAATGTCAGTGGTTGGTTTTTGATCGACGGCTATCTTTCAATTTTGATGCGTCGTGGGTTTCTTCGCGTTTGCAACTATTTTTGGAAAGAGAAACTTGCTGCGACTGCGTTTCCAGAGGCTGTGGGTAGCTGAAACATTAATGGTAGTTTGTTGCAGAGGTATGGGTCGAGTGGATAGCTCAACCATCTGAATTGATGATGCAAGTCCCTGAACGGCGGCCCAGATCCTGATTCCCACCTGCTCTGTCCTCTGTTTCTTGCTGCAACATTTACTCTTTTGAGCGCCATTTTCAGTGCATTGTATCTAGCAGATTTTTGTCTGGCCATGTAATTAATTTGTGGGGTACATTTTCTTGCTATTTAAGCAGATTGTGTGACCCATTTCAAGGTTGTTGAAGACTTGGGCATTCTTTTGTGTAAATAATGAAGAACAGGGCATGAACTTGGTTGTTCCATCCCATTTTGGAGTTTGTGTTGCAGCATGCATGTATTTTGCACATGTTTTCAGTTTCATGTTGATATAAATGAAAAATGTTATATTGCATGTGTCTGTCTGCTTGTCTCCATTTACTGCATGTTATTCTCCTTCTTTTGAATCTGGTTGCTAAGGGTTTCATATATTCTAGGATACAGGGTTCTGTATCACATGTTTGATCTGTAACTTCCATTCAAGGAGTGGATTAAACTGTTTTAGGTCAAGTATGGAGAAGGTTGCATGTCAGCAGGGATATCTGTAAGTAGAGGCAGTTAGATATGAGTGAAAGTTGCAAACCATCTATTGTATACATCTAGTTGACTCCTTGCCCAATGGATAGGCAACAGTCTGCTTCTGGGTTAATAGTTATGAGCCAAAACCCCTTGTCTTGCATCCAGGACATTATGTCCACCCATTTCATCACTTCCACCTATTAGTTGTAGGAGTAGGATTAGGAACCCCCTGCATACTCTCATACCCAACTAGACACATATGTCCAAGAATGTTGCCAACCTTGTGATCTATCATGCAGATCTTGGTCCATACATGAGAGTATTCTGCCTGTTGTTGTCAAGCTAAATCTTTTTGTCATTGAGCTAGTCAATGTTATATCTTTAGTTATAGAGATACCCCCCTTGGTACGGCAGAACCAAAAGTGAAGGGGAGGCAGCTCACGCAACCTCCCGTAATCTGTTGGCCAAATCTGCCTGTGCATTGGAGTTGGCAAACCCTTTGCCGATTTGGAAACCAACACACCCCAACCCCCCTGATAAAAAATTTCACCCCTCTTCACTCATTTTCACCCCATTTCTCCATTTTGGGCCTTTTTTGCTTGTTCTTCTTCTATTGCTCTTCATTTTCCCCCCTTTATTATATTTTTCAATTTGTTTCTCATTTCGAGATCTCACTTGCACTCTTTTCACCCAACTAACCTCTTGAGAGGGCATCACCCTCCATCATAATTAATTATTTTTTTCCAACTGACTGGGGAATCTTGTCACCCCTTCCTTTTTAGAAAGTGCTATATTTTATTTTTCTTTGAAACAGTGTTATTTTAATGCCATTTCAAAGAGGGACAAGATGTAGACCCCTAACATTGTCTTATCACCATTCCAATCATCACTTGATCACTCTTCTATAATTAATTAAATAAATCCTATTTATTTAATTAATTATTCTAATATTTTTCTTCCAATATTAATTAAATAATTTTTATTATTATTCAATTAATAAATCCACTATTCCTCTAACAGTAGTTAAACAAATATAGACTTTTATGTGATTAATCAATTCACCATCCATAGTTCAACCTTAGTTAAATAAATGTAAATATTATTTAACTAGGTTCACCATCCCCATCCCAAAATTTAAATAAATATACCTATTTATTTAATTCCTATTTTATCCATTTATCAGTAGTTGACTAAGTCCAATCATTAACCTTCCATAATCATTTGCACATTCTTAAGCATGATTAATTAAGGTAAATCTTGCACAAGTTCCTAAAGTGTACATTGGTCAAAGGTATGGCCTTGATTTTTACATGATTGGTACCTAGGCATGGGCAAGGATTTACACATCCTTCCAAAAATCTACTTTTAAATCTCCGCCATCCAATTTCTCCAAGATAATCCTCCAGCCTTGATTTTCCTTAAATCTTGGACCTCCACTTGTGCACCTACCACAAGGTGCCACTTGGAGGTCTTTCATGCCTCCAATCCTCTCGATCATTCTCATCTATTGATCTTGCCAATCAATCCCAGCCCTTCATCCACCCTTCCAAAAAACTATAAATAACACCCCTCAGAAGCCATTTTCATCAACTCTTGAAATGCAATGTTATGCTGCCAATTTGAGCACTTAACATATTATCTCTAAACCACAGCTAATCTTGGAGCACAACCACCATAGTTTGGTGCAACAAGGGAGCTTGTGAGCGAGAACTTTAGTTTAAGTTTTCATCCTTTTTATGCAGGTTTCTTTATGCTTAATCTAGAGGTTGCATGTAGATGTGAATGGAATAGGTTATGCTTATCTTAGCTCGTTTGTATACTTTTGCATTTACTTGTACACATATAGAATACCAATATTCTATACAAAGGATGCAATGCGCATAGAAGAGAGAGTTGGGTTGCTCATATAAGAGTAAGAGGTGGGTATATATATATGATACACCACCAAGAGATGCAAATGTACAACCAATAGGGAATAATAAGAGATGGAGTCACATGTGTGCATAACATCTCCACCATTTACTAGGAAAGTACAAATGCTTTGAGTAACCCTAGTCAACTAGGTATAAAAAGGACCCTAAAGGGAAACCATATAGGTAATAGACCTATTCACACCAACACATGGAACCATCATAATCATCATGTAATAACTCCTTGCTAAGGCTTGTAATATCATCATGTAATGTAGGAAAAGGCAAAGAGGCATGAATAGTGACTACATGCAGCGAGGCTAATGAAAGAACATCAACATGTATGCCGTCATCATGGGAGGTATCTCCATAAAAAATTTTATCATGAATATCCATAGGGATCACATGAGGTATAGAAGAGTGATTGTCATGAAACACTTCATCACGCATAAAGGAAGGTATCATGCCAAAAGAACATGGATCGATGGACATAGAATCGCCATGACATGTAGAAAGGATATCATCATAATATGCAATATCATATGAAATAAATGTAGCTTCGTCACATAATGTATTATTCATAGTAATAGAAGGTGAATTTGTATAAGCAACCTTCACAATAGATGTGTCATGTAGTAGATCATGTGAGCAAAAGATGCTCAAAGGTATTATACAAGTAGGATCAACCACACTACTATCAACTCTCCATACAAGAGTATGAAATGTATGATATTCATAGATGATTGAAGTAAAGGTGTCTAATAAAGAAGGAAAAGTGACAATCAAATCCCTAAATGAAGAAAAGGTGCATATATGGTGATATATTGCTTCTATGGCAAAGTGATCCCAATGATGTGATAGAATGTCATAAGTGAATTAAGGACAAATGGATCACATGTCACGAATTGTATAACCATGTCATAAATTAGTAAGGGAAGTATGCATAGATGCCAAGGATAGAGGGCCATGAGAATCCATGATGTAAAAACAAGGGTCTAACAAAGAATGTGAAGTGTAGGGTTCACAAAATTATGCAATAAAGACTCAGAAAAACCCTAATAGATGTAGGTAAATGGTATAAGATCAAATATATAACTATAGAAAATCAATCCTAAACTAGATCTAAAACAAATGTTAAATATAAACCCTAAAGCTAATGTAACAATGGGTAGGGTGGATAAAAGATAAGATATTTGAATAAGCACACCAAAACCTAAAATAAGGATGTATCAATCAAGAACAAGGATGAAAAAGGAAGGTCAAATTTGACAAAAAAGATATAAAATTGGAAAATTGTAGATATGAAAAACCCTATTATTGATTAAAAAAACCCTAGAGGGAAACTAGAGGTTGTCTAAGATTAGACGGGTTCACCAAAAATGTAAGGAAAACAAACTTTCCTTAAGCCTAATCTAGGTTAATCAAACACATGTAAATATCAAGCATAAATTAGCGTAGATTAATTAATAATTAGGTGTACGGCATAGATACCGAGAAATAGGAACATTACATGCTAAAGTATGTAAAGTAAATGTGGTAAATGAAAGTACTTATTTCTATGCTTGAGGAAGGAGAATAATCCTGATATGGCATTGAATCTTGGATGTCTTGGGACTGAAAATTGATCCTTTGTGACTATACTTTGCCTCATAATTTGAATAGTTTGTGCACTTTGTGAAGGGTAAAATTTGCGGGTCCTGGTCTTTTCTCCAAGTAAGGATTTATCATATGACGCACACAAATGATGTACTGTTTGTATGCTTATGTTCTTTAATTCAATCAATTCACCTATCTACTCTACTATTTGGACTAGCAATATTAAAAAATAGCATTGGAGAGTTGTTGGTATGTCACTCAGAGACATGTTCTACTAGGTTAACCCCAAGAAAACTTAGCTAAAAGATTGAAGACAACAAACTTTAACTATGCAAATGCTCTAGAATGATTTGATGTAGAACTAAGTTCCTTCTACGTACTCCAATAAAAATATTCTTAGTATGCTCCTTTCGTAAATGCAAACATGATATTCAATGCTATTTCATGATGAAAATGAGTACAATTAAATTACAAGTACATAGTAATAAATTGCACAAAAAGTATGTTTAGTACCCACGTAAATGACCTAGAACATGGAAATGGTCAAATCAAGTGGATAACAAAATGTATAGGGGAGAGGACCCAGTAGTGGTGCACCCTAACTTCACACCTCTCAAAATCATACATGGCAATTTCGAATCACTCCAAAATTTTTACAGTAGCTTACTTGGCAACGCCCCTGCTTATAACTAAGGTTTCAGGGCCACATCATCAAATATGATGCCACATCAGCATATTTTTTGTTGAGGTGTCAAATAGTTCCCCCCAAAAAAGTGTGGACCAATAAGTGTTCATTAAGACCTCCTTTGATGGTGCGCTGATGTGGTATCACGTGATTGGTTGCTTTTTAAATCTAAAGGGCACATTTCATTCAATTATTAGTACTTATAATAACACTAACAACCTTAAACTCACAACTACTAGTACTAAACTTTACAAAATATTGGGCCTTAAATGTACATATACTAGTACTAAACTTAAAAAATATTGGGCCTTAAATGCACATATACTATCTCAGGGATTGGAACTATCCCACCTATTGGGTCTTTTCCCCTAGGGATAGATGCATGGAGATACAATAAATGTGTAATATGAGTGAACATATTGGGATGTGTGTGTATATGAACTTGAGGCATAGGTAAATGTATAGTTTGAATACGTATGCATAGGGATAAGTAAAGCCCAAAGAAATGGACTGGACTTCTACAAGATTATATCATTTATCAATATATAAATATGTTAAACTATTCTCTCACAATAACCATAAAACTAAATGGAAAATTACATTGATTTACAAATTTTACCACAACAAATGTTATTTGAAGCTTCTACACAGGTACCATTATATTTTTGTTGGTATGTAAAGCTAAACAAATGTTTTGCACGTTCATGGTTGTTTTCCTCATTCTGTTGTGCGTACAGTTTGGGGTGGGTAGAAGCTACAGCATATGCTGCAGGTTTCAACAATCTGCACAGCAGGCAAGGACAAAGGTCGTATTATTATATAGAAATCGAGTAAAGTGTATGCACGGCCACCGACTCCCTGTTACTTAGGGAGAAAGGCTTCCCTTTGATACATCATTTCATGAAAATGGGCAGGAGTAAGTGGGTTTCATTGTCTCTTGGCGATAATGTGAAAACTACCTTTCTCCAGTCATATCATGTGCGGAGTTCCTCAGAATTAGTAATTAAATGTGGAGATAATATGCAACTCATATAAAGTTGATGATAGTGCGCGAGGAGGGAGAAACAAATTGCAATCCATGAGTTCTTTATCATAAAGTAATCGAGGCTTGATTTGCCTTTTAGAAAGATTTTGTTGTGGTCATATCGAACACCATCACTACACTTGGGCGCCACAGCAGATATATTTCCAACTTCGAGATAAATCTATCAAAAAAAAAAGGTACACAGATTACTAAATATACTTCAATGGGAGTGGGATAATAGGTGAGAGGACCCAGTAGTTAAGCATCCTAACTTCGTGCCTCTCAAAATAAGAAGTGGTAATTTGGAATCACTATAAAAATTTTATAGTAGCTTATTTGGCAAGGCACCTGCTTATAACTAAGGTTTCAAGGCCACATCAATATGGTTTTTGTTGAGGTGTCAAATAGTTCCCTCTAAAAAAGGGTGGACCAATAGGTGTGCATTAAGTCATGTTTTGTTGGTGGGCTGATGTGGCATCACATGATTGGTTGCCTATGAAATCTAAAAGACACATTTCACTCAATTATTAGTAGTTATAATAACTCTAACAACCTTAAAGTCACAACTACTAGTACTAAACTTTTAAAAATATTGGGCCGTAAATGCACATATACTATCTCAGCACTTGGAACTATCTCACCTATTGGGTCTTTCCCCTAAGAATTATGCGGAAGCGCCCTTAAGATTGTAAGGGTGAAAAAGTGCATTTTTGTAATTTTTTGGTTATACACTATTTTGTATGAATGTTTGAGGACACTATTTTAGAATATGATTTTGATTACTTTGGTATTTTAATTGACTTCAGTTTTTAATTGATTTTTTATATAAAATTTAACTTATGTTTAGATAATTTTAGTTTTTATATTATTAGTTTTTTTTTTAAGGGTGGTTAATTTCGTAGTGTAAATTTGACTCACATTCAAAATTTTAAATTTTATTTTAGACCCAAATTGAGTTGTGTCAATTAGTCATGATCGGACAACTTTTGTGTCAAAATATTTCAAATTGTGTGTTAGATTGTGTATAAAGGACACCACTTTTAGATCATTTTCAATCATCTACATCACTTAGAATTACCCTATCCTTTGGAATCACTCACTTCTAACATTGTGCCTCTTAGAATCAACCTTGACCTTGTCATAACACCATTTTGCATTAACATATTCCAATTGCATCACCTCTTTATCAATAATTTCCAAAACCCTAGTTTCCCACTAGTTTATTGCATCACTCTTGTTGCATTTTTGTTGAAGTACCAGGGACCAAGTTCCAAATTACACTCATCGTTATAACATTAATTACCTTCATTGCATGTTGTCATCCTATTTTTATCCAAATTGTTGAATCAATCAAAGGGCTTGTCATAAAGAGAAGATCCTCACTTAGCAAGCTTTCAAAGGTATTCATTAACACTACTAATTCTTCATTGAAGGTCTAGACACCCAAGCAAATCTTTTTGGTCACTAGGTAATTCTATAGGTCTATAGGTCGTTGGGTCACTTCCACTTTCAAAGGTTGAATCTATAGATTAGGTTCATTTTTCATAGACATGAAATTAAGCAGGTTACAAACGTTTCCAAAAAGGTTATTCTTCATTGTCTTGGACTACTTGTTACAAATTTAGCTTATATTAAAGTATACACTTACTCTTATCATTTCTTTATATTTTCATATACACATTTCTAATATAATTCTTTATTAAAAATAATTAGGCTGAAAGCCTTCCCTATGTGAGTATCACATGCTGAATTATATAGATGAAGGGCCTAGATTAAAAAGACTACCATGAAATCAATGTTGTCCATTGATTGTTTTTCAAAATGTTAAAAAACAAAAAAGTTTCCTTTACCTTTATCATTTTGACAACTCATAAATTGTTAATTTTTTATTTTATTTTTCTACAAAATGTCATAAATGATAAAAAAACAAAAAATTCTCTTTACCTTCATCACTTTGACAATTGATAATTGTTAATTTTTTATTTTTATTTTACAAAATGTCATAAATAATTAAAAACAAAAAAATTACCTTTACCTTTATCACTTTGACAATTGATTATTTTTCTCTAGTATTATTGCAATAAATTTTTTAAATCTAGTGATTACCAATCAAAACAAATTATTATTTTACATCAGAATTTTTTTGAGAAATATTATTTTAAATAAAACAAACATACTAAAATCAAGTAAAAGAAATAAGACACGAATTTAGTTATTCAACAAATAATATTTTTTTTCTTTAAATCTATGCAAATATTATAACAAAATTTTAATATTCATATTAATGTGATTATTTAATTTTGATTCATTGTATATATATTATTTATAAATTTGATATTTTAAATATTAATGAAATAATATAATTAATTATATATTAATAATAGAATGTATATGAAATTATTGATTATACAAATTAGTAGAATTAATATGTGATTGATATTATAAAAGTTCATATATCAAATACATACTTATAAAAATGATTATGAGCCATCGTAGTATGTATTTAATAGAAAAATATAGTTATGCCTTATGTGCATAGTATTAGATATAAGTTGTAGAACATAAATCTATTGTACCCTCACATAATTATTTTAAAAATAATTATATGATTAAATATGCATTTGTTTTTATGGCATATTATATAAAAATGAATAAGAGATTCAATTAATTTACTACATTTACCCAACTAGGTTTGTTCATTTCAATATGTTTCATTGTAATGTAAAAAGAAATTTACTAATATAATAAGTGCAAGAAGACAATAGTTAATGTGATAAAATTTAATAAGAATTTAGTGGATTAAATAACTTATAAATTAATAGATAATAAAAAAATCTAACAAATTCTATAATTTCTAAAAAAAAGTTTTCACCCTGCGCATTGAACCTATGGGTCCAATTGCTAGTTTATTTATTCTAAAGGGTTGTAGCTCAATTGATTGAGCACAATTGAAAAGGATGATGGGATGTTTCTTGATTACACCATCCATCAAGGTTCAAATTTCATAGAGGTGCGATTAGACTAAATTTGATCCTTGGGTAACTTTAACACATTGGATCCCCCAATATTACTTATCTCCAATGTTATAAAACTATGTGCTGTATTTATTCTGTATTTCCCCAATTTCACTATCCATTCTCTACATTATCCCTGAATACAATGATAAAAAAAAGTATAATTTGACTAATAAAAATAAGACAACTACTTACCACTTTATAGTAAGACGAGGTGTAAAATTCTTATTAATTGTTTGACCATTGCATATGCCATTCCAAACATTTGTCCAGCTAATAGTGCTTCTCAGCTGCCTCAACTGATACATAAAACTGAAATTTATACCTATGCTTTTACAGTACAGTTAGTAAATATTGCAGTTACCGAAAAAAGTACAAAAGAAATTAGTTTTACCATGTAATTTATTCTTCTCAGACTATACTATTGTATCTTTTGCTTTGGCAAATGCCTTCTACACAAATCTTTGTTTTAACGCATGTAAAGTTTGTACGGTTTTATTTAAATATCATCCATTTCAATGGTCAAACAATTTTATATTCATTTATAACAAAAAGTATTAAATATTTATCCTATTTTTATTGATTAAAATTAATTTTTGACTGTTAAAATGGATGAATTTAAAAACAGTCTGTACAGTTTTGGGGCAATTCTCTCTGTGGATTGGAATTGCATAGTTGTAAATACTCTCCTCTTTGGACATTTATTTTTTGGACCACTCCATCTGGTTATTCTTACTACTGTCCACCTTCTGTAGAACTGCAACTACCGGCACCTAACCTAGGCCCACCCAGTGAACAATTCCAGCTGCATTTAACACTGCAATCGCTGTGGAGTGTTTGTCTCCAGAATATCTGCTCAACACGTCATATAAAAAGTGAAAACAAAGGCATTGAAATAATCCTGAATCGTTTCTATTAGACTTAAAAGATCCCCATATTGGACTGGGCAAAAAAAGTTACTGATGTATAAAATTTTGTACAAACTTCAGACTTTGGTTGCACAAAATTACTTCTAATTGTTAGCAATAATTCTCAACGGCGACAACTTTGTTCTCAGCGCAGAAATATTTTCTTTGTGTGCTTGCTTGAGAAATGAATGTCATTCTCAATGGCTCTCTGTTCACTATGTTCACAATGTCGTCCTTCAATCAACTGAGCATTTCCTTGTCATCCCTTACCACCATTTTCTTTAATTTGGTCATCATGCTCAGAATATGGTTGTGAAGCTCGGAAAAAAGGAACGTCCAGTATCAGTTTCCTGTCATTGTCGAGGTGACTGTGTCATGCACAGAGGTCTGCACAGACATGATTTAAAGTAGTGCCAGCTGCCCTGCTTGCTGTCTTTCAGCATTTACATCTACTTTCCTCGCTTTGAAAAATTGGATGACGGTGCCACTACCAAGTGTGGTTATGGCGGTAGACATGATTGGATATCCATTCTTTCATATCTGAATCAATTACGTCATTTCACTTTATTTTTGGCACCAACTCCATTGTTTTCGTTCATGCTGGATGTATCACTTGTCATAGAAAATCTAGACAAATGTTGAATTTCTTTTTATTTAGCTTTTCAAGTGGGAAAGGAAAATTGACTCGTGTTAGGAGACTCTTGAGCTATTGAAAATATGGACATTGGTCATATTAAATAGGTTTTGTCCATGGTTATTTTTAAATATCATCCACTTCAATAGTTTTATCATTTTTTTTTGTTGTAAATGAGGTGTAAAATTGCTATTGATTGTTTGACCATTAAAGTGGATGATATTTAAATAGAAGGGACAGCATCTGTAGCCACAGGTTATAAGAGACCCACTCTGTAGTAGTTAAAAAAAATGGGAAAGGAAAATGGAAGGAAATAGATAGCTAAACCAAAATAATTTTTCAACAACATTATTTACATTGCAATATATGCATCCATTATCATTATTCTATTAATAGTTAGGTTTGGAGTTATGTATGACTTATTATCTCTAATTTTATACAGTATAGATATTTTAAATATATTTATTTAAAAAATATGGAAAAATATTGATTTCAATCTATTTTATTTACATAAGAATTGTTTTATTTTAGTTTAGAACTATTTTATTTACACTATACATATGTGGACACATAAATTTTAATTTTTAGTTAAGAATTATTTTATGTTATCTACATTGCTTACTTTATTTTAATATGAAGAGCTATTTCACTTTTGTATGTAACTTTCAATTTTACTTTTGGAAAAGTTACCATTCATTATTTTGGTAGTTATTTTGTTTTGTTTTTACTTTGAAAATTGTAGTAAATATTATATACTTATAATGTTATTTTTAATAGTTTCATTTATAGACATTAATAGATATTTTAAAATTTTGATGTCTTTATATTTTAAAAATAATAATATTTTTTCTACTAAATAAAAATTAATTTTTTAGCTAATAAACTTGGGTTAGGTGCCTAGAGGATGCACAAAAAACACAAAAAAAGAGCAATTAATCTTGGATTTTGGTAACCAATGGTTCACCAGATCCATAAGTGTGTTTAAGTATTTTTCTAAATTTTAAAAATCACAAATCCATCTATCCAAAAATAAGTTCCCCCTCATTGCCATATTTGCTTTGTCTGAATCCCCACAAAAAGAAAAGGCCTTTCTTCTCTCTCAATGCCTAACCATAAGAGAACCAACCTTCTCTCTAATCAACTGATCATCCAAATAGGAGCCCAAAATTTAGGAAGAATACCCAAACAACATTCCCAAAAATATATAAAATCTATACTATTATATTATCATTAAATGTACATATACTATCATATTGCCGAGCACATAGAACATCCAAAAAGGTGACTACTATTGGATGACTTCAAAAGGTAGTAGGGGGCAAATTACCACAACCCTCCCTACTCTAGAGTCTTCAAACAATAGAGAAATGGGCCAGAGGGGAAAATAATGCACGTCCCCCCACACCCCCAAAACATAATTATACTTCTTACATTATACCCCTTCTCAGGAGGGGGACTTTAGCCAACTCGTCTTTAGACTTAATATTACAACAACAACTAGGAAATTTACTTTGAGGCCTTTTACTATTTCCTCCACCACTAGATGTAGCGCACGAATGCTCTCCTTCAGACCATGAAAGTGTTCCATGTGATATTTATACAATGCCTCATCTTGATTTTCTAGCCCTTCTATATCATCATGTAGCATAAAAGTCCTTATTGTTGTTGATAACATGGAAGCACAACTTAAGGATTGAGTTGTGTCAAACACATTTCTTCTCTTGATTGAGTTGTGTCAAACACATTTCTTCTCTTGATTGATTGACTTGGGTCTAGTAAGAGCTTTGACAAAACCTCCCTAATTCCCATGCATGGAGCCTCGTCCATACTCTTTGCCATCTTCCAAATATGCAACACCTAGAAATGTAGATCCAAATTTGATATTTCCTTCTCCAAATAATTAGTGAAATTATCAATCATGTCCTCACCCCAACCTGCTCCTTCGTCCTTCTACCCCTAATACTAATTTTCCTTTTCTCATCCATAACTCTCTGTTTACCTTTTCCACTACTCAAGGAGGAGGCCATGAAAAAAAAAGTGCAATACTAGAGCTAAATCCTCCAGTGAGAGCTCTTCTTGGTGGGATGCATTAGGAAAACCTCCCAATTACTAAAAACAACAAAACTAAGACCTGCACTCCACTTCATTATTACACATATATCACTGTGTGTGATTATCTTAATGCCTCACAATCCTACAATATGTAATGCTATTAAATTGATTAACAGTTCCAACATGCAAAGGTATCCTTTTAACCTTGGTTCTATTGGGGAAATGAAGCCCTCCACCTTCCACCTATTTCTTATTACTCCAATTATCATTTGTATTGCTTTACACCCTGATTAGGCTGCAAGTCCTTGAAGATAATCATTCAACAACAAGCACACCTCCTCCGGGAATTCATTCTCCCAAAATCTTTCATTCTTCCCATAATAGGCAAATTGGTAGGCCCCTTGATTAGCTATCTAGTCTGCCACCTTATCCCCTTTCTGCTTGATATGCTTAGAGATAATGTTTTCAAACTTACTAGCAATCTCCTTAGCTTCTAAGAGAATTGTATCCAACAACCATGAACTACAATTTCCACCCCCATATAATTGATGACGATCTTAGAGTCTCCCTCCAACTCCAAATAGTTCAAGTTTCAAGACCATTCTAATATAAGACCCCAAAGTAGAGCTTGGGCCCCTACCATGATATTGGTATTACTATTAAAGTCAAAAACTTGCACTAGCCTCAGTTGGCCCCTATTCAACTTGATTCATCTTGGCTAAGGGGGAAACCACTGAACTACTAAATCCTTAGCTTTTTTATCCTACTTCCTACATTATGCAGTCATTTGAGTCTCAGCCAGAATATAAGCCAAGTTAGTTCCTTATCTTAATATAATCCCACTCTTCTCTTTCCCTACTCTCCAAGCTCCTATAAATAATTTTCAATCCTATCCCAAATTTTCCCTTCCTTCTCCAAGAAAATACTCCTATCCCTTTCCCTTTCCAACCACAAATTCCATATTGCCACAATAGGGAATAATTCTAAAATTAGGATCAACCCTAGGGATTTAATTTTTAGAGTCTAGATTCTAATCAAGTCCATCACATTTCCCAAAAGAGGTCCTAATGAACCTCATCTTTGGAGAAACCAACTCCAAATTTTCCCTACAAAGGGGTAGTGAATGAAAATATGAGCATTAGTTTCCTTGTCTGGTTTGCAAAACTAACAAATAGAGGGACTCGCTCTCCCCATATTCCTCAACATGTCCCACATGAGAGTTCTCCCATTCATTGTGATCTAGAGGAAAGCATTATCTTTTGGTAAACCTCCCTCTATCCAAAATTTATTGATTGGAAAATCCCCTCCACCTTCTTCTCTCTCACACAAGGATGCACAAGCCTCTTTAACCTTAACAACCCCTAATTTACCCTTATCCCAAATTAGTCTATCCTCCTTGTGTCTTGAGGGGATGGACCATCTCCTTAGAAGATCCTCAACTTGTTTACAAACAAATTCCTTGACTGAGGAATAGGGGAAGGGAGTCCAATCCAAGCCTTTTCTTCTCCATTATCCATTATATAGGTTTCCACATTCACTCACACCACCTCCTCAAAATGAGATACAAGAGTTTTAAAAGCTTCTCAATTTATGAGGGCTTGCTTATTAATCCACACCTCCCTCCAAACTAAACTTCATTTCCCTTCCGAATCCTTCATCTGATATCTTTTGACACAATCTACATATTTGCAAAAAATTCCACATGCTTGACCCTTTAGGGACCGGGTACATAGTGAAAAGATTGTTCATCGTTCCTCAATATACTTAATTGCAATACTCTACTCTAGAACCTATCCTTCTCTAAGTACATCCACCAAAGGAGCTTCATCCCAAGTGCCCTGTTCATCAATTTGTACATACCTCCAACTATTTGACAATATTATATTTCCTTTTGATCATGAGTACCATGCCAACAAAATGTTCTTTGTAAATCTACAATAGCCTTAGCCACCTTTCTTAGAATATGGAAAATAAACATGCCATAAATAGGAATAGCCAAGAGTGATGCTTTGATTAAATTGATTTTTCTTGTGAGAGAGAGCCATTTGTCTTTCCAAGAGGAGAGCTTATTTTGAATTCTTTCAATCAAGAACTTCCACTCCAAATTAGAGGCCTTTTTGTCTAACAAAGGCATTCCTAGATACAAGCTTAGAAATTCACTCACCTCATAACCCAAGATATTTTGAATGTTCAAGGATTCCTCACAATACTCCTTGAGGAATGAAATCTTAGACTTCCTTGGGTTGATCTTCTATCCTGCCACCTTCTCAAATTTGACCAAAATTTTCTTAAAAAACCTTGCCTCACTGGTTGAAGCTTCACCAAAAAGGAGAGTTTTATCAATGAATTGTAGGTGGGTAATATTATTCAACCTAGAAGTGATATGAATCCCTTTAAGATTCTTTAACAATGCTTCAACCTTCAATGCTCTCCCCAACACCTCAACAACTATAAGGAAAAGAAAAGGGGAAAGTGAATCCCCTTGCCTAAGACCCCTCTTAACACAAGGAAATCTATTGAGGAGCCATTTATAAACACCAAAAATGAGGAACTTGCAATGTATCTATGTATCCAATGACACCAATCCTCACTAAAGCCAAACTTGCAAAGTACCAATTTCCAGGATACCCTGTTGTAAGCTTTGTTCATAGCCAATTTTAGAAGCATCCCATCCTTTTCACTATGTTTGACATGGAATTTATGGCTTCATGAGCCATAATACTAAAAAAATCCTACCTTTTTTTCTAAAAAGATACTCTATTCTTTTGAAATGACCCCATTTAGGACCCTCTTAAACTGCATGGCCATCACCTTAGTTATAATTTTGTAAACTAAATTGCACAAGGAAATTGGTCTATTAAAGTCAAATCAAAATACTTTGGGTTCTTTACCTTAGGGATAGAGCTAGGAAAGTTGAATTCCAACCCCTTAGCATAACACTTCTCTTCCTGCTCTCCTCAGCTGCCTCTCAAACATCTGAGCCTACAATATGCCAGAAATTTGGAAGAAACCAACTTGGAAACCATCCAAGCTTGGGGATTTCTTTGCACCTAAATAAAAAGTCATGGTATTGATCTCTTCCAATGAGAATGATGGCAAGAGAGACTCATTCTACCCCCAGGATATCAATGTTGGAATGTTTCATAATAGTTCTTTTTAAGCTTCACCATCCACCTCCATATCCCTCACCAACAGGGCTTGAAAGAATCTAACTCCTTCCTCCCATATCCCATATGTTATTGTACACACACACACACACACACACACACACACACACACACTTAGGCATAAGCCTACTTAGGTGTGCCCTTATACAATCTTGACACATGCCTCATTGAGGTGTCAAGGTTGTTGGGTGGTTAGGATAGGTGTCACCAAGTTGCCCACTAACTAGCCACTCACGCTAGTTTGTAGGGAGGCAACTCCCCCACCACTCATAGTTGAGGAGTCTTTTCCTCAACTAATAATTTCCTATCCTCTCCTATATGTAGAAGCTTATTTTCCTATCAATCTACTTCAAACTTGTAATCAGTCATGGCTTATTGATCTTGGCTCAACTTCTTATATGGTATCAAATCTGACTTAAGTTTTACTGGTTCAATTTGGAGGCGAGATATCATGTTCATAGAAGTATTGGAGTTGAATCAGGATGGAATGACTCTGTGAGAGGTTGAAGCAACAAAATGTTTTGTGCCCTGTTCACTGGTCTTTGAGTGCTACTCGTGGCTCTTTTTTAGCTCTGTTCATGGGCCCCGTTTGGTTTTGAATCAGGATTTTTTGTTTTCCCTTCAAATCAGAGGAGGCCATAGAAACATTTGGATCCGCGAACCCTCTCTTCTGAGGCGTTTGAAGTTGCCCCTATGAACGCCCTCTTCTGAGGCATTCAAAGTCGACCTTTGTGCATGAACTAGAGTTGTTTGGGGCAGGAAGAAAATCGGCGAAGGCGGCATGAAGGAGGTATCTTTCCTTGGAGGTGTATGTTTCTGTGAGGAAGTGCTATGACCTTTTGACAAGTCTGTGGCTTTCTCTGTGGCCCGTTGCCTTCTTGACGAGCTCATCCTAGCTCTTCGTTGATCGCTTAGACATTAAGGAGAGGTGGCCAATTCTTGGCCCCACTAGCCTCCATTACCTGGTTAAGAGTCTTTTATTTGTTGTGCCTGTTGTGGAGCGTCGTGACCTGAAGATAGAGGCTCACGCCTTGGCCTCCAACGCAAGCCCTTGCCTCCACTCTAACACCTGAATGAAGGCTCCTTGGCTCAGACGCCTGAACGCAGGCCTTTTGGCTTCCACTTACACCTCCACTCATGTCCATTTGCTTCTACTCATGACTCCACATAGAGGGTTCACTCACAAAGGTGAGGAGAGGGTTTGAGGCAGGGTAACCTGCATTTGGATGCTAGGAAGGAAGGCTCAGAGGAGTCCAAACTTGCATCCCATGATCTTGCTGGGTGTGATTACAGCGCCGACCTGAACATAAAGCATTCGAACTACACTCTGGCCGCCCCTGCTCACACTTGCTCCATTTCGGGCATTTTGCTCTTTTTTTTTTGCCCTATTTCCACATTTTCTTTTTCCTCTATATTCCAAAAATGTAATGTTCGCAAAATTCTTTTTTAGCAAAAGGCAATGTGTTTTTTAACTAGGCTAGAAATTTCAAAGCTTTATATCTTTTGCTCAGTAATTTAGAACGTGAGTGCCGTCTTTTGTAAAAGGGGCTTTATTTTTCACGATTCCATTGGTCACATTTATGTGTAAATTGGGCTAGTTGAATGCACTACCTTTAGAAAGTGCCACATTTAGGAGGGGACAAAATAAATGTTGGTATGTGACGAATGATCATGCAAATATTGTACACTCGTAACATATCCTTGCCGGGGTTCGGCGGCGGCAGCCCCCAAGAGCAGGGGTTCAGGGGCATAGCCCTCGAATTTTTTTTCCCTTTTTTGCAAGTTCGGGGTCGGTAGTTAATTTTTGTTATTTGACAAATGAAAAATGACTTTGTAAAACCCTAATTCTAGAAGCTTCCAAAAGCTTGTTATAAGCAACTGGGATGTATGTATTGCGAGATGGAATTCGCGAGATTGTAATATGTTTTGCATTGAATAATAAAATTTTTGGATGGCTAAGTTTCTGTGGATGTAGCCCATTTTGGGTGAACCACGTTAAAATTTTGTGTTCATCTTTTTTGTGTTATTCTTCATTGTTATATTTGGGTTATTTAATCTGCATGTAATTGTTAATATTTATTGCTCCGATCTGCTTGAACCCTAACAATAAATCTTTACGTTCTTTTAAAAATTGCTAGTGCTAAATCATGTCACTCTTGTAAATAGGCTAAGTATTAGGCCACGATTTTAATCGTCCTGCTTAGTCCTATAACACTACATGATAAAGTGTCTGATTCAAGGAGGTAGTTAAGCAATTTGGGGCACAAAATCTTCAAGGGGGTGTGTATTTGGGTTCCTATGGTATCTTCATACAATTCTGAGATAAATCGATGGGTTCTTCACTCTGGTGCTATCGATCACATGTCTCCTTATCCAGAGGTTTTCTTGTCAATTGATCCTACCGACATCTCCAAAATCTTGATAGAAGATTGTTATTATACTGTTTGTGGACAAGGAACGTTAAAGTAGGTAATGGATATGTCTGTATGTCTTATTCATTCCTGGATTGACAAAAAATCTACTTTCCATATATCAACTCACTTGTTCAAATAACACAGTTGAGTTTACATCCACTACAACATTGATTCGAGATTCTCAGAGTAGAGAAATTGTTGCAATTGAGAAGATTTGTCACTTCTCTCGCAACTTCACATTTTCTCACTTTACATTTGGTTGGGATGATGCTCCTATTGCCACTTTAGAGCCTAGTGTTACTTCTCCGATAACTTCGATTGGTTCTGTGCAACAGGATCATTGAACTGTTTCTACCAAACATTTCTTGTTTGAACAGTTCTTCCTTTTTTTTCTAGATCGCACTTTGACTGTACCTGTTGCTACATAAGAGTTGTGTGTTGCTTCTTCATGAACTTCCAATAATTCTTTACAACAAGCTCATCTTACTCTTCTAATAGTACCTACATTTCTTGCTACATGAGATTCTAGCAAAGCTCCACAAGAGAGCATCCAGAGATTCTTTCTAGCAGGACATCATCTGGAGTAGTTGGGCAACATTCGTAGAGTTCATCCTCTTCAGGGTGTGTCTTCTAGTTCTTTCTTATCTCTCTTTTGGAGGGTAGTTTTTCCCATTGGGTTTTCTACCTTTCTACATTTATGAGAGATTACATTGTTCTTGGGTACCTCATCAGACCTAGTTGCTGGGATCCAATTTCATATCTGCATTATATATGGGTACCTCACTAGGCTTTGTAGCCAGGACCCATTTTATTTGTGCCCAATATATTTCATACACTATAGGCTTAAGCCTACCTAGGTGTCCCCTTACACGATCTTAACACATGACTCATTGAGGTGTCAAGGTTGTTGGGTGGTTAGGATAGGTGTCGACAAGTTTCCTACTAAGTAGCCACTCACGCTAGTTTGTAGGGAGGCAACTCGCCACCACTCATAGTTGAGGAGTCTTTTCCTAAACTAATAACTTCCTATCCTCTCCTATATGTACAAGCTTATTTGTCTTTCAATTTACTCCAAATTTGGTCATCAACATTAGCTTATGAATTCTTGGTTCCTATACCATCTACCTCACCTATCTCGTCCCTTGAGGGGAGAGTGATTTTCTCTATCTTATTGATGTGTCTTCGTATATTAGTCGACACGTGGAAGAGTTTTGTATTGTGGTCCCCCTTTTTTAACCATTTAACCCTTGACTTTTGTAGCTAGAAAATTTCCTCCATTGTAAGGATAGAATTCAACTCATTCAAGGTCACAACTTTTTAATCTCCCTTTTCTCATTTGAAAGACCATTAATTGTTGTTATGGAGTAAAATGTGAACCCTTTCCATTTTACACCTAGTTTAGCACCCGGGTGGACCTAAACAATTAAATCTCGATCCCGATGAATAAACTTGACAAAATAAAGTTAGGACTGGTCTAAGCCCACTTTAATTGACACTCCTTAGAGTTTGTGGGGCTAAAGGACCCTGGGATGCTAGGATGTTAGCCTTGGCCCTATTTTTTTGGTGTCAACTTAGAACACTTCCTTGGCTTATACATGTCGACCCCATTTGGTTTTGTTCATTGTTGGTGAGTGGGAATGCATATATAAGCAATTTAGTTTATTCATTTGAACATCTAAGCAATCTAGGCACATTTGCACTCTCTCTTCTTCTCTCTCATGCTCTCTATGGTGGATTATTGTTGATGCAATAACCTCTTGTAGGTCTTGTGAAGATCTCTCTACTTCTTTGGGCTACACCAACTTCTTGAGTCAAGTTGTGATGCCACATCAAGCAAGCTAGGGTTTTCATGCCCATGGTGACTCCTTTCCTTTATGCTTTGTTATAGCATTCCATTATACTTCAGATTTGCCTGTACCCTCCTAGGGCACACTCTCTTTATCCCTCATCATTGCTATTGTGGAGGTGGAAACACCATTCACGGAGCTTGACTTAGGCAAGCTCAAAATAACACCAACCCTCTTTCCTTCGTTCTTGTGTGTAGGTCACATCCAGAGGGATCCGAAGATATCAAGTGACATAAGACAAGAAGACAGATGGGCAAAGGCACCCAGATCCAAAAATCTTGCAAAACCCTAATCTGGGACTAGGGGCGCCTAGCACCCTTGACCCTCTTGTTTAGATGACCAAAATCTTTTAGAATCAAGTTCCATCAGCTCTATTAAGCTCCTCCCTACCATTGCTTTCTGGGTTTTCAACGGTTTCAGGTCTATAGCTCATGTTTTCTTAATTTTAGCCCTAGAAACCTTAGATTTAGTAATTAGTCATAAGATCTCTCTCCTTGGCAACAAAGGGACTAATCAAGATACCTCTCAGCTCTCCTTTGAGGACTATAGCTGAGCATTGAGTTTCCTTGATTCGTGTTCCAATGTTATGTGGAGAAGGATTGACTTAGGGTGATGTATAGATGTTAGCCTAGATCTCATTTTCTACTTAATAATTGCAATTTCTTCTTCAATCTTTCCAAGACATTCCTCTACTTCTTTTTTCCTACTAAAAATGTCTCCAACCACCCTCCTATTCTAGTTTTTTAACTTCCCTTTCACTAGACCTAGCTTCTTTTGAAGACATAATCTTTTACATCATTTAATTTCTTGTTTCCACCATTCTTTGAGATGAGTCCCAAAATCTAGATGTTTAAACTATTGACTGTTAGGAACACTGAGAGGGGGGATGAATCAGTGTTCTAAAAATCTTTTCATGCACATTAACTTTCAATCGTTTCCCAAAATTAATTAAACAAAAAGATAATATGCATATGAACAACAACCATGAAACCATGACACATGAACACCAATATTTTTACATGTAAAACCCAAGAAGGGAAAAATGATGCAGAGCATCTATGACAGCAGAAGCGTGATTCAAACTCCACATGCAACAACTCACAAGTTCACTATTTTCTCTAGAGATTCACACTCCTCACCATGAAGGGCTTCAACACAATACTAACTTGTTCTTGACATGCAACATGAGGGACTTTAGGACACTTATCTCAGAGTATCTAAGTCAAATCAAGACTCCATCTAACCACCATGCAGGGTCTGCAGGACAACAGTCTTGCCAATGTCTTCAAAAGACAGTCATAATCTTCCTATTCCAATGGAATAACAGTCACCATATCCTTCTCATGGTGATCTCTATGAGGTCAATCTCAACCTCACACAACATGCCTAATTAACAACAGGCCAAGCATATCTAATGCCTTCATTGACAATTCAACAACATGATAAACAAAACTTACTACCTCCTTGGTATTGACTGTCGTCCTCCTCCAACTTCCAATACAAGACTTCTACAGGGTCATCTACATGACCATCTCAGTTCAAAATGTCCTCCTGCCTCCCCAAACCTTCACAAAACATTATATCACCTAGTATACAACCCATTCCATTGATCAGTAACAGAAAGGATCAATGGAATGATTACCATCAGGCTACTCAGGAAAAACCTAGTTCAAGGTTTCAACCTACTCGTAGATCAAGGAGGAATACAGAGGTCTGGAGGAATGTCAAGAGCCCAAATAGCTTACAAATGCAAGGTAACTCTCCACCCTATCCAACCATCACCAACACCATCCACTTCTAGGCCGTACAAGTACGGAATAATGCAGAAAATAGTGTATTTTGAAAGAAACAGCAGAGTTTAAGACATTTTGCAGTAGATCAGCGATTTCTTCCACATAGGACATTGTCAAGACCCCAAACAAGATCCAAAACAAAGCTACCTCAGTCCTCTAACCATCCTTTACAAACTTGGACAATGACAAATTCGTACAGTCGCGGGTACAGTTTGGTAACAGCAAAGAAAAATAGAAAAGGCAAAAAAAAAAAGAAAACAGTGTCTTTTTGTTATATTTTTCAATTCTATTGAATGTCCCCTTTACAATCGACTTGGCAGGCTTAAAATAAGCCTCAACATTTGCATGGAGTGGTTGGGGGGTCGATGCAACTGCCCCAACCATCGGGCTTCTTCAAGATTTGTAACTGTAGCTATAAAACTATTTTTTTAGAAACTGTCCATTCTTGGACTGCACCGGTGGTTTTTTTATGTTTTAACAATGCTTTCTAACCTTGGGAGAACCTATGAAAAGGTGTTAACCCATCTTCAAACCTAATACATGCCTTTAAAGGCTACAAACAAGAAGACTTTAAAGACTGTCCTAAATGCCTCTACAAAGGCTTACATAAAAGACTATAGTAAACTACCTATTACAACATGACTGTCCTACCTAGGACTTACAACATAACAATAGATTCATAGTCATTTGGACATAGTCCATTTACAACATGGCTACAAGCCTTATTACAACATTGGATATGGTCTCCAAGACCTTACTAAACCAAACAAAACAACTTGAAGATTAACCAAATCCTAGACATCTTGGTGCTCCTGCACCAAAACACCACGGAGAGTATTAGCTCTCATATATATATATATATATATATATATATATTGCAATCTTTACAAAAATGATGTTTAGGCTTGGTCACTCCATGAGCCTACCATACTGGCTCATTGCCATGAAGTACAACTAAGTTTAGCAGGCTCACTGCCTCAACCCTAAACCTAGCAAGATTACAATAAGGGTTGTTAAACACTATTGAAGTCTCACTGTCGTCTCACTGCCTTGAAGATGAAAACATGCTTCCAATCATATTGCACATGAAAACTGAATACTGCTCAAGCATTTGCCACTATGCCAGGGTGCAGCCATTTAACAACTGTATTCTGAATCCCAAGTCTTCATCGCTGTTGATCTTCTAACTCTGCTCCACTATTCACATCCTCGCATCACACACATATTCTACCACCACACACTCAACCGAAGATTATCGCTCTTATATATATCTGCATCATGATTTAATCCATAATCAGGTTGGCATCCAAGAAGTGAAACGTGTACATAGAAAGATGTATCTTGTCGCTCAATCCAATGCACTATGTGTTGCGTGGACCCAAATCTTCTCCCAAACATGTTCATATAGGTCAGCGCTAATCATTCAATTACTTACATAGATCTTTCACACACTATCCTTTCTCTGCATCATGATTTATCTCACCAGTCGACCTGTTCCTCAAGAGCATACTTAACAATTTCATCTGCTGACTTACAACTTTTACTGAGGATCTCAAAACACCTTCCAAATCATAACAAGGAATATTTACACATTCCCAATCTTATCCTTAGAACTGCAAGGCATTATATCATCTTGCAGAGAAATGCAGACCATCAGAACTCATACTCTGTTTCTGTCAAACACTATGCCGATACATAGCAGCTTGTAGCTAACCTTCTGGTGGACTTCAGATCTCCTAACTCTGGAATAAGATACTCCATATAAGTGTTTACAACACCTCAATACCGCATCACAAAATACTTATTTGCAGAGGAATGTAGACCATTGCACTATGCCCTGTTCACTATTCCTGTTATACCTTCGCTTACCCAGACTTAGAGATTTCTCCAAGATGACTTCCAGAGGAAGTCAGAACATAATCTCCAAGGCATAACATTGTCAAACAATTGAGAACATCATACTTGAACTGTATTACCAGATCATCATCTGCAGAGGCATACTGTCCAGCTTACTGTCCTCTACTCTGCATACTTTCCATACTTAGTCATTTTCTGTCAACCGGACCTGGAATCTAACATGTTCTTCCATAGATATCTCTTCTTGTCATGGTGATAGGATCTCTAAGCCTTGTTGCCATCAATGACAACATACAGATCCATACCGGAGTAGTGTCTCTTGCTAACAATCTCCCCCTTTGGCATTGATGGCAACACTTAGTGAAAAATGCCTGACTGCTCCCCCTTACTATATACACTATACTTTCTTGCTCCCCCTGAGATGATTATCCATTTTTCACTGATCTACTTCTCCCCCTTTGACGTCAATGGCAAAGGGTGTTGATCTAGAACCAAAAATTTGTCAAAATTTCAAAAATTTATATATTCTGCCATATATTTACAAGTACAATCTTCATAATATTACATGTGTTTAAGAACATCATTGAATATGTTTTTGATTAGTGTCCAGTCAGCATCCCATCTTTTGTTTTCATTTTCCAGAATCTGAATTTGAACGCTGAGAAGAAAAACTAAGGCTTCCGCCCTTTTAAGATCAGAAGTTGTGTCTGCTTGGACAACTAACTTGGCCTCTATAATAAGATTTGTCATTGAGTCTAGCTTTGGACAAACTAACCTTCTGATTTGTCCCATCCTGCTTTTTATTTGGTAATTTTGATTTTTTAAGTCAGTCAATTCATTGTGAATATTAATGATTTCTATTTCTGTCCTTATGACAGACTCAGATTCCGGATCAAATTTCTCAGAGATATCCAACAATTTTTGTTCCAAATCTTTGATATTTTCTTCAATCTTTTGAGCAGTTTTAGGCTAGAACAAACAGAACTTGTACATATCTCCAGCATCTTTCACAACTTTTTGAATGTTGGCTATTGTATTGTTTAATGTGATTTTGTCCTTTGCTATCATTATTTTCAATTCTTCTAGTCTTTTCTCATCAAATTCTTGCCTTACCTTTGTTTATGTAGATTTCTCTAAAGATTCAAATTGTTTACTTACTAAATTTATCAGGTCCTTTAGATGACTTGATGAGGGCATGGATAAATCCCTTTTGAAGGTGGGTAGTAGCTTTTCTAAGATTTCTGATTCTTCATCAATCAGTTCACTATCTTCAATATGTGATTTTAGCATCTCTTCTTGAGCCTGTGCCTGAACAATTGAAATCCACTTAAACTTCTTTGCCGGAGACATTGTATCCAGATTTATTGGGCCATGCAGAAAATCTGATTCATCCACATCTTGTTTCTCTTTCTCTAGCACTTCTATCTCTGATGTAGCAATGTCTCTTGACACAGTAGGCACCTCTTCTTCCTAATTTTTTTCTAGATTATCTAATTCCATATTCTTATTGGTTTTCTCTGCTTGTTCAAGTGGAAGATTTACTAGTTCTTCCTTAGCTTCTCCTCTATCAGTATTATCCTTAGTCTGTTGTATGAGAGTTCTCACTTGAGAGTCATCTGTGGGCTCCTCTTCTTCCTCAGACATTCTGCCATTTGTATTAGTTTCTTGACCCAAATTTATTTCCGGAGTAGATGAATTGATAGGAACATCAGTTTCTTCATCAACACTTGAAGTGGGAAGATTGTGTTGCTTCAGGGCTTTCAAGATAATCTCGATTCTGTTTCTTTCACTACTTTGTCAGTTTCACCCATCATTAACAAATTCATCCTTGTTTTAGTTCTAAACTGATCCTTGGTCTCCTTGAAGATTAGATTTTCTTCCTCTGCAGTGATTTTCGGATATAGTCTAGTTAACACATGTTTTCTTAGATCAATATCTTTAGCCCTGGCATTCTCCTTTCTAATGCTCAAAATATTTTCTAGACTTTCTAGGAGATCAGAGATGATCTCAATGAGGGCTTTGCTGAAAGTGTTGAGATATTTTATAGTGGCTTCCTCCAGACTCCTTTTGTCTTCTTTACCATATTCATCAAAGTGCTTAATCACGGGTTTTAGATTCCCATCTACAGTGACAACCTTCACTATATCTGCAAGTGTTGGGAGTATTTTCTGTCTCTTGCTGGACTTCTCTTCTCCAAAGAATTTTCCTTTGTAGCTTCCGGAGGCTTTAACAGCCTCAACTTTCATCTTCTTGACTTCCTCATCTGACTCAATCTCTTCATCCTTTTCACCAATACTAACATATAACCTTTTTCCTTTCACTTTTGCCTCTTCATTTGTTTGGTAGCGGACTCCTTTGAAGATTTCTCTAGGTTTGATGATGATGTAGCACCAGATGGAGTGGTAGAGCTTCTGGTGACCAGTCCTTTTTGGTTTGTTCTGCTTTAATTGAGATTCCTCCGGAATCTGTATTGGCTCATCCTTTTTCTTCTCTTCTGTTGTTTTCTCTCCCTTTTTCCTTGCCTTTTTTATTTGTTCCTTGGTGATACCATATCTTGCAGCGATCTCTTCTACTTTTTTCCTCACTTTTCTGGAAGATGTAGGTTTCCTGTGTTCAACATACAGTTTCATAGATATTTCTTCATATGTAATGAATCTTTCTTCTTTTGTATCCTTAGGTTTACTCAACATATGTTTGGCATAGTTGTCTAGTATATTACCACTTACTTCATACCCCATGGGCATGATCCAGACTGTTTTGGACTCAACAGCCTCCATCAAACATTGGTCCTTAGTAACCATGAAACAAATACTGTCTTTGTATTTCTCAATGATTCCATTGGGAATTCTTTCCCTAGACTGCATCATGCTTTGAAAGTTTTTGAAGAATTCCCATAGGGCTACTTTTTGTTCATTTTGACCACCTAATTTGCTAAGACATTATCTTATTTAAGCAACTACTGGTTGATTTCTTAACCAGATTAAACCCTTGTGATTAGGAAATTCATTTAGAAAGTAAAAGAACAAGCACATAATGAGCATACTGAATTTGAAGGGATAACTCTTACTTTCTTTGATTTTCTTTAGATTATGCATCAATTGAACCCTCAATAGTTCGCATAAGTCATAATCAACATTTTCTTTGATCATCTGATATGCAGTGTAAATTGCCGTACCTGAGACTGAGTTTTCTCTACTGGAGAAATAGATCTTGTACCCTATTACCATTGAAGCAAATTTCACAACGGGGGCTGCCACAATAATGGGTTACACTTTCGGGGACATCCTGATTTTTGCTGCAATCACATATTTTTAGAAAATATAATTATTTACGCCTTGAAAGGTTCCATTTAAAGGATTTTTATTGAAGAGGGTTTGATCAAACCCCCTTGGATAGAACTCCGCTAGTTTTAAACCATACATATAATGGAGTCTCCTCTACACCTATCAAAATGCTGATAAAAAACCAATTTTGATTTATCTTTTGAGGGATCAAATGAATTCATTTAAAATTTATGCTTTGTAAGTATGTAGTCCTTATTATAAGCTTCCCAAAAAATATAATTTTAAATATATTTAATTTGATTATTATATTTATTTTTTATTTCTTGTGAATGTATGTTTTTCACCGAACATCAAGTTCTCTATTCTACAACATGGAAAATTAGTAAATTACTGAAAAAAATTCTAAAAAATATCTATGCACTAGGTATTGATGTCCTTGTTTCAACAAAAGAAAAAAAATTAAATTTCGATACATACAGAAAAAGTTATGTTTTACAGAATACGCCTATGTCTAAATTATAATTGGTTTGACTTCAAAAATTAATTAAAAAGTATATATTCAACAAAACATTATGAAACCAAATGCATACACTATATATCGGTGTTACCAATCTAAATTAAAAAGAATCAAAATTTTATCCTTTGTAGAAAAAAAGTTATGTGCTACGAAATACACATCACTTTAAAAAAATGTTGTTTACTATTAAAAACCAGTAATCAAAAGAGATGCAAAAAAATTTACAATTTAACTCCAAATTTTTTTAAAAATATATATTTATAATCTACAAGAAAAATCTCACAAATCACTAGTTTGCATCATCTTCAAATTCCTAATGGTTTAGTGGCTATAGGTGTTAGAACGTGAAGGTTTAGTTCAAAATATTGATTTCAATGTCAAGTTTGACCAAAAAGTGTAACCCATTATTGTGGGATGACCCTGGCGGGATCGATGATATCTTTTATTGTCATTCCCCTTTTATCAAATTGTGCTCTGGTAGCTTTTGTGACTGATTTTTGACTGCCATTAGCAATGGCATACCTCCAGTAGAATTTAATCTGGTAACTACTTGGATTGCATCTTTTGTTATCTTGAAGGGTTGCTCCTTTCCCAGCCACATAAATTCATCGTGGATTCTACTTAGCAAATTAATGCACCCATTGTCTTTAGCAAATGTGGGGTACTCAATGTATTGGATGAATTTATTTTCTTTCAGAATCATGTGCTCTTCCTTCAGGTTGAACTAATCATTACTCAGGAAGAGCACATGATTCATTACAATAATCCTGTTGGAACCTAAAAATTCATACTAATTTTTAGGTTTCCATGTGACAAATTTAGTTTCAGTACTCAACTCCATCAAGGGGATTCCTATGTGCAAGGCACTCTAGAGTAATCAGTCCGCAAACAAAGGGTGTTAAAGTTGAAGATGTTTATGCATAATAGACTCCAAAATTCGAAAATATGGCAATACCTATTGTGAGCCCAAATATGGATGAGATATTTTGGTTTTGGCCCCTTATGTTTTATGGGAGGAATTATTTTGCAGAAAATTGAATGGAAGTTAACGCCTAAGCAAAATTTCTCCCATGCTTTCATCTTCAGCTCAAATTTTTTCGGGTTGATCAACAAATATTTTGGCTTCACTTAGAAGGAAAAATGCCGAGCAGTGAATTCAGGGTGTTACATCTTGTGAGGCCATTTTTCTCAATTTTGCGTAAGGTTTAGATAGCAGAAAGAAAAGTTCCCTTCAGGGAGAAGGTTCTTTACACTGTAATCTCCCTTTTCATATTTCTGGTATGCAGTCAGTTACCACTATATGACATACATTCAACTACAGGTACAGATCTATTTTATTGGATACATGTAATTCTAGCCTCCAATCGTGGAACTGTTATGGAGCTTGGAATTACCCCTATTGTTACTTCAGGCCTAGTGATGCAGTATTTTGCAGGATAAAAAATCATCGAGGAGAACAATTGTGTCAGAAGAGACGTGTATGATCAGTGTGGGTTACTCAGATCTCTCCAATTATGTGGGTTACTCTGATGAGGGAGACTGTATACTTTGCTAGGACACCATATTTGATAAGCCAATGGACCATGAGGGACGCTTCCTTGTCACGGGTTCAGCTGATCATAAGATTGCTAAAGTCCTCCGCCTATCTTGAAGATACTGCATGAGCAATATGTGTTGAAGATTCCAAAGTCAGTTGAATATTATATTGTTGAGATTCAATGCCAAGTTAATCTTGTTGCATATTAAAGACGAGAAAATTGAAGACTCGATGAGCGATGAACTGAGATCTCAAAGTTGATGGGTTACTAAAGATCATGGCATAATATATACAGATTTGATCACTTGGTTTAAACTCAACACTACCCTCTATTTCTAAGCTGAAGGCTCATTGCTAGCACCAATCTAGAGTATCAATGGTTGGGCACACTGATCGTTATCATCATTGTGGAAATCATTCTGTGAAGCATCATCTTTACGTGGGGTGCCCAAGTCAAAGTAATAAATAGAGGAGTATCGGTCCACAAATACATATTAGAATTATTTGAAGTCCTTGCAATCGCCCTTAATTATAGCAATCTATATAGTTGTAAGGCAGCGACTAACCCATGGGAGGTGATAAATAGAGTAAAGTGATGTCAAACTACATAACCAAAGACATGATCGATCCATTCTAAGAGTTGTCATTTGTCTAATACTCAGAACTTGTAGAGTGAGTCATTATTGAGCCATTGGCATCATTTAGAGAGCAATCTCTTCTAAGCAAGACCAGTAAATATTGATACATTAATTCTAGCCAGTTGGACTGCATTTGGACATCATTGCTATCATTGTCACTTTCCAGAAGAGTGTGAGCTTCACATATCTAAGCCAGTGTTCTATCTTATTGATCAACGATCTACATCTTGGAGGCATTGTGTTATATTCTTGCATCATTATGAGCTCCTTCAGTCCTACGTTGCAATATATTTGGTTCATGTTGGGCATCTCAAGTGATCCACGGCTTTTGCCATCATCCCTCGTGCCAAAATGGGAGCTTCGAAGAAAGATATGAACATCCATCAAAACGTGACAAAAAGGGGGTTTTTATCAGATATTATAGATGGGAATACTCTAGTGAATAACCCTGAAAATGTGGAGGTATAAATAAGAAATGCAAATAGTTTAAAAACACTTCGAAGAGATACTATTTCCTAGAATGCAATGATTACACCATATGCACAGAATGGTGACCTAATTTGATTTCATGGAATACAATCATTGTTTGATGTGCAGCAAAATAGGGCCAAAATAGGAAAAATAAACGAAGCAAACCCTTAAAATGGCAAACAAAACAAAATCCTATCGGAGAGAGATAAAGCATCAGAGGACATTTTTAAAGTCTCCCAAATACTCCAAGTCTCTCCGATAGGGCTAAAGGATGAGTTCATAACGGAAAGATAGAATTCGATTCGGGGAGACATTTGCTTATCAGCAGAGATCATTTAGAGTTCCCCTGATCAAATGAAATATTGGAATGACTCATATACATCGGAGTGACACTATTTACTATCCCTCCGATATACCGATGGTAATTATAACATTAGCACTACATAAATGAAGCAATAAAGATCGAAAGAGAATAATATTTCGGAGGAATATAATCAATAATATAAAATACAAAGATAAGATATTTTCACTAAAGATGTGAAATATTTTCACAAGGCCATTAATTGAAAATAAGATTTTGTGAGTGAGTAATTATTTCTTACCCGAAGAGTAAAATATGTTTTCCAGATTGGGTGAAAATATGAACAAAAGGATATGACAATAGTTATTATTCACACTAGAAAATTATTTTCATGAGAATATGAATGCCAGGGAGATTAATTAAATGAAGAATGGAATCTAGACAAAATGAAGACAAACCCTAATGAGGGATATTTTCTTGATACTACAATGGCAAAATATTTTCCCAATGGATATTCATTTTACTCGGAGAACATTTTTGAGAGGAAATAAAGTTGCCAGCTAAAGAAGGATTATAACTGATTGCAATTAATTTTGTTGAGATACAAAGGTGAAGATTAAAATATTTTAATTTGCCAAAGGCAATTAATTAAAAAAAAATATATACCAAAGGTTGCAATGGAAGAAATAAAGGGTTGTAACCTAAAATCACAAACTATATATGCCAGATGAAATCAAGAGGAATCGGTAGAAGGAGTAGGTAGGAAAGGAGAATCATTAGTAGGCTAGGAACTCATCAGTTGATCAGTTGCCTCAACAGAACAATATGCTATGTATTGCAAGATCTTTTGAAATCATATAATGGAGAAGAATGTATAAATTAATGATCCAACACTGGTGTCAATTGCTTGTTGTTTATATCTGATTATTTGGTTGTCTCCAGATTGGTGCTTTCATATTATTTAAATTGAAGTGTTGAAACTCAATTTATCAAAACACATTTGTTGTTCTTGTGTGGTTTCATTAATTGGTTTCTTTCAAAGAATTAAATATCCTTTTAATAGATCACAGTAATTTGGAGGTATCACTTGGATAGTTAAAGAAGAGCCCTATAACCGATAAAATTATCATACTGTGTCCAGTTTGATTCTATTTTGTTGTTCAAATCAGAAGTATATTTGATTTGTCAAGGCACACTCGCTACTTCTGTGTGATTCAGTTGACTGGTTCCTTCAAAGAGGGATTAAACTTTCCTATTAATTAATCACAGCAACCTGGTGTGGATCATTTGGATCGATAAGAAGAGTCTGATAGTTACATTCTTGCACGTTTGTACAAGGTGCAAATAGTCATAAGTGCCAAGCAATTCAAATTGTAGCCAGTAAGTAAATCATATATCATTCACCTCTTGACTCTATTAGCCCAACAGAAGTAGGCACTAGTCATACCCATTTCATTTTAGAATTTCACAACATCCTATTCAAACAATCATATTTCAGATCTTGATATTAGGAGTAGAAGTAGTCAGTAAGCTTTCATCTATTCCACACCACTTGCCACTGTGGGTAGATCCATCAACTCAACCAAAATCACACATCCATTTAATCTGCTTCATTAGTAAGGTTCACCCGCCTAGGTCTAGCAAAATCTGAAGTGCAGGGAGTCATCAACCATATAGGTTAACTCCGTTAGTTGGTTCAAAAACATTGCAAGTTTGATCATAGAGCTTGGCATCCTCTTAGGATTTGTAACCTACATGTTTGAGACCCAACCAATCCCTAACGTCTTTTGATTCATTCTTCTCCTACACTGAGTAGCCTTGTGACCAAACTTATTGCATGAATTACAATAACCATTGAAAGATGGGTACCTTTGAGCATTTGGTTGTCTGACCAGAGGTCTTTTAAGTCTTCTTCTTTGATTTCTAAACTGGTTCCTTTGTTTTGCCTTGACTCAGTGATCATTTGACCAGAGTTTGAACTTTCTCCTTTCTCAAATCCTAAACCATGTTTGTCATCAGCACTCCTTTGGCTAGCAATCATTTCATCAAGATTTGTAGTACTTATCTTGAATTTCTCTTCAAAACTTTTGGCCTTTTCCAGATCTGTTTTCAAACTTATAATTTCTTTTTCAAGTTTTGCACAATCTTTTGATCTATTCTTCACAATCAAATTTAGATCATCTTCCACTCTTGTTCTTTCTGTAACTTCTGTTTCCAAGTCATTTAAGGCTACATTTGCTAATAATAATTGGTCACTGACTTCTTTGTATTTGTCTTTGAATTTCTTGACTTACTCTTTCAGATTTAAGGTGCATTCATTGGCTTGATGCAAATTTTCTTTCAGATCCCTGACCTTTGCTTCAAAATTTTCAAGATCCATAAGAGCTGCTTCTAGTTGGTTGTACCTCTCATAATTTCCAGACCTTCTTGCTGCCATGATCACAATATCCCAGATCTTTCTTAAGCTGTTAAAATTTTTCAAAGGAACCTTGCTTTGATACCAATTGTTGATTGTCAGGAACACTAAGAGGGAGAGGGGGTGAATCAGTGTTCTAAAAATCTTTTCATACACATTAACTTTTAGCTGTTTCCCAAAATTAATTAAACAAAAACATAATATGCATATGAACAACAACCATGAAACCATGACACATGAACACCAAGATTTTTAAGTGGAAAACCCAAGAAGGGAAAAACCACAGAGAGGATTAGCTCTCATATATATATATATTGCAATCTTTACAAAAATGATGTTTAGGCTTGGTCACTCCATGAGCCTAACATACTGGCTCACTACCATGAAGTACAACTAAGTTTAGCAGGCTCACTATCTCAACCCTAAACCTAGCAAGATTACAATAAGGGTTGTTAAACCCTGTTGAAGGCTCACTTCCGGCTCACTGCCTTGAAGATGAAAACATGCTTCCAATCATATTCCACATGAAAACTGAATATTTCTCAAGCATCTGCCACTATGCCAGGGTGCAATCATTTAACAACTGTATTTTGAATCCCAAGTCTTCATCGCTGTTGATCTTCTAACTCTTCTCTACTATTCACATCCTTGCATCAGACACATATTCTACCACCACACACTCAACTGAAGATCATCTCTCTTATATATATCCACATCATGATTTAATCCATAATCAAGTTAGCATCCAAGAAGTGAAACGTGTACATAGAAAGATGTATCTTGTCGCTCACTCCAATGCACTATGTGTTGCGTGGACCCAAATCTTCTCCCAAATGTGTTCATATAGGTCGGCTCTAATCATTCAATTAATTACATAGATCTTTCACACAATATCCTTTCTCTGCATCATGATTTATCTCACCAGTCGGCCTGTTCCTCAAAAGCATGCTTAACAACTTCATCTGCTGACTTACAACTTTTACTGAAGATCTCAAAACATCTTCCAAATCATAACAAGGACTCTTTACACATTCCCAATCTTATCCTTAGAACTGCAAGGCATTATATCATCTTGCAGAGAAATGTGGACCATCAAAACTCAGACTCTGTCTCTGTCAAACTCTGTCAAACACTATGCCGATACATAGCAGTTTGTAGCTAACCTTCCGGTTGAATTAAGATCTCCTAACTCTGGTATACCATACTCCATATAAGTGTTTACAACACCTCAACACCGCATCACAAAATACTTATCTGCAGAGGAATACAGACCACTGCACTATGCCCTATTCACTATTTCTGCTATACCTTCACTTACCCAGACTTAGACATTTCTCCAAGATGACTTCCAGAGGAAGTCAGGACATAATCTCTGAGGCATAAAACTGTCAAACAATTGAGAACATCATACCTAAACCGCATTACTAGATCATCATCTGCGGAGGCATACTGTCCAGCTTACTGTCGTCTACTCTGCATACTGGTGCAGTGCACCTAGTTTAAGCATTTAATCAAATTTTTAAAATTTAGTGTCAAAAGGCAAAATGAGTTTCAAAAAAAAAAAATGTAATAGAGCCTTAAAAAGGCGTAGGAGGATGATTTTAGTAATTTTTTGTTAGTGGAGTTTGAAATAGTTAGTTTCATCGAGTGGGCCTACAGTCATAAAAACAGTGACAGTTTATTATTAGTAAAAATAGTTTTTTATGAAAAATCAGAAGTTTAGGCTATTTTGAGCCTTATTCCCACGATGGGAATCTTGTAGGAGGATACAAAAACAATTGGAAAAGCATTGTAAGGGAGAGTATGGTCAAATTTGGAGATTTGGATGGAGTTTGAATGAAAAAAAAGAAAGAATATGATTGTTTGTTGTCCCACTTTCACAGTTTTCTGAAATATTGTTGTTCCTTTGCATTTTCAAGGTTGTACAAGTACTGTGATGATTTCTCATGCATGGAATGATGAAATATACTATCTTATCTTTGTTTTGGACTAGGTTGCAAGGATTTTAATGGAGATTGAAGCATGTTTACACTGTTTTCTTTGAAACTGCCCTGTTGTTTTCCAATTCATGACTGTTTTTATCATTGTTCCTCATGCATGTACTCGACCATACAGGGTTCTCAAGAGTGAAAATGTATATGTCTGGGTAGAGGATCGCGTCACCTCTCATTTAAGTCTAGTTGGAGGATTTAAGAGTGTAGAATAAGCATTTTATGACTGTTTTTGTGCAAGTAGGTCTGAAACTAGGCTTTTTGAAGCTTTTTTGGAGGGTTTCATGAAATCAATGGATAGAGGACTCCCCACAGTTGCACCTTGAATGGAAATGACTGTAATAAGTTTGGTTTACATGTTTGATAAGTGGGTTTTGTGCAGGAATGGTGGAGTTGGTGTGAAAGGATAGATTTGTGTTTCTTGAAGTCTAAATCCTCTATGTCTTGGACAATCCAAGCATGGTGGGAGAGTGGTTTTGAAGGGAAATGGAGAAGTTTGGCACAAAACCTCTAAAAATAGAGTATTCAGACCTTTTATGATTTATTTGATACCTTGGAGTGGATCTTTGTAATTGGAAATAAGTTTTCTAGTCTTTTGTCATGTCTAGGAGGCCTAATTAGCCCTTGGGACAGCAGGGTACAGTCAAGTTTTGGATGTAGTGTTCCAAAGAAACCTATGTTGCATGTTTAATATGTTTAAGAACAAGGTAATGGGTAGTCAAAAAGCCCTTTATAGTTTGGAGAAGAGATCTGAAACAAAAGTTATTGCATGATAGTCCTAAAAAGAGGGCTACAAAGAAGTGAGTGGGTTTGTGAAGGAAGTGGTACAAGGAAGTACCCTTAGTACATTTTGTGAGTTTTGTGAGCTTGGGGAAGTCAAGACTAGTTAGTTTAGGGTCCCTAGAAAGTTCGGGAAGATACCCATATGTCTGAACCTATAAATGGTGATATTGTGTTGTGTTGAAGCTATGGAGTGTGAGTGGACAATCAAGTCCAAATTGAAGTCAAGTGTTGTTGTTTGGTCCATTGAGGCCTAGATGAGTTGTTTGCCCTACCATCCCCTATATCCTCTTCCTCATGTGTTTTTATTTTGATCCCTTTGTGGTCTTTGTTTAGTTTCCTCTGCATCACATACTTTCCATACTTGGTCATTTTCTGTCAACCAGACCTGGAATCTAACATGTTCTTCCATAGATATCTCTTCTTGTCATGGTGATAGGATCTCTAAGCCTTGTTTCCATCAATGACAACATACATATCCATACCGGAGTAGTGTCTCTTGCCAACATAAACCACATGAACTCCATCTTAAATATGCACCCCATGAGTCTAATATCCTTATCAACCTCAATGGAAATAGGCCAATGATATGAGCCCACAAAGTGAATGTCCTTCAAACTAAGAGTAATCTTGATGTCCTTCAAAATAAGAGTAATCTTATCTAGAGCCCAATTCAAGTTGATCAAGAAGTGATCAAGCCTACATTTGATATTTGCTTCCCCAACTCTCTTATTATTCGAAGTATACCAACCCTCCGTAGGTTTGATATCCCACTATGAAAAATTTGAACACCAAGCCTTGAAAGCAATTAACCTCACAGATAGCCTAGGAATGCCTCCATCCTTTTCTCCCAGGATTAAAATGACATTAAAATCTACACTACCACCTAATTGCCATCTTCATTTTGAGAACACAACTTCCTCAGCTCATCCCACATCATCCTTCTTTCTCAGTCATTGTTAGAACCATAGATATTTTAGCATATAAACTTGAATTATACCTAAACTATTAAAAAAAGGACATGAATCATGTTTATGTGGCTTTTTACACAACTTTCCCACGATTTGTGAAGCACTATAGGTTGGAATGGCAAAGGTTCCCCTACTTGGAAGGCAGCTAGCCTTAAGAGTCTTTATGAATTGGTTATGAGGCTTCTTCAAATTCCGTAGGTGGAGAGCACTTTGGTTGGTCCACTCAAGGCGATGCAATGAATATAAGGAGTAATTCATGAGAAAAAGAGGTTCACTTAGTGTAATTTGTCACTATTAGCTAGCACAAACACACTATTTCACTTTAAATTGAATTTAACAATTTTCATGATTTTGATTTTAGTTTTGTTTAACTTCACATTAGTGTTTTTTTCCATTAATTTTCATTGAATTTTATAAAAAGAATTTAAATCAACAATCTATTTCTATAACTATTAAAATATCTTTCAAGTTGATTGTCATGAGAATATGTTTGTTTTGAGTATTATTGTGTATAAAGAATGTGAGTCTTGTGTTAATGCTAGATGGTTGGATGGTCCTTAATTAGACCCTCCATCCATGACTACATCAAGATCTCACATGTAATTTAGTGTTAATACCAAAGGAATTCAAGTAGTGTAATATTTAATTCATGGAGTAAGTTGAGAATGTTTTTTGCTTGTGTATGTCTTATTTTATATTAACCTATGATTTGGTGTATCATATATTATTTATAATAGTCTTTATAACTATCTTGAAATAGTCTGTAATGCCATCTATAAAAGGGGGATTATCTATATTGAGGTTTCTAATTAATCTTTGGATTATTGAATTTAGTTTTAAGCAAGGGAAATCCCCAATTCTATTAGAGTGACTTTTATTCAATGTCTATAATTTTTTTTGAGAATTAATAAATAAGGTTGAACAACAATAAAAAAACTTAGCTACAATTTTGATATATAAATTATCTCTTAGAGATAATCTTGAGTTGACACATGTTCTCTTCATGATGCCTATTGAAATAATGTTCACTTGCCTTAAAACATAAAATGTTGCAATCTCTCAAAGGGCTCCACGTGTCCTCAACAAACCACATCCATGTGTCATGAGTGGAAGGCTCATATTCTACCTATATACTTGAAACTATTTACTTTCTCTCTTGCATCTTAAGTTAGCAAACTTTGGAATCTAGAGGAGTGATGAAATTGCTAAGACCACAGGTGGTTTCTAGTTAAAATCATATCATATTTCAATTTGTTAATACTTTAGCATCCAGTCTATCCTAGACATAAGTGTCCCCATCATTTTTGGTTGACCAAGCATTAGAACTCTAGTGGTTAGACAATGTTCAAGTCTAGGTCCCACCTATTGATTACTTGTGTCACTCTTGGACTATGTCCACATGTCAAGTTCATACTTTGTCAATGTGTCAAGGTCATGTACTGTGTTTGTGTGCCCTATTCCACAAGGCTAGTAACTATATATATTATGAATATGAATTTGGTGGTAAGTTGTAATTGATGCACTCTCTTGCATGTGAAATAATAAGGCTAGAATTTTGGATGAGGAGTTGGACCCAAGAATGTGAGTGTGCTCAACCTTATAATTTCTCGTGTCCATGAATAAAGTAAACTATTAAGTAACATTGTCATAGATAATTTTAATAAAGAACTAGGAGCATTCAAAGTGAGACACATCTTCTCCACTCCGAGCCATGGGAAATTTGATGGTTTGGGCTAAGCCTCTTCTATCCAAAACAACCATCTTATTGGCTATAACTTTACAAAACTAAAATCAAGCAATCTCAAAGATTGAATTGACTATTTAAATTTGACAAATCCCCTAGAACTGAGAAATTAGAATACCAACAAGAAGCTCATAATGACTTACCAAAGGAAATTATTGATATTAATAGACCACATTTCCATGTTATAAATAAATTGTTAGAGCTTAAGTGGTTGTAAAAAAATGGGTAACTTGTTTTCTAATAGCTTGGATGGGGTGTCACAAAAGTGTCAAGCTATCATTGGCAAGTTTCGCAACTTGAGGACCAACTTGAAAGATCTACACAAATAGGCAACCAAGGAATGGAAGTAGATAATTAAGTCTATAAAGTGATATGGTCCCTTATGCTAAGGGATTCTTCATTATTTGTTGTGAGCCTTGAAAAAGAAGTCAAGAATGTTATTTTGGAGTTTGAGGCATGGTTTTGGGATAAACACTTAATGTGTTTAAAACCCTAGTACCCTTCTTTCCACCCCAACAAAAAATCTTTTTTCATGATTTAAGAGTGGGTTCACCTCCCTTATATTTCATTGTAATTTTGGCAAGACTCTAGACTGAGGGTGATTGGTAATTCGATAGGTAAATTCATCCATGCTTTTAAGAACACTAAAGATCAATTTTGCACTACCTTTACTGAAATATGCATTGAAATGGATTTAAAAATAAGAATCTTTTAGAGTCAATTTTACTAAAGATGAATAGATAGTGTTGGTCTCAAGTACTCAATTATGTTAACATCCCTTTCAAGTGTCGAAAGTGTTCCAAAAATGGGAATTTTGTAGCTCACTATTGAAGGAGGGCCTCTAGTGATTCAAAATAGCACGAGAAGAAGAATGCAACTTTGTGGCATGAGGTTGAGTTTCATCATTATTAGGTTAATCCAAACCTAGTTCGAAAGGTGTCCCCTTCCTTCCAACCACTTGGAGGATAGTCTAGATCATTCTTATGTGGCTCTATAGATAAGGGTCTAGGCGAGTATCCGATGTGGTGAAAGCTCCTAAGGGATACCCCAACACTACAAGTCATGCCCTAGGTGCTTTAGAGAAGATGAGCTCGACCCTTTAAGAATCAATATGGGTTCCTTCTAGATATGTTGTGGCTAATCATGTACCTAAGGATAAGAGTGATTGGACTATATTGCAGAAGAAAAAAAATTCCTCCAAAAAAGACAAGGATTAACAAAATATGATTCTTCACTCCCAAGTCAAAAATGAAGAGATTGGAGAGAGGAAAGATTTAGGTTCTATTTATATCATTTCACATTATTGTTTATGGGAATTGGCCTTAGGTCATTATAAGTGGCTCTTTATAGTTGATATAGCCATATTTTGTAATGTCTCATATAAAACTTTCTCACATCTTTAATTTTTGTTGTCTATTTTTATAATGAAAATAGGCCCAAATACCCTTTATCATTTTAAAAATTCAAATCCTTAATTATTAAATTTAATTTCCTTAAATATTAATATAATTTAATAAACCAATATTTCAAAAATTTGAATTATCCTAATATTTAAAATTTTAAACACTCTTTTTTTAATTATATTTATGACATGGTAACACCATTACCATATTGATTTTATCAATGTTTTGAAGTTACCAATTGCAAAATAACTAAACCTTTTATTTAAAGGCACACTTAATAAATTTAATTAAAGTAATAGTTATTGAGAAATGATGGTGATCTCTATAGAATCAAGTCCCTTCTTGCTGAAATGAAAGAGTTGGAAATATATCCAAATGTTATCACTTATACAACCCTCATAAAGGCTTTGTGCAAATAGGATCAAATTGAGGAAGTGGTGATCTTTTGCATAGTCTAAGGCATGGTCATTCTTTTCTTAATATTGTTACATATTAGTCTCATATATGGAACGTGCAAGGTAGGTAAAATAAATGAAGCTCTTAAATTGATACATGCTAGTATTTCTCTAAATATTATTACATACAATTCCCTAATTAATGATATCTATAAGGTGGATAGGGAGACGAAGTTCTAAGGTTAGTAGTTGGAATGAGACATTGTTACTTCTTTCTAGATATTGTTATAACTAACACCCTCAATGATGGTCTCTACAAAGTAGAAATAGTAGTTGAAGCACTAGGTTAGTAGCTACAATGATAAAAGATGGCTATTTTCCTAGCACCTACACTTATACTAGCCTAAAAGATAGATTTTACAAGATTGGAAAATTAGGAAAAGGCTATGATCTATTTGCACAAATGATGAAGTTTGGTCCTTCACTTGATGAAGTGACATTTAATGTAGTTGTTGATGGATTCTGCAAAGATGGTAGGATAGACATGGCTTGGGAGTGTTTTCGTAACATGTCTAGAAAGGGTTTTTAGCTAGACGTGATCACTTATAATTCTTTGGTATGTGGTCTCTATGAATTACATGAGGTGGAAAAGGCTCAAAAGTTATTTAAAGAGATGATATGAAAAGGTTACTCCCTAAATGTTGTTACCTATAAAACTCTGATTTCTAGTTTATCTTAGATTAACAAGGGAAAAGAAGCTTTTACATTTCTTTCTGAGATGGAGAACATGGTTTATATTCCCAATGTCATGATATATACTATTCTCATATTTGTATTTTGTAGGATAGGAGACTTGAACATGGTAGGAAAGATGTTAGAGGAAATAACAATGATGGATTTGAAACTTCATGAAGCGGCATGTAAAATAGTCATTGATGGTTTGTGCAAGGTAGGAGATCTTTCTAGAGCACATTGATTCATGACTAAGATGCTAAATGAAGGCTTGAATCTTGATGTAGTCACTTGCAATTTTATGATAAATGTCCATTACTATAATTTTTTTTTTTTTAAGATAATGCGCTTGGTAAACTTTTTAACATGACCGGTGACACTGGTGCGACACACCCTCTGGCTCCACACAACGCTTTTGCTCGGAGCTATGAACCGGTGAGGCAACAACACAGGAGACCTCATCCCCAAGAAAGAACACTTCAAACCTGTGAGCTCATTGGCCCAACGAAGGCATAACGCCTGCGAGCTCATTGGCCCATCAGGGGTTTAAACTCTGGTGGCCGCCACTACAATCGAGCGACTTAACCACCGAACCACGCCCTTATCGGCAACATCATTACTATAAATTGTTGAAATAGATAAGACACTGAAGTATTTTGGAAATATGGAAGTCACTGGGATTACTCCAACTCTCGTAACCTTAGTATATTGATCGATATTTTGCAAGGAAAACAAACTTGATATAGCTTTCTCATTGTTGAATAAGATAAGAAAAAAGGGTTTGGTTCTAGATGTTGTCATATATAATATTTCATTACACACCTTCTGCCCAAGACACAACCTTGAAAAAACTTATTGTTGATGGATCAAATGAAGAAAGAATTATGTGCTCCGAGTGATGCAATTGTCTAAATACCTTATTAGCTAGTTGATGTTGGTCAAATGAAAAAATTAAGACTTTGTAAAATGGTGATTCTTTTATTATTTCTAGGGGAGCACGACTTTTATGTCTTGGTGAATGCCAGACATATCAAAATTATTGGTAGATATATTTTCCTAGCTCTACAAATTGATATTTGTGCACTCACTTCAGTTCCACTCATGTATAGAACCATACTTTTGCACAATGATGGGAAAGTTAATTTTATAATGTTAGTTGTATTATTTTCTAGCTTCACAAACTCCAATAATATATGATAGTTTGTATTGAGGCATAAGTGGATCGATAACCCTTTGTCAATAGTTTACAATAGTAAGCAATCTTAAAATTGTACTTAAAAAATTATCAACATTAAATTTTTTTTATAGCTTTATGCATAGTATGAAATATTTTAGGATTAGTATATAACAAATGTTAACTTATAGAAATAGTTGTAAGGGTTTATGTCACATGTAGTTCATTATTTTTTTGATATTTCAAAATGTGGCATCTACAAGGTGCCCTCATAACCAACCTATAAACTCTACCAAATCTAAAATATGAGTTGTGGAAATCCATAACTATCAATTATCTATTAATCTTTTGTTTCAAGATTTCTTTTATGGATGATATCTTACTCTATATTAACTTTATAAATATGAGTTTGCAAAACTAAAATGACTTATAATGATAGAAGAATGGTGAGGAGTTGATTAAGGAGCAAGTGAGGCTAGTTAGTCTAAATGCCTATTTCCTTGCTTTGATTTTTATCATAATGCTTTGTGTATATGGAAAAATAGATTAAATCTAAACTAAATAAAACCAAAGAACCCAATAACATAAAGGAAACGAATCTAAGTAAAAGCCATAAATCACCAATCAAAGACAAATGAAAGCTCTTACCAAAACCTGTATTGTTCCCTTTTGGAGATATGTGGATTGCTCAATGTAGTTGCAAAGCCATGGCTGCAACAAGCAAGTATGTGCTCAAGAGATCAATGTCAAAAGATCGTGAGAGTGCTCAATCGACGCGTTTTGTATGCTCAAAGCGCTGTTAAGTATGCCCGAGAATACGATCGAAGAGAGGCTAAATGAAGGAGATGAGGGGGTTTATATAGATTTCATCAAAGATAGATCAACGGTCCAGATAATTCGGAAGAATCAATGGAGGAGATAAGTTGAGGAATGTGCAACGAATGAGGAGAAGACATGTGTCTTGCTTTCTTTTGCATGAGAGGAGTTATCAAGAATAGAAGAATGAGTTGACTGAAGAGATAAATCAATTTAAAAGAATAAAGCAATCAGTTAAGTGATTTAAAACAAGAAGAAGAGATTTGCATGAGAAAAGAAGATATTTTGCTTTATTAAATATAGAAAGCCTAATTGATGAGCAAGAAAGCTTGAGTTTTTTAGAGATAACTCAAATTAGAAGAAAAAGCAATTTAAATAAATAATTGATTTATTTAAATTTAGTGAAGATATTTTGGAAGAAGTAATTAAATAATTAGAATTATTTAATTTAGAAGATTTAAAAACAAATTAAATAAATAAATTTATTTAATTGTTGTGCATGATTTTGGAAGAATGATTTTGATTTAATTAAATAATTCAAGAATTATTTAATTTTAGATAAGAGGGAATTTGTTGAATTAATTAAATAATTCATTTAATTAATGTAGATTTGAATTTCGAAAGAGGATAATGATCTAATTAAATAATTAAAATTATTTAATTGTGGAAGAATATAGAGGAATTTAATTTAATTAAAAGAGGATTTATTTAATTAATGTCGAAAGTATGTGATTTAGAAGAATTTGGTGAAATTAATTAAATAATTAGATTATTTAATTAACGTTGAAATGCAGGTGATGAGACAGATTATGAAATGCCAGTGATGCAGCGACATGGTCATTTTAGGGTGTCTACATTTTGCCCCTTTTTGATGCAATGCGGCATGTAGCGTTGCGTCAAAGAAAATCGATTGTTGAAGATGTGATACAATGTTTGATGCCCCAGTGTAGGTAGTTGCCCCAGTGTATGCCCCCTCGAGCGGAAAGACAGGGAGGCGACAGAGGAAAGGTGTGGACGCTCGACTAGAAAGGTGCGCGACCAGTAGGAAGAAAAAGCAGAAATAGGGGGGGAAGAAAAACTGAAGGGTGGGGGCACTATAAATAGGTCCCATGGGGACCACAATCCTCATTTGCACCCATTGAGATTCTAACTTTAGAGAGAAGAGTTGCTAAACTTAGGTGAGAGAGAGTTGAGCAGACAGCGCGGAGAGATGCCGATTCCAGTGCATAGACATCGGGCGGAGCTGGTGCGGACCTACGGGAGGCCAGCAGGAGCTCCGGCAGCGGTAAGTGATCGAAAACCCCCTTTTAATTTGTCGAGTAGGGGTAGATTAGGGCTAGGTTTGGGGGGGGTCAGCATTTTAGCCAAAAGCGCTATAGGATTGTGCAGCGCGGGTGGTAGCCGGCTGGCGCGCTTTTGGCGCGCCGCAGAGCATTTGGTCAGCGGCTGCAGCGCGACTGGCAAAAACAAGTCGCATCTGGTTAAATATGTTAGCGCCGCAGCGCATGTGGGAAATACCGCAGCGCTTCTAGTATGGGGGTGCAGCGCACCTGGCAAGGTAGGTTAGCGCGGGTGGCGGGTATGTGGAGAAAGCGCGTCGCTTCTGGTAAAACAGAGCGGCACAGTTGGCATAGTGTGTTAGCGCGCTTGAAAAACAAGGCGCACATGGGAGGAAAAAATCAAAGCGCAGCTGGATAAGTAGTGAAGCGCGTTTGGCTGGGAGAAACAGCGCGGTTGCATAAACAAAGCGCTTCTGGCTAGATAGAAGAAAAAGTTAGGGTTTAGTAAAATGGGGGGCCTAGAGGAGAGACGCCTAGCCTAGCCGACAGGAGGGAAAAGGGATGGCAGGGGTGGGGTATAGCATAGCCAATGGGTAGATAGGTTTTGAGTGATTTGGTTATGAAACTGACAAGTGATATGTTTATGGATGCAGAGGATTCTACCACCGTTGATGTCGTGGGAGCGACACCACGCGATCGCGCACGAGGTTGTACAGCTGACCTGGGAGGAGGATGCATTTTTAGAGCATGCAGGGCTATGGCATGTGGCACACTTGACACACATTAGGGCGAATCTCGCCCTAGTGACAGCAGTCGTGGAGAGGTATCACAGCGAGACCTCGTCATTTCACTTCCCGACAGGGGAGGCTACAGTGACACTGGAGGATGTATATCGCATCCTGCGGATCCGGATTGATGGAGAGATAGTGGACTTCGACCCGGCACGGGGCGAGGCAGGCTTGGAGGAGGTCTTCTGCACAGACGACCTATGGATAGACGATGGGGAGATCAGATGGGCAGATGTCCCGAGACTCTGTGACAGGATCCGTTGGATAGTGGCATCATTGATCAGCGGCTTCCTGTGCCCAGATAGGAGATCCAGAGGTTTATCAGTTGGTTGGGGGACAGTGTTATTCGGGATGTTTACACATGGCCGACAGTATGCGTGGGGACCCTGTGTCCTAGGACAGTTATACCACGATATGCATTACTGTGTATACAGGAGAGGCAGGAGCCTCTCAGCAGGGGTGACCTTGTTACAGGTGTGGGCGTGGGAGCACATTCCAGTTATCCGGCCCATGGCACAGCGCCATCGAGACCGAGGGGAGCCGTATGCGTTTTTGTATGATGGAGTGATGACACACAGGAGGATGGGATCTGTCAGCTACTGGCGGCGACAGATCGACGAGATGGACATATTTATCTGGAGGCCGTGGCTACTATGCGAGGAGTGGCCAGATGAGCATGAGCAGCTCATGTACTGCAGACAGGCTCGCTATCTGTTCGGTAGACGGACAGATATGATAGAGAGATATCTTCCGGAGCGGGTACTGAGACAGTTTGGACTACCACAGGGGCTACCAGTGGGGGAGGCCACACATGCCAGGACGCGGCGAGAGACAGGAGACTGGGACCCAGTGATCCCGGTGGCGACAGCATTAGCAGAGGTGCGGGGACTTATCCCCGTGAGATGGGATTGGGACTCTGGGCTGGCAGACCCAGGGACGCTGCCAGACTATGACCAGTACTGGCAGACTCACAGGCCGATGCGATTGACTACACCAGGTGTAGTAGGGGTAGTGGGAGAGGTGTTAGTACTTGGCGGAGAGGCCAGGAGGAGGCGGCAGGCCAGGGCAGCCGGACAGCAGGCAGGTGGACAGCAGGCAGGCGGCCAGCAGGAGGATGTTGAGATGGCAGAGGTATTGGGCCCAGTCGTAGAGACTGATCTGCAGAGGGCCGAGCGACTGCTGCAGGAGGAGATAGCTCGGAGGACTCGACTAGAGCTCCGGATGGTTAGACTGAGGAGAGACAGGGATACAGCGCGGGCAGAGGCGAGACAGGCAGAGGCCACAGCCCAGGCACAGACACAGGCAGCCACAGCCGCACAGACAGCCCTGGCACAGGTACAGGCACAGTTACAGGCATAGGTGCAGGCCTACAGACAGTTACAGGCCCAGGTGCATGCACAGGCACAGGCACAGATGCAGCCACCGGCCGCACCAGCAGCCGACACCGAGGAAGTAGCACAGGCCAGACGAGAGAGAGATGCCGAGGTACAGCTACGGCTGACAGCAGAGGCTACACTCTTTAGAGTGAGGCGAGAGAGAGAGGAGGCACGCCGTGCACTGGGTGCAGACCAGAGGACGCTATACAGTGAGCTCGTCCGAGTGCAGGGTGAGCTGGTATCAGCTGGCCGGGAGGCAGAGTACTACAGGGGGCTGTATGTGGGTGCGGTGCCAGCAGCTCAGCAGGCACCGAGCTACAGAGACAGGAGTAGATCTGGGGCATCCGGATCGCGGAGGACAGGGCAGTCAGCGTCCTCGGTCAGAGGGCCACTTTTGCCGCCAGGGGGAGGAGGAGGACCATCAGGGGGACCTCCACCGAGCACAGGGGGAGGCCAGGGGCCACAGCAGGAGGGTAGCTCTACGCACTAGGGCATACTCATGTACATTGTATCATATTGTATTATTTTGGACAGATGCCTGCGTGCATTCTGATGTATATTTTGAGGGCTCTTGATAGCCTTGATGTACCATATTGATGTATATTTGGATGTATACACATTTTGTATTATTGATGTAGACACAGACACTTTGTATTATGATGACCATTACATGATATATATATATGATGATCTGTTCGATTCACTGTTGTTCATGCTTTTGTGTATGCATTATCTGATGTCATGGATGTGATGATATGTATGTATGATTATGGATTCATGTGATGACATATGTTGCTTATATGATGCTTATAGATGTATGATGATAGAGATGTATGATGATATAGATGTGATGACTAGTGATATCTGACATGTGGGTTTTGCAGATATGCACCAGAGAAGAGAACAGGAGGAGATGGAGGACGCAGACTGTTGATCGATTACTGCAATGAAAACGATATAAAGGGTGTGGGAATGGATGAATGAGCTTGTTGCAATGGCTTCACATTTGTATATAAAGAGCAATCCTTAGTTTGATATAGCACGTGGATAGTTCGCCACCAAGGTATAAAAAGACCAAGGTGCAGTAATATCCGAGTGCGTAGACGTTGACTCCGCAAGCAAACGGTTTGAACCTAGATCCCTTAGACATAATATAACCTTGTTGGAACATGTGAATAAGACATAGTCTTGAACATAAAATAAACTTCAATACATGTAAATGCAAGAAGAAATATTAATATGCAAGATGCTAGGTCGTAACACACACAAGATAGATATGATGCTAAGAAAGATACTAAAGATCATTCCTCAAACACGGCACACAGAAAGCAATGACTATGCCCCCAGTCCGTACTGCATCGCAACATACCAAGATTATAGATAAATCAAGGTAGTCTTGAATAGGTATTGGAAAAGGAACAAAAGATAAACCATAACACAAATTGACTGACTTACAAAGTAAACATACAGCCAACATATTCTCTTGCCAAAGAGGTTGCTCAGGATAGATTGGATAGGAAGGATAACAGCCTTACCGTAGGAACTCTGTGTCCGTTAAAGGGGGCTATCTACCTAAAAAGACAATGTCTCGCTGCAGGAAATGCCACATGTCGCAGGAGACGCGTGTGTTGGTCTCGACAATGGAACACTTCGTAGAAGACAAGCTTGTTGATCTAGGGCTTGGTTAAGCGGTACTTAGCTGATGTTGGCAATCGGTATGCAGGACAGTAGATGACTCTGGAAGAAAGCCTCTTTGCTTCAAGTTTGTTAAGGACTTTTGCTTTGAAAGGATGCGCTAGCTTGCTGCTTGAGTTAGTCAAGTCGAGGCGAATGGAGTTTGACAAACGGAAGACTAGAAGGATGGAATGCAAATGGATTGGGATGGGTGGAGAATGATGGATCGTGTGTGCCTGAGTACTGGATACATCCTTCGTATTCCAGACTGCCTACATACCCTGTGTCCACGGGATCAAGGCACACTTACGATGGAAGATGAACGTGATAAATATGTAGTTCTGGATAGAGTGATGAATGGGTCAAGGTGAAAGGGGGAGATCTTATGTACCTGAGTACTGGAAACGTCCTCCGTATTCCAGACTGCCTACATACCCATATCCATGGGATCAAGGTACCTTAAGATTGAGAAGAGATGATATGTAGTTCTGGTTAGTGTGATGATGTGGGAAAAGAGCGGAGAAGAGGTGATCTTATGTACCTGAGTACTGGAAACGTGCTTCGTATTCCAGACTGCCTACATACCCATATCCATGGGATCAAGGTACCTTAAGATTGAAAAGATAATATGTAGTTCTGGGGGAGGTGATGATGTAGAACAAGTGTTGAGAAGATAACAGCCTTATCGTAGGAACTCTGTGTCCGTTAAAGGGGGTTACCTGTGGAAATGAGACAAGATTGAAGTATGCGCTGCGAACCGCGAACAAGGAACCAATCCTAGACTAAAGCTAAGGAAAGAGTTGCCCCCATCCTGGTAGAGGAAACTGTAGGGGTGACCGCCGAAGAAGACACAGAAAGACTTGACCTAGGACAAGACAGTGTTAACTGTAGACACAGATCAAGACGTGGGATGACGATGAGGGACACTGACAAATTTCCAAGCTATACTAGGTAGGGAGATGGAAATGCAAACAAAGTCAATGGTTTTATTATGGATGGATGGATGAAGCAGGTTGCGAACTGGACAAGGTGTGGACAGGACTCGATAGACGATGGATGCTAACTCTACGCATAGTGCCTGTTTGCCAGGTTTTCACTATGGTACTTATCCAAGGCGCCTGTTTGCCAGGTTTTCACTAGAGGATGAATGTTTTTTTGTATTTTTGTATTTTTGGATTTTTTTGATTTTTTTTATTTTTTGATTGATTTTTTTTTGTGATTTTTTGTGGGAATACTCTGAGGATCAGGCATAGAACTTCTTGAGATGGACACTGTTAAGTGGCTCATCTAGAGGAATGCCGTCAGGTGTAGCTAAAGTATAAGCTCCCGATCCATATGCTGCTGTGACAATGAAGGGACCTAACCAGTTAGGTTCAAACTTGCCCTTCTTCTCTCGATCTGCTTGATTTCGCTGATTCTCCTTTAGTACAAGATCACCAACCTGAAACCGTCTTTCTTTGATCTTTTTGTTGTAATTACGCCGGAGGCGGTTTTGATAGACATGGAGATGATTAAGTGCGGCAAGACGCCTCTCATCTAGTAGTTCAAGCTCAGCTAATCTGGAAGTGCGATACTCATCTCCGCCGATCAGGTCCTGCATGGATACTCTGAGGGATGGGATCTCGACCTCTATAGGTAGGATGGCTTCAGAGCCAAAGACCAAGGCATATGGTGTGGCACCAGTTGGTGTTCTAATACTAGTGCGGTAGGCCCATAAGGCGGGATTGAGTTGCAAGTGCCAATCACGACTAGCTTCATTGACTGTTTTCTTGAGGATTTTGAGAATGGTTTTATTGGAAGCCTCAGCTTGGCCGTTACTCTGCGGATAGTAGGGAGTTGAAAAGCGATGTTGGATATTGTATTGTATGCATAAGGCACGGACATCTTGGTTCTTGAATGGTCTCCCATTATCAGTGACAATGGCTTGGGGAATACCATACCGGCATATGAGGTAGTTTAGGATAAACTTGGCTATTTGCTTACCGGTGATATAGGTCATAGGAATGGCTTCCACCCACTTCGTGAAATACTCAGTGGCAGTAATGATAAACTTGTGGCCATTTGAGGAGGAAGGGTGGATTTGTCCTACGAGGTCGAGACCCCATTGAGAAAAGGGCCATGGGGTTGTCACAGGTTGTAACTCATGAGCGGGTGCGTGAATCAGATCTCCATGTTGCTGACATTGTAGACACTTCTTAGCAAACTGTGCAGCATCTTGCTCTATTGTAGGCCAGTAATAACCTGTTCTGAGTATCTTCTTAGCAAGATTAGGACCGGTAGAATGTGCGCCACAGACACCTTCGTGTATGTCTCGTAAGGTAACTTCGGCTTCTTCCGTGTTAAGACATCGTAAGAGGATACCATCGAGACTCCGGCGATATAGTGTATCACCCAGAATGATGTAACGAGAGGATCGACGGATAAAGGTTTTACGTTGAGTGGATGATAGGTCAGGGGGAAAGGTTTTGTTCTTGAGGTATTCATAGATATCTTCGTACCATGGGGAATTGGGACCAACAAGTTCGCAGATGATTTCAGTAATAGGAACATCGACGGCTGGTATCAACAATTGCTCGATCAAGAATTCACACTTCTGTGTATTTGCAGGCATGTCAATCAGTGACCCTACAGAAGCCATAGAATCCGCAGCTTTATTATGTTCTCTTGGAATTTGCTCAAATGTGATGCTAGAAAAATGTGGTTTGTAGGCATCCACTAGTTGTTTGTAGGGGACCAACTTTTCATCCTTTGTTTGGTATTCATCTGTGACTTGGCGAATGACTAGCTGTGAGTCTCCATATACTTGTAATTCTGTGATATCCCATTGAACTGCTGTATTGAGACCTATGAGGAGTGCTTCATACTCGGCTATGTTGTTGGTGCAAGGGAATGCGAGCCGATATGACTTTGGAATGTAGTCATTCTGAGGTGTAACAAATAAGATGCCAGCTCCTGAGCCATGCTGTGTGTAAGAACCGTCAAAGTACAATTTCCACATTATGGAGTTGGAAAGAGTGAAGAGATTCTCATCAGGAAAGTCTGCTACCATAGGATGTGTATCTTTCATAGGTGCTTCTGCTAGTTGATCCACGAGGGCTTGTCCTTTAATTGCTTTACGATCTGTGTACTCAATGTCGAACTCACTAAGGATCATAACCCATTTAGCCAGTCTGCCTGTGAGAGCTGCTTTTGCTAATAGATATTTCAAGGGATCAATCTTGGCTATCAGGTTTGTGTGTTGGTTCAGCATGTAATGCCACAACTTTTGGGAGGCGAACACTACTGCTAAACAAGCCCTTTCCATTGGTGAATAATTGAGCTCATACCCTACCAAGGTTCTACTGATATAGTAAATTGCGTGCTCTCTGCCTGAGTCATCATTTTGTGCTAGCAGGGCCCCTAGGGCCGAATTTGTAGTGGAGATGTACAATATCAAAGGTTTGTCCGCAACTGGTGGAACCAATACAGGAGGTGTAGCTAGATATTCCTTAAGTTGATCAAACGCTGCCTGACACTTGTTGTCCCATCGAAACGAGACATCCTTTCGGAGCAAGTGTTGAAAGGGTTGACATTTATCTGCTAGCTGTGATATGAAACGCCTGATGGACTGTAACCTTCCTTGGAGGCTCCTTAATGCTTTAAGGTTCTTTGGTGGAGGCATCTCCACTATAGCCTTTACTTTTGCTGGATCTACTTCGATGCCCCTACGAGATACTATGTATCCCAACAACTTCCCTGATGTGACACCGAAGACACACTTCTTAGGATTAAGTCTTACTTGGTATTTTTCAAGCCTGTCGAAGATCTGTCCTAGGACCTGTATATGTTCTGCTCTAGAAGATTTAGCCAATATATCATCAACATAGTCTTCCATGATGTGATGAAATAGATCGTGGAAGATCACTGTCATAGCTCGCTGATAGGTTGCTCCTGCATTTTTCAGACCAAACGGCATAACGCACCAACAGTAATTGCCCCAAGGACATGTAAAGGTTGTTTTGTGTTGGTCTTCTTCAGCTATCCTTATCTGATTGTAACCCGAGAATCCATCCATGAGAGAAAGCATCTCGTGACCAGCTGTCAAGTCCACTATAATGTCAATGTTTGGTAGTGGAAAGTCATCTTTAGGACATGCCTTATTGAGATCTCTGAAATCATTACACATGCGGATGCACCCATTAGGTTTAGATACAGGTACAATGTTTGAGACCCAATCTGAATAGTCAATAGGTCGTATGAATTTTGCGTCTAATAGCTTTTGTACTTCCACCTTCACCAAGAGAGCTATCTGTGGGTGCATCTTTCTCAACTTCTGTTTGACTGGTTTCACCTTGGGATCAACTGTGAGATAATGAACTACCATCTTAGGGTCTAGCCCTGGCATATCTGCATAGGTCCATGCAAAGTTGATGGTTCGTTGTAAGAAGAAGCTGTTAAGATTTCTGTGCTCTGTGTCAGATAATGATGCCGCTAGGAATGTTGTCTTTGGATTCTGTTCTGTACCTAGGTTGATCTCTGTAGAATCTTCCACTAGGAGAGCAGATTTCTCTTGATACTTAGAAGGTAAGGGAAGGTCAAATCCTCCATCCTCAGGTGCCACAGTTGGGTTTTCACCTTTGGATACGTCCTTTATTTTTACTATTTTATGATCAGGAGGTGCCACAGTGTGGTTTTCACCTAGAGATCTTTCTTTATTTGCACTTTTGCGACTAGAGGATTTGGCATTCTCACCAAAGTAAGCCATGGGCTCTAGTTCCATTACAAAACCTGCCTTGTGATCGCCAAGAGGGATACCTTCCCGAAGTCCCATGAACTCAGCTAAAGCTTTGTCATTCTGAAATACATCTATAACGGGGGCCCCTTGTTGGTCCCAATCGATAAGTTCAGGGTAGACAAGCGTGACATTCTGGGTGCTGGTGGTGGAAGTTAAGGATACGGAGGATAGTGTAAAAATGGAGGATTCTACGAATAGATTGGTCATGTGGAGGGAAGAGTCATCGGTGATATCCTCTGTAGATGTCGAATCGGCGGGAAACTTGTCAGCTACCTCGTCGAGGATATACTCGATGTCCGAGGCGCGTGGTACCTTCTTACCAAATCCTAATCCTTTCTTGTCTAGCTTCTTTGTTACCACAATGGGCTCCATAGTGCCTTGATTCTGTTTCCCAAGGCCACCTTTGCCTTTATAGCCCATGTTTTTCACTATCCTTAAGCCATTGCCATATTGCTTGACTGGTATCGTGACTGGTTCTTTCTCCTTGTAGAGCCAAGAAGAGATGTCCTCAATAGTTTCCTCTTCCAATAACCGTCCATGTTGGAATTGGGTTAGGAATGTTGGGGGAGGAATAGCTGCTTTTTTGGTAACTTTAGCAATGGGTGGTTTGCCGTAAGATTTTGGAGATAAAGGCATCCGCCCTACACAACAAGATTCAGAGATATCATAAGAGCCAAAGCCTATATCCCGAAAGCGAGCTGTGATTTTGGGGAGGGGTGTAGGTTCACTTGTAGAGGCTTGTGTGAGAGTTTCAGGGTCAACATAGAGAGGGGACTCAAGGGCTTTGTCATTTTTAGGCACTTGGTTGCAATTCTTATAGCTTCCTTGCAAGACACGGCAAAATTCAAAAGGATTAGGGTCTCCTGGGATGGTGATCTCTGTACCATTGTATGGGAACTTGAGGGACTGATGGTACGTGGAGGGGACAGCTTTCATTGCATGGATCCATGGGCGGCCAAGAATAATGTTGTAAGGCAGCTCAATATCAAGAACTTGACATCTGGTTTCAAGCATGACCGGGCCCAGTTGTATAGGCAAGTGAATAACACCTTCTGAACGACGTTCTGCATCATCATACCCCTTGATTGTAATACTATGCTCAGTGTTGACGTGATCCTTAGAGTATCCCAATTGCTTTAGTAACTTTAAAGAACAGATGTTGAGACCAGCACCACCATCTATGAGGATGCGTTTGATTTTGCGCTTATGGATGAGCACTTCAATATGGAGGGCATCGTTGTGACAAGGATCATGGGAGGGAAGGTCTTTCTCAGAGAAGACCACATTGTAAGGCGAAGCAATATTACCCACTATAGCTTGGAAATATGCGACTGCTATGTTGTTAGGAACGGAAGACTCTTGGAGGGCTTTTTCTAGCACCACTCTATGTGCAGGTGATGACCGTAGAAGGTCCAAAATAGAGATCTGTGCTGGTGTTCTCCCTAGATGTTCGACAAGATTATAATCAGACTGAACTGGAAGCCTAGGTGTAGGTGCACGAATGGTGACATGACCTTGACGAGTAGTAACAGCACAGTCTGTAGATTTGCCTTTAATGGTGAGGGTAGACACTCGACTCTCTTCAAAACGACCTACAATGGAATCGAAGGACGTGGAAGCGTGATTGATACCTTTACCTCTATCCTGAGGAGGAGGTGGACCATGATGAGGGAATGGTTCCTTGTACATATCGAGATCCTTGTTCGTGTGTTGCGCTGGTGATTCATTCTCAAAGGTGATTTGATTACCGTCGATGAGGTTTTGGATGAGGTGCTTAAGCTTCATGCAAGATGCGGTTCGATGACCTTTGCTCCTATGGAACTCACAATACTCATTGTCTCTGTAACGTGCAGTTTTGTAGATAGGTTCTCCATAAGGAGGAGCATTAGGTAAGGTTATGAGCCTTTTCTGCAAAGCTTGCTGTAAGACCAATTCTATGGGCACTCCCAAAGGAGTAAATTGACGTCGCGGAGGGTAATCTTGTTGAGGCCGCTCTTGTTGTCTTTGCTGTTGGTTGGGATAAGGCTGCCTTTGTTGCTGCTGTTGTTGAGGTGGAGCTTGACTTGGTTTGGAGAGTTGCAGCGGTGTTTGCAACGTTTGGACATGCTTAGTATCGACCACTCCATCATTGACCACGTTTTTGTTTTTATTCCAATATTTGGGTTTATCATTCGACTGTTGATGCGAATTGCTATCTTTCGTCTCCTTAAAGATTTTGACCACACCTTTAGCAATGAGGGCCTTCTCAATGTTGATGCCCTTGTATGTGATTTCATCGAAGGTTGTAGCACTAAGGATTTGCAAATGGAAACCTAACTCTTGGTTGAGGTTCTGCACAAAGATGCTAACAAGCTGTTTCGCTAGAATCTTGAAAGGGAATTTACTAGCCATTTGTCTCCATCGTTGGAGGAAAGAAATGAAAGTTTCACCATTTTTCTATTTATTGTTGCATAGGTCCGTCATGGAAATCTCATGCTCTGCGTTGTAAGAGAAATGGGTGGCAAACTTCTCTGCTAGCTCGTTGAAAGACTTGATACCCGTAGGTAAGTGTGAGAACCATTCTATTGCTTGTCCTCCAAGACTGCGAGGAAAAAGACGCATAAGATATGTGTCGTTGTGAGAGACCTCGAAGCAAGCAAGATAGAATTCCCTAAGATGGTCTTTTGGGTCACCTTTTCCTTTGTACTTATCGAACTTTGGCATAGTGAAATTTTGAGGAAAAGGGATCATTGGTAATGACCGATCAAAAGGATAAGGGCACACTTCCTCCAAAGAGAAGGTCTTTTTGGTGTGGCCAAATGTAAGATCAGATAGCTGTTGTTGCACCTCCGCAATCTTTAGTTCCATAGTCGTGGGAGGGGTTGGTAACGTCTCCTGTTGTCCAAAACGCAGTTGGTGTTGCCCGTATGGAAGATTATAGTGTGAGCCATGCGTACTGGTATTGTAAGGGTCGTAAGATTGATTGGGATTGTATGGATTGTATGATTGGTTCAGATTGGGTTGGAATTGGGGGTTTTGATTAGGCAGAGGTGGAGGTGGCACTAGGTAAGAATGTTGGCTTTGCGATGGTTGAAGAAACGTATTGGGGGGAGGAAAGCTAAAGTGCGTTTGATTAGGTTGTGATGGTGGCACATAGCTTTGGGAAACCTGATGTTGGGAATGTTGCGAGTGGCTAGGCAATGTATGAAAGAAGTTGAGCGTGGATGAATGTTGTGGAGGAGGAACATAGGTAGAAGTGATCTGCGACGGTTGGGGTTGATTGAAGATGAGAGTAGAAGAATGTTGTGGTGGAGGAACATAGGTAGAAGTGATTTGCGACGGTGGGGGTTGCTTGAGGATGAGAGTAGAAGAATGTTGTGGTTGGGGCTGCGTGACTCCAATTGGTTGGGAGACATGCAGGTGTGATGATATAGGAGGTGGCATATGTTGAGACCCTTGTTGCATGGCTACATACGTGTTCCCCGGATTGTAATTGGGTGGGAAACCTACGCGTGATGGGGTAACCAAGATTCCACTTGCGCTTGGGATGGACACTTTAGGAGGTGGTTGCACATTGGATCGAGCTAAGGTGGCTTGCCTAGCTAACTCTGCTTGCCGTTGGAGAGTTTCTTGTTGGTTTTGATAGATCTCCATAGGAGTCAAAAGTGGTGATACGGGCCTCTCCTCTGTTGGATTTTGAAAAAGGGGATTCCTATACTGCGAACCTTGAGTAGGTAGGGGCGTAGTCACCGTGGACATGATTTGCACCGCTTGTATGGTTTCTTGGGTGTTGTTGCTCTCCTTGAGAGTGGACACATCAAAATCTTGAGGTAACTTGGCACCTTGCTTTGCAAGCAAGCGAAAGAAATGATCCTGGTTCTCACTAAGGATTTTATCAAAGGCAGCTATAGCTCTAGGATCTTGTATAAATTCGTCAAGATCTTGCCCATCTTCTTGAGAGGATTGACCTATTTCAAAGTGTCGCTCTTCTTGAGATGGGGGTTGATCTATGACATAACCTTGTGGGACAAAATCCGGAGGCAAGCCTGTGGTATACTGCGGTGTATTTAGCAAAGGGGTTCTATCCTCATGAGGATTGCTTGGTTCATCTATGTGCGGCATGTTTGGAGAGCTAATTGGTCTTGCCGCGGGTGTACTAGGAGTCACTTTGGGAGTAACGTTGAGACGACCTGATTGTGGTGTGCGAGGGGGTGACTTGTGCTTCTTAGGGACAACTTGCCTAGACTTCATGGTTTGCTGTAGCCTAGTGGTGACCATGGGAAATACTGAGGACACAATGTAATGCTAGGAATCTGTAAGATGCTTTGAAGAAACGGACAAACTCTGATGCACAAAGTACTGGACCAAAGGCGCTATACTGTTTTGACCAGAGGCGCAGGACTGTGCCACCAAAAGCGTGCTACTGTGGGCCAGATGCGACGGACTGAGCTGCTAATAGCGAGTTACTGCTATGCCAAAGGCGAGCTACAGTGACCAAAAGCGAGCTACTGTTATACCAAGGGCGCTGAAGTAGAGTTTTGCCAGAGGCGGGTTACTACTAACCAAAGGCGATCTACTGTATTACCAAAGGCGAGCTGCTGTAGTACCAGGGGCGCTGAAGTAGTGACTGATGTTTTTCAAAGGCAAAGATGTTTCTGTTTCTGATTGGATTGGTTTGGCAAGAGAAAACACAGCAAACAAGTGGTCAAAAAAAAAGCACAAGGACTGACACAACATATAGTGTATGTTCAAGGCTCCAAACAAGCCCAATGTTTCCACAGGTCTAATACAGTTGCAATCAATAACAAGCACTTTTTATCCCTAGAGACAAGGTTTCATTGCAGTAGATCAGCTCACAGCTTAATACTCCGTCGATAAAAATATCATTCCATAAAGGTGTCAGATATTTAGTATCTTTGCGAGAGACGATAGGTAGGGATATCTCACCCTCCCCTTGGAAAGCTCAAGTAGGTCACAAGAGCTTTATGTCCGAGGGAATACTATCTCTTCTCAAGGGAGCCAATGGTGAGTATCTTAAGGGTTTAAATCGATTTCCCTTGCACTGATGATTACCGCAATGTTCGGAGGTAGGTCAGGTAGTCTCTATCTAAATTGGTTCTTAGTGACTTTGAGGGACCAACGCCTTACGAGCAATGCGACAAGCTACTAAAAGCTTTAACCAATCCTACTAAGAGTTTCAAACACTTCGCTCAATGTGAAAATCGTTTCCACAAAGAGCTAGTACACCTCTTTTCAGTTTGGCATCACAAGGTAAGGCTGACGTCGGTTAGGACTTGGCTTTCGCCTTATCCCTTTTATATAGCGGTTCAAAGGAAAACTCCGCTTAGGGTCGTCCCTTTTGGATGAATCGCAATCCAAAAGCAGGCCCTTTCTAAAGGAAAAAAATGTAAAATCAAGCACGTCAAACAATGGTTCAATTGTCCCGTTATAAGAAAAATAAGGTGCAACTAAGCTATGCACACACACGATTGTAGTTGTAAATTGTCCCTTATGAAATGAAGTGTTTGGCATTCATGTCCATTGTCCTTTAGAAAATTGAGGTGTTTGTTCATACATGTCCATTGTCCCTTAAGAAAATCAGTATGTTCCTAAGACTTAGATTTGCAAAAAAGATTTGTTCAATTACTCCTTTTAAGCATGCAATGTGTTTCTAAGACTTAGTAAGGTAAAACAAAAGGGTCTTCAACGCTCGTCCTACATAAATATGTCAAAAACACCTATTGGCTCTGTGTGAGTAATAAGAAGCTGCAGCAATTCTGTTAGTTCCACCAAAAATTCACAAGTTAGCAAAAATAAATCAACTTTGACCAAAAGCACTGAACAACATTACCAGAAGCGACCTACTGTGTACCAGGAGCGCTGTAATGTAGACCAGAAGCGTCAGAGAATATAGCCAACAGCGTTGAACAATAACCAGAAGCGCTTCACTGTCGTTCCAAAAGCGCTGCGAAAAATACCAAAAGCGTGTAACGATAATAGCAAAAGCGCTGTAAAATATCCAGGAGCGCTTTACTGTGTAACCGGAAGCGCGATACTATGTGGCCAAAAGCACTATTATGTCTCAGATACAGAAAATATTAGTTTTGTTAACAATAACCAGGTCAAAATAACTTTTCATGGTGGGCCTATTATTTGAAGGATGATATCTGATAGATCTGGGTTGTGTAATCTGGAAAACTCAGAAAAATGGATCAGCCCAATAGATTAGCACCAAAAACACGGATATTCCTAAATAAATCAGCTTAGGAGATATCAAAAAATCAGGTTCTGAAAGACAAATATAACAGCTTGTCCGACAAAACGACAGATCTGAAATGAGAAATCACTGCAAAAACCTGAATGAAGTCAAAAACCTAATTTTTAACCAAAAGTGCCTAATGACATCGCCAGTAGCGCTTCTCTGTTCTACCTATAGCGCTTTTCTGTGCTACCAGAAGCGCGGCCGTGCTGCCAAAGGCGCTGAACTGTTCCTGCAAAAGCGCTGTGATATACTGCCAGAAGCGCTGTGAAGTGCCGTAAGCGCCGTGCCGTACTGTGTCTTCAAAAAAAAAAAAATTTCTCAAAGAAACCAAGGGATTAGTGGGTCCCACCGGGCGTGCCAGAATGTGTATATGGAAAAATGGATTAAATCTAAACTAAATAAAACCAAAGAACCCAATAACATAAAGGAAACGAATCTAAGTAAAAGCCATAAATCACCAATCAAAGACAAATGAAAGCTCTTACCAAAACCTGTATTGTTCCCTTTTGGAGATATGTGGATTGCTCAATGTAGTTGCAAAGCCATGGCTGCAACAAGCAAGTATGTGCTCAAGAGATCAATGTCAAAAGATCGTGAGAGTGCTCAATCGAAGCGTTTTGTATGCTCAAAGCGCTGTTAAGTATGCCCGAGAATACGATCGAAGAGAGAGGCTAAATGAAGGAGATGAGGGGGGTTTATATAGATTTCATCAAAGATAGATCAACGGTCCAGATAATTCAGAAGAATCAATGGAGGAGATAAGTTGAGGAATGTGCAACGAATGAGGAGAAGACATGTGTCTTGCTTTCTTTTGCATGAGAGGAGTTATCAAGAATAGAAGAATGAGTTGACTGAAGAGATAAATCAATTTAAAAGAATAAAGCAATCAGTTAAGTGATTTAAAACAAGAAGAAGAGATTTGCATGAGAAAAGAAGATATTTTGCTTTATTAAATATAGAAAGCCTAATTGATGAGCAAGAAAGCTTGAGTTTTTTAGAGATAACTCAAATTAGAAGAAAAAGCAATTTAAATAAATAATTGATTTATTTAAATTTAGTGAAGATATTTTGGAAGAAGTAATTAAATAATTAGAATTATTTAATTTAGAAGATTTAAAAACAAATTAAATAAATAAATTTATTTAATTGTTGTGCATGATTTTGGAAGAATGATTTTGATTTAATTAAATAATTCAAGAATTATTTAATTTTAGATAAGAGGGAATTTGTTGAATTAATTAAATAATTCATTTAATTAATGTAGATTTGAATTTCGAAAGAGGATAATGATCTAATTAAATAATTAAAATTATTTAATTGTGGAAGAATATAGAGGAATTTAATTTAATTAAAAGAGGATTTATTTAATTAATGTCGAAAGTATGTGATTTAGAAGAATTTGGTGAAATTAATTAAATAATTAGATTATTTAATTAACGTTGAAATGCAGGTGATGAGACAGATTATGAAATGCCAGTGATGCAGCGACACGGTCATTTTAGGGTGTCTACATGCTTCACAATATTATAGAAGGATTTTTAATCTTGCCTACATCTATCATGGAAGTTCTTAGGATTTCTTTCCCTTAGTTTCAACTGGCTCTCTTTATGGTGTCCAAACATTTCCCTTTAGTTGTTGATGCCAAACTGGTAAGGATTATAGCAAACAATGGCACCTCTAAAGAAACAATCTCACAAGTTTGTCCCAAAGGTGTTTCATGATGTATGGATTCTAATAACCCTCCAAATGTTATTCTTATAGTATTTGAATTTCATAATGCTTGCAAAACCAACCATAGCGGAAATTGGTGCCGAAGGGGCTTCACTTTCCTTAAGACTGTTCGCGAACCCTTGGATCATTGAGATTGAAGGTTGACAAAAGCTCCTGGTATCAAAAGAAAAAAATGAATACACTCTCTATGAGTCATTAGATAAATGAAATCAATGGTTTGTAAGAGCCCCAAATTAAAAAAAAAATACTCCTCTACTTGTGCTAACTTAAAAGATGGAGAACAAGGCATCCCTCACCAAAGCCAAGTCAAACTTGCATATTTTTTGAAATATAATCAGAAATCACTAGTTTCTAGCAATTCGCCAAGGACTTTTTAACTGAGGAAAGGGATGAAACCAAAAATCCATTGGGCAAAAAGTCACCCTACATCAAAATTTCAAGGCAAGACTCCATAAAAAACAACTAGAAAATATCAAGGGCAACTTTGATATACCCACATTCATCTCCTAAAGTAACTTTAAGCATGTTGAATAGTCAGAATCTACAATCCAATTAAAACAAGTCATAGAAAAATCCCTTCACCTTGGTTACTGCATTCTACACTTGGGCTTCCAACTCAGTGATTTGATTACCCTATAGGCTTCTTCTATAATTGGAACCAAAGGCCAATTTTTTATTGTCGTCTCATTCTTCTTCTTCTTCTCATCAATTTTTACTCCAAAACCTCTACATAGGCAATTTTCTTTTGCACTCATCAAATGGTGAGGACAATCCTTGTTGCACCAATTGGTCAATAAGACTCAACATACTTGAAACCATCCATTGAAATGATGTCAAATAAGCTTTGTACTTTTGCATTGTCATATCCCCTTAGGCTACATTGAACACCTTTCTATATGCCTTCCTTCTATCGATGATACTTGCATTAGTTAATGCATCAATTGGCAAGGTGGAAAGCTTGTGCTTGAATGCTTCCACATTTGCAATCATGGGGGTCAAATTGGTTGTGATACCATCAAATTCTATTTGAATCTCCTATGCTTGCATGAGTGGCACCAACAAAGTTTACAACACGTCTCAATCCACTAGTGTCCTAAGTGATGCTATCCCAATAGAATTTACACAAGTTCTTCTCTAAGTCCAAGGATACTGACCATGTAACCACCGTTCCAGTCTCTACCCTGGCCTTCAACTCCTCTATTGCTTTCATCTTTGCAATTTGTTTAATGAGTTGAGCCAAGGTATCATCCTTGTTGGGGTTAAGGTGCCATAAACCTTGTAAATCCTTGTATTATTTATTCCTATCATTATTTGTAGTTCACCCATAAGGGATGTTGAGTTTCACCGACAACAGTTAAATTATAAATTTATTGGTAAGGTAAATAATTATTACTGGCAACAATAATTAATTATGTTACCAATAGGTTGTTACAAAATTACATTTACTGGTCAAAGCATCATGGTCATGGTAAAAGTTGAATTGGGAGAATCTAGGCACCATCTTGAGGATTTGCCTATTTTAGGGTGTTATGACATTCGTCATAAGTTGTAAGGAATATCTATGACATCTTACACCTGTCATAAGATGTAAGAGATTCTATGATGGTTTATGACAACAATTATTGCATGCAACTACCTATTCTTGTCCCTAGGCGTCCATGCATGAAAGATGCTATTTCGGGTATGTAGGAAGGAATCCCAGGATAGGGCATTGGATTTTGACCAATTTGGATGCCACATTTAGTGGTATCTCATTTTTTATATATTTGGTGCTTGGAAGTGAAGTTTGTATGAGTTTTGTTTTGTTCACAGGTGCTGCTGGATTGAAGACACTTGAGGAGATTGGGAGTTGATGTATTGTAATCTATTTCAAAGATAATACAAACATGTCCTCTCTTATGTGTGGAGTTTTTTCCCAAAAGGGTTTCTCCACGTAATCATAGTGTTTTGTGTTGGCTCTTTTGTTCTATCTTTTGCATGTGTTGCTGATTTGTTTTCTCTTTCATGTTATCTCCATTGGAATACACTGAATAATCAGATTTATAGTTGAAATCTGATTTCCATTTCATAGTTGTTTACATGGCTTCTATTTATAACAGTCCTAGGCTGACATTTTTTGTCTAGTTGCATCTAGGTCATCATTCACATTGTTCTCTAACCTTAAGCTTTTCAATTTGGGTGTCATCTTGTATTTCCTTTTAATGTCCTTCTCTCCCTTGTAATGCATTCATTTTATTTCCTAGCTCGTCAACCTTTGACTTCAAGGGGACGACTTCTTGTTTAGTCTTCTCTTCACTGGCCTCTATTGCTTGAGACTTTTGTTGGTGTTTCACCAATAAATTTTGCATTTCTACCATCTTGCCCTGTAGCTAATTGATTGGAGGACTAATTTGGTTTTCTTTGAACTTCTAGTCTCTAGTCTCCAAATTATTTTTCTCCTTGAAAGAGGCTATTGGTAGTTTTAGTGCATTTACTTTGTGTTTTGAGGCTATGTTTGTGAGCTCTAGGGTTAAGTTCTTTTGCTTGTTGTCATCCAGCTAGGCTCATAGCCCTGTAACTTCCTTATTTATCTCTTCCATTTTTGCTTCATCCCTATGGTCCCTAAGCTCCATCTCCTTTGCCTTCTCCTTTTCTTTCCTAACCATGACCTAGAAGGAGCTAGCCCAAGTGTTTTTTTACATGTTATTCAACTTTTTTTTGCAAGGACTTAACTCTTACATCTACATTTTGAAAAGTTTGAGTTACCTATTGTAACTCAATTTTTTCCTTCTATAGTCTTTTCTCCATAGACAAATAATATGTGGCCACTATCTTGGACCTTTCTTGCATCAATTCTACTTTGTCCACTCCTTAGAATGCTTCATGCCAATTCCTAGGTCCAATACTTGGTAGTCCATCATTTTCATTTGCTCCACAGGTTTGATCACTATGGGAATGACATGTGTGAAGAGCAAGGTTTGTCTCTACTCATCAAATATCATTGTTGTCCTCTTTCTTGTAGATTGATTGCGATCAATCTCTTTGTCCATTTTCTTCTTCTCATTAGCCTCATCTTTTAATCATTAGAGGTTTTGAGCATAGGTCGTTGGATCATTGATTAAAGTAGGGGTAGTGATAGGTCAAACACTGGAAGCAAGGGTGGAGAATGGTGTTAATTCATCTAATGGGGGATGTGGGAGGTTGTGAATATAGAGGGGATTGGAGAGACTGAGACTAAGTGTATAGTGGTGGAGTTAAACCAAGGTTTGAGGGCATGTCACTCCAATGGAAGGATTTTGGGTTGGAGAGGCAAATTGGGAAGATAAGGATTGAGGATATGCTCATCCAAGAATAGAAATGGTAGCAATGGATGTGGCGAGTATAGTGAAACCAGTAGGGGCCAAATCCATTATCGTAGAACCAGTGGGTGCAAAAGAAGAAGTGAGGAAAAGGGGATAGACATGACATTTATAGTGATTTCTACAAGTGTAAATGTTACTTTCAATTAGTTAAATTATCTTGGTTTTTGTTCTTTGTGTCATCTCCTTATTGCTCTTTAATTTCTTCTCCCTTTGGGTCACTTTTATCACTAGCAATTGCTTGTGCTCCATAGGAGCAGATGAAGTTCATTGGATGTTGGAAAATTGCATTCTTCAACCTTTTGTAGGGGATAACCTTGTCCTTTAGTATGGTTTCCTTGTTCTGGCTAATATTGCGAGCACTTCGGTAACCATTGGAGGCATCTAGATCTTTTGTCTACTTACTTTGCTTTGTGCTTTGCTAGCTTTACTACACTCCTTCACCAGAGGTTGTTGATAGGTTGGGTAGCGATTGTCATGTCCCCTTCTTATTAAGTCATATTATGAGGTCACATGCCCATTTCTATATTTCGGGCAGTGGGCAAGGGGTAAGTGTTATGGAAATAATTTTTATAAGGTGGTCATAATTTATTAATTATTTGGGTGAAGCCAGTGGAGCATCTTTGCTAGGATAGAAAAATTATGTGAGAACATTTAAGGAGTTATTATTAGGGGGCCTATTTTAGGGAGGAATCTGAACCAGAATAGCAATTGTTATTTTATTTTGCAATAACAACCCATAGGGAGTGCATTCGGGTTATGAGCATTGCTAAAAAACAATGAGCATGCCTTAGACTGTGCAAAGCTCATCGCTTTCTCAATTTGATCCTATTTACACAAACCCTTTTATGAGGTTTTTATAAGTGATACCATTTGGACTCTTTCATTTTAGCAAGAAGGGACTTGACTCTACAGAGATCACCATCATTTCCAAGACCATCCAAAAGTACAGTGAAGGTTATGACATCAAGAATAACCCATTTAATTAGGGCTAAATACAAGAGGTCTCAGGTCTTGTTTGTTTTGCCCACTTTATAGAGGGCATTAATGGACTAAGCAAAGTGCACAAGATTAAATTTGTGCGTGATGCAATGAGGGACTTGTTACACCTACTTATGTTTGTGTGTGTTTTTAGATGGGGTGTGGTATTGTTTTGTAGAACGAGTAGAAGTTACATGTTTAAATGAGAAGCATATCAATTTCTTGAGTTACACACTATCTTCATCTTGATATTATTGTTCACATAGCAGTGCAAAATCTCAAACTATCTTCTCTCCTCTTAATTTCCTCTTAGAAAGAAAATAAAGCAAATAAAATTCTTGAATTTGACCATGTAACCTCATTTAGTCCATCCTATCTTTGTAAATTTTTTCTTGTAATGGTGAAAATTGCATACCTTTCACTTTCCCCCTTCATTTTGAGCTCAGTTGATTACCCATCTTATATCATTTTAGTTGCTAACCTAGTGCTTCAACTACTTTTTCTACTTTGTAGAGGGCATCATTGAGGGTGTTAATTACAACAATACCTAGAAATCAGTAACCAATGTCTAATTCCAACTACTAGCCTTAGAACTTCATCTTGCTATCCACCTTGTAGAGATCATTAGTTACAGAATTGTATTTAATAATATTTAGGGAAAGACTAGTATGTATCATTTTAATCATTTATTTCACTAGTCTTGCAAGTTCCATATATGAGACTGATATTTTAACAATATTAAGAGAATAATTACCATGCCTTAGACTTTGTAAAAGATCTTCACTTCCTCAATTTGATCCTTTACACAAAGCCTTTATGAGGGTTGTATAAGTGATAACATTTGGATTTAATTCCAACTCTTTCATTTTAGCAAGAAGGGAGTTGATCCTACAGAGATCACCATTATTTCCAAGACCATCCAAAAGTATAGTGAAGGTTATGGAAGGCATTTAGTTAGGGCTAAATAGAGGAGGCCTCAGGGCATTTTGTTTTACCTGATTTACAAAGGGCATTAATGGACTAAGCGAAGTGCACAAGATTAAATTTGTGGGCAATGTGACAAGGGACTTGTTACACCTACTTATGTTTGTGTGTGTTTTTAGATGGGGTGTGGTATTGTTTTGTAAGATGAATAGAAGTTACATGTTTAAATGGGGAGCATATCAATTTCAAGTTGTGCAATATCTTCATCTTGATATTGTTCACATAGCAATGTAGAACCTTGAAATATCTTCTCTCCTCATAATCTCCTCTTAGAAAGAAAATAAAAGAAAATAAAATTCTTGAATGACCATGTAACCTCATTTAATCCATCCTATCTTTGTAAATTTGTTTTTTGCAATGGTGAAAATTACATACCCTACATTTTTCCCCTTCTTTTGGGTTTAGTTTAACCCCATTGTCCTTTAATTAACCCTAGCCTTACCCAATCCTATCTGAAATCATTCCTAGGAACTTGTTCGATCCTCAGTTTATCCATTTCTAATCTCAATTCAGATCCTTAATTTGCAAGATTGGCATAAGTTAATAGTATAGGTTCCAACTATAATATCTGACAAATATCCCCCTTCCATTATGTTTTGATGGATGCCCATATCCTGCTGCAAAGCTCCCATTTGGGCACAGGCGGGGTTAGGGCTTAAATTTGACAGTCGACCTTGCCTGTCAAGCAATTATTTTATGACAGTTATTTATTCAATGTTGCCTTTAAAATATTATGACACATCAAGAGTATAAGTAAAATATATAAAAACCAAATATATATATCAACATAATCCTATATAAATTTTGACAGTTTGTTCAAAATCTCTCCTTTCATATGATATGGTCTTTTTAAAATTTTGATTGTATTTTACAGCAAAAATGCCTAAATACAACTATACAACTGTCAAATTTAAGCCCTGGGCGGGGAGGATGCTGGCTTTACAACTGCCAATTTCATTTCAATGAAACTTTCTAAAGCCTTGTCAACAAATCCATTTTGTTTATATCCTCCAATGGCACTCAGAGACCACATTTCTTTGAGGCATTTTGTCAAACAGTTCACGTGCCTTGTCTATGCTTCAGCATTTTTTGAATACATGTCTACCAGAGCAGTTGCAACTACACCATCTGACCAAATTCTTCTAACCTTTATGCTTTGGTGGATGTCCATGTAGGAATACACACAACACTGAGAGGGGGGGTGAATCAGTGTTGTTAACAATTTTAACACTTTTTACTCCTTTTCTTAATTTAATTTCACAATTATAGAATTCATCATATAGAACAAAGAAAATATGCAGAGTATCAACACAAAACTTGACACAAGAAATTTCCCGAGTGGAAAACCCTCCTGGGGTATAAAAACCACTCAACTGCCTCACCGGCTTAACACAAATTTCAAATTACAACTGTCTCACTGACATTACAATTCTGCCTCACTGGCATATTGTACTTCTCTGCATGTCTCACTGACATTACAACATCAACATTCAATGAAAATTATAACTCAGGGGATTTCCCTGTTTCAATAAAAACAAAACCTTGTATCTCCCTTTTAAAAACAAACAAAATATATTCTTAGTAATCAACCTTCAACTGTCTTCAACATCTACAATCATTCAATTTTGATCTTCAAAATACTTCATACCTTTGCAAAACAATCTCAAACTAATTCACCATTTCTTGAACTTTCTCCATGTGCAAAACTGAACAATTGACCCTCTCTGAGAAATTATTGTCTTTCATCACTTTCACATTCTCTGAACAAACATTAATCCATCTTGATCATTGAAGGACTCCATTCATTTATTGAACCAACATTCTTTCAAAATCTCAACATAATTCCCTGAAAAAATGTTTCTTCATATATGCAAAAATACATTTTTCAAAAACAAAATACCATTCTCAAAAAGCTTCTTATAACCTTCAATATCATCTCCTGTCTACAACAAAAACACCTGCCATTCAAAAACTCTCTATCTTCCAAATGAATTTCCATCAATCAATAAATTTCAAAAAATTGGTTCAACTTCCAACATCATAATTTTTTTCATCTCACATTCTCTAAAAGAAAAAATAAAAACTAAAACACCAAAATGAAGATTACATTCTTTTCATCTTCTCTATCGTAGGAAACCTTCCAAATCTAACAAAAAATCTTAACAAACTTTCTACCTTCAACCTCCAAGACTCCACATCTCTTGGGCTTCGCTGTCTCACTAGAATAGAAACAAAAAGCTTGATTTTCTTGCCTTTTCTAAACACAGAAACCGTCAAATTTAGGATGTGTTAAATGGGGCTCCGTTTAAACCTCCACCATCCGATGAGGACACCCCCGCCAACTGTCATTTAAAACTTAGCCGTTGATCGGCTTTTTCGCGTCCACAGTTGAAGCTTGCACTGGCGCTCAACCGAAACCTAACACAAGGGGCCGGTAAAAACAACGAGGCACATACCCTCAAGTTGTAACTTAAAACCCGATAACCTCCTCGACCGGTCAACAGGAGATTAGAACAAAAGTGCTTTGACAGTTAGATTTTTGGTTTTTAATCTAAGTTTGGATTTTGTAAAACTTTATACCATGTAATAAGCAAATATAACAATTTGATCTTTACACCATATGATTTAATTTTTCACCATATGCTTTACCTGACCACATATGCTGATGATGAGATATCATATATGTCACAACATTCTCTTTATACAATTGATAATTAAATGACATGACATAGGACATGTCACATATTTACACCATTTAACTGAAAAACATGTCATTGAAGATATGAAAACCACATCACTGATCACTGAAATCATTACCATGAAGACCATGTCACTGATGAAGACCATGTTACTGATGTCACTACCATTTTGACATCAATGAAAACCACCATCATTTTGACATCAATGAAAAGACAATATACTCAACTGTGAAATGTGCTACAGTCCATACCCTGTTCCAAAGTTCCCATTTTGGCACAGGCAGGGAGGATGCTGGCAAAGGCTGGGGAGTCTGGCTTTACACCTGCCAATTGCATTTGCTTGAAAGTTTCTAAAGCCTTTTCAACAAATCCATTTTGTGCGTATCCGTCAATCATGGCATTCCTCGAGACATTTCTTTGAAGCATTCGGTCAAGCAGTTCATGTGCCTTGTCCATGCTTCCACATTTTGCATACATGTCTACCAGAGCATTTCCAATTACAACATCTGACAAAAATCTCCCTTCCATTATGCTTTGATGGATGTCCATACCCTGTTCCAAAGCTCCCATTTTGGCACAGGCTGGGAATACGCTGGCAAACGTAAACAGAGCGGCTTGGAGACCTGTTTGTTGCATATGGTGAAACGACGAACGCCTTGTCTTCTGTATGCTGCAATTGCCATTTTCCGTGAGAGGCTATCGCTTCTTTTATGTGATCAAACACTTTATGAGCGGGCCTCCTTGTCCTCTGCGTCCTCCCTAGTGAATGCTAAGGCGTTTACTTTTACAAGCTTATTGCTTTGAGCTTACTTGTACAAGCTTACTGCTTTGAGCTACAACGAAGTACGAGAAGAAGTAAAAGTTGGCGTGTAGTCATTTTTTAGAGAAGTAGATGATAATTCGAGAAGAGGAAATGAATGATCTGAGTGTTTTTAATGAAAATACTAATATTATAATTATAAGTTAAAACGTACAAGTTATTATTTTCTTTAGGAGCTTTTCTTCCAAGAAAAGGTTGTCTTATCCAAGGGCCTTGTCATCTCATAGTAAGCAAGCATTGTTAGAGAATACTCGCTCATGTTATGAAGGCCTCTAACTAACAAAAGATGTAGATGATCTTCAGATCCTTGTATAAAAATATAATTGGGAGGCAATTCATTTTGTATAAGATGCCAAGAATAATTTGTCTTAAATTTGTTATAAGAATTAGTGGGTTGAGAATTGAGAAATTATATCTAACATGAAATTTTCCTCAATCTTACATGTAACTAAGTTAGTGTTAATATCAAAGAAATTTGAGTAGCATAATATTTAACTCATGGAGTAAGTTGAGAATGTTTTCTTTGTGTTTGTCTTGTTTTAGAGTAACCTATGATTTGGTATATCACAAATTGTTTATAATAGTATAGACTATCTTGGAATAGTCTGTAATGCCATCTATAAAAGAATGATTATCTATATTTAGATCTCTAGTTAATCTTTAGATTATTGAATTTAGTTAAGCAAGGGAAATCTCCAATTTTCTTAGAGTAGTTTATTCAATGTTTATAATGTCTTTTGAGAATTGACACATAAGGTTCGACAACAATGAAAAAAACCTAGCTACAATTTTGTTAGGTAAATTATGGATTATAGATCTCTTAAAGATAATATCTAGCTAACTTTATGATGCCTATTGAAATTAATGTCCACTTGCCCTAAAACATAAGATGTTGGGGTCTCTTAAAGGGCTGTGTGTCACTACCAAACATTGTCCAAATTTACATACTAGACTACACCCAGTTGTCACGAGTGGATGGCTTGTATTCTACCTATAGACTTGAAGCTATCGACAAGCTACAATTGACTTGCTCTCTTGTGTCTAAAGTTGGAAAACTTTGGGATCTAGTTCATAAGGGTTGAACTGAGACCATCAATCAATTCTAGTTAAACTCCCATCTTATGTTTGTTTGTTAATACTTTGACATCTAGCTTATCCTAGACCCATGCCTCCCCATCATTTCTAAATGATTGAGCATTAGAAGTCTGATGGTTAGACAATGTTCAAGCTTAGGTCCCACCTATTGAAGTTACTCATGTCATGCTTAGACTATGTCATGTGTCAAGATCAAACTATGTCCATGTGTCTAGGTCAAATCATGTCCATGTGCCCCATTCCACAAGGCTTTAGTATCTCTATATTATGAACCTAAAGTCGATGGTAAGTTGTAATTGATGTACTCTCACATATGAAATAACAAGGCTAGAATTCTGGATGAGGATTCAATCCCAAGAATGTGAGTGTGCTCAGCCTTATAATTTATCTCATGTTTGCAAATAAAGTAAACTATTAAGTAACCCTATCACAGAAAATTATAAATAAAGAACCATACCATTCAAAGTGAGACACACCTTCTCCCCTCTGAGTCATGGGAAATTAGATGGCTTGGGCTTAGCGTCTTGTATCCAAAATAACCATCTTACTGGCTATTACCTTGCAAAATTAAAATCAAACAATCTTGAAGATTAAGAAAGCCAAAAATATGATTTTAGAGTTTGGGCCATGGTTTTGGGATAAACACTTTGTGTTTAAAACCTTGGTACCCTTCTTTCCACCTTAACAAAAGCTCCTTTGCCATGATTCAAGTGTGGGTTCACCTCCCTTACCTTTTATTGCAATTTGAAAAGACTCTAGACTAAGGATGATTAGTAATTCATTAGGTAAATTCTTGCATGCTTCTAAGGACACTAAAGATCAATTCTATAGTACCTTTACTAAAATATGCATTGAAATGGATTTAAATAAGAGTTTTCTAGAGTTTATTTTGCTGAAAAAGAATAGATGGTGTTGGTCTCATATACTCAATCAATTAACACCCCCTTCAAGTGTTGAAAGTGTTCCAAATATGGAAATTTTGTAGCCCACTATTGAAGGAGGGCCTTTAGTGATTCAAAATAGCACAACACAAAGAATACAATTTGGTGGCATGAGGTTGAGTTTCATCATTATTGGGTTAATCCAAATCTAGTTCAAAAGGTGTCCCTCTCCTCCCAGCCACTTGGAGGATAGTATAGATCATTCTGATGTGGATCTGCAAACAAAGGTCTAGGTGAGTATCCAATGTTGGTGAAACCTTTTAAGGGCGACCCCCACACTGTTGGCCATGCCCTAGGTGCTTTAGAGAAGATGACCCCCACCTTTGAGAATCAATACATATTCCTTATGAATATGTTGTGGCTAATCATGTACCTAAGGATAAGAATGATTAGACTATAGTGTGGAAGAAAAAAGATCTCTGCAAAAAATAAAAAATATAATGTTTAACATAATATGAGTTTTCACTCCGAAGTCCAAAAGGAAGAGATTGGAGAGAGGAAAGATTGAGGTTCTATTTTATTTTTTTTCATATTCTTGTATGCGCAAGGCAGCCCGTGGATGCAGAAGACGGAATGCAATAAGAGAAGGTTTTCTCGAACAGATTGGCCGTCTGTGAAACAAACGAGAGCGACTCCCTGCCAAAGCCGACCAAACCGGGCTTGGAGGTGATGAGCCCTCGCCGAGCTTTCGCGCAGCCGAAAATAAAATCCGGCATGGACTGCGACCCCACGGCCAACAAGTCCGTTGAGAGCAGTTCGTCCACCTCGGATCCGTCGCCGTAAGTCTGCGTAATACTGCAGTTGTAATTCCCGCATGTTGGAGTGCTGCCCAGTGCCTGGCACGTCTCAGAAGAACAGCTCAGAAATTTGAAGGTGGGTGACTTGGAGGGGTCGAAGACTTCCCCTGCGCAATCGATGCAGGCCGCGCAGAGAATCCATGAGATGTCACTGCCTGTGTCGAGAGACGTGTAGAAGCTCTGCTGGGGCGTACCGAAGCCCAGATTGATTATATAGTTTCCGCTCTTTGAAGCCAACGGAACGTCGGCGTCGTTTTTTGTAGTAAACCTGCTCGCTAGTCTCGTTATTGCGAGGTAGCGATGGATGTCGCCCTTTATTGACTCCAACATTGTGCTCAGCCACGTTGAATTGTTGTTGCGGAAAGGGGAGCACTTGGCTTGGATGTGCATCAGAGGAAAGCTTGTGTTTCATTTCCTTGCCTCACCCGCAGAGCAGGTCTTCTTCTCCTTTACGTCCTCTCTAGCGAATGGTAAGGGGCTTACTTTTACAAGTTTATTGCTTTGAGCTACGCTACAGCCCAGTAGCAGAAGAAGTAAAAGTTGGAGCGTTGTCATTTTTTTTAGAGAAGTGAATGATAATTTGTAGAGAGGAAACGAATGATTTGAGTCTTGGCGTCGGTTTATCTCTGTGTAACACGCAACCGGGAGTTTCCCCTGCATTGTTTTTTGAAAATGAAAATACTATATATTATAATTATAAGTCAAAACGTACAAATTATGATTTTCTTGATGTTATAAACTAGCACTTGCACCCGGTTCAAGGAGTACGCCGATAATGCTCACGTATAAAAGCGTATCGGCTAAAAAAGGTTAAAAAGTTATGGGCAAGGTCTTATCCAAGGGCGTTGTCATCTCTTTTTTATTCGTACAAGTTTATCATTTTAATTTTAATTTGTAAAGACGAAATGAAAAGGTTATTGGCAGAGTCTTATCTAAGGGTTTTGTCATCTCTTTTATTACTTGTACAAGTTTATCATTTCAGTTTGTAAAGAGGAAATGAATAATTGATATGAGGGATAGAGCATTGAAAGTGGTAGATGGATTCGAAAGACTTTGATGGATAGGATGGTTTGTCATATAAACTAGGCCCATCCACCTCAAGAAGAAAACGCTGAAGATGGTGCGCATGACATGGGCCTTGCTGGAATAACAAACATGGAGAATCCATCCCATACATAGAATAACATTATGGTTCCGATCTTGTCATTCGTTAAACCCTAGGCTAACACATCCAAACTGATATCCAACAAGAATCTAGATCGATCAGAGAATAAGGTAGCTAATCAATCGACATAAGGTCCTGGCACAAAAAATAATGACCGAGATGACAGGGAAAATGCTAGAGATGAGAAACCACATCTTAAACATGAAAATATCATACTTTCTCATGGGCACCCAAGGCAGGGTGCCAAAAGTATCATCGACCCAAAAAAATTAGGGGGTTGACCATCCGGTCTTTGGCGTTCCAACATGCCAAAGACACCGATGAGATTCAACTCTTCCATATCCTGTTCGGTCCAGTTCCGCAAAATTGCTATGCATTTAGGGTTAGTACACTACAAGGAATATCTAACTTAGAAGGACAACACAATCCTCCTAGTTTTGAATACAGAGAGTCACATGCTTCATTTAGGTTATGAGTTCTTGGAAAATCAAAAAAGGAAGGCATTCTGGGTCCATTAGTTCTTGCAAATTTTGTGGCATGCATTATGACTGTCAGGCACGCCGAAGCTAGAAGACATAAGAAAACTGCTAGGATAGATATGAGGAATCAAAAATTAGATTTAGTACGAGGGTTGAAATGATCAATCTTCATAAACAACCAAAGATTACTAAGGATTATCTGGACAACTAATTGTCCTAAACAGGCAACTCATTCCCAAAGACGGATCATATCCTAATAAGATTGGGTGCCAAAATCTCAGATGGGAACAACCATATCAACCCTCTCTTTCTCTCTGTTTATTTATAGTAGAAGCTTTGGATGATGCAAGCCAAACTGGAGCAATGGCGAATCAGATGAATATTGAGTGTGTTTGTAAATGCCAAGAGGAGGAAGAAGGTAATGATTCAGAGGAAGAAGTTGAACTAGAAGTTCAAGAAGAGGAAGGTGATGAGGGAAGCGAGGCCGAGGATGAAGGTGAATCTCCAATCAAGTAGATAAAGCACCTATTCAAGGCTGATTCTGATGAAACTATGAATGAAATCTATAAGGTTATTAGGTCTAAAGTCTTCAATGGAGGCCATATCCACGATGGGGTCCTTTACAAAGGATTCTTGATGAATACTGTTCTCATTCTGGTGAGGAAGAATAGTGGTAAGGTGATGGAAAACAGTTACATCAAGGATCATATGTATCAAGCTGCCTCCACAGTGATTTCCAATTTCAACAAGCATCCCAAGTACGGGCTCATGGCAGGAGTGTTTGACGCAGCAGTGGTCAATAGGGAGAATAGTGTAATGGGTCAGGGTCTGGGAGTCTTCAATGAAGGCATTCGTAACCACAACATGGAGACCTTTGCTTATATAATTGGTCGATACAGAGACCTTCTTTCTCCCACTTAGTTGGAATGTGCAATGGAACTGTTAGAGGTGCTAAGGACCCTCTGGCGCAAGTAACTAAATTTCCTTTATGTAACTACTAGGTAGTCTGATATGTACTTGTTTTACATAATATTATAATATATTAGCTGTCATACTGGTAACTACTTATCCATAAAAAAATATTATATTATATTTAATTATTATTATAATATTATATCTAATCTATATTATAATATTATATTATATAATTATAATAATTCATATAATTATATAATATAATTAGAATTAGGCTTGCCGCTCAGGATGCTACTAGCATACCTATATTTAAAAAATATATCTAAAGTACGCCAAGAGATATCCTTCTCGAGGCGCCTATTTTTTTAATCTTGATTTACTACACATAGGTGGAAATAGGGGCCTCAAGAAGAATATCTCGGCGCGTACTTCAGATATATTTTTTAAATATAGGTATGCTAGTTATAAGTTAAAATGTACAAGTTATGATTTTCTTGATGTTATAAACTAGCACTTGCACCCAATTCAAGGAATACGCCGATAATGCTCACATATAAAAGCGTATCGGCTAAAAAAGGTTTAAAAGTTATGGGCACGGTCTTATCCAAGGGCCTTGTCATCTCTTTTTTATTTGTACAAGTTTATCATTTTAATTTTAATTTGTAAAGACGAAATGAAAAGGTTATTGGCACAGTCTTATCTAAGGGTCTTGTCATCTCTTTTTTTACTTGTACAAGTTTATCATTTCAGTTTGTAAAGAGGAAATGAATGATTGATTGATATGAAGGATAGAGCATTGAAAGTGGTAGATGGATTCGAAAGACTTTGATGGATAGGATGGTTTGTCATATAAACTAGCACTTGCACCCATAGGAGGTTTAAGGAATACGCCGATAGGAACAACTGACAACTTTAGAAAATTTCCCTACGTGAATTTTATGGCGTGAGACAATTCCAAGCACTATAATGCTCACATATAAAAGCCTATCGGCTAATTATTGTGATTTGAATTTAAGATTTGAGTCTTTGTGTCGTTATGTCAATCTTACATACAACTAGAGATTTCTATGGCATGTATTATTTTTTATGAAAAGACTATATGATGGTAAATGCACATCATAAGATGACTTCACTTATTAAAAAATTGAGTCCAATTAACACATTTTGAATTCTCCCTTACTCCACAAGAATTAATATGTCAAGAAAGAAGTTAAAAGGGAAAAAATGACCAAAAAAACCAAGTAGAACAAATTGAGAAATATGCTATAAACATACGTATACAAATCATTAAAAAATGATTAAATTGTGAGTAGTATATATATTCTAAGGAAGGTTGAAATGAAGAGAAAAGAAGCTCATGATAATTAACTAGAAATCACACTTTGATGTGCAATGGGTACGTCAAAGAGTTTTGAAAGTTCAATTCCTATAAGTGAATAATAGTTGTCTTGTATCCCTATGGCCCATGTCTTTTTTGTTTTGTCGAGTGTCATGAATTAATTTGTATAATCTTAAAGATTTTCAAGATCCTTGTGTTTTGCGTCGTATCTAGTTCAAATGTGTGAGCTTTCATGTTTGGTGTAGAGTCTCTATTTGCACGCATCTCCTTTCTAAATTCTTGATCATGCACTATACCTGGGTTCACCTACATTCCATTAATCATCACCTATGCACTATACCTAGATGACACAAGATACAAAGATAGATCAAACTTAGTGACCGAAAATGGCATTCATTCTATGTCATGGGATCCCATTGTGTTCAATCTCACTTTGGAAAAACTTTTGTTAGTCAAAAAGAGGCCTGCCATAAATTTTCATCAAGGCCCTGACATGTGCTCTTGATGTTGGCCCAACCATTATTGATTGTCTTTCACTCCTTTCATGTGGTTTTTAAATGTAGTGTCCTGTGTATTCAATCCCTCCATATGGGTATTTTGTGCTCTTACCATTGTCATACAGACACTCACTTCCATAATCTATAGAGATAAAACTATTCTAACACCAAAATGGCCTGCAAATAAACATCATATTGGAATACTAAATATGTTGAATGAATATAGTTATATTTAAAATTTTATAAATAAAGTAAATATAATTCAATAATAAATATAGATAAATATCAAATATATAATAGATTTTATGTAAATATACATTTTTTTACAAATTCAACTCTTTGAAAAATTAAAAATAATTAAAAAAAATCTAGTTAGATATGTAGGTAAGAAAGATCTTTCTCTTCATAGACAATTTTTGTTGGCATGCATACCCATGCTCAATCTCCTGAACAATTGGCTACTCTTTTACATAAGACATGTACCTTGTTGGTTGTTTGAAATGGTGTATCCTCTCATCCTTCATCCTCTTATGAGCCCTCTCCTCCCATAGTCTCTCTCTATTTTCTTCATCTCTTCTCTCTCTCTCTCTCTCTCTCATGTCTATCCCTCGCTCTCCCTCTTTCTGTCTCATTCTCATTTCATATCTCTCTTAACTTGTGAGATAATTTCTTATAGGTTAATTTAATAAATGGAACTAAAATTATATTTTTTTTTAGGAAAAATAAATATATAATAAAATAGTAAATATAAATAAACATCAAATATAGAATATATTCAATATAAATATAGCATTATATAATATAATGACATTAGAAAAAAATAGTAATTTATATTATATAAAATATGGTATATAATAATAAATATAGTTATATTTTTAATTTTATATATGAAGTAAATATTCAGTAATAAATATAGATAAATATATAATAGATTTAATTTAAATATATATTTTTACAAATTCAACTCTTTCACAAATTAAAAATAATTAAGAAAATTTTGATTAGATGTCGATCTTGAAAGACTGCTGTGAAATAAAACAAGATAAGATAAGATATATATCTCTCCTTGCATCACAAACATAAGTGTCTTGAGCCATGGACCATCATGAGTTATGGGCATCTCGACCCCTATTTAAATGTTAGTATATCCTAATAAAATTTTGATTATGTTTTTTGACAAAAATGCATAAATATGGCCAATAAAATATAAATTAGATAAAATGGTACATAAAAACAAATTAAAAATAGATTTATTTTACATTTTTTATTTTTTAAACATTATACTTAAAACTACACTAAAATTATTATCATAAACATCAATATTATATTTTAAATTAACTAATTCTAAGCTTAAACATTATTTAATTATGTAACATATTTATTGAAGATAAATAAATCACCTCTCATTTAAATTTCACCAACCAAATACTTGAACTAATACATAAACATATACATCCACGTTAATCCTAATCAACCAACCAAAGATGAAATGATAAAATTATTTAAAAAAACTAAAATCTAATGTTGAGGAAAAGTGGTGTCACATTGTTAATGTAAAAGAGTGATAAGCACACGATTATGAACACATGATTTACATGGAAACCCTTGCGGGAGAAAACCACGACAAAATATTGAGATTATATATTGATCTTCTTTGTAGGAACCAACCTACTTCTTTACAAGTCTTCTTTTGTAGGCACCAACCCACTAGAGACACCAATCCCCACAACTAAGCACCAACTCAACAAGAGATGCCAATCTCTTATTTGATCGGCACCAACCTTCAAATTGCTTAATGAATGATATCAATCTCCTTTCACAAGTCTAATCCAAATAATGTACTCTCTTCCACAAATCTAAACATGAATATCACAATGACTTCCCTCAAAATCTGCTCTTATTCATCACATATGTTCTTCATATATATCTGCACTTATCCTTCATACATGGGCTGCATATAATCTTCAATATAAGTCTGAAACACTCTTCATAATTTTCTACCCTTAGGTCTGCTTTAAATCCACCCAATACTCAAATAATATTCATCACACTTCACACACCTAACTCACACTTTTCTTCTACCTTTTACATTTCTTCAAGGGAGGCGATTTTACTTAGAGACACATCCATTCACAATAAACATCTTTCATAAAATCAGATCGCACCTCATCTTAAGTGCACCTCATCATTATGTATTGAATGGGATAATTTGTCTTATATAGGACACACTTAATGGAGGGATTCGGCTATACTTAAATACAAATATTTATTTAAAATTTTAACTTCAACTTGGCACTAATTATGGGAGTTAGCCACACTTTGTCTTTTATTTAATTCTTCAAGGATGGTTGACTCTTATAAGGAGCGTCAATCAACATTAAATAATCTTCGTTGCCTTCTTGATATAATTTCTACTCTTCATAAGATATATATCGTTGTTCCTCATCTTCTCTTTTTATCGCTACTCCTCATAACATCAATATATTTGATTTCATTTGAATGTCTTTGGTCGGCCTCCTCTAATATAATACTATTTCTTATTCTTTTAATCTGATTGCTCTCTTAGTCAGCCTCTTCTCATATATTAAGATGGCATTGTTTATATATAAAAACAATCTTAAACCTTGGTCCTTTAAGAGTACATTGGCCCACACAAACCAATGTTTAAATTTTGAATTTAAACATTATCTTGGTGCTTTCTTCATGAGTGGTCGACCACCTCTTGTAACATAGAATCTTCAAAGAATTCTACCCAAGGATAAATCGACCCTATTATATTTCAAAGTTTAACTCTTTAATTTAAACTTTTCAGATGATCTTACCCATCTCCTTAGATGAGTCGACCATGATAGAGATCGACCCAAAATAAGCATTCTTAAACTCCAATATGATCCATCAATATTCTCTATCAACCTTTGCTCAATAGCTGATTCAACTTGTCTTATAAAACTGATCCAACTTGCCTTAGGTATGCCACTGAATGAAAATTCTCTCTTGCATTCTATGATATTGCTTCTTTGACATCAATGACAACATTTATACCTTGCATTAAATGATATTGCTACTTTGACATCAATGACAATATTTCCAACAAAGAGAACACATGGTCACATAAAATATCACTTAGGAAAAAAACCCATTATAATAAATTGTGGTATGAATTTGTAGCCTAACAAGTCATGATAGCTAGGTAAAGCCTCTACATTGTTGGGAAAAAATTGGAACGAAACACGATGGGAAAAATTAGTGATGGAACGGAAAACAAATTGCCTGATCCATTTCAATCATCTTGCACTATTTATAGATTCATATTTGGAGAAGTAAATTGTCTATTCAAGATGTACATGATCTACATAGATTATAAGTTATTGATATCAAAGTAAATCTTAGATAAGCTATGAAAAAAACAAACATTATTTTGCATATGGAAAAATTTAAAGGATACATAGTTTGTAAAATTGAGTTGCTAAGAGCAATAAATAAGGGGGGCGTATTACCATAAGATGAAAAAACTTGTTTTTTCTCTCTCTTTTTTTTTATGTTTCAGTCAACTATTTGCATGTGTTTGGGCTTTGTTGCATGCATGTGCATATCTTTCGAATGTGAAGTTGGGGCATATGCAAAGAATTGCAAGGTTGCTTGCTCTTGATATAGTTGTGAATGTCAATCCCTGATAATCAATGTTGTCGATGTCGATTATTTCCCTTTCATGTGTTAGACCTTGTGATTTGTGTATTGTTAAGGCCTAGGCCATGTTTTCTACTTGAAACTAAAAAGTAGTTTGAATCCACAAATTTTAGTTCAACATCATACATTTGTGATGGGTTTCATAGCAATCCTTTTCTAAATCTAAGTGCTTTCTATTGTGAAATTCAATTTTTTGCACATCCTCTAGGATTTCATCCAATCCTTGCAAAAGGAAACCATGACTAACATGACTAATCAAACTAATAACCCTAGGATTGTAATTGGCAACATCCAAGCTTACAATTAGTCACAAGTTGAATAGAGGAATGCTTCCCCTCTAGCCCATCTCTTGTGCTATTGTTGTTGTCTACCAGATTATTATAGGGGCTTCTACCTATTATCAAATCAAAACCTCTAATTGAATTAATCATTTCATCAAGTATTTCTTTTGTCAAATTTTACACATCTTCCATCTCAATTGGATAAGCTTGTTTCCTTTACATTTTTTTTGCAAATACAACATAATTGAGTGGTATAACCAAATGATGCAAAGCAACTTCCCTAGTTTTGAAGAACAAAGAAAAGATATTGATCCCCTTTAGATAAATAGGATTCAAAATAGAAATATGGTATCCTATAATGAACAAATTCCCAATACCAAAATGAAAAATAACAAGGAAAATCTAGAAAAGAAGTAATTTGTAGACAAACTTGTAGTCTTCTTGAGCGCTCTTTTCTGGTCATTGCCAAGTTGTGCTTCAATGCTATTTGAATTGTGGATGATGACCCTATTGACAATCCCATGTTAGCTTCTAATGTGTGACATCACTGCCCTCTATTTTAGGTTTAATGCATTCATATTCCTTCCCTTGTGCACCTTACTTGTTGATTCATCCCCCTAAATTATTTCTACTTGAAATTGTCTATGACTTATGTATTGGCTTATATTTCTTATTGTTGATAACTGAGAGGGGGGGTGAATTAGTTATCTTGATTATTTTAACTTTCTATTCTTCTTTAACAATTAGTGCAACATCAAATTAAATAAGCATGCATAACCATGAAAGCAAAAATAAACTCAATACACATAACACAATGATTTTGACGTGGAAAACCCTGTTAAGGGAAAAACCACAAGGTGATTAACCCAAGATTGTATTCTCTGTTAAAAGAATAAGGTAGTACAAATGGCACTTGCCAATTAGGGCTAACTGCCCAAGCACACTGCTCATAAGAGGCTCACTGCCTACAAGAGACTCATTGTCTACAAGTTATAAAGAGAATAACAAGATACTTGAATTGATGAGAAGCATCCACATATGCTGAAGTTCAGTTCTGGTTAGGCTCAATACACTGATCTACTGCACTTCATTCTTCTTCTCCTTTAGTGCTGCTATCTTGTCACATACCGGACCTGTGTTACTGCTTTCACTCTGCCCTCTGCTTTTCTTCACACTTCAAAATTACACCACACACACCTTCTCATCGAAATCCATCTGGTATATATATCCGAACAAAGGATTTCAACATCTTTCTAGTCGGCATCCGGAATACTCAATATTTTCCCAAACTCTGGTCTGTCGGCTGAATCCTTGCTTACCAAGTCATGTGTATCAAAGAGATGCTTATAGAAGTCATCAATCATGTCAGCCAATCATGAATGATCCCTTAAGAAACTTTATTACCATCAATATCTCATCCGGATTAAGGTCTGAAGCTCTGCTGGTCAGTTCTTCCTCAGTCTACTCTGCCAAATAGGAACCCAACACTTAGGTGTTCATATCTTTTCACTCTTACATCATCAGAGGCTCAATCTCTGGAATATATTAGTCATGGTACTCCTCTTGACTTCCCCAAGTCCATACTTTACTAAGATACTTCCTCTGAGAGATCCATACCTAACTGTCAGACCTTGCTACATGCTCTGTTCTTGCTTACCGGACCAAGATACACTTCAGTCTGTCTTACGATATGATCATACCATGTCCTGCAGATGTGTGGGATGGAATATGTTGCCATCAATGACAACACTCATAAAGCCACATCGTGTCTCTTGCCAACAATCTCCCCCTTTGGCATTGATGGAAACACTTAGTGAAAAATGACTAAGTGTTATAATACACTCCCCCTTGGCTGATGCTTTGTTCTAATGTGCATTTTTCTAGATCTCCCCCTTAGCTAGATTCCACATTTTTCACTACTTCTCACTCCCCCTTTGTCATCAATGGCAAAGGGTAGGATCTGCATACCAAAATCTCCAAAATTGATCTATACTTGGCCGCATAAATATATATACATAACATACATATACTAAAGTATATCTACAAAAGTTGTCTTCAACTGGACAAATTTTGTTGCCCAAGTTTGTTTCATCCTGTCCAAAATTGAGATGTGACCACTCAACAGGAATGCAAAAGCCTCTGCCCTCTTTAGATCTGTTAGATCACTGGTCCGGGCTGTGGTCTGAGCATCAGTTAGGGCCTCATGCATGGCCTCTAACTTAGGGATAATTATCCCTCTAAGTTCACTTAACCTACTCATTCTATTTTTCTTCTCCTTCTCAAGCTTCTTAATTTCATTTAAGACTGTAATAGTCTGACACTCTTGTTTTATTATGGAGGAGGTGAGGGGATCAAAATTCTGAGATACACTTGACAATTTATCCTCTTGCTCTTTCATTTTCTTCTCAATATCCTTTGTTACTTTAGACCAGGATAGACAAAATTTATACATTTCTCTGCCATCTTTAAGAGCATTTTCTAATCTCTTTATCCCAATATCCATATTTCTCCTATCATTGGTTATTAGTCCTTGTACTTTAGAGAATCTCTTTCCCAAAAACTCCTTCTGGACCTTTTCTTTTGCTGACTTCTCTAAGGAATCAAAATGTGTATGAACAAAATTTATAAGAGACTTTAGATTACTGGATGTGGAGGTTGAAGGATCCTTTTGGAAGGATGGCACGATCTTCTCCAATGCACCAGATGCAATCTCTATTAGCTCATAGTCTTCCATGTGAGACTTCAAAAGTTTTTATTTTGCCTTTGCATGGGCAAAGGATGCTGTCTTCATAGTCTGAACCAAGGAGAGGGAATCAAAATTGAATGGTCCTTGAAGTAGCTCTGGTTCATCTAATTCCATCATTTCTTTTGTCAAGAAGTCTTTGACTTCTTCTACAGTGTCTCTTGTCGGAGACAAAGTTTTCTTCCCTTCTGTAGCCTCAGCGCTGTCACTTGTGGTCTTCTCTATTTGACCTTCTTCTCTTCCCTTCACCTCTTCTTCTTGACTAATTTTCTCTTCTATTCTTTCTTCTCCTCTAGATCCAGAGTCTGCTAGGGAAACCGGAGGAGAGATGTTTGCTTCTTTAAGGACTTCCTCTTCCAGAGCAGAGGAATCTAGATCCTCAGTTTTCTCCTCACCTTCCTTTGTCTCTTCGGCAACTGTCTCAGTAGATTCTCCTTTGTCATCCATGGTAGAGGGTTCATCACTTAAGTCCTCTATAATAGGAATATTGAATCTTTTATAGGCATTCCAGAGGATATCTTCTATTCCTTTTGCCACTTTATCAGTTTCTCCAAGCATAAGATGATTCATTCTAGCTTTGCTCCGAAACTCATCCTTGCAATATTTGAAGATTATATTCATTTGTTTCGAAGTGATTGAAGGATAGAGCTGAACAACTATCTGTTCCCAGATCTCAAGGTCCTTTGCCGTAGCATTGTTCTTCCTTATTTCTAGTTCCTTCTCTAGGCTCTTGGGAATTAGAGATATGATTTCAATGAATGCCTTATTATAGATATTCAAATACCTGACTGTAGCTTCTTGCAAGATCTTCTGGTCAGCTTCATTATGTTCATCATAGAACTCAGTCATTGGTTTTAGATTCCCATCCACAGTGACTGATTTGACTACATCATCAATGGATAGAGTAGGCCTTTTAACAAATTCCTCTGCCTTCTCTTCTTTGTCTTCACTGGTAGAGGGTTCACTGGATGTTTTCTTCTTCTTCTTCATTTTCTTGACCTCCTCATCTGACTCAGTCTCTTCATCATCCTTTTGACTGGCATAAGACCTTGTGGCCTTCGTCTTAGTTCTTTTCTCTCCCTTTCCGGATGTTCTGACTTCTGATTTTGATGCTTTTTGGCTCTTAGAGGTGGTAGGTGTAGAGCTCTTGGATGATCTGGTCCGAGAAGGGGCTTGCACCAGATCACTTTTCTTTTCTGCATCTTGTTTCTCTTTCTCTACCCTTTCCATCTTCTCTTTGTTGGCATCAATTGCCTCCTTTGAAATTCCATGTCTCTTGGCAAATTCTTCCACTTCTCTTCTCACTTTTCTCTTGATTTTAGGCTTTCTTAGTTCAACATGAACTTTTATACTCAACTCTTGGAAGGTCCAAAACCTTTTTGCCTTAGGGTCCTTGGGTTGACTCAGTAGGTTTTGGATGTGTAGCTCTAGGATTTTCTCATCAACCGCATACCCCATTAGCATGATCCACACTATTCTAGGTTCCACTGCCTCAATCAGGCATTGATCAGTGTCCACCATAAAGCACATTGTATCCTTGTACTTCTCAACCAATGATTGAGGGATTCTTTCTCTGGCTTGCATCATACTCTGAAAGTTCTTAAAGTAGCCCCAGAGTGTTGTATTCTGTGCCTTGGCATCACCAAGCCCATACAAATAATCCCTGATTTGTATGGCAACAGATTTGTCATTTTTCCATATCCAGCCACTAGATCCGGGTAGCCCATTCATGTAATAGAAGAATAGATAGAGTATCAAGCCATCATATTTGAAAGAGTTCTTCTTGTCCTTCTTTATCTTCTGCAGATTCTCCAAAAGTTGGTTCAGAAGGAGCTCACAAAGATCATAGTTAGCATTCTTTCTTAACATTTCATAAGCAGTATATACAGCAGTTTTGGATACAGAATTCTCCCCACTGGAATGATATATCTTATAGCCAATTATCATAGATGCAAACTTGATATCTGGATCAGTGATATCTTCTATAGTCATTGCTCTCTTGTCAAATTTTGATCCGGTAGCCTCACTTACAATTTGGTTTTTGACAGATTTGAGAGTAGGCAACCCTCCGGATGAGTGCAAACTGGTTACCGCCCTAATAGCATCTTTTGTGATCTTAAATGGTCTATTCAACCACATGAAGTTATCATGCACTCTGCTCAAAACATACCGGACCCATTCATCTTCTGTAAAATAGGGAAAATGGATACAATGTCCAAAATGCTTGTCTCGGATAGCCTTGTACTGAGGTTTGAGTTCAAAAGCATCATCTATTAACTGATTGTGATAGATATCCTTTAGCTTGGATTCTCCAAATTCTTCAATGTTCGCATGAATGTATGCCCTAACATCTTCTACATGCATAACCCCATGTGGAATGCTAGAAAATGCGCCTAGGGGATCAAATTCTAAGGATTTGTAGGGATGTTTCTCAAATTTAGGGCATGACCTATCAGAGATCTTCACAACATTCAGAGTGGCCATCTTTCAAAGATTTAGAGAGAGATTTCAAGAGCGAAAAATACCTTTTACGCTTCTAGGGTTCATGATATGAGCCGGATCGGATTACTGGAAGAATCGACTTCTGCGGTTGATCTTTGTGGGGCTAGAGACAAATTTGTTGCAGAGCTTCTTTTCTCTTTTTCTTGAATGCAAATGTACAAATGATGAACAAATGAACCCTTTTATTTCTGCGCAAACCCTAATTTCACATTGTAATAAATGCACAACTTAAGTTATTTCGGTTTCTCCTTGTTCTGAGAGATTTTTTTGGATCACTGAGATACACTTAGAGTTATTCTCGGTGAATATTAGCAACCTATCTACCTTTCTCCAATCATTCCATTTATCCGTAGATCAAGATACCTCAAATTTGAATCATACCGGATCTAACTGTGAAAATCTTGTTCTTACCAGATGACGGTTAAACCGGATTAATTTCAGATGATTAACCTCTTCAAATTCCTTGCGGATCTTTCATATCTTTCCCAAGGGTTATTTAGATGTTTCTCTAAGAGCCCTTTCAATACACAACCTTCCATGTGCAAATTTCAGGAACTAATTGACTGGTTGGGGGAAATTGTTTTCTTTTGTGACTTCCCATGAGCCAAAGCTCATTTATCTAGTTTCCGGAAGGAATATCAGCACCAGATTCTGGTGCAGATCCATCCTCAACATTTTTTGTACTCCTCTTTACCCAAATATTTTTCATCTCCCTCTGAATTTCATCCACATTCATTTTTTCTTTTCCTTTGTCTTGGTTTTGATTATGATGCACCGGACCCTTTTTGTCCTGGTTCTTACTTCTACAGAATTTGGCAATATGACCGGATCTATTCCAATTGAAGCAAACAATATTTTTTTGCATATTTGACTGATATCCTTTTGATCTACACTGATTAGCCATATGTCCCATTCTATTGCATGCAAAGCATCTACCATTGAATGAATTGATCATTTGCATATTTCTACACTCATAAGATTTGTGACCATACCTTTTGCAATTAAAACACTGTCCGGAGAAGGATGAATTAGTCTAATTCATTCTTCTTCTACACTGATTTGCTTTATGACCAAAGTTATTGCAATTGTGGCAATAGCCATTGAAGGATGGATATCTTTGAGCATTTGGTTGCCTTACCAGAGGTTTTCTAGGCCTGTTCTTTGGATTTCCTGATCTAGAGTTCTTCTGACCGGATCTGGAGCTTTCACCTTTCTCATACCTCAAGCCTTGCTTGTCATCTACTCTCTTTTGGCTTTCAAGAAGAACTTCAAGCTGAGCAAAGCTTATCTTGAATTTCTCTTTGTATTCATTTGCTGTTTGAAGATCCCTTTTTAAAGTGACAATCTGATTCTCAAATTGTTCTTCATTGTCTCTAGCTTCTTCAAGATCAGATTCCAAATGCCTGATTATTCTATCCATTTGGTGGTAGTCTTCTGACTTCTCCTTGAGAGATTGTTTTAGATTATCTTCAGTCCTTCTTTTCTATTCAATTTCTTGGGTGAATTTCATAACTCCTGATTTCATTTCATGTCTTACCATAATGACCTCTTTTGATAGCTTCTCACATAATTTGTTCTTCTCATTCAGATCTTCATTAGTATCATTGACTTCACTTTGACTTGCTAATTGTTGAAGAAGTTCCTTTCTCTTTTTCATAGAGATACTCAATTTCTCCTTTAGTTCGTTTATGAAATCATCAGCTTGTTTGAGTCTTTCTCTCAAGTTATTGACTTTAGAGTGAGATTGCTCAAGATCATCAAGGACAGACTGAAGTTGTTCCCTCATGCCATACATATCCATTTCAATTCCCAGATCTTCCTTAAGCTGTTAGGCTTTGTTTGGAAGAACTTGGCTCTGATACCAATTGTTGATAACTGAGAGGGGGGGTGAATCAGTTATCTTGATTATTTTAACTTTCTGTTCTTCTTTAACAACTAGTGCAGCATCAAATTAAATAAGCATGCATAACCATGAAAGCAAAAATAAACTCAATACACATAACACAATGATTTTGACGTGGAAATCCCTGTTAAGGGAAAAACCACAGGGTGATTAACCCAAGATTGTATTCTCTGTTAAAAGAATAAGGTAGTACAAATGGCACTTGCCAATTAGGGCTCACTGCTTGAGCACACTGCTCACAAGAGGCTCACTTCCTACAAGAGACTCATTGTCTACAAGTTATAAAGAGAATAACAAGATACTTGAATTGATGAGAAGCATCCACATATGCTGAAGTTTAGTTTTGGTTAGGCTCAGTACACTGATCTACTGCACTTCATTCTTCTTCTCCTTTAGTGTTGTTGTCTTGTCACATACCGAACCTGTGTTACTACTTTCACTCTGCCCTTTGCTTTTCTTTGTACTTCACAATTACACCACACACACCTCATCGAAATCCATCTGGTATAGATATCCGCACAAAGGATTTCAACATCTTTCTAGTCAGCATCTGGAATACTCAATATTTTTCCAAACTTCAGTCTGTCAGCTGAATGCTTGCTTACCAAGTGATGCGTATCAAAGAGATGCTTATAGAAGTCATCAATCATGTCAGCCAATCATGAATGATCCCTTAAGAAACTTTATTACCATCAATATCTCATCCGGATTAAGGTCTGAAGCTCTTTCGGTCAGTTCTTCCTTAGTCTACTCTACCAAACAGGAACCCAACACTTAGGTGTTCATATCTTTTCACTCTTACATCACCGGAGGCTCAATCTCTAGAATATATTAGTCATGGTACTCCTCTTGACTTCCCCAAGTCCGCACTTTACTGAGATACTTCCTTTGAGAGATCCGGACCTGATTGTCAGACCTTGCTACATGCTCTGTTCTTGCTTATCGGACCAACATACACTTCAGTCTGTCTTTCGATATGGTCATACCATGTCCTGCGGATGTGTGGGATGGACTTTGTTGCCATCAATGACAACACTCATGAAGCCACAACGTGTCTCTTGCCAACACTTATCTCCATATTTCTCTCCTACTCTATCTCTCCCTCTCTATTTCTCTCTCTCTCAATTTTAAATTAGTCTCTAATTCTCTCTCTATTCACCCCTTTCTATCTCACTTTTACCTCTTCCTGCCTCTCTCCCTTACTCTTTCTCTCTTGATCTCTTTGTATCAACCAATCTCTCTCTCTCAAATGATGCAAAGTAACTTCTGCAAAGTTAGATTTGAGTCTTTGTGTTGTTATGCCAGTCTTACATAAACTAGAGATTTCTGTGGCATGTATTATTTTTTATGAAAAGACTATATGATAGTAAATGCACATGATAAGATGACTTCACTTAATAAAAAAATTCAGTCCTATTAACATATTTTGAATTGTCCCTTACTCCACAAGCATTAATATGTGAAGAAATAAGTTAAAAAGGGAAAAATGACCAAAAAAATGAAGTAAAACAAATTGAGAATTATATGCTATAAACATAGGTATACAAATCATTAAAAAATGATTAAATTATGAATAGTATATATATTATAAGGAAGGTTGAAATGGAGAGAAAATAAGCTCATGATAATTAATAATGTGTTAAGAATAAAACATAGAAGAAAGCATCATGATGCTAAATTAAATAATAAATTAAAAATTAAGGGTAAAATATGTAAAGAGAGAGTTTAGAAAGTGTGGGTGTAATGTGAATTATAAGAAATAAAAAGTATCTTAATGAAATAAAATTTATATTGTATAGAGAACATTTGTAGTTGAGAAAGATGTGTTCACCATTATTGTGTTGTCAAAGATGAGAACCATAAGGACTAGGATTTTCATCTCTTCCACCCATGTCACCATGTGCACCTATCATGGACTCAACCTCATCACTGTTACAACTTATGCTTTTCATTTCTCTATCACCCACTATGATTGCTTTGTCAACTAATTTGTTTTCCAACCCTAATGCCCATGCTCATCAATACACAAAGACCTTAATTTGCACATGTAAGTGTAGTACAAAACCTACCTAAATTGTTGCATGTTTAAAAGGTGTTGGAGTACAATACCATTGAGAGGGGGGATAATCAGTGGTATACTAATTTTAAAAAGACCTTGAGACCTTGAAATAATCTTTCAAAACTTTGAAATAAAGGCAATTTCTATTGAATGGAGATGAGGCATCATGTCAACTATGAACATCATGACAACTTTGGTTAAGTTAAGATAGGTATCATGTCAACTAAAACTGACAAATCAATGTCAAGAATGCATCAACACAATATTATGAAACAATCTATGATAAACATTGACTCATGAACATTAGACTTAAGTGTAAGGGGTGTTCACATATTAGACACACAAACATATAGAGATTAACTTGTAAAGTTTGATTGACCATAATGAGGATGAGAAGAGAACATCATTTCAAACAATGATATATGATGAAATGTCTTCTTGCAGACCAAATTAACTTAGATAACTTTAAAACTAAATGACACATGATAAGCAAATGAACATGAGGATCAAACACATCAATGATAATAAAAACCCATAACACAAATATTGTTCTGAGTGGAAAACCCTCATGGGGAATAAAAACCACTCAAAATGCCTCACTGACTTAATCAAAATGTGCTTCACTAGCAAATACAGATGCTTCACTGGCTGTTTGTGCCTCACTAGCTATTTGTGCCTCACTGGCATATTTTAATCAAATACAATGAGTAATATGAATCAATACAAAGGGTTACTCTGTTCCTCTACATTCTAATCCTTAACTGTCTCATTATTTGAGACTCAAGCATCAATACAATAGCTCATTAACACTCTGGTATAACCTTAATGATAGTGCAATAAACACAAATCATCAATCCTATATCAGATGTTTACATAATGCCCTTTTTATACAATTTCACCAGATCTTCTTTCTTTCATGAAACAATTTGTGTATGTAACTGCATTTCTTCAACTGTCTCAGGTAGTTTGCAACTGCATAAATAACTATCACAGGAACATGGTCGAATGGACCCATGTGGAACAATATACAATGCCTTTGAAATAAAGCTTTAACCATAGTTGAAATCTTTCACCAATAAATCTTTAGCTATACAAGATATTCAAAATGCTTATTGAAATAAAGAATGCTTTGATAAACTATTAACACATAACCATGCCAAAACAAAGCAACATTAAACTATCCTCAATACCCATGTGAGAAATCCTACGGTAGAGTTAGTCTATCAAACCCTAACCATGGGTGAAACAAGAATTTGCAAACCCATTACCAAAGTTAAGAAACTGTATGGCCGTTCTCAAAACCCTAACTGATCTTGAATGAAATGATAACCATTGTAGATTGCAACTAAAACCAAAAACTTATGCAGACATAGAACTACAATAGAGAAAATCAAAAGCTTCACCATTTTCATCTAAGATCTTCTGCCCATTTTCATTTTTAAAAGACCAAAAATAAAAAAAAAAACTTCTTCAAGCACCCAAAAGGAAGAACATCACCTGGTTGATATGTTTTGTATGCCTCAGAAGGAAAACTATCAAGTAGACTGTGCATATGAGCTCAAGAGTAACTACCTAGCTACACCTTTGACTCGAGCATTGTCTTTTCACAAAAAATCATCATGATAACTAGAATCTTCAAGAAAACGTTGCACATGATGAAACCCTAAGTTGACTGTATCATAATTCAAAGTGTCGACATTATGAAATGATCATCAATACACACTTTTTGCCCAATATACCAAAGATACTGAAAGCACTAGTTAACCCTAAATGAAATAGGTAAGCAATCAATACAAAACATAACCTTTTGACTTAAAGTGTATACTGACAACCTACTGATCAGGTTAACCTTTTAAGTGGCCTGATGAATACCTTAGCTTTTTAAATGATTTTCAATCTTTATCAACTGAATGCTATCAACAAATAATAATACACAATATGAAACCCCTTGAGTGACTTTAATCACATCAAAAAGAATTATATGGTAAATTAAAACTTTAAGACATTGGCATATCCTTGATTGTTGCTTAAAGAAATAGATGAAATATCATGACACTAATGACCTTGAGATGATATCATAATACAAATTAAAATAAAATGATGTAGATATAAGTCCACTGAAAAACCAAACATATAACCACTGAACTTGCATACCAAGGCAACAAAAGTTTGCCCATTAATATGAAACCAATACCAATTGAGAATATGAAACCAATGATGCACTTGTAGTACATAGAAAATCCTATATGGGTCATCCCACAATAATGGGTTACACTTTTTGGCCAAACTTGATATTGAAATTAACATTTTAAACTAAATCTTCACTTTCTAACACCTATAGCCGCTAAACCGTTAGGAATTTGAAGATGATGTGAACTAGTGATTTGTGAGATTTTGTTTGTAGATTCAAAATATATATTTTTAAAAAATTTGGAGTTAAATTGTAAAAATTTTTGTGTCTCCTTTGATAACTAGTTTTTAATAGTAAACAACATTTTTTTAAAGTGATGTGTATTCTGTAGCACATAATTTTTTTTCTACAAAGGATAAAATTCTGATTCTTTTGAATTTACATTGGTAACACCGATATATAGGGCATGCATTTGATTTTATAATGTTTTGTTGAATATTTTTTTAATTAAGTTTTGAAGTCAAACTAATTATAATTTAGACATAGGCGTATTCCCTAAAACATAACTTTTTTTTGTATGTATTGAAATTCATTTTCATTTTTTTTGTTGAAACAAGGACATCAATACCTAGGACATAGATTTTTTTCAGAATTTTGTTTCACTAATTTACTAATTTTCCATGTGTGTAGAACAAAGAACTTGATGTTCAGTGAAAAACCTACATTTACAAGAAATAAAAAATAAATATAATAATCAAATTAAATATATTTAAAATTATACTTTTTGGGAAGCTTATAATAAGGACTACATACTTACAAAACATAATTTTGTAAATGAAATCATTTGATCCCCCAAAAGGTAAATCAAAAGTGGTTTTTTATCAGCAATTTGATAGGTGTAGAGGAGACTCCATTATAGGTATGGTTTAAAACTAGCGGGGTTCTATCCAAGGGGGTTTGAATTTAAGGGTGTTTGATCAAACCCTCTTCAATTAAAATACTTTAAATGGAACCTTTCAAGGCTTAAATCATTATGGGTATGTGCAGGATCATGATGGACCAAACTATACCTCTAAGTGGCAATGAAAATACAAAAAATCAGACTTAATCAATTTCATGTGAAAATTTGAATGGATTATCTACACAATTTGAAAAAGATGTAAGAACAAAATTTGTAGAGAATTGAATCTAGTTTATGAGATACTATTTTAAAAAAAAATATTTACTTAGTGAAAAATGAACATTTCAATGAACAACTATTAAATTTTTCAGAAAAAAATAAAAAGTGGGTGTCTGTCCAGCCAACCTAACTATGAGCAAAAAAAATATTTTTTTTAACTTTCAAAATAAGTAGTGGACTCATGCCCGGATTTGATGCATATTTTTTTAAAAAAAATTTCCGAAAAAATAATTAGTTATGATTTTTTTACTGTGACTTTTTTTAAAAACTAAAGAGTAATTGTCCAGCCAACCTAACCCGATAAAAAAAATTAGAATTCATTTTTTTTTTAAAATTTGTAGCCAACGGAGCATAGAGTGTGACGCATCTTTCGGATCTGGAAAAGGTGAAACGGTTTGAAAGTTATTGATGTTTTTCAATCAGTGTATCCATTAGGATTTCAGACACACACTATATAGAAAATTATTAATTATTATTTAATAAAATGATAATCAAGAAAATCTTATATTTTTAGAAAACTGACAACTTCCTCTATAAACCCTTTTCGTTTTATCAAATTTGCATTAAAAAAAAGTTGTCAACACGAAGGGTGAAGTTCGAAGAAGAGAGTGAAACCTGTAAAAATGTTAGAATTGAAGGAAAGTCAACTATGACAGCCCCAAGCCTACATACAAGGCAAAAGCAAAGCAAAACAAATATCCATTTTTCTTTGGTAAAATACGATTTTTTCTTTTTTATGTTTTACAAAACGGATATCCGTTTTGCTTTACCCTCTCTCTCTCTCTCTCTCAAAAGGTGGTCTATCAATATCCCACAATGGTCACAAGAATTCATCTTTAGCTTTGTGTAAAATACTAAAAAGGTGGTCTATCGATATCTCACCATATTCTTATGACCATTGCATCTAATTTCATCTATGACCGAAAAGGCTTGTCTATTTTCTAAGTTTTGTAAAGAGCATTGATAACAAAATTGTAATGTCCATTTTTAGATCCATTTTCTACATTTCCTATAATCATGGTAGTCTATGAAATCACATTTTTTTGAGGCATTCTATCAAATAGTTAGCAATGCCTTGTCTATGGTTCCATAGTTTTTATAAATATTTACTAGAAAGTTACCAAATATAATATTTGATAAGAATCCCCCTATCATTATTTTTTTGATGGATGGCCATGTACCATTCCTTTGGTGTAAGTAAATAAGATAGTAGAAAAGATCATGGAGTTTGGCTATATACAAGTTGACTACATTTGTTTGAAGATTTTTTAAACTTTTTCAACAAATTTCATTATGTTATGCATTGTAATGTTGGCACTTTGTAAGTTCTTTTTTGAAATGTACGTAAACATAAGAAAAGTCTACGCATAATAGTTGGTCTTTTGGTAAATGAATGTTGTGGAACTTTATGAGGCATGGGGATGTTGAACTTCACTGCAATTTACAAGTTTGTGGATGAGTACATTAGGATTTTGCATTGATGATGCATAATTATTTTCAAAACCTTCATTTATATACTTACGAGATTTTGGGAAGTGGAGTCATGTTTTCCATCTACAACTTTGCAAAGGTTCCACTTTTCCACCAAATAGATTAACATTACTTTTAATCATGTAAGACTTTGGGAATGTTAAGATAAAATTAAGTTGGCAAAAGTGCACCTTGACTCTACACTTCTGCTTTTTTAGATCTCTCTCTCTCTCTCTTTGCATGCACATACCCATTAGGAGGTAGATAGGTTAGAGTGCGAGAGAGAGAGAGAGAGAGAGAGAGAGAGAGAGAGAGAGAGAGAGAGAGAGAGAGAGAGAGAGAGAGAGAGAGAGAGAGAGAGAGAGAGAGAGAGAGAGAGAGAGAGAGATTTTCTTGGGGTTAGGGGTTAAGGTTTAGGGGCATTGTTTAGGGTTTATGAGTTTAGCATTGCTCAAGTTTAGGGTTTAGGGCTGCTCAGGTTTAGCGTTTAAAGAGAGAGAGAGAGGGGACTGATAAAGATTGGGAGAGATAGAGGAGACAGAGGGGAGAGATAGGGAGATAAAGAGTGAGAGACATGTCCAGAGACATAGAAAGAGAGATTGAGAGGTAGATCCTGGATGATAGAGATAGGGAGATAGAGGTTTAGGGTTGCTTGGATTTAGGGGCATTATTTAGGGTTTAGAGTTTATGGTTTTGGGGTTAGGGGTTAAGGTTTAGAGGTTTAGGGTTTAGAGAGAGATAGAGGACAAATACCTAGAGATATAGAGGAGACTGAGGGAAAAGATAGGGAGATAGTGAGTAAGGGACATGGCCAGAGACATAGTGAGAAAGATTAAGAGGTAGAGGGATAAAGGCGATAGGGAGATATGGGAGAGATAGGGAGATAGAGGTTTAGGGTTTAGGGTTTATGGTTTAGTGTTTCTCAAGTTTAGGGGTTAGGGTTTAGGGGCATTATTTAGGGTTTAGGGGTTTAGGGTTTCTCAGGTTTAGGGGTTAGGGTTTAGGGGCATTATTTAGGGTTTAGGGTTTATTTTTTAGGGGTTAGTGGTTTAGGTTTAGAGGTTTAGGTTTAGGTTTTATAGAGAGAGAGGAATGATAGGGAGATATAGAGGAGACTGAGGAGAGAGATAGTGAGATAGAGAGTGAGATAGAGAGTAAGGCACATGGCAAGGGACATAGGGAGAGTGATAGAGAGGTAGAGGGATGATAGAGATAGGGAGATAGGGGAGAGAGAGGGAGATAGAAGTTTAGCATTTATTGGATATAGGATTTAGGGGTTTAAGGTTGCTCAGGTTTGGAAATAGATAGAGAGAGAGAGAGAGGAGATAGAGGGGAGAGATAGGGAGATAGAGAGTGAGTGAGATGTCCAGAGAGATAGGGAGAAGGGTTGAGAGGTAGAGGGGCGATAGAGATAGGGAGATAAGGGAGAGATAGGGAGATAGGGGTTTAGGGTTTCTCAGGTTTAGGGTTTAGGGGTTAGGAGTTAAGGTTTAGGGACATTATTTAGGGTTTATAGTTTAGGTTTTAGGGGTTAAGGTTTAGAGGTTTAGGGTTTAGTGTTTAGAGAGAGAGGACTAATAGGGAGATATAGACAGTGAGGGACATGGCCAGAGACATAGGGAGAGATAGGGATATGGAGAATGAGGGACATGGCCAGAGACATAGGGAGAGAGATTGAGAGGTAGAGGAACAATAGAGATAGGGAGATAGGGAGATAGAGGTTTAGGGTTTCTTGAGTTTAGTGTTTAGGGTTTGGTGGTTTGGGGTTTAGGATTTAGGGGTTTATGGTTTCTTAGGTTTAGGGTTTAGGGTTTATGAGCATTATTTAGAGTTTATGGTTTAGGGGCATTATTTAGGGTTTACGGTTGCATGTCAAAAGAAGTCTCTCTCTCTCTAAATCCCTCAACCCTAAATAATGCCCCTAATCCCTAACCCCTAACCTATAACCCCTAAACTCTAAACATAAGCAACCCTAAACCTCTATCTCCCTATCTCTTCCTTATCTCCCTCTATTATCTCTCTACCTCTCAATCTCTCTCTGTATCTCTCTAGACATCTCACTCACTCTCTGTCTCCCTATCTCTCCCTCTATCTCCTCTATCTCTCCCAATTTATCTTCTCTCTCTCTCTCTCTACCTATCTCTCTCCCTATCTCTTGCCTTTCTCTCCCCTATCATTTCTCTATCTCCCTATATCTTTGGACATCTCGCTCACTCTCTATCTCCCTATCTCTCCCCTTTGCCTCCTCTATCTCTCCCTATTTGTCTCCTCTCTATCTCTATCTACCTGGCTATCTCTCCCTATATCTCTATCTTTTGCCTCTCTCCCCCTATCATTCCTATATCTCCCTATCTCTCCCTTATATCTCTCCCTCTCCCTTATCGATGAAGGAAATGAAAACAAGAAAACTAGGAGATAGAGAGTTGCTTGGGGTTAGGGGTCAGGGTTTAGGGGCATTATTTAGGGTTTATGAGTTTAGCATTACTTAAGTTTAGGGTTTAGGGTTTAGGGGTTTGGGGTTTTGGGTTTAAAGAGAGATAGAGAGAGGGGATTAATAGAGATTGGAAGAGATAGAGGAGACAGAGGCTAGAGATAGGGAGATAAAGAGTGAGAGACATGTTCAGAGACATAGAGAGAGATTGAGAGGTAGAGGGATGATAGAGATAGGGAGATAGGGAGAGATAGGGAGATAGAGGTTTAGGGTTGCTTGGGTTTAGGGGCATTATTTAGGGTTTAGGGTTTATGGTTTTGGGGTTAGGGGTTAAGGTTTAGAGGTTTAGGGTTTAGAGAGGGATAGAGGACCAATAGGGAGATATAGAGGAGACCCGGGGGAGAGATAGAGAGATAGAGTGTGAGGGACATGGCCAGAGACATAGGGAGAGAGATTCAGAGGTAGAGGGACAAAGGTGATAGAGAGATAGGGAGATAGAGGCTTATGGTTACTTGGGTTTAGGGTTTAGGGGCATTATTTAGTGTTTAGGGTTTATTGTTTAGGGGTTAGGGGTTCAGGTTTAGAGGTTTAGGGTTTAGAGTTTATAGAGAGAGAGGAATGATAGGGAGATATAGAGGAGACCGAGGAGAGAGATAGGGAGATAGAGAGTAAGGCACATGGCCAGGGATATAGGGAGAGAGATTGAGAGGTAGAGGGATGATAGAGATAGGGAGATAGGGGAGAGATAGGGAGATAGAGGTTTAGAGTTGATTAGATTTAGGGTTTAAGGGTTAGGGGTTAAGGTTTAGGGGCATTATTTAGGGTTTAGGGTTTATGGTTTAGGGGTTAAGGTTTAGAGGTTTAAGGTTTAGTGTTTAGAGAGAGAGGACCAATAGGGAGATATAGAGAGTGAGGGACATGGCTAGAGACATAGGGAGAGAGATTGAGAGGTAGAGGAATGATAGAGATAGGGAGATAGGGAGATAGAGGTTTAGGGTTGCTTGGGTTTATTGTTTAGGGTTTAGGGGTTTGGGGTTTAGGATTTAGGGGTTTAGGGTTTCTCAAGTTTAGGGGTTAGGGCTTAGGGCTTAGGGATTAGGGGCATTATTTAGGGTTTATGGTTTAGGGGTTAGGGGTTAGGGTTTAGGGTTTAGGGGCATTATTTAAGGTTTAGAGGTTTCTAGGGTTGCTTGGGTTTAGGGTTTAGGGGCATTATTCAGGGTTTACAATTGCATGTCAAAAGAAGTCTCTCTCTCTAAATCCCTCAACCCTAAATAATGCCCCTAATCCCTAACCCATAACCCCTAAACCCTAAACTTGAGCAACCCTAAACCTCTATCTCCAGGTATCTCCCCCTTATCTCCCTCTCTCTATCATCCCTCTACCTCTCAATCTCTCTGAACATCTCACTCACTCTCTATCTCCCTATCTCTCCCTCTGTCTCCTCTATCTCTCCTATCTATCTCTCCCTATCTCTTTCCTCTCTCTCCCCTATCATTCCTCTATCTCCCTATCTCTCTGGACATCTCTCTCACTCTCTATCTCCATATCTCTCCCCTGTCTCAACTATCTCTCCCTATCTGTCTCCTCTTTATCTCTCTCTACCTAGCTATCTCTCCCTATCTCTCTCTGTTGGCAAGAGACACTATATGGATTCATGGTTGTTGTCATTGATGGCAACAAAGGTCATCCCACATATCCGCAAGTCATGGTGTGTCTCTACCGGAAGTCAGAATAAAGATTGTTGTGGTCCGGTGAACAAGAACAGAGCATGTGGCAAGGTCTGACAGATTGGTCCGGATCTCTCAGAGGAAGTGTCTTGGTGCAGTGCAGATTTGGGGAAGTCAAGAGGACTACCTTGAGTGGTATATTCCAAGGATTTAGCCTCCGGTGATGGACAAGGAAAAAGATATGAATAGTTGAGTACCGGATTCCTGAGAGACAGTGAAAACAGAGGAAGAACTGACTGACAGAGTATCAGACTACTTTCCGGATGTGTTACTGTTGATGATAAAGGTTGTGAAGGCATGAATCATGTTTGGCCGACATGATTAATGATATCTACAAGTATATGCTTGATCCGCATTGCTTGGTGAGCAAGGATTCAGCCGTCAGAACAGAGTTTGTAAGAAACTAGACTGTTCCGGATGCCGACTAGAAAAGTGATGAAATTACTTGTGCGGTTATATATAGAGGATGGATTTAGTTGTGAAGTGTGTGATTGTGTGAAGGAATATGTGAATAAGTACAAGAACAGAGCAGAAGTAGCAAGAAAGATCCGGTATGTGAAAGGATAACAGAATAAAGAACAGAGGAAAGATGAAGTGCAGCAGATCAGTGTACTGTGCCTAACCGGAACTGAACTCCAGCATATGTAGATGCTTCCAATCAGTTCAAGACTGTGATTCTTATCACTTTGTAGATAGTGTGTGTCCTTGTAGGCAGTGGGCCTCTTTGTGAGCAGTGTGCTCGGGCAGTGAGCCCTAATTGGCAAGTGCCATTTTTTTAATTTCCTATTCTTCTAACAGAGAATAATTTTGGGTTAATCACCCCGTGGTTTTCTCCCTTAATAGGGTTTCCACGTCAAAAATACTATGTCATGTGTTTCTTATTTCATGGTAATGTTTTTGTGTTTGATTCAATGCTGCATTAATTAATAAGAAAGTTCAAAAAGGGAAATAATTAGGATAACTGATTCACCCCCCCTCTCAGTTATCAACAATTGGTATCAGAGCTAAGTTCCTCCTAATTGAGCCTAACAGCTTGAGGAAGATCTGGGAGTTCAAATGGATGCATATGGTTTAAGGGAGCAACTCAAGACTGCCCTTGAGGATCTTGAACAGTCAAATTCTAAAGTCAATGAATTAAAGGAAAGACTCAAACAGGCTGATGAATTCACGAGAGAATTAAAAGACAAATTAAGTCTCTCTATGAAAAAGAGAAAGGAGCTGCTCCAACAATTGGCAAGACAAAGTGAAGAAAGCAATACAAATGAAGAATTAACTGAGCAAACCAAGTTATGTGAAAAGTTATCAAAAGAAGTCATTATGTTAAGACATGAAATGGAATCAGGAACTATAAAGTTTACTCAAGAGATTGAAGAAAAAAGAAAAGCTGAAGACAATCTAAGACAATCTCTTAAAGAAAAATCAGAAGAATGCCACCAGATGGACAGGATTATCAGACATCTTGAATCTGATCTTGAAGATGCCAAAGATAATGAAGAAAAACTTGAGGATCAAATTGCCTCTCTCAAAAGAGATCTTCAAACAGCAAATGAATATAAAGAAAAATTCAAGATAAGTTCTGCCCAACTTGAAGTACTTCTTGGAAGTCAAAAGAGGACAGATGACAAGTATGGTTTGGGATATGAGAAAGGAGAAAGCTCCGGATCTGGTCAAAAGAATTTTGGATCAGAAAATCCAAGGAATAGGCCTAGAAGACCTCCGGTAAGACAGCCCAATGCTCAAAGATATCCATCTTTCAATGGATACTACCACAGATGCAACCACTTTGGTCACAAAGCTAATCAGTGCAGAAAGAGAATGAATCAGATTAATTCATCCTTCTCCGGACAGTGCTTTAACTGCAAAAGGTATGGACACAAATCCCATGAATGCAGAAATATGCAAGTAAACAAATCATTCAAAGGTAGATGCTTTACATGCAATAGAGTAGGTCATATGGCTAATCAATGCAGATCAAGAGGTTATCAGTCAAATATGCAAAGAAATGTTATTTGCCAAATCTATAATAGGTCTGGGCATAATGCTAAAGTCTGCAGAAGCAAGAATCAGGACAAAAGAGGTCCGGTGTATAATCAGAATCAAGACAAGGGTAAACAATAGATGAATGCGGATGAAGTTAGGAATCAGATGAGCAAGATTTGGGTGAAGAAAAGTTCAGAGAATGTAGAGGTTGGATCCGCACTAGACTCTGGTGCTGATATTTCGTCCGGAAATTAAAAAGTGAGCTCTGGCTCAGGGGGAGACTCAAAGAAAATCTTGTTCCCCCAGCCAATCAAGTGGTGCCGAATGTGTCACAAGATGTGGAGTAAAGGGTTTAAAGATATAAGTCTTGAGATGATCTAGATAAGATTTCAGAGGTCCGCATGAAAATGTGAAGAAGCTGTGATCGATCAAGTAAGACCTATTCCGGGAGATGCTCCGGAATGACAGAGGATTACAAAAAGGGTCCGGAGAGATCCGGAAGTGCATTGTCTTATTCTGCGGATTGGACAGAGTGTTTGGGATGTCCTTGTGATGTGTTATCTCGATTTATTCATGATTGAAAGATCCGCATGATGTTCATAGATCAGGACTGATCCGGGATACTCCAAGCTATCCGAACAAGGCAAACCGGAATAATATAGGTGAAGCATTTATTGCAAATAGATATTAGGGTTTGCGAAATGATATAAGGGATTCTCAACAATCATTTGATCATTCCACATCCAAGAAGAAGCGAAAAGCGAAGCTCTGCAACAAGATTCATCAAGCACACCAAAGATCTCCTGCCGAAGTCATTGCATAAAGAAATCAATCCAACCACTCCGTGCAAACCGAAGGCGCATAAGGTATTCTCCGTTTTCATTATCTCACTGCAAATCTTTGAAGAATGGCTACTCTGAATATAGTTAAGATCTCTGATAGACCTCGCCCCACATTCAAGAAACATCCTTACAAATCCTTGGAGGTAGATCCACTAGGAGCCTTCTCTAGTGTTCCTCATGGTGTATTGCACACGGAAGATATTAGGGTTTACATCCATGCGAATCTTGAAGACTTTGGAGAATCAAAACTGATGGATATCTATCACAAACAATTGATAGATGACTCCTTTGAGATCAAACCTCAGTACAAAGCCATCCGGGACAAACACTTTGCACAGTGCATTCATTTCCCCTGTTTTGAAGAAGATGAATGGGTCCGGTATGTACTAAGTAGAGTACATGACAACTTCCTATGGTTGAACAAGCCCTTCAAGATCACCAAAGATGCAATTAGGGCTGTAACCGGTCTGCACTCATCCGGTGGATTACCTGTTCTCAAGTCTGTCAAAAATCAGACAGTTAGTGATGCAACCGGATCCAAGTTTGACAAGAGAGCTATGACAGTTGATGACATCACTGAACTGGATGTCAAATTTGCATCTATGATAATTGGTTACAAAATATATCACTCCAGTAGGGAAAATTCAGTACCAGGAACTGCAATCTACACAGCCTATCAAATGTTAAAGGAGAATGCAGACTATGACTTGTGTGAGCTTCTTGTAAACCAACTCTTTGAAAATCTGCAGAAGATTAAGAAGGACAAGAAAAACTCCTTCAAGTATGGCAATCTGATCCTTTGTCTCTTCTTTTACTACATGAACGAGCTTCCCGGATCCAGTGGATGGATATGGCAGAATGACAGACCGGTTGCCATCCAAATCAGAGACTATTTGCATGGACTTGGGGATGCTAAAGCAAGAAACACAGCTCTATGGGGATACTTCAAGAACTTCCAAAGCATGATGCATGCAAGAGAAAGAATACCCCTATCCCTCATTGAAAAGTACAAAGACACAGTATGCTTCATGGTAGAAACAGATCAGTGTCTAATGGAGGTAGTAGAACCAAGAACTGTATGGATCATGCCCATGGGGTATGAAGTGGATGAACAAATAGTGGAGTTGCATGTTCAACACATGCTAAGTCAGCCCAAAGATCCAAAGGCAGAAAGGTTTGGAACCTTTGAGGAGCTGAGTGTAAAGATCCATGTAGAACTCAGGGAACCTGAGATAAAGAGAAAGGTGAGAAAAGAAGTAGAGCATATTGCTCAAGGCCTAGGCATCTCAAAAGAGGCACTTGATGCCAGCCGGGAAAAGAGGAGGAAGGCTGAGGAAGAAAAGAAAAGTAAAGAAAGTGTTCCGGTTGAAACTTCCACCCGGACCAGATCATCAAAAAGATCTGCACCTCCCACAACCAAAAGCTCAAAACCGGAAGTCCAGGCATCCGGTAAAAGATCTAAGACAAAATCCACAAGGGCTTATGAAAGCCAAAAGGATGAAGAGGAAACAGAGTCAGATGAGGGAGTAAAAGAAATAAAGAAGCAGAAGAAGAAAGGATCCGGTAAACCCTCCACAGGCCAAGACAAGGATGAAATGGCAGAGGTATCTGTTGAAAAGCCCACTCTGTCTCTAGAGAGTGTAATCAAGTCGGTTACGGTGGATGGAAACCTTCAACCAATGACTGAATTTTATGATGACTACAATGAGGCTGACCAAAAGACTCTGCAGGAAGCCACAGTCAAATATCTGAACATATACAATAAGGCTTTCATTGAGATCATATCTCTTATTCCTAAAAGCCTAGAAAAGGAATTAGAAATAAGAAAGAATAATGCTCATGCAAAAGATCTTGAGATCCGGGAGCAGATAGCTATTCAGCTATATCCTCAAATTGATCCCAAGACAATGAACATAATCTTCAAAGACTGCAAAGATGAGTTCAGAAGTAAAGCCAGGATGAATCAACTCATGCTTGGTGAGACTGACAAAGTGGCCAAAGAAACAGAAGAGATCCTCCGGAAGGCCTTCAAAAGGTTCAATCTTCCTGTTGTAGAGGACTTAGGTGCAGAAACAGCTGCGGATTTAGAATCATCTGCTCCGGAAGAAGTGGGCCCTGAACAGACTAACATCTCTCCTCCGGTTTCCCCTACAGTCTCCGGATCCCAAGAAGAAGAGAAACTACAGGAGAAAGAAGCAGCAGTTAAAGAAAAAGAGGTTGACAGCACCCCAACAGAGAAAACCACGACTGAAAGTGGTAAGAGTAAGGAAGGAGAAAAGATTCAAAAGGACAAAACTGCAGAAGAGAAGAAACATCTGTCTCCGGCAAGAGACACTGCACAAACTGTTCAAGAATTCCTGACAAAAGCCACTATAGAAATTGATGAACCGGACCTGCTAAAAGGACCATTAGATTTTGACTCTTTGTCACCGGTGCAAACAATGAAAATAGCCTCATTTGCAAATGAGAAAGTCAAAGAGAAACTGCTGAAATCTCACATGGAAGACTGTGAGCTTATGGAGGTAGCATCTGGAGTGCTAGAAAAGATCATGCCATCTTTTCAAAAGGATCCCGCAGCCTCCTCTTCCGATAATCTCAAAACCTTAGTCAACAGTGTTAGTACACATTTTGAATCTCTAGAAAAATTTGCTGAAGAAAAGGTCCGGAAGGAATTTTTGGATAAAAGATTTTCAGAAGTATTAGGATTAATCTCTAACGATAGGAGAGATATGAGTATTGGAATAAAGAGCTTAGAAAATGCTCTTAAGGATGGCGGTGACATTTACAAATTTTGTATATCCTGGTCAAAGGCAACAGCAGCAATTGATAAGAAAATAAAAGAGGAACAGGACAAGCTACAAAGTTTATCTCAAAGTTTTGATCCTCTCTCTTCCTCCATAATAAATCAAGAATGTCAGACTATTGCAGTCTTGAATGAAATAAAGAATCTTGAGAAGGAAAGGAAGAATATCACTAACCGGATGGGAGAACTTAGAAGGATTATAATCCCTAAGTTAGAAACTATGCATGAGGCCATCAGTGATGCTCAGACCACCGCCTAAACAAATGATCCGATAGATCTCAAGAGGGCAGAAGCTTTTGCATTTTTGTTGAGTGGTCACATCTCAATTTTGGATAGAATGAAGCAAAGTTGGGCTACAGAACTGATCCAATTGAAGACATCCTTTGCAGACATTCTTCAGTATATGTGAGTATGTAAATATGCGGCTATGTATAGAAAATTTTTGAAAATTTTGGTGTGCGGACCCTACCCTTTGCCATTGATGTCAAAGGGGGAGTGAGGAGCAGTGAAAAATGAGGAATCCAACTAAGGGGGAGTTCCAGAAATTGTATATAAAGATAGAGCATCAGCAAAGGGGGAGCATAGTGTAAACACTTAGTCATTTTTCACTAAGTGTTGCCATCAATGCCAAAGGGGGAGATTGTTGGTAAGAGACACTATATGGATTCATGGTTGTTGTCATTGATGGCAACAAAGGTCATTCCACATATCCGCAAGTCATGGTGTGTCTCTACCGGAAGTCAGAATAAAGATTGTTGTGGTCCGGTGAACAAGAACAGAGCATGTGGCAAGGTCCGACAGATTGGTCCGGATCTCTCAGAGGAAGTGTCTTGGTGCAGTGCGGATTTGGGGAAGTCAAGAGGACTACCTTGAGTGGTATATTCCAAGGATTTAGCCTCCGGTGATGGACAAGGAAAAAGATATGAATAGTTGAGTACCGGATTCCTGAGAGACAGTGAAAACAAAGGAAGAACTGACTGACAGAGTATCAGACTACTTTCCGGATGTGTTACTGTTGATGATAAAGGTTGTGAAGGCATGAATCATGTTTGGCCGACATGATTAATGGTATCTACAAGTATATGCTTGATCCGCATTACTTGGTGAGCAAGGATTCAGCCGTCAGAACAGAGTTTGTAAGAAACTAGACTGTTCCGGATGCCGACTAGAAAAGTGATGAAATTACTTGTGCGGATATATATAGAGGATGGATTTAGTTGTGAAGTGTGTGATTGTGTGAAGGAATATGCGAATAAGTGCAAGAACAGAGCAGAAGTAGCAAGAAAGATCCGGTATGTGAAAGGATAACAGAATAAAGAACAGAGGAAAGATTGAGTGCAGCAGATCAGTGTACTGTGCCTAACCGGAACTGAACTCCAGCATATGTAGATGCTTCCAATCAATTCAAGACTGTGATTCTTATCACTTTGTAGACAGTGTGTCTCCTTGTAGGCAGTGGGCCTCTTTGTGAGCAGTGTGCTCGGGCAGTGAGCCCTAATTGGCAAGTGCCATTTTTTTAATTTCCTATTCTTCTAACAGAGAATAATTTTGGGTTAATCACCCCGTGGTTTTCTCCCTTAACAGGGTTTCCACGTCAAAAATACTGTGTCATGTGTTTCTTATTTCATGGTAATGTTTTTGTGTTTGATTCAATGTTGCATTAATTAATAAGAAAGTTTAAAAAGGGAAATAATTAGGATAACTGATTCACCCCCCCTCTCAGTTATCAACACTCTCTTGCCTCTCTCCCCCTATCATTCCTATGTCTCCCTATCTCTCCCTCTCCCTAATCGATGAAGGAAATGAAAACAAGAAAACTCTCTCTCTCTCTCTCTCTCTCTCTGCATGCACATACCCATTAGGTAATCTATTTTGCATATGGTGGTCATATCCTTTAGGTCCAATCACCTCCAAACTTCACAAATAGATATAGAGCATAATTATAAGCATCTTTCATAAAGACCACTTCGCTACATAGGTGCAACTAATACCACTTTTTCATTGTTTTCCACATTTAATACTTATTCTTTTCCATTTTCCAAGTCCTACATGTGTCCAAGTTGTATTGTTTGTCAAGTTGTTAGTCTAATTGTTAGTCCTAGCTCTCATGGATATTAAAATGTTAGTATAGTTAGATTTATCCTTAGGTAATATTAATTTACACATTGTTGCACAAACAACCACACTCATAAATAACCTTACCTAATTAAGGTTAACCTTTAAGGTTCTTTCATTTGGTGAGACTAACAAATCCAACTAGTTCAATGTTCTTATATTCCGTGCTTAGCCTTCCAAGAGAGTTCATGCCATGTTAACTTTGCATTATGTCATCACTTTCCTCTTTCTAGTTGTAGTACTCTTTTTTTTCTAATCCTATCCCTATATCATACTATTGTTGTTGACTTTTATTTCCATCTTCATCATCATAGTCCTAGTTATCCTTTTTTGAGCCTACCATTTATCCTTAGCCATGTCTTTTACTTCTTTTATTCATTTCAATTTTAATGACCTCCAAATTTTCCATAAATTCTTCTCCACCAAACCCTAGACCCTCACCCAAATCCTTACTTTCCTAAGAAAATCCCTTCCCCAAACATCATTTGATCATGTGGCTCCTTCCATCACTAGACAGGTGCCCCTACTTTCTATTGTTCATCCAATACAATCCCAATGTCATAGCTCACATTCCCACACCTACATTCATAGACTCCATTCCCCCTATTGACACCATCATTGATAATCATTTTAAGGAGTTTCCCTTGAATAATAATTAAACCATGGATTATCCCATATCCCCATCTTACGCTTTCCTCACCTTTGAACCCTTAGAAGATGACATTTAGCTATCCCCACCATTACCAATCATACTTTCTAGCAATCCCACATAAGACACCTTACCCATCACTTCACCTAGGTCATCACTAATTAAATCACCTCATTACTCCATTCAACCATACCCATACCACCCCTTTCTCACTCCACAACCTATATTAATACATGATTCACCCCATGACATGCTACAGTTACCACAATGCCAATTCACTCTACCATCATTCTTCATATTATCTTATGAATCACCATCCTTTCTTCCCATTCCTTGAGACATCATACCATGACACACACCAATGAAAACAATTAAAAAACCAATGAAAAGAATTAAAAAAAAACCATTTTTATAGTTTCAAAAAATAGATATCCATTTTGGGAATATTCCAGAAATGGATATCCGTTTTGGGAATATTCTAGAAACGGATATCTGTTTCCTGCAACTATAAAAATGATTTTTTAAACCACAAAACGAATATTTTTAACATGCCTATGAAAGTCAAAGTTAACCAATTCGTGAATTTGGCTAAGTAAAGACACAATTTTTTTTCCATTGCCACTATTTGGCCCGCGATGATCCTGCACATACCCTTATACTTTCTAAAAATATGTGATTTCAGCAAAAATCAAGATGTCCTACAAAGTGTAACCCATTATTGTGGCAGCACCCATATCAACTATCCTGTACTAACATAGTATCATGCCATATCAACTATCATGTCACCATAGACAAAGTAACATGATATCATATGAAATATGCCAAGTATGACAAGGACACCAGTCATAATATCATCAGGAGATATATCATCAGGAGATCATTAACATATCAACTGTCATAGAGCATGTTGTTGGCAAGAGGCACTGTATAGCATTGATAGGTGTTGTCATTGATGGCAACTAAGATTGTTCCACACATCCGCAGTGTAGTATTTGATCTTACTGGAAGTCAGAATGATAATCTATCAAGTCTGGGAGCTTGAAATAGAGCATACAGTAGAGTCCAACATTTTGGTTAGCAAATCTCTCCAGGTAATCATTATGTGTTGTGGATCTGAAGGAGTGGAGAGGGACACCAAGACAATCTAAATCCAAGTTTTTAGCCTCTGGTGACAATGGGATCAGAAGTTATGAGCATCTAAATACTGTGTTATTTTATGACATAACAGTTCAGTGAAGAACATGCAGACTTATGTAAATCCTTGTGCGGACCCAATAGAAGTGTTTTGATGAACTATGTATGAGATAGGATGTTAGTGGCCAACATGTCTGATTATCTTCATGTGTTATTTTTGGTACGCATCAATATTGGTGTATGGATCTAGTCGGCATAGCAGAGCACTCTTAAAAAGTTCTAAGTGTTTGATGTTGCCGACTGACAAGTGATTACAATTCAAGATAAGTATATATAGCCGATGATTGTGGATATTTTGGTATGTATGGAAGTCATGGAGAAAATGTGAAAAGAACATAAATCTAATATCTGAATAAAGGTAGAATAGAGAGAAGAGCAGAATAAAGATGAAGTGTACATAGTCAGTATTTGTACTTAACCATAACTGATCTCTAGCATTGGCAGATGCATCTTACCAGTTCAAAGTCTCTGTAAATCTCTTGTAAACTTTTCTGTAGGTAGTGAGCCTCCACTTGAGCAGTGAGCTTGAGGTAGTGAGCTTGAATGCAAGTGCATTCTCATTTGTAAAATACTTTTAATAGAGTATTAATTTTTGTGGGTTAACCCCACCGTGGTTTTTCCCTTAACCGAGTTTCCATGTCAAAATCTTGGTGTCAAGTGTGTTATTTATGTTCTATTTATGTGATGTTGAAATGCTTATTTCATTTATTTATTGATAAATTGATTAAAAGAAGAAAAAAAGGTTAAATAAGTATCAACTGGTTCACCCCCCCTCCTCAGTTGACCAGACCTAATCCAACACATGTATGATCATATCAACATCAAATACAATAGAGCATTTAGAAGATCATGAGAACATGTGCCAAGCATGTGTTAACTGATGTGCCAAGAGAATCATGAGAGTTCCAAGAACCATGAGAGTGCCACAAACCAATAAAACCATAGAATATGTGAATTTGCCATACCTCAAAGATCATAACAAGTCTTGTGTTGATTTACCTTAAGATGTGTCTTGTTGTAGAAACATGTGAACTATTTATGATGATGACATCATGAACCCTACTTGCATCATGTTTTATGATGAAGACATCATGAACCCTGCTTGCATCATTTCTTATTCTAAACCTAATCATTAAAATTCAAGGTATCCTGATGAGGTAACAATCAATATATATAGCATGCAAATCTCTTATCACAACATCACCTGTTGAACAAGTTATCACATCATCACCTGTTGGATATCATTGCTACATGTTTGACCCATCAAAATATTATGAGCATTATCAAGAACAAGAGCACTTGCATCAAATGCTAAACATCATGAATACCAATACCAATGCCAACTGTCATGATCCAATCATAAATACCAATACCAACTGTCATGATCCAACTATTATGTGCCACAAACCTGAGAGATTGTGTATTTGTCATCAAGGACAATAACTTGAGAGGGCAACAAAAGGAGCTCTTTTTCTACAACTACTTCCTTGTCCTTTAATTCATATAGCTCTATCATATCACTCAGAAGGGGTAGGTGTTTGTTGTATATTAGGACCATAATTCCTAGAGGAAACATACATAATGTCTTGTCATCTACAATACAACACCAACCAAACATGAAATAGCTAAAGATGGTAGCATTTCCATTACTTACAAAATATTGGCGAGAGGGCATATTCTACATGGGTTTGTGATGCAGGAGCATCCTAGAGAACAAGAGCAATCTTGCATCAACCAAACATATTTTTTTTCACTTTATTTGTTTGTTTGCAAGTTTTCATTTACCATTTAGTTGTAGAAGAAGCTACCACACTTTACTACAACTTTACATTTGACCTCATAGTTTTGAGGTTGTATTTTGTAGAGATAAATCCATGTCATATTCATGTTTCAAAAGAATTAGATCATTGGAAAGGTGTAACTTGGATTGTAAACATCTATTAGGTTTACAGACATGCATAGTTTCATCTTTTCCCACTTGTGCTAGATTTTTTGGAGTTTGTGCCAACAAACGAATACATATGAAGCTTCATTGGACCTAGTAAGGTGTATGTTGAGCACTACATGAAGATTCCCCATTCCATTATCACTACATTGATTGAAGGACTTGTTTACACTAGTCAACTACATGTTTCATGTAGCATTGAACTTTGTTCCACATTAAAGATGACACATATCATTTTGGAGGTTCAAGATTGCTATATATATGTCACTCATAATCATTTGAAATCATCAAGGAGAGTTAGAAGAATTTAGTAGAGAGTTGGAGATCCAAGTGTAAACATAAGGATGAAGGTTTAGGATGGTGTTTAATAATGAAGATGCAAATGCCACAAAATGTATTGATTTTCATTTGAATGTATTAATTTTGTATTAGTAATAAAAAACTATTGCCTAGCATGTAGGAAGCCCATTGGGACCAATTGTAATCATTTTTAGTCTATGGATTCAATAAAGATCATGTTATTTTATTGCGTTTTGATGTGAGTGTTGTGTGTTTTGAGTTTCACTGCATATGGTTGGACAATCCTTCATTAGATCCTCCATCCATGATTGTATCAAGTGGTATTAGAGTGTAAGGTTTGAATCTTAAGGAAAACAAGCTAGTATTCTGAAGTTCTTCTTATGAATAAATCATCAAATTGAGGTAGCTTATAAGAAGCTTGTTGATATATTAATTAAGAGGTAGTTGCAAGGAGTGATTTTGGATAGACTACTGATTTGAGGTAGTTTGTGATAGATCCTAAGAAAGATGCCACTGTGAAGCATACAAGGTGTTGTTAACATTGTTAGAAAGTTAGATGAGGTATTGAAATAGGTTTAAGGGAGAACATAATTTGATTTAAGGCTTTAGAGGAAAATAGGAAGAGGGCTTGGAGCCCAAGGGACGATGATGAGAGCAATGTGGAAGAAGATGCAATAAAGGATACATGCAAGATCTAGAAGAACTAGAAGAGGAATCCAATCAGGTGAAGGTGTTGAAGGTCATTTCTAAAGCTGGTAATAGACCTAAAATTGAGATTTCTAACTACTATAGTGATTTAAATCCTAAAGAATTGATTGAATCTATAAATGAATTGGATGAGTATTTTGAGTATGAGGAAATTAAAGATTCTGAAAGGGTTAGGTTTGCAAAGACTAAGCTAAAAGGACATGTTGTTGTTTGGTGTAAAGAAGTGTAGTTAGAAAGAAATAGGAGGGGAAAGGAAAGAATAACAAAATGGGATAGGATGGTTGCAAAATTGAAAAGATAGTTTATACCAATTGACTATGAATTGGAATTACTAAAGAAATTACAAATTTTGAGATAAAGGGATAAGATTGTGAAAGAGTATACTGAGAATTTCACAAGTTGAACATTAGGAAGGGGCACAATGAAGCAAGAAAAGAGAAGGTTGTAAGATACATCAATGGATTGAGAGAAAGTATCCAAGAAGAGCTAAGTCTAGTCAAGTTGACCATCATAGAGGAAGCATACCAATTTGTGATCAAGGTGGAAGATAAATTGAATAGAAGGTTCGAAAGTAGCTAGAAGCAACAAAGAGGAAGAGAGGAAAGACCCCAAAGGGAAAGATCATGATATGATGATGGAAGACCATACATGGAGGAAAGAAAGATTGAGAATACCTACCCCAAGGATAGTGGTACCTACTGTAATGAAAGGAGGAGTTGTGACACCTACCACAAAGGCCAAGAAGAGGGTAACATCTACTACAAAGATAAAGGAGGAAGTGTACATACCATAGAGATGGATATCAACAAGGTAGAGGAGGATATGGAAGGAATGAGAAAAGATATTTCAGAGGAATATGTTTCAATTGTGGAGAGGAAGGGCACCGAGCATTTGAGTGTTTTCAAGGTCAGTGAAAGTTTATAGAAGGTAGTGCAAGATCTATATTTGGGGATGAGGAACCCTAAAGATCATATGAGTCAAAGGATAACATTTAACATGGAGAATCACTAGTTATGAGGAAGGCCTTGTTGAAGCACCATGAGAAAGAAGGATCAATGCAAAGAAATAACCTATTCAAAACTAGATGAAAAGATGGGGTAAATGTTGCAAAGTTTTCATTGATAGTGGGAGTATAGTTAACTTGGTATCTAAGGAAATGGTTGAGAAATTATATTTGAAGAGGCTAAAACATCCACACCCATCTATTATTGCTTGGCTATAGAAGGAACATAAGGTAATGGTCAATGAGCAATGTTGGGTAAAATTCAAGATAGGGGGTTACCATGATGAAGTATTGTGTGATGTAATGCTGATGGATGTATGCCATCTACTATTGGGAATGCCGTGGCAATTTGACCAACATTAAATACATGATGGAAAGACAACCACTTACATTGTAACCAAGAATGACCGAAGACATAGGTTTATGCCACTAAAAGATAGAGAAGACCAAGATTGTAGTAATGCTAGAATATGGTTGGTGAATGGAAGGGGGTTCTTCGATGGATTAAGACATGATAATGTTTTGCATTGACTCCTAAGATATGTAGCATTGCAAATGTAGGGAACACCACTGTAAGTGATGATGAGGCATCATGAGAGATTTAAAAATTATTGACTGAATATAAGGACATTATATCAGACAACATTCCACAGGGATTGCCACTAGTGAGGAGTATTTAATCGTCATATAGACCTATTTCTAGGAGCTAGTTTTCAAACTAAGGCACCACATAGGATGACACCAGCAGAAAATAAATAATTGAATAGGTAGGTGTAGGAGTTGCTAAGGAAGGGTTTGATCACTAAGAGTTTGAGTCCATGTGTGGTACCCACAATAATCTAGCATGCAAGAAATATGATGAGTAGAGGATGTGTACTTATTCTAGAGCAATTAATGAGATCATAGTAAGGTATAGATTCCCATTTCCAAGGATGGATAACATAATTGACCGTCTAAGCAGAGCAAGGCACTTTATCAAGATTGATTTAAAGAATGGTTATCATCAAATTAGAGTAAAGGAAGAAGATGAATATAATATAGACTTCAAGACTAATGAAGGACTATATGAGTGGATAGTTCGCCATTTTGCATGCAATTTTGAGCCAAACATAGAGGCTCAGGCCATAATTAACTCATTTGATACTCCCAATCAACTAATTTTAGCCCATGTGATCTTTTTTAACTTCTCTCTAACTCATCCTAACAACCATTCCTCCATGACTAATAAGCTTTTAAGTTCATATCACTCTTCAATCAATTGAGTTCACAAGCAAATCAATTGAGTCTGATTGATTAATCAAGCAAGTTAACTCTCTAATAACAAGAGATAATTCCTCAATCATCCCCCTTCCCCTTGTGCAAATCCAACCTAAAAATAGCCCCTCCTCCAAGCATTAGATGAGATAAATTGAAGAATTGCACCAATTCATAGCTTTTAGTTTTCTCTCCATTAGCATCTTAGATGCTCACACAAGATGCATGTGCCTTTTTCTTTCCATTGTTATGTTATTCAAGCTTTCAAAAAGATTTGTTAGAGTATTCTCATATTCTAATTTCTCACAATCCATAGCCATAGTGCTCAACTAGTGCTCTCATGGCACTCGTAAGCTTGCAATTGAGCTCTTTTCAATCCAAGCTTTCAAAAGCCCACATCATTGCCATTCAATTGCCATCTTCTCACTTGCCACCAAGAGGAGGACCCCATTTCTACAAGAGGATGAGGAGGTTTCTACACAAAAAGGATTCCTAGGAGGGTAGTGCAAAGCTTGTGTGCCAAACTATTCTAGGTTCTTTTCATGTTTTTGTAGTAATTAGATAATGAAAATTGCTCTTGAGGAAAGTAACTTGTTATTTTTCTCTTGATATGAATTGTCAGTTTACTTTCATTTCATTGCAATAGATTAGATAGCAATTTCCTTTTCATAGATTAATTCATTTTCTTTCATTATTTAGATTTTTACTTTCTTTCCTAGAGTCGATTTCAAAAATCATCAAAAACACAAAAAACATAGAATAGCATTGCATTAGGTAAACATCATTATAAAGTGCATTCATATAGAATTGATTTATTTATTCCATAAAAATACAAAAATATAGTTTGCATATCATATAGTTGCATCCATACACAAAAATACAAAAATATTAGGAAGACTCAAAGCGCTCAAACCCTTGATCTCATCATGAGGTAATAGGTGTTCACATTCACGCTAGACACAAACCCTTGATAACATCACAAGGTAAACAATCAAAGTCAATCAAAATTCAACCCTCTAGGTCAACTTTAAACCCTAGGTCAGTCTTGGTCAAAACAAGTCAAAGAAAACCAACCCTCTTAGAATAACAAACAAATGTGCCTAGGACATAGAGTAGAATGGGTTAGGGCAATTATAGAAGAACTAGAGGAAATGAACCCAAGACCACAACTCACACAAGAGAAACAACACATCATTAGGGTCATATCATCATTTCAACAACAACTGCTATAGAAAGAATAAGGTAACTCCAAAACAACCATAGGCCCTAGAACAAGTTGGCCACTCTTCACAAGGTTCTACTCTTAAGCGAATAGAACAACCCTTGGGTCTCACCCCTACTCAATTAGCTTCTGCCACGAGAGCGAAGGTGACTTCGAGGTCACCAAAAGAAAGGAGAGGGTCCACGTGCTAGGTTGGAGTTGATTCATCCACAATTGTGTTTATGTCACATTTTGAAGAGTACAAAGACATATGCAGTGGGTTGAATTCATACAAAGTTACACTTTTGTGTTGAAACATAAGAATGGGAAATCAAAATAGGTAATTGATGCATTGAGTAGGAGATAAAATCTGCTAATTGAGATGAGAGTAGAGGTAGTTGGTTTTGAGGAGATAAAACATTTGTATGAAGCTGATCCTAATTTTGTGGAGGAATGGAAAGCATGTAAGGAACTGGTAAGCATGGATAGGAGTAGATGGTTGGACTATTTAATTCAAAATGAGATGTTATTCGAATATAGCCAATTGTGTATACCAAGGAGCTCCATGAGGGAAAATCTAATCAAGGAAAAGTATTATGAACGTTTAGCTGGACATTTTGGCATTAGAAAGTTTCCTTGGTCAGTGAGAACTATTTTTGGCCTCAAATATATAAGGATGTAAGGAAATTTGTTCAAGGTTGTAGAATTTGCCAAGTTGCCAAAAGAAGAAGTCAAAATGTTGGATTATATCAACCATTACTAGTGCCAAAGAAATCTTGGGTGGACATATGTATGAATTTTGTATTGGGATTGCCAAGGACACAAAGGGGGAATGATTCAATACTAGTAGTGGTGGACAAGTTTTCTAAGATGGCACATTTCATCCCATGTAAGAAGAGTAATGATGTGATACACATACTTGATCTATTTTTTAGGGAGGTTGTAAGATTGCATGGCTTACCAAAGAGCATAGTTTCAAACATGAGTGCTAATTTTGTTTGATACTTTGAGCCTAGAGATTTTTCTTGACTTGCATATGTGTAAGCCATAAGTCTCCTCCTCCCTGACTCTCACTCTCCTTAGGTAATGGTTCATTTCCCTTTGGTGTCTCCCATTCCCATGACTCTTAGATGCAAAACCTAGGGACCTTTAACATTGTTCCTAGGTATTTCAAGGATGTCTTAGAGACTTCTCATTTGACAACTTCTATGAATATGCATGTGGCTACTAATAGTGCAAGGGGCATAAGAAAAAATATGACTATTGTGACTTATGATTAGGATGTCACACATGATTGTTCCATTGGTGAGTTGCATCTCGTGATAAACATTTATGCAAAAATGGTTGATTGCATCCCAAAGATAAATTTTAACATGAATATAGGTGTTGAAACTACTAAATTTTTTCTAAAGAACTAGGCTATTATAAGCAAGTTTCATAGCTTGTATCCTAGCTTGAAAAGTATACTTGAATGAGCAACCAAGGAATAGAAATTGTTAATTAATGCTCAAATTGATCTCTTTTCCCATGCTAAGGGTTTCTTCGCTATCTTCTGAGATGAAAGAGGACAAGAATGTGATTACAAAATATTAACCCTATTTTTGGGATGAACATTTTCTATGTTTAAAACCTTGGTACCCTTCTTTTGACCCCAATAGAGACTCCTTTTCTAGATCTTAGTGTGGGTTCATCTCTCTTACCTTCTACTACAGTTTTGGTAAGACTCTAGACTAAGGGTGATTAGTAATTTGATAGGTAAATTCTTGCATGATTATAAGGAAATCAAAAATCAACTTTGCACCACCTTTTCCAATATATGTGTTGAAATGGATTTAAATAAGGATTTTTCAAATTTAATTTCAACAAACAAAATGGATGGTGCTAGCCTCAAGTATTCAATTATATTAGCATCCTCTTTAGGTGTTGAAGGTTTTCTAAAGATGGGCATTTTGTAGGTGAATGTTCATGGAGGAATTTTAAGTGATTTAAAATAGCACAAGAAGAAGAATGTGACTCAGTGGAATGAGGTAGAGACTCATCATTATTGGGTTGATCCAAACCTAGTTCAGAAGGTGTCCGAGGTCCTCCTCTCATCTACTTGGATGGTAGTCTACACCATTATCCTCTAGCACTATATATGGGGGTTTGGGTAAGTATTTGATGTTGGAAAAAGATCCTTAGGGTGAAGCCAACACTATTTGCAATGCCCCATGTGCTTTGGAAAACATGGCCCCCACCCTCAAGAATTGGTATAGATTCCTTCAGAATACATCATGGCTAATCATGCACCCAAGGATAAAAGTGATTGGACTCTAGTATTAGATTTAAGAAGAAAAATATTCCTGTAAAAAAGATAAGGATGCACATAATATGATTCTTCGCTCCCAAGCTAGAATGGAAGGGATTGTACAGAGGAAAGGTTTAAGTTCTATATAGATTTTTGGTATTCATATTAATTGGAATTAGCCTTAGGTTATTCTAAGGAAGGATTTCTATTATTTATATAACCATGGTTTGTAATGTCTCATACATAGCTCTATCATAACATAGATTTAATTTTTTATTATATAATTTTATAATAAGCATGGACCCTACCCACACTTCATTGATAAAAAAGTCATATCACTAATTATTATGTTTAATTCCCCTAAATATTAATATAATTTAATAAGCCAATATTTCAAAAACTTGAGCCATCCTAAGTATTTTATGGAGATGCTTCTTTAATTATTTTAATTGTTATTTAATTTTTATGGCCCACATGTGAAAGAGTAACAAAATGACCACTATGATGTTTAAAATCAACATCTTGCAGTTACCAATTACCAATTGACAAATAAGTATAATTAAACCTTTTATTTCATGGCACACTTAATATATTTAATTAAAGGAATAGTTATTAAAAAAATCACACCCTTAAGTATTAAGTTTGATTCCCTAATATTAATTTACAATTTAATATGCTGATGTTTAAAAATCAAGCCATCCTAAATATTTTTACAGACATTGTATTTTTAATTATTTTAATTGTTATTTAAATTTTATGGCCCACTTATGAGAGGGTAACACCATTGGGTTGTAAAAAGACATACTATGTCTAAAGTCAACATCTTGAAGTCACTAATTGACAAAAGTATAACTTAGCCTTTTGTTTCAAGTCACACTTAATCTATTTCATTAATGTAATATTTATTAAGAAAATCACACCCTTAGTTATTAAGTTTGATTCCCCTAAATAGTAATATAATTTAATAAGTCAATATTTAAATTTTTTTAGCCATCCTACATATTTTTAGAGACTTTCTAATTATTTCAATTGTTAGTTAATTTTATGGCCCCCTTGTGAGAGGGTAACAACATTGTGCTATTAAAAGACCTCTACTATGTTTAATGTCAATGTCTTGAAGTCACTAATTGACAAATAAGTATAGCTAAAACTTTTATTTCAAGGCACACTTAACATAGTGAATTAAAGTATTAACCATTAAGAAATTCATACCCTTGAAAAATGTCACTATTCAATGAATTTTGGCCTCCCAAAACCGTAATGTGTACCCCTTCAAATTCTACTTCTAGCTATGGAGACAACTCCTTGAGGGTCCCTATACAAGGCATAAGTTTGAGCTTTGAACTTAGGGCTTCTATTTTCCCTCCCTGTGTAGGCCATAAATCACATCCTCCCTAATGCTTGATTTCCTCAATAATTGTTCATTTCCTTTTGTTATCTCACATTCCCAAGTAAATACTCTAAAATTCAAGACTTAGAGATCTCTACCATTGTTCCCAAATCTTCCAAGGATGTCTTAGAGACTTGAAGCTCTCATTTGACAACTTCTATTAATAGGTGTGTGAGTGCTAAGGGTTTAGAAGGCATAGGAGAAAAGAATACTATCACAACTTATATTAGGATCTCACACATGAGTGTTCCATTAGTGAGTTGCATCTCACAATGAATAGTTCTACAAAAAGGGTTGATCACATCCAAGAGGTAAATTTTGATATGAATATGGGTGGTGAAATTGCTAAAAATTCTCTAAAGTGCTAGGCTATCATTGGCAAGATTCATATCTTGTGTCTTAGCTTGAAAAGTTTACATAAATGCATAAGGGTAAAAGCACAAACCTATGTCACACTTTTATAAAGGAATCGACCAACACAAAAAACAAAAATTCAACTTCGACCTCATAAAAGTGGCATTTATGTTTTGAATTTCAAAATGATGTAAACTAATGAAATGTAGAACTCATGATGAATTTTATGCTTATAATTTTTCAAAAAATATAAAAAATTATTTTGATACATTTTTTTATAAATTTAAGAACAAATTTTGAATTGCTGAAAATTTCAGGAAAAAGTGATGTTGAGTCCATGTCACAAAAAAAGAAAAACAATTTTTTGCTCCCTAATTTTTTTTCTCACATACATTACTTCAATATCTAGTGCATGGAAAAAAAAAGTTTTCAATGCATATTTTCCTCATAATAACAATTTAAAGTCAAACTTCCCAGAATTTGATAGTTTTCATTCCACGTCAACTTTGTATAGGTTTTTTATCATTTTCAAAAACTAATTATACCCTTTTGGAGAGGACTCTTTCCTCTAGTGCACCATATTTTCAAAAAAAATTGATGTGGTTTTATATTTTATTTTATTTTTCTAATCAATGTCATCTTTGATTATAACAACCCAATTGCAATAATTTAAAACAAAAACATATTAAAACTAATCAAAATATCAAAAATATTTTGATTTGTAGAATAATATAATGATAGAATTGTAGAATGAAAGAATGATATAATAATAGAATTATTGAATGATAAAATGAAACAATGATAGAATAAAAGATTTATAGAATAATATAATGATAGAATAATGGAACTGTAGAATGATATAATGAGAGAATCAAACAATAATAGATAGATAGAACAATAGAATGATAGAATGATAAAATGAAATAATGATAGAATAATAAATTTATAGAATTATTGAATGATAAAATGAAAGAATAATAGAATAATAGACTAATAGAGGGTAAGTGCAAAATGTTAGGGGGCCAAAAAGTGGCCAACATTTTTTCAAAAAAATTAAGACATAACGTGAGCGCATTATAACGTGCTCACATTATGGTTTGGTAATGACAAGCCTAAGGCTCGGCAAAACCAAACCATAATGCACTCGTGTTATAACACGAGCGCGTTATGTTTAATTATATATAAAAAAAGAGCATTTCTTCTCATTTGATTTCTTTTATTCTCTCTACACCTGCGGCCTACAAACCCTAAGGAGCGTGCTTGCATTTTGAAGACCCAATTCGACACCAAAACCTTGCTGATTCATCACCAAAATGCTGCCACGACGTCGAGCAGGCCAAAGGAATGAGTTTTATTTTTTTTTTGTCTGATTTTGTTTCTAAATAGGTAGGTTTGAGTTGATTTTTGATTTAAATTTCCTTAATTGTTAGGAAATGTTAATGTACTTCCTCCTCAAAATCCACAAAATCCTGAATAGGAAATACCTCTCGAAGAACATCCTGAACAACAAACTCCTCCATCCATTCCTTGACATGCCCCTGGAACACAAGAAAATCTAATGGGGCAAATTGAAAACAATAATAAAGAAATTAAAGACATAATTGCAAGGTTGAAAGATCCTTCAACTTTAACCTTGCATAGATCCAAGCTTGCTCAATCTCTTGAATCTATGTTATCAAATGTAGATTCAATTAGCAATCAAATATCTAGTTGGTCAGATAAGAGGAGAGAGTTTAGAGAGTATTATGCAGACAAGCTATCATATGAAGAAGTGAAAAAGTTACAAATTACAAAATTGGACTTGTGTTCTATTTTCACAAACCCACAAACAAATCAACCTCCACCCATTACATGCAAGAGGTTCCCTATCCATTGGTGCAACAACCAAGTGATAAGGGACAATTTTGGGAAGAGGTGGTGGATGGTTTTTGACCATCCTCCATGCAACAATAATGAAGTCCCGTAATACTTTTTGAGGAAACTCTACTGCAAGTTTGTCCTTAATAAAGTGCCAAACTATTTTGATATGTGAGAGTTTTAGGATAGAGGTGGGGGGTTAGCACAAGATAGACCAGGGGCACGTGTTGACCCACAGTGGCCAGTGAGATGAGTAATTAGCAGATCAGCCCATGAGCATGTGTCTATCCCTTCCATTGTGAAGGAGAGTGTTGAGGTCAAGACACTTCAGTCCATTAGTGCCTTGACCCAGAGCATCATAGAACATGCCAGTCTTGCAGTACAGCGTGGGTTGGGAGATAGTGCGAGGAGTAGGGTTCCACCCCATACTTGTCAGACTTGCAGGTCAACCTGTGGTTATGATCCCATGGATAGTCAAGATGCAGGTGCGTAGGCTACATCTGCAGCTGAGCAGATGGTGATGACAGATACCCTCCTAAGTGAGACTTTTGGCCTTGATACTCAGGTAAATATTAGCAAGTTCATTGAATTTAATTTATTAAATTTTATTTTTAAAATGCAAGATTAACTAATTTAGTTTGATGGTTTTGATGAAATTTTAGGGTCATAGCATTGATGTAGTTCTCAGCAGTACTCCACTTGCATTTTACACTACGACACCTACTGCTAGGGTATGTAACTAGTAAACAATTCTAAATATTGCATGTGAATAGCATTGTTATATGAATGCTATTCTAATATTTGATTTTGGATGTTGAATAGGTTAATCTTGGAGATTTCACAACAACACCTACCATTGGTGGTGTAGTTCAAAGCTTCACTGAGGTAATAAAATAAATAGTTTAACTAATGAATTATACTTATTAGATTTTTGTATTTTATATTCATATCATTGATTACATTGCATTGCACATCTTTCAAAATCAAAGCATTATTAAACATTGCATAACTAATAGCTAGATGTTGATAGATGATAAAATTTCAATTATAATATAGTTAAATTTGAAAAAATGCCTCAAAGAAATGTGCTCTAATGGAATACCATGAGAAGTAGATGGATAGACAAGGACATCACCATGAGACCACTTTTCTTTGAGGCATCTTTTCAAACAACTCACTGCCTTATCTATGCTACCACATTTTCCATACATGTCTACCAAAGGTTGTTGATCCCCTCTACACTATTCTTCAACAAATTCTCTATAATAATCTCATCCAATTACCACCAATTAGACCCCAGGACATGACACCAGAGAGGGGCATCAACCTATGACATCTTATATAGCATATGATTGACTTAAACATCATCTACGTTTTAGGTATTAATTATGGGGGCAACAAGTCACCCCTAACTAAAATCTTCAAATCTACACTAACCCTTTCCCCTACAAACTGATGTCAATCCTATTGACTCAATTTATCCCATCCCTACATCTATAAGAAAGAGCTATAGTATATCACCAAGAGAGCAAAATCTTCACTGTGATTATGTGTTTTATGTGTCTAGTTGTATCATAGTGATGCATTGTTGATAATGAATATCATAGTGTTCTTTATTGTGTGTACTTCCATGTTTAGGTGAACGTGTGTGTATGTTAGGAACCATGACTTGCATCACTATTCTAGTTTCATAATTGAATAATGTTGTTTTATTTTCAGATCATGCAGGCTACAAAGACACCTCCTGAAGTTCATAGGGTAATGGAGCATGGTGTGTCCACTACGATTCATAACTCCATGCCATTGACCGGGGTACGAGGCAGATTAGTAAATTTCAATTTACATTCATTGTTATAGTTGTTTATTTTTGAAAAATCAAATGATTATTGATTTGAAGTTTAATTTCTATCTGGATGGTTTCTATAGGACATGACATCACCACAGCCTAATCCTGCTACTAAGGCAAATGAGGAGGTAAATTATATGGTAGCAGTAAGTGATTATTTTGTTAAATATTTCATTTTTTATAACATGTAATTTCTATATATTAATGTTTATACTTTTTATTGTAATAGCTACAGATGCACGGAGGACTAAATAGGAGGAGCAGCCCTTAGGTTTGTAGTAGACCGCCCTCATACACGTCTCCATCCTCCTGAAGATCAAAGGCTACTCGTGATCTATTCCCTTCACCGAACAGAGGGGAATGAATGCTTATTGGGGTCCTTTGTTGTATGCCTATATGGCATTTGTGGATATATATTTTGTATTGCATATATGAGACATTGCATGCCTATATGGCTATTTTGTATATATGTTATACTTATATCGACAGATATTGATGTATGCCTATATGGATATTTGGTTAATACAAATTTTTTTTATTGATGGCGTCCATATTTGTATTATAAATCCACGTTTTAATGGATATTTGTAGATGGTTACTTTAAATATTTAAAGTCCAATTGTATTACATAGGATGTTTGTTGATCCAATAAGCTAGCTATTGTTATTCAAGTATCACCTAAACCTCATTTTGGAACTAAAAGATAAAAGTTGTATTTAAAATAAAAATGAATCCTGTTGAATAGAAAATATTCATATTCTTTATGAGTTGCTCAATTGAAAATATTCAAATGAGTATGCTAATCCATATTCTTTATGAGTTTCTCAATTGAAAATATTTTTTAATTTCTTATTATTATACCATATTGGGATGCAAAGAGTATGTTTTTTGTTTTGAATAAGATAGTCAAAATCATATGCTTATGAGCACCTAATGACCATTGTGGTTATTAAATGTAATTCCTCTTGCATATTAAGCGAGGTTATGAGAGTACATTGAATCTTACCTAATTTTAGTATACAACATAACATTGGGGCTATAGGATTCCATAAGTCATCAACAATCAAGGTTCAAGGTTGTCATTGAAGTCAAAGGGTCAAGGTAGTTTGTCATTGATGTCAAGGTTGATGCCATGATGTTGATAAGGTGATACAATGATTCAAGGTAGGTGATGGTCATGAGGTGCATGATGTTGTGAATATGGTTTTCATGTTAAGGTCTCTCAGTTCACGTTGATGTTGCACAAGGCAAACATGGTTCATATGATGCAAGGTTCATGTTCATGGTGGATGTGGTTTTGTTCATGCAAGGTTTTGTTGTGAATATGGTTTTAATGATAAGGTCTATCTTGGAAGGTTTATATGATGCAAGGTTTAAGTTCATGGTGGATGTGGTTTTATTCATGCAATAAGAAGTTAGAGAAGACACAAGCTTCCATAATCATAATTCAATGTCATCATCAAGGAGAGTTATATTTATCAAGGGGAGTCATGAGTTTGATTCGAATGTGAAGTTGTTCATGTCTTATAACCCTAAGCCTATGATAAGTGTTATACTATAATGTCTTTCTTCTGATGTCCTTGAGGTCTCTAAAATGTCCTAGATATCTCTTGATGAAAGTTAGAACGTTTAAGTCTTTCTTATTGATAGTTAGGGTTTGGGCATTAAATCCTACAAAGAATCTACTTAAATCTTAAGACTTTAAAACCCTCAATTGCCTATCATGTGTAAAGTGCACTTTTGTTTTAATTTAATATTGACTTTTAATCACATGTTACTATCACTTAAGTCAACCTACTAAAGGGTCTTTAAGCCACTAGTTCACCGGCCCTTTAACCTAACTCAACCAGCCTCTCAGGTAAACTCTCATAAGCCTGAGTGCCAAATCATAATCAAAGATCATATTTAATTGATATGAGGGCAAGAAAAATGATTGGAAGGTCAGTATTTATAAGGAATTTGGAATACAAATAGTCATTTCTATGTGGTTGAATTTGATGGGGCATGCCTTTATAAAAGGCTAAATGACAACTTTATGCATGATATCATGGTATTTGTAGTGTTTGAAGATTGAAGACTAGTTAGTGTTTGTATCTCGGACTATTTTGGCATGTTTGGGTGTGAAATAGAAGTATGCCTAGCCTAAACGTACCCATCCAGACAGGTTGGAATTGTCAGTTTGGCCGCACGAGGAGAAGAACAAAAGTTACACCCCTTTGCAACTTTACACTTCCTCCTTTTGATGATTTTTGGGGTAGCAGAAAACCTTTCACCACGGGTAAATACCTCAGAGATATAAAAAACTGAGAGAGGTTATTGTAGAGGGACCCTATGTGATCACGTTTCCTTAGATGAAATGTCTCTAAGTGACACAAAATCTGAGTAACATCTCATCAAAGATTGCTGCCTTTTTGCACTTTAGACTCTTCAGGGATATCACCGGTACAATGTAGCTCAAACTATTTCGGCATGTTTGGGTGCAAAACAGGACCATACCTAGCCTAAATATACCCATCCAAATGTGTTAGAATTGTCAGTTTGGCCACACGAGGAGAAGAACAAAAGTTACACCCCTTTGCAACTTTACACTGCCTCCTTCTGACAATTGTTGGGGCAGCAGAAAACCTTTCACCACAGGCAAATGCCTTAGAGATATAAAAAATTGAGAGAGGTTATTGTAGAGAGACCCTACATGATCATGTTGCCTTAGACAAAATGTCTCTAAGTGACACATTTTCCAAGTAACATCTCGTCAAAGATTACTATCTTTTTGCACTCTGGACTTTTCAGGGATATTGTCGATATAATGTAGCTCAGACTATTTCGACATGTTTGGGTGAAAAATAGGACCATGCCTAGCCTAAACATACCCATTTGAATGCATTGGAATAGTCAGTTTGGTAACATCAGGAGCAGGATGAAAGTTACACCCCTTTGCAACTTTACACTGCCTCCTTCTGACGATTTTTGGTGCAACAGAAAACCTTTCACCATAGGCAAATGCCTCAAAGATATAACAAACTAAGAGAGGTTATTGTAGAGGGACCCTACATGATCACATTACCTTAGATGGAATGTCTCTAAGTGACATGGTTTCTGTGTAACATCTCATCAAAGATTTCTTCCTTTTTGCACTTTGGACTCTTCAGGGATATCGTCGGTACAATGTAGCTAGGACTGTTTCAGCATGTTTGGGTGAAAAACATGACCATACCTAGCCTAAATGTACCCATTCGGATGCGTTGGAATAGTCAGCTTGGTTGCATTAGGAGCAAGATGAAAGTTCCACCCCTTTGCAACTTTACACTGCCTCCTTTTGACGTTTTTTGGGGCAGCAGAAAACCTTTCACCACGGGCAAACACCTCAAAGATATAAAAACTGAGAGAGGTTTTTGTAGAGGGACCCTACGTGATCACATTGCCTTAGACAAAATATCTTTAAGTGACATGGTTTCTGAGTAACATCTCGTCAAAGATTGCTTCCTTTTTGCACTTTGGACTCTTCAGGGATATCGTCGGTACAATGTAGCTCAGATTGTTTTGGCATGTTTGGATGAAAAATAGGACCATGCCTAGCCTAAATGTACCCATCCGAATGCATTGAAATAGTTAGTTTGGTTGCATTAGGAGCATGACGAAAGTTACACCCCTTTGTAACTTTACATTGCCTCCTTCTGACGATTTTTGGGGCAGCAGAAAACCTTTCACCACGGGCAAACGCCTCAAAGATATAAAAAAATGAGAGAGGTTATTGTAGAGAGACCCTACATGATCGCGTTGCCTCAAACAAAATATATCTAAGTGAGGAATTTTTTGAGTAACATCTTGTCAAAGATTGCTACCTTTTTGCACTTTGGACTCTTTAGGGATATCGTCGGTACAATGTAGCTCAGACTGTTTCAGCATGTTTGGGTGAAAAATAGGATCATGCATAGCATAAATGTAGCCATCTGGATGCGTTGGAATAGTCAGTTTGGTCACATCAGGAGCAGGATGAAATTTACACCCCTTTACAACTTTACATTGCCTCCTTCTGACGATTTTTGGGCAGCAAAAAACCTTTCACCACGGGAAAATACCTCAGAGATATAAAAAACTAAGAGAGGTTATTGTAGAGGAACCCTACGTGATCATGTTGCCTCAAACAAAATGTTTCTAAGTGACATGGTTTCTGAGTAACAACTCGTAAAAAATTGCTATCTTTTTACACTTTGGACTCTTCAGGGATATCGTTGGTACAATGTAGCTCAGACTGTTTCAGCATGTTTGGGTGAAAAAAAGGACCATGCCTAGCCTAAACGTACCCATCCAGATGCGTTGGAACTATCAGTTTAGTTGCATCAAGAGTAGGACGCCAACAATGCAAAAATGTAAAAGTTGCTTTGTGCAACTTGACAACATTGACACTTTTTTGCAACAAGACTCAAAGACTCAAACTGACCCCAAATGACTAAAACTGACTCAAAAACATATGAAATGGTCTTAGAATACCTTATTACATACAATTGACTCAATCAAAATAAAATTTCACTTTTTGACCCCTCTTGGAGGCATGACAACTTGGGTGCCCCTGCACCATCAGTGCAACTGAAGTCGATAAAGTTTTCCTATTAAGAAAAGAGCTTCCCTTAGCTTCAAGAAAAATAAATATTCTATACTTACAAGGCCAACCACGTGAAGGTGGAAGCTCATATGGCCTCACCTAAGACCTAAGACACATGTATTCTAGTAGACGTAGGAAACCTAAGACACCTATTATATAGTATGTATCTAGATTTTATAGACATAGTGGACCTAAGACACCTAGTCTTTATACCTTATCATAGTCTACACCTAAGTCAAATAGACACCTAGATTATAGTTCTACCTAAGACACCTATTATGGTAGACCTAGTTGACATATAGTACCTACCTAAGACACCTAGATTAAATTATAGGACACCTATCTAGAAGACACCTAGATCATTCTAGATTATACCTTATTCTAGTCTCTAGACAAGTCATTGATATATAGTATCTACCTAAGACACCTAGATTAGATTAAATACCTTTTTTCTAGTCTCTATCTACCTAGTTGACATATTGTATATACCTAAGACACAATTAGAGACACATATTATCTAGTTAGAAACTAAGACACCTAGAGACACCTATGTTTTATACATTACCTAGATTTTATACATTACTCTCAGGATCAAATTCATCCATCACTTAGGTCTAACCCCATGAAGCATAACATGATGATGTAAAAATGTGTCTGTGTAAAAATGCAGCAGCAAATAAAAAAAGACAAACCTTACAAATTAATGTGCATACTTACAACTGAATGTAACATGACTTTACAAAATCAATGTGAATACTTACAAATTAATCCAATGAACCATCTGGGTTTGCTCTACTCTTTATTGTGTCAAGTATTGCCTCATGGTCAAACTCACGCACCTTCCACAAGGTTTTGTTCAAAGGTCTACCTTGATATTTTATCAAATTAACATTGGATGCCATGACAAGGTTCAGTAATGAAGAATCTTCCGATGCATGTCAAAGTTCTGAAATAGCCAAACATTAACACTCTTATGTGGGTACCTTCTAAGCCATGTTCCAGTAACAACCACTGAGCTTGTAGGGTATTCGATGTTTTCTTCCATTTGTAACTAGGGCCTCCAATTTTTTTTTAGCCTCAACACAACGACACAAGCAATAATCTATTGCCTCTTCGTTATCTTCATCTGTAATAACTGCATATACATGCCGTACATTGATATGTGTAGCAAATTAGATAAAATTAGTCAACATTGCAAAAACACTACAAAGTAAGATGACATTAGGAATTTCAAAAACTATGCAAATAGATATATTACCTGGTTGAACTAGATCTGATATGCGGTCAAAGTTAACTGATGATTCCATCTATGTTAGTTCCAGTGCCGTCAGGGGTCAATACATGTCAAGTGGGCTAAGATAACTTAACTGCCATTCGTCAACCCACTCCTTTGACTCATACTCATCCCAGGCTTGAATTGTATAGGAAGAACGAAAGCATGACATCTTTCGCATATGGATACTCCATGAACTTGCAATTGAGCTTCTGAAAGAGTGCATCTCACTTGATCCTGTTAGTGTAGAATAGTCCTCATATGGTGCAATGTTAGTATCATCTATCAACCAAAAAAAATCTATGAACTGAAGACTTACCTTCATTACCTGGACCCATGGAAGAATTACACCAGTTGACGATCGATTTTGTATCTGTCAACTTTGCATTGTCTTTATACTTTGACTCTTCTCATGCTATGGCCTTTTAATACATGCTCCTGCACCATCATGCTCCCCCTTTCCATGCTTGGCCTCACAAAAGTTCCACATATGTTGAATACCTATAAAATTATGCCTCCTGCTTAGCCAATATAAATTTTGTGAGTTCTTGAATTGTGATGCACAGTTATCCGACCATATGATATGCTGACTGAACGATATGCCCCTTCTAGCAAAATCATTGTAGAACACCTGAAAGCAACCTTGCACAAACTCCGTAGAATGCGTACGATCATCACTGATATAGAAATGATACTCTCTTATGATATTTCTGTCATCCTCTGTACTATCATTCACATGAATGAATGCGATGTGTACAAATATAGAAACCTGTGTGGAGTTGTAATATTGTGATTGCACCTCACGTTGTGGCTATAGACTGTAGTTCTCTACAAAGTTGACAACTGAAACAATACCACCAACCGGAAATGTGTCCTTGCATAACTTGAATTGCAATTCCAACCATCGAGCTCTATGGGCATGTCTTACATACTCATACACTATGTTGTCACGAAATATAGGCATAAACTGATACAATAGAATCTTTTCAATAACCAATTCACACCTCTTTGCTTCTTTACCATTTTTTGTATTGTATGTCATTGTTTTATACTTGCTGAACTCTACTAGTTTGTTTCCAACCGCATGTGTTCTTTCCATATGTTCACATATTGGCATACGTTGCAAGCCACCGCAATGCTGACATGCACCATCCAAGCATAATTTCTTGTAGAATATTTGACCTTCCTCTCTTTCACATAAAATTCTTGATATGAAGTCTCTTGAAGATGTTGGTGGGGCATGTATGCCAGAACCCCGCAAAACATTGTTAGTATGAAAATCTAAACATATAGACTGATAAACATCAAAATGGTTAGAAAATTCAATATGTAATCTACAACAACAAGTAGTCCATGTGTGATTTATCTTGACATAGAAAGGTTTTAGCATTCAAAATATCTTTGAAAAATTTTAATTTGAGGATACTTCTCTAGAAATTTACCAAAAAATTGTGTTTGAGTCATATCCAAAAAATGCTTTGGATGTGGCTCATGGTTCCGACTACTGATTCTCCTTCTTACCACATCCCTTTGATTCAGATATACCCTTGTGTAATTCTTCCAAAAGTCTTCAATTAATGATCTCAATGCTTTAACAATTGGTTTATCTTTTCGTGGTAGTCTCCCTGAGAACGCCCATAATTCATTGGCATTAGTGTCCTCAGTTCTTTGGTGTCTTTCAATGGCTCTTGATAAAGTTTTCCTATTAATTCTCAATGCTTGAATCATCTTTCTAATGAGACAAACTTTCCTCATTTGACTACTTACTATAGTTGATGTAATCACACGCCATGTTGCAGTACTATCTTTTGTGCGTGAGGTGTTACCCACACTCTCATATGCACTCATTAGATTCTTGACAATAGATTTTTCACTTGAAGCCTCTGATGTTCTCAACCCAAGAATCTTCATGATGGACCTATACTTTATACTTTGCATCATTTCAACGAATAATTGACATCTTGCGGTCTCATTTAACTTTTCAAAGAACAATCTCCAAATCTTATGAGCATATCTTCTACAAGTGCATTTTGGAATCTTACCTTCCATTGGATGCAAAATATTCTAATCAATATAAATAAAATACTTTGTATTTCTATGCAAAATTCTAGGTGGTGTTAACTTAGGTAAATTCATCTCACATTAGGAATTTCATCAATATTTAAATGAGATGGGCTAGATGGCATACCTTTGATCGAAGATGGAATAGATGACATACCTTGAGGTTGAGGTGGGAATGATAGCATACCTCCTTCATCACATGTGAGTGATGATGTACTCTCAACTTGAGATCTGGTAGATGGTGTCCCTACTTGTTGACTTGCAGTAGAAGACGTGTCTCCAACTATGGTATTCAAATCTCTCATAGCACGAAGTTTTTGCATTCGTTCTCTTTATGCCGCCAATACCATATCTCTTTGTGATGGTTGCGGTTCCTCTTCAATTGACATGTATTCATTTATCATGTCCAATTTCCTCTTCTCACGAAGTTCCCTCATAGCCGCTACTTTCTTTGTATTCTTAGCTTCTATCTCTTCCTGTGTTGGTTTAATTCTTGATTGTTTCCTTGGCATGACAGAGAATTTGTCTGTAGCATGATAAAGAGAACAATATTAGTTCCTAAGAAATGAATCCATACAAATAACTAAAATATATGTCATTCAACCCTTCATAGTAAATGTACATACAATAATTATGTAAAAGAGTAAATGTCACTCAACCAAAATAGGTACAAAGCATACAAAGCAAATTATTGCAGCCATACAAAACATTATTGCACAATGTTATTGAAGCCATACAAAGCATTATGGTACAAAGTTCACTTTAGTCCTAGATGAGGATAATGTCAAAGGAGAGTCACCTATTGAGGCTACAAGTGAAGAGTACATGGGACTTCATGTTGACTACTTGTCGATAACCATCTAGTCATGAAAGGATATGTGATTGAGATCGTGGGAGACATCACACTAGGGCATGGTTTGGATTGGTGTAGAGGGTGAAGAAGGGATATCAAGAGACAATTATTAAAGTCAAGGCTCATTAATATGGCAATGCCAAACTAGAGTAGATAATCATGTGCATTTTAGAGGCAAATTATTCTAGGTTGAAAACTCATGGTTTTAGGCAATTAAGTTGCATAAGGGTTAGGGTTTGTAGAGAAACTCTTTGGAAGGTGTTTGTAATGCTTGAAAAGGTTGAGGCAAACCCAATTTGACATGTTTGGTGTCTTGGTTTGAAGATTGGAAGCTTGGAGATAAAAAAACCTATAGTGACCTATTTGCACAAGCCTAATTAGGCCTCTTGTCAAGTGGGATAGTCAATTATGGAATGATGAAGGCACTATGACATGATGAATTATACGATTCATGAAGACAATGATGGAGATCCATGGAGAAAACCAAGGAGGACGAGATAAGACACCAAATTTGTGATGTTGCCAATGGTAACAAATTTACCACTTAGCTGTTCTTAACTAATCCATGATTGCAAATGGATGTATTTTGGCTTCTATTGACTAAAAGTGACTTGTTTATGATGAATATAATGCTTGGAATTGTTAAATGTTAAATTCCTAAAATTCAATCACAATTTGGACTTATTTTTGGTGAAAAGTGATGCTTTCAAGTAGGGTTTTGATGAAAGAACATTGTTAAAGTGTGGATGAAAGTTTAGATCAAGAAGTTGAAATTTGGAATTGAGATGGTGTTTTGTTGGTATTAGGGCTACTAAGATTTGGGTGGCTTGTGAAGGAATAAACAAAAATTGAAGAGTGTAGACTTGAGTAAGGGTTTAGAATGGTTGTGTTTGAGTTCCTGAGGGGTAAGAAGACCTCTAGTAACCTTGTTAGGTTTTGAAGTATTGAAGACCCTCTTTGTACCTTTGTATAAGGAGATTGCTTCAGAGGAAAGCTTATGAAATTTGAAGAAATTGTTGGTATGAGCCTTTTGGATTGAGTTGAACCCTACCTCTACATCACATACCTAGGATTTTCATAAAAATCATTAGACTAATCTCTATAATTTAGGGTATTGAATGGTATATAGTCGATCAAGGTAACCACCATCATGTGCTAACAAAGGACAATTAGGAAATTTTGAAATATTGTTGTGTCATGTGCATACAAATCATCATGAATAGGTGCATAAGGACTGTCCTAGCCCAAGATATGTGCATACAAATCATCATGTCATGTGCATACTTGTATGATCTTGGCACCTATTCATTTGTATTTTAACTTGTTAATATGACAAGATAATAGTGGGATTGTATTTTTATTATGTTGTAAGGATTTATTCTTGTATAGTTTGACATCATGGTATGTTAAGGTCTTTTTATTACACATAATTATTAAAGAGCCCAAGTGTAGAAAATATACATGGCATCATGTGAGATTGTAGTTTGCTTTCTTGATTGGGAATGTGTCTATTTTAGTTAATGTTGACCTTTGAGATATCTTTTATCATGCATGCCATGAACTAATTTAAAACATAGTCTATTATATAAACAAAAGATATGTATACATAGTCTTTTATTATGCATAATGGATACAAGTGATATAAACATGTATGATAAAGCATGATAAAGTAATTAAAATAGAATTAAGGAAAATGTAAAGAACATGCATGTAAAGACTTGACATACCTAAAAAATGGAGATTCGAATGGAGAGAGTACCCAATTATGTAGTGTTTTTTTCTTCTTGCATCAAACTCCTCAACAATTTGAGTTTTTCACTACTTGCTTCCTTTTCAATGTTAAATTGAATAACACTCAAATATAATTAGTAACAAAAATACTATTAACCAATCTATAATGTTAAATTCCTAAAATTGAATCACAATTAATATTGCAACACTACAAAAATTGAAACTTAAATAGATATATATTAAATTTGATGTGAAAACTATGTTATTTCCTCCTTCTTAAGTTGGCAAAGCAGAAAAGATGTGGAAAGATCATGCAAAGGTGGTAGAATGTGTAAAATGTGCACATGAACTTTCCAACAGCATGAAAACACTTTTTTTTTATCGAAACATGTGCATAATCAACATGAAAATAGAGCATGTGGGCCTGGATCATGGGGGTCCAAGCCTTTTTACCATTTCTATTGTAGGACAAAATGCGGGCACATTATAACGCACTCGCATTTTGTCTTGCTATAGATTGATCCACAAATATTTGTGCCTATCTCACCTTTGATAGCACCTTTGCAATAGCTCACCTCTAGTTCCATTAGCTCATGTTCTATCTCTCACCTCTCTATATCTCACTTATCTCTCCCCCTCACCTCTCTACCTCTCCCCTCTCTATGTCTCTCAGTCGATCCTTGTCTACTTCTCCATCCATCCTTAACCATCTACGTCTCACTTAATACTAAACCCTAAAGCCTCAACCCTTAACCCTTAAACCTTAAATCCTAAACCCTATCCCTAAACCCTCAACACTTTACCTTAAACCCTATTCCCTCAACCATAAACCCTAATCCCTCAACCCTAAACCCTACACCCTATCACTAAACCCTAATCTCTCAACCCAAAACCCAAAACCCTATCCCTAAACCCTAATCCATCAACCCTTAACCCTAATCCCTCATCCCTAAACCCTAAACGCTATCCCTATTCCTAAACCCTCAACATGCTCGATACTATACCTTAAACCCTAATCCCTTATCCCTAAACCCTCCAACACTATCCCTAATCCCTATACCCTTGACACTCTACTTTAACCCTAATCCCTTGACCCTCAATCCTATCCCTAAACCCTCAACCCTCAAACCTCAACCTTGAACCCTCAACATCAAACCCTAATCCCTCAACCCTTAACTCTAATCCCTCAACCCTCAACTCTATCCCTAAACCCTCAACACTATACCTTAAATCCTAATCCGTCAACCCTAAACCCTAAATCCTATCCCTAAACCCTAATCCCTCAACCCTCAATCCTAATCCATTGTCCCTAAACCCTAAACGTTATCCCTATTCCTAAACCCTCAACGAGATTGATACTATACCTTAAACCCTAATCCCTTATCCCTAAACCCTCCAACCCTATCCCTAATCCCTATACCCTTGACACTCTACTTTAACCCTAATCCCTCGACCATCAACCCTATCCCTAAACCCTCAACCCTAAAACCTCAACCCTTAACCCTTAACTCTAATCCCTCAACCATAAAGCCTTATCACTCAACCCTCAATTCTAATCCCTCATCCCTAAGACCTAAATGCTATCCCTATTCCTAAACCCTCAATGGGCTCGATACTATACATTAAACCCTAATCCCTTATCCTTAAAACCTCCAACCCTATCCCTAATCCCTATACCCTCGACACTCTACTTTAACCCTAATCCCTCGACCCTCAACCCTATCCCTAAACCCTCAAACTTAAAACCTCAACCCTCAACCCTCAACGTCAAACCCTAATCACTTAACCCTTAACTCTAATCCCTCAACCCTAAACCCTATCTCTAAACCCTCAACACTATACCTTAAAAACTAATCCCTCAACCCTAAACCCTAAACCCTATCCCTAAACCCTAATCCATCAATCCTCAACCCCAATCCCTCAACCCTTAACCCTAATCCCTCATCCCTAAACCCTAAATGCTATCCCTATTCCTAAACCTTCAATAGGATTGATATTATATCTTAAACCCTAATCCCTTATCCCTAAACCCTCCAACCATATCCCTAATCCCTATACCCTCGACACTCTACTTTAACCCTAATCCCTCAACCCTCAACTCTATCCCTAAACCCTCAACCCTCAACCCTCAACATCAAACCCTAATCCCTCAACCCTTAACTCTAATCCCTTAATCCTAAACCCTATCCCTAAACCCTCAACACTATACCTTAAACCCTAATCCCTCAACCCTAAACCCTAAAACCTACCCCTCAACCCTAATCCCTCAACCCTCAACCCTAATCCCTCAACCCTAAATCCCAATCCTTCATCCCTAACCCCTAAATGCTATCCCTATTCCTAAACCCTCAATAGGCTTGATACTATACCTTAAACCCTAATCCCTTATCCCTAAACCCTCCAACCCTATCCCTAATCCCTATACCCTCGACACTCTACTTTAACCCTAATCCCTCAACCCTTAACCCTCAACATCAAATCTGAATCCCTCAACCCTTAACTCTAATCCCTCAACCCTAATCCCTATCCCTAAACCCTTAACACTATACCTTAAACCCTAATCCCTCAACCCTAAACCCTAATCCCTCAATCCTCAACCCTCAACCCTCAACCCTAATCTCTCATCCCTAAACCCTAAATGCTATCCCTATTCCTAAACCCTCAATGGGCTTGATACTATACCTTAAACCCTAATCCCTTATCCCTAAACCCTCCAACCCTATCCCTAATCCCTATACCCTTGACACTCTACTTTAACCCTAATCCCTAATCCCTCGACCCTCAACCCTATCCCTAAACCCTCAACCTTAAAACCTCAACTCTCAACACTCAATGTCATACCTTAATCCCTCAATCCTTAACTCTAATCCCTCAGCCCTAAACCCTATACCTAAACCTTTAACACTATAACTTAAACCCTAATCACTCAACCCTAAACACTAAACCCTAATCCCTCAACCCTCAACCCTAATCCTTCAACCCTCAACCCTAATGCCTCATCCCTAAACCCTAAATGCTATCCCTATTCCTAAACCCTCAACGGGATCAATACTATACCTTAAACCTTAATCCCTTATACCTAAACCCTCCAACCCTATCCCTAATCCCTATACCCTTGACACTCCACTTTAACCCTAATCCCTCGACCCTCAACCCTATCTCTAAACCCTCAACCCTCAACGTCAAACCCTAATCCCTCAACCCTTAACTCTAATCCCTCGACCCTAAACCCTATCCCTAAACCCTCAACACTATACCTTAAACCCTAATCCCTCAACCCTAAACCCTAAACTCCATCCCTAAACCTTAATCCCTCAACCCTTAACCCTAATCCATCAACCCTAAACCCTAATCCATAATCCCTAAACCCTAAACACTATCCCTATTCCTAAAGCCTCAACGGGCTCAATACTATACCTTAAACCCTAATCCCTTATCCCTAAATCCTAAACCCTATCCCTAAACCCTAAACCCTAATCCCTCAACCCTCAACCCTAATCCCTCATCCCTAAACCCTAAACGCTATCCCTATTCATAAACCCTCAATGGGCTCGATACTATACCTTAAACCCTAATCCCTTATCCCTAAACCCTCCAACCCTATCCCTAATCCCTATACCCTCGACACTCTACTTTAACCTTAATCACTCGACCCTCAACCCTATCCCTAAACCATCAACCCTCAAACCTCAACCCTCAACCCTCAACCCTCAACCCTCAACATCAAACCCTAATCCCTCAACCCTTAACTCTAATCCCTCAACCCTCAACCCTATCCCTAAACCCTCAACACCATACCTTAAACCCTAATCCCTCAACCCTAAACTCTAAACCGTATCCCTAAAACCTATTCCCTCAACCCTCAACCCTAATCCCTCGTCCCTAAACCCTAAACGTTATCCCTATTCCTAAACCCTCAATAGGCTTGATACTATACTTTAAACCCTAATCCCTTATCCCTAAACCCTCCAACCCTATCCCTAATCCCTATACCCTTGACACTCTACTTTAACCCTAATCCCTTGACCTTCAACCCTATCCCTAAACCTTCAACCCTAAAGCCTCAACCCTCAACCCTTAACGTCAAACCCTAATCCCTCAACCCTTAACTCTAATCCCTCATCCCTAAACCCTAATGCCTCAACCCTCAACCCTAATCCCTCATCCCTAAACCCTAAATGCTATCCCTATTCCTAAATCCTCAACCAACTTGATACTATACCTTAAACCCTAATGCCTTCTCCCTAAAACCTCCAACCCTATCCTTAATCCCTATACCCTTGACACTCTACTTGAACCCTAATCCCTCGACCCTCAAGCCTATCCCTAAACCCTCAACCTTTAAACCTCAGCGCTCAACCCTCAATGTCAAACTCTAATCCCTCGACCCTAAACCCTATCTCTAAACCCTCAACACTATACCTTAAACCCTAATCCCTCAACTCTAGACCCTAAACCCTAATCCATCAACCCTCAACCCTAATTCCTCAACCCTCAACCATGATCCCTCATCCCTAAACCCTAAACTCTATCCCTATTCCTAAACCCTCAGTGGGCTTGATACTATACCTTAAACCCTAATACCTTATCCCTAAACCTTCCAACCCTATCCCTAATCCCTATACCCTCAATCCTCAAACCTCAAACCTCAATCCTTAATGTCAAACCCTAATCCCTCAACCCCTAACTCTAATCCCTCAACCCTAAACCCTATCCCTAAACCCTCAACACTATACCTTAAACCCTAATCCCTCAACCCTCAACCCTAAACCCTATCCCTAAACCCTAATCCCTCAACCCTCAACCCTAATCCATCATCCCAGAACCCTAAATGCTATCCCTATTTCTAAAACCTCAACAGGCTTGATATTATACATTAAACCCTAATCCCTTATCCCTAAACCCTCTAACCCTATTCCTAATCCCTATACCCTTAACACTCTACTTTAACCCTAATCCCTTGACCCTCAACCCTATCCCTAAACCCTCAACCCTAAAACCTCAACCCTCAACCCTCAAAATCAAACCCTATTCCCTCAACCCTTAAATCTAATCCCTCAACCCTAAACCCTAAACCCTATCCCTAAAACCTAATCACTCAACCCTAAACCCTCAACCCTAAACCTTTAACCCTCAACCCTCAACCCTAATCCCTCATCCCTAAACCCTAAATGTTATCCCTATTCCTAAACCCTCAACTGGCTCGATACTATACCTTAAACCCTAATCCCTTATCCCTAAACCCTCCAAACCTATCCCTAATCCTTATACCCTCGACACTCTACTTTAACCCTAATCCCTTGACCCTCAACCCTATCCCTAAACCCTTAACCCTAAAACCTCAACCCTCAACCCTAATCCCTCAATCCTTAACTCTAATCCCTCAACCCTAAACCCTAACCCTAAATCCTCAACACTATACCTTAAACCCTAATCCCTTAACCATAAACCCTAAACCCTATCTCTCAACCCTAATCCCTCAACCCTCAACCCTAATCCCTCATCCCTAAATCCTAAACGCTATCCCTATTCCTAAACCCTCAATGGGATCAATACTATACCTTAAACCCTAAACCCTAATCCCTCAACCCTCAACCCTAATCCCTCATCCCTAAACCCTAAACACTATCCCTATTCCTAAACCCTCAATGCGATCAATAATATACATTAAACCCTAATCCCTTATCCCTAAACCCTCCAACCCTATCCCTAATCTCTATACCCTCGACACTCTACTTTAACCCTAATCCCTCGACCCTCAACCCTATCCCTAAACCCTTAACCCTCAAACCTTAACCCTCAACCCTCAACGTCAAACCCTAATCCCTCAACCCTTAACTCTAATCCCTCAACCCTAAACCCTCAACACTATACCTTAAACCCTAATCCCTAAACCATAAACCCTAAACCCTATCCCTAAACCTTAATCCCTCAACCTTGAACCCTAATCTGTCAACTCTCAACCGTAATCTCTAATCCCTAAACCCTAAATGCTATCCCTATTCCTAAACCCTCAATGGGCTCGATATTATACCTTTAACCCTAATCCCTTGTCCCTAAACCCTAAACCCTATCCCTAAACCCTAATCCCTCAACCCTCAATCCTAATCCCTCATCCCTAAACCCTAAACGCTATCCCTATTCCTAAACCCTCAACAGGTTCAATACTATACCTTAAACCCTAATCCATTATCCCTAAACCCTCCAACCCTATCCCTAATCCCTATACCCTTGACACTCTACTTTAACCCTGATCCCTTGACCCTCAACCCTATCGCTAAACCCTCAACCCTCAAACCTCAACCCTCAACCCTCAACCCTCAACCCTCAACGTCAAACCCTAATCCCTCAACCCTTAACTCTAATCTCTCAACCCTAAACCATATCCCTAAACCCTCAACACTATACCTTAAACCCTAATCACTCAACCCTAAACCGTAAACCCTATCCCTAAACCCTAATCCCTCAACCCTCAATCCCAATCCCTTGTCCTTAAACCCTAAATGTTATCCCTATTCCTAAACCCTCAATGGGCTTGATACTATACCTTAAACCCTAATCCCTTATCCCTAAACCCTATAACCCTATCCCTAATCCCTATACCCTCGACACTCTACTTTAACCCTAACCCCTCAACCCTCAACCCTATCCCTAAACCCTCAACCCTAAAACCTCAACCCTCAACCCTCAACGTCAAACCCTAATCCCTCAACCCTTAATTCTAATCCCTCAACCCTAAACCCTAATCCCTCTACCCTAAACCCTAATCCCTCATCTTTAAACCCTAAATGCTATCCCTATTCCTAAACCCTCAACGAGATCGATATTATACCTTAAACCCTAATCCCTTATCCCTAAAACCACCAACCCTATCCCTTATCCCTATACCCTCGACACTCTACTTTAACCCTAATCCCTTGACCCTCAAACCTCTCCCTAAACCCTCAACCTTAAAACCTCAACCCTCAACCCTCAACGTCAAACCCTAATCCCTCAACCCTTAACTCTAATCCCTCAACCCTAAACCCTATCTCTAAACCCTCAACACTATACCTTAAACCCTAATCCCTCAACCCTAAACCCTAAACCCTATCCCTAAACCCTAATCCCTGAACCCTGAACCCTAATCCATCACCCCTAAACCCTAAACACTATCCCTATTCCTATACCCTCAACAGGCTTGATATTATACCTTAAACCCTAATCCCTTATCCCTAAACCCTCCAACCCTATCCCTAATCCCTATACCCTCGACACTCTACTTTAACTCTAATCCCTCGACCCTTAACCCTATCCCTAAACCCTCAATCCTGAACCCTCAAACCTCAACTCTCAACCCTCAATGTCAAACCCTAATCGCTCAACCCTTAACTCTAATCCCTCAACCCTAAACCCTATCCCTAAATCCTCAACACTATACCTTAAACCCTAATCCATCAACCCTAAACCCTAAACGCTATCCCTAAACCCTAATCCCTCAACCCTCAACCCTAATCGATTAACCCTCAACCCTAAATGCTATCCCTATTCCTAAACCCTCAACAGGCTAGATACTATACCTTAAACCCTAATCCCTTATCTCTAAAGCCTCCAACCCTATCCCTAATCCCTATACCCTCAACACTCTACTTTAACCCTAATCCCTCGACCCTCAACCCTATCGCTAAACCCTCAACCTGAAAATGTCAACCCTCAACCCTCAACATCAAACCCTAATCCCTCAACCCTTAACTGTATTCGCTCAACCCTAAACCCTATTCCTAAACCCTCAACACTATACCTTAAACCCTAATCCCTCAACCCTAAACCCTAAACCCTATCCCTAAACCCTAATCCCTCAATCCTCAACCCTCAACCTTCAACCCTAATCCCTCATCCCTAAACCCTAAAAGCTATCCCTATTCCTGAACCCTCAATGGGCTTGATACTATACCTTAAACCCTAATCCCTTATCCCTAAACCCTCTAACCCTATCCCTAATCCCTATACCCTCGACATTCTACTTTAACCCTAATCCCTCGACCCTCAACCCTATCCATAAACCCTAAACCTTCAACCCTCAATGTCAAACCCTAATCCCTCTATCCTTAACTCTAAGCCCTCAACCCTAAACCCTATCTGTAAACCCTCAACAATATACCTTAAACCCTAATCCCTCAACCCTAAACCCTAAACCCTATCCCTAAACCTTAATCCCTCAAACCTCAACCCTAATCCATCAACCCTATTCCCTCAACCCTCAACCCTAATCCCTCATCCCTAAACCCTAAATGCTATCCCTATTCCTAAACCCTCAACGAGATCGATACTATACCTTAAACTCTAATGCCTTATCCCTAAACCCTCCAACCCTATCCCTAATCCCTATACCCTTGACACTCTACTTTAACCCTAGTCCCTCGACCCTCAACCCTATCCCTAAACCCTCAACCCTCAAACCTCAACCCTTAACCCTCAACGGCAAGCCCTAATCCCTCAACCCTTAAGTCTAATCCCTCAACCCTAAAACCTATCCCTAAACCCTCAACACTATACCTTAAACCCTAATCCCTCAATCCTAAACTCTAAACCCTATCCCTAAACTTTAATCCCTCAACCCTCAACCCTAATCCATCAACCCTCAACCCTAATCCGTAATCCCTAAACCCTAAATACTATCCCTATTCCTAAACCCTCAACGGGCTCGATATTATACCTTAAACCCTAATCCCTTATTCCTAAACCCTACAACCCTATCCCTAATCCCTATACCCTTGACACTCTATTTTAACCCTAATCCCTTGACCCTCAACACTATCCCTAAACCCTCAACCCTCGAACCTCAACCCTCAATCCTCAACATCAAACCGTAATCCCTCAACCCTTAACCCTAATCCCTCAACCCTAAACCCTATCCCTAAATCCTTTCTCATTTTCTTATATCTTTCCCCTCACCTCTCCATCTCTCACCTTTGTTTTCCCTCACCTCTCTACCTATCCATAAACCCTAAACCCCATCCATGAACCCTCTACTCTTGACACTATACGTTAAACCATAATCCCTTAACCCTCAGCCCTAAAGTTTCAACCCTCAATATTTAAACCTTCAACCCTAAACCCTATCCCTAATGCCTTTACCCATTCCTAAACCCTCAACCCTCAACACTATACCTTAAACCCTAATCCTTTATCCCTAAACCCTAAACCCTATCCCTCAACCCTTAACCCTTAAAACTTAAACCCTAAAACCTATCGCTAAACCCTCGACACTCAACATTATACCTTAAACCCCAATCCCTTAACCCTCAGCCCTAAAGCCTCAACCCTCAATCATTAAACCTTCAACCCTAAACCCTATCCCTAATCCCTCTACCATCGACACTCTACTTTAACCCTAATCCCTTGACCATCAACCCTATCCCTAAACCAAATCTACTTTAGATTTAATACTCTACTGTTGCATTGATTTAATACTCTACTATTAAAGCTTAGCATTCACACAAATGTAGACATGTTCATATTATAGAAGACTGCATTATATTAGACTATTAGAGATCCCTCAGAAAAATGTAATAACAAAACTGCTTTTCCTTATGCTAGCTTACAATTAAACCCATTCTTTTTGACACTCTTCTCTTAATAAAGTAAGAGTAATAAGAATAGAAGGAAGAGAATTTGATCTTACTAGTATGCATGGTTAGTTTACATTCCGTGACTTCATTTTTATTGAATAAAAAGGTTTATCTGATTTGAAAGATGGGGCATAGTTCACTGTCATGTGCTTTTCTAGATGATAGGGTCCATAATGTCCAGGGTTCTTCAAAGAAAGGCCTGTAACAGAATTAAGTTTTTGTTATACCAATCCTCCTAGTAAAGCTACAATTCAAATGCCTACTTTGAAAGTTGAAATAAATTAAATTAGACTTACAATTTTGATTTTCTTCCATTGCTTCAACAACATCATTGTTTTATTCATCAGAAACCAATTCAATTAGCAACTTGCTTCCCATTGGTTGACTTGAACTGTATCCTCTGTTAGAAGGACATTTTTTATCTGTATTAATGTTGGTATTCATAAGCTGAAGAGCATTGATATTTTTCACACACCCTATTCTTTGAAATATCTTAACCTTAAAATATGACTTGGATATGTACTTGAACATAACAAAATCTCCAATCTCCAGCCCATGATGATTCACAAAATTTTTCCAACCCTACCTAAATTCCAGTTTATTTATGGTACCCCCTAATTGCACATCGCACTCCTAACCACCTGGGCCTTGCAACACCATATATTTGTCTGTGTTGTCTATAAATTGTGAAACAAATGTAGGAGGAATGCGCTACCATAAACACATTACACAATTAGATTTTACAAGTTCTTAACAGTGTACATGAAATAAAAGAATGAAAAATAATGTATAGAGTTACTAGTTTTTTTGTAAAGTCTCCAAGCATAACTTTGAACAAGGAGGCATGCCCATTAAACCAATTCATTCAACAACTTCCTGCCCATGGGTTGACTTGAATTGCATACTCTATTAGAAGAAGGGTATCTTTTATCTGTATCAATGTTGGTATTCATAAGCTGAAGAACATTGATGTTTTTCACACACCTTGTTCTTTGAAATATCTTAACCTTAAAATATGACTTGGATATGTACTTGAACACAACAAAATCTCCAATCTCCAACCCATGATGATTCACAAAATTTTCATTGAATAAAAAGGTTTATCTGATTTGAAAGGTGGGGCAGAGTTCACTGTCATGTGCTTTTCTAGATGATAGGGTCCATAATGTCCAGGGTTCTTCAAAGAAAGGCCTATAACAAAATTAAGTTTTTGTTATACCAATCCTCCTGGTAAAGCTACAATTCAAATGCTTGCCTTTAAAGTTGAAATAAATTAAATTAGACTTACAATTTTGATTTTCTTCCATTGCTTCAGAAAACATCAATGTTTTCTTCATAAGAAGTCAATTCAATTAGCAACTTGTTGCCCATTGGTTGACTTGAACTGCATCCTTTGTTAGAAGAAGGGCATTTTTATCTATATCAATGTTGGTATTCATAAGCTGAAGAGCATTGATATTTTTCACACCCTGTTCTTTGAAATATCTTAACCTTAGAATATGACTTGGATATGTACTTGAACATAGCAAAATCTCCAATCTCTAGCCCATGATGATTCACAAAATTTTCCCAACCTTGCCTAAATTCCAGTTTATTTATGGTACCCCCTAATTGTACATCCCACTCCTGCCCACCTGGACCTTGCAACACCGTATGTTTGTCTGTGTTGTCTATAAACTGTGAAGCAAATGTAGGAGGAATGCGCTGCCATAAACACATTACACAATTAGATTTTACAAGTTCTTATTAGTGTACAGGAAATAAAAGAATGAAAAATAATGTATAGAGTTACCAATTTTTGTGTAAATTCTCCAAGCATAATTTTGAAGGAGGCATGCACCCATTAAACCAATTCATTCAGCAACTTGCTGCCCATTGGTTGACTTGAACTGCATACTTTGTTAGAAGAAGGGCATCTTTTATCTATATCAATGTTGGTATTCATAAGTTGAAGAGCATTGATGTTTTTCACACACCCTATTCTTTGAAATATCTTAACCTTAAAATATGACTTGGATATGTACTTGAACACAATAAAATCTCCAATCTCCAGCCCATGATGATTCACAAAATTTTCCCTACCCTGCCTAAATTCTAATTTATTTATGGTACCCCTTAATTGTACATCCCTAAACCCTAAACCCTAATCCCTTAACCCTAAACCCTAATCCCTAATCCCTAAACCATAAACCCTAATCCCTAATTATAATTTACGGTACCCTAATCTCTAAACCCTAAATCCTAATCCCTTATCCCTAAACCATAAACACTATCCCTAAATCCTCAACCCTTAACACTTAAACCTTAAATCCTAAACCCTATCCCTAATGCCTCCACCATAAACGCTATCCCTATTCCTAAACCCTCAACCCTCGACACTATACCTTAAACCCTAATCCTTTATCCCTAAACCCTAATCCCTATCCCTCAACCCTTAACCCTTAAAACTTGAACCCTAAAACCTATCCCTACACCTTCGACACTCGACACTATATCTTAAACCCTAATCCCTTAACCCTCATCCCTAAAGCCTCAACCCTAAATCCTTAAACCTTCAACCCTAAACCCTATCCCTAATCCCTCTACCCTTGACACTCTACTTTAACCCTAATCCCTTGACCACCAACCCTATTCTTAAACCCTCAACCCTCAACCCTTAACCCTCAACTCTCAACATTAAACCCTATCCCTAAAACCTCAATCCTCAACACTATACCTTAAACTCTAATCCCTATCCCTCAACCCTCAACCCTTAAAACTTAAACCTATCCCTACACCCTCAACACTCAACACTATTTCTTAAGCCTTAAACCCTCATCCCTAAAGCCTCAACCCTCAATCCTTAAACCTTCAACCCTAAACCCTATCCCTAATCCCTCTACTCTCGACAATCTAACCCTAATCCCCTGACCATCAACCCTATCCCTAAACCCTCAACCCTCAACTCTCAACATTAAACCCTAATCTGTCAACCCTAACCCCTAATCCATCAACCCTAAACCCTATCCCTAAACCCTCAACCCTCAACACTATACCTTAAACCCTAATCTATCAACCCTAAAACCTAATCCCTCAACCGTCAACCCTAAACCCTATCACTAAACCCTCAACCCTCAACACTATACCTTAAACCCTAATCCCTCAACCCTCAACCCTAATCCATCATCCCTAAACCCTAAACACTATCCCTATTCCTAAACCCTCAACCCTTGACACTATACCTTAAACCCTAATCCCTTATCCCTAAACCCTAAACCCTATCCCTCAACCCTTAACCCTTAAAACTTAAACCCTAAAACCTATCCCTAAACCCTCGAGGCTTAACACTATATCTTAAACCCCAATCCCTTAACCCTCAGCCCTAAAGCCTCAACCCTTAATCGTTAAACCTTCAATGCTAAACCCTATCCCTAATCCCTCTACCCTCAACACTCTACTTTAACCCTAATCCCTTGACCATCAACCCTATCCCTAAACCCTAAACCCTCAACCCTTAACTCTCAACTTTAAACCCTAATCCATCAGCCCTAAACCCTATTCCTAAACCCTCAACCCTCAACACTATTCCTTAAACCCTAATCCATCAACCCTAAACCCTAATCCCTCAACCCTAAATCCTATCCCTAAACCCTCAACCCTCAACACTATTCCTTATACCATAATCCCTCAACTCTAAACCCTAATCCCTCAAGCCCAAAACCTAAACCATATCCCTAAACACTCAACCCTCAACACTATACCTTAAACCTTAATCCCTCAACCCTCAACCCTAATCCCTCATCCCTAAACCCTAAATGCTATCCCTATTCCTAAACCCTCAATCCAAGACACTATACCTTAAACCCTAATCCCTTACCCCTAAACCTTAAACCCTATCCCTCAACCCTTAACCCTTAACCCTTAAACCCTAAAAACCAGCCCTAAACCCTCAACCCTATACCCTCAACCATATACTTAAGCCCTAATCCCTTAATCATCAACCCTATACCTTAAACCCTGAAGCCTACACCCACAAACCCTCATCCCTAGACCATATAACCTCACCCTTATATCCTAAACCCCAAATATTGTGCCTCAACCCTATACTTAAATTAAACCTAAACCATACGTGCTCTCAACCCAAGTCACCCTATACCTTATATACCCTCAATCCATATCATAAACCCTAAACCCAATATCCTAAACCCTAATCCCCGCACCTTACACACTTAATCTTATACACTCAACAACATGAATATTAACCCTCAACTGTAACCCTCAACCCTCTAATCTCTACTCTCTACCCTCTACCTATTACTTAATCCCTAATCCCTCAAGCCTCAACCCTCAAAACTATACAGGCTCAGGTCCTTATATACCTTAAACCTAAAACACTTACATACATACATACATATATGCATACATTCAAACATATATACATACATACATACATGCATACATACATGTACACACATAAAAGCATGCATACATGTACATACATACAAGCATGCATATATGTACATACATACAAGCATGCATGCATACCTACAAGCATACATATATACATCCATGAAACATACTTATGAAACTTGAACATAAATCATTCAAAAGAAGACATAACGCGAGCGCGTTATAACGCGCTCACGTTATGTCAAACTAGGAAAACACTGGCAAACATGCAAAAAAGGAAAAAAACACAATATAACGTGAGCACGTTATATTGTGTTTTTGGAATCCCAAGCCTTAGGCTTGGGATTTTCTTTGGATTTCCAACCCAAAGGCTTGGAGTGCCTTTTCAACATCCATAGACGTGTTTTTGCAAATTCTACAAGATTTCACATAATTTTGTTCGTGCTAACCCTAAGATTTGTACGTGTTTCAAGGTCAAACAAATCGAACACCTGGGTAATCTTAGGCTTTCTCTTAGCTATTTAACGATGTAATTTTTTTCACATTTTGACAATGTTAAGCCTTTCATCTTTCATTTCTTTTGTTTGTGTGTCTGTTTTTGGGCAAAAACCAATGTTTGGTCTTTTTTTATTGTAAATTAACCATTCATTGAAATTTCAAAAAAATTACATATTTAGAAACTAGACTCCATTCTACACATATTCAAAAAAATAATTTTCAATTAGTTTTCAAAATTTATAGGGGTAGCACGGCCAAAATTCTATTTTTTAGGATGTGTCCACTTTGAAAATTAGTAAAAAATCAAATATTCATCAAAAAATTATTAGAAAAATCGAGCATAAACTAAATGTTGTTAGCTAATTTCTTACTGAAGCAATTTTAAAAATACCAAAAAAAAGTTAACCTTTTGAGAGAGCCACAAAACATGCTATGTTATGTTTTTTGACAGAAACAACACCAATTTATGTGGCTCCCTCTTTTGAACCCCTTAATCTATACAATTTTTTTAAAAAAATAGTATTTTAGAAAGTAGACTCGGAGCACTACGAACATTGTTTTGGTTGCATCTCCAAATTTTGAGTGTAACTATGCTCAATTTCTCATCCAAGGCCAGCATTTCCTGATTTCAAAAAAAAAGTGGCCACTTAAGACCCCTTTTTGGCCCCCCATCTTCTTGCACTTACCCTAGAATTATAGAATGGTATAATGAAAGAATGATAGAATAATATATTTCTAGAATAATAGAATGATATAATTATAGTATAATAGAATTATAGAATGATACAATGTAAGAATGATGTCAGCCATGTTATGATCTAACAACAGGATGCAAACCTATCATAAAAAGCATGATCCTCATATCCACTTTTGGGTGTAAAGCGAGTTGTTCTCACTATACAATTTCTGAAAAGTGACTCTTCTTGTCTACCACTAGGTTTAGTGTTCATGACAGATTGCTTATTAGCTATCTCCTCACTTAGTGTGTTTGCTTTTCCTGTACCTTTGCTAGGTGTCATTTTTTTATGTTCGGATCTCAAAACTAAATCTATAGCTTTGAGGTCAAAGTTTAGATCTATTGACTATAAAGATAGGGTTCTGCCTCAATGTGAGACATTCATAATTTGGAGATCTTAGGTCCTTGGAGAGCCAATTCAGGAGTATGCTCTTGCTTTGCACTTTGTACAATCTGAGTAATCAAAAACTGACTTTGATATTATAATCCATATCGGTTATAATATTGATCACCTTTTGTAATCATTTCCCTTTCATGAATATGAATATGAAATTCACTAGAAAATAATGGATGGTGTTGGTCTCAAGTACTCAATTATATTAACATGCCCTTTGGGTGTTGAAGGTGTTTTGTAAATGGGCATTTTGCAACTCAATGTTCATGGAGGTCTTTCAATAATTCAAAATAGCATAGGAAGAAGAATGCAACTTGGTGGCATGAGGTATAGCTTCATCATTATTAGGTTGATCCAAACTTGGTTCATAAGGTGTCCCCCTCCTCTCATCCACTTGGAAGATAGTCTACGTCATTCTCCTCTAGCTCTATAGACAAGGATATGGGTGAGTATTTGATGCCGGAGTATCTAGGTCCACGATCAATCAACAGATCAACCAAAAACATTTCAGGTTTTTAGTTTCAATTTGTGCTTTGTCTTCTTTTGTGTTGGTTTTGGTCTTTTTCTTCAGGAGGTAGTTTCATATTAATTTGGCCAAGTTAAGAGCATCACCATGTAGAAGAGATTATTGGGTATCTCCAGTTCCATTTTGGTGAAGTTTGGGTGAAAAATGGTTAAGTTAGAGCCAGTCGACGAATTCTCTAGTTCACGAGCTACTTAGTTTGCCAATTCAACAATTTGCCGACAACCTAGTTTTTTGATGAGAAATTTTTTCGACAAGCCGTAAGGACAAGTTCACATTTTCAATGTTTGTCCAAGGGAAGCCTTAGTCAGCAAAATCTCTAGTTCAAAAACTGCTCAGTTCGCCAACAGTTTAGTTTGCCAATGGGAAATTTCTTCGACCAAGTCTTAAAGGGAAGTTTGAATTGTTCATGTTGTCAGTTCCTTAGTTAGCCAATGGGAACTTTTTCTGATTGCATGTTAGTGAGTTTTGAATGAAGTTTCTTTTGTTGTCGGTGAAGTTGACAGTTTGAGAACTCCATTAGCAAAATCATTAGTTCGCGAACCCTTAGGTTCACTGATGACTCACTTTGCTGATAAAGTTTTGAGGGTTGGATTCAAAGTTTCCTTAGTTCATGGAAAGATGAAATCACCAATAGAAGGAAAGTGTTAAGTCTTAGCCAATTCACAAGTTCTAAAAGTTACCGATTCACCGACAAGCATATGAATAGAGCTTTTGAGGAGAGGTCAAAGAGTTCGTAAAAGACAAGTTTCACTAATAAAAGAGGTCGATGTCTTGAGACTTTGTATCGAAATTTTTTTAAGTTTGCAAACTAGTTCGTGGTTTTAAAAATTTGCTGATAAGTCGATAAAAGGTTCAGAAAAGGTCAATTTGCTGATAAAGGGCTTGGTGGCTAAAGACATTGTATTGACACACATTTTAGTTTGTGAAATAAATTTTTTTTTGATAAAAGGAGCTTGGTGGCTAAAAGCTTGTACTGGAAAACATGTTAGTTTGCAAAGTATCTAATTTGACAATAGCTTGGGAGGGTGAACTTTTAAGTTTGCGAAGGACTAGATTTGTCGATAACCCCTCCTATTGATGTGTCAGGGAATATTAAGTTTGTGAAGTACTTCTTTTGTCGATAACTTCTTCATAGTGGTGAGTTGGGGAATGTCTGAGTTTCAAAACCTAAAGAAATGCTAATAAAGAGGGTTTTGAGGAAGAACTCAGTGGTTCATGGAAATGGCATTTTACCAATGGACTTTTACAAAGATCAAGTGTGTATCAACTACTGAATAATACATTGGTGATTGTTATACACCAATGAGGATATTTAGGTGATTATATAGTTCTATAACTATTCAATTGCTTGGCGGTTCAACTTCTGTTCAAGTATCTCATTCAATTTATTAATGAATGGTGGTGGTTCAACTTTTTTTGGGATGAGTGTACCATAAATACATTCATTTGGTTTGGATTGGGGGTTCTACGGCAGATGGATTGAGACACCTTGGTGAGGGTTCATTGCTACTCAAGGAGAGGGCTTGATAGTGTTGAAGTGGAATAGGAGTAGACTGTCAAAAGAAATGACATAAATTGAGAGGAGATTGCAAGGAGTGAAGGGTTGCTGGAGATGAGCCAGATGATGGGAAACATTCTTGAAGGGGAAGCATCAATCTTGGAGAAGAAGAAACCAGATAAAATTTTATAGATTTGTATTTCTCATAAATGTATGATGTTGATCTCGATTGAGAGTTGAATAAATTCAAATGGAAGTTGTGTTGTTTTTGAACTTGTGTTTCTATTGTGTGTTATCGGCTACATGAATGGGCAGTTTGGTAAGACCCCCTGATCATGACTGCATCAAGTGGTATCAGAGTAGGTTTGCTCATTGGGATGTGTTGAAGTAGAGATTGTGAAAAAAAGGTGTTTGCATAGAAGGAATTTAAAAGCCGGAGAAAGGGCTCATTGAAGAGAAAAGAAAAGAGAAGTAGAAAAGGAAACACTCATTGAGAAAGATAAAAGAGGTGTTTATATTGTTTCTGGGTAAAAATGTAATTGAAAAAAAATTTAGAAGATGTTATAGCCTTGAGAGTTGGGAGGTGTCTTGAGAAAACCCTAAGTGACTTGTTGTAGAAGAGGAGATTCTGTAATTGCAGAGAGCTAGATGCTCTGAGAATTTTTTTGCAGGTGAGAAGAGGCCTATAACTACAGAGGACTAGAGTCCTAGAGAATTTTGTTGCAGGTGTGAGAAGGAGCATGTAACTATAGAGGGTAGAGAAGGAGGCATAAGAAACCAAAAAGGTATGTTTTGTTTGATTAAGGATAGAGAAATATTTTGTTGCAGGTAAAGTTTTGTGACTACAGAGGGTTAATACCCTAGAGATTGTAGAACTTGTTACAAGTGGGATCTTGTAACTGAAGTAGTAGAGAAGATGTCTTCGAAAAGAAGGACTAGAAGGGTCATGAAGAGACATGTCAGAATTTTGTTTGTGGAAGAGTGAGCAGAAAGAAGGTTTGTTGACTTTGTATCTAAAGAGTTAAGAAAATCCAGTCCAGAGTGATTGCATTGGAAATTGAGCAAGGGAGAGGAAACATGGTAGATGAGAGAAGATATGGGGAAGAATGTCATGAAATTGACATATTAGAAAAGGATAAAGAAAATAATGTTGTTGAATGGAAAGAAGAAAGGATAGATTTCTATCTCGAGGAAGGAGAAGATTTGGAAGAAGGTGATGAGGTAGAAGAGTTCAGTGGAAAGGAAATCCTCCTAGAAAAGGGTGTTGAAAGAAGAAATGATGAACTGATTTTAAAATCAACTATTAATTTCTTGAAGGATATAGTTGAAGAAGGAGATCAGGCTATAAGATCTCTTAAGGCATTAGATAAAACTTTGTTTAAGTTGGAAGCACCAAGGGCTGCACAGAATGAAGTTGTTGTAGATAGGAGATATTGTGAAGTCAAATGTGTAATGCCCACCAAAGGAAATATCATTAAATAACAATCAATTATTAATTTTGTCAGAAATAATGAAAATATAGTATGATGATAGGAGAATATTCACTTGTTCTAACTCAATAAAATACAAATTTTGATTAAACATGAGTTTAATATCATGCATCAAAAATAGTAATTTTTATAGATATAAACATCCCTCATGCATTTTCAATCAATTACAATAAGAATCATGTGATCATCCTTTAGCACAGTGGAAAACTTTTTTCTTTGCTCCAGTAATATTCTTAGTTAACAGACCTGTATCTGCACAACTAAATGTAAACATTAGTTTCGCAAGGTCAATATTAACTCATTTGATATCATTGTACAAAATAATGAGACTAAGGCCCTAAGGGGTTGACCTAATGTATCAGGGGCTCATAATGGCCTTGCCTATGTACATGTAGTGCAGAGACTTTGTAGTTCAGAGACTTGATCATGCAATCACAAGATGGTTTCATACCATTCAATATTAGAGTCAACATATGTAATAGTAGCTCTATACTCTTAATTTCAGCAATTAGCACTACTAAACATTTTTACCAGGAAAACAATATTAATCTAACTTATGATATTAACTGCTATAAGAATCTCTTGACAAACCAGATTAATTGGATCTAGCTACATTACCCCATTTCTTACAAGGAGGAAGTAAAAGTCTATAGCTTTTCCATACTTAACTTTTTAAATGATCTCTCTAAAGATAACAAGTTAACATTTTGGCAAGCATGCCATGCATTATCAAATTGAAGATACAAATATGGTACTTTTTACGTCTACGACTATACAACAATATAAGATATTTTCAATGAGACAAACCAATAATATTAATAACTTCTAACTACCAACCAAGATCAAAAACAACAACTTTCAAATTAGTATCTTACAAATATTACACTTATCTAGGAATGATTTACTAAAACAAGGTAGCTTAGATAGCCTTATTCAACTTTTTAGAATGAAACCTATTATTTTGTTAGAAATTTACTAGTATAAGAAATAATATTTACTTCACCTAGTTTAGTTAACCATACTTCTTTAACAAAGAAATCCCTTTCAATTAGGTGTACTAATTCTCATATGGTACTTATGAACTATGACAAACAAAAGAATGAAATAAGAGGACTATTAGCTTCTACCTTATTCTTACCTAAGGAAGATTTAATTAACCTTCAAAGATTTACAACTCACTTATGAAATATCCCTACAACAAGAGATCAACCCGCACTAGACTTGGATGGTTTCTGAAACACAAATTATTCATTAACCTTTATGAGTTGACTAGCTGTTGTAAAAATGGAATCTAACATTCTCTCAAGAAGGGAATTCAACATTGAACTGCTTGTGTGATGCCTCCTAATAGACTGTGACCCTTCAACCAAATTTAATATTTTCTGCAAGACAAAGACTAGCAATTTCCAATCAATATGTGGCAGCTACTCCCATAACCTGCAAATACACTCACCTTATCTTATACTATTCAAATCCACTACTGGTAGATTCCTTGACTGTCACTCAAGAATACAATGAACCAAAGGTAAATGCAGATTTAATAAAGGTTTGAGTGCACATGTGACAATTTTAGGTAGGAGATAATCTCTTTGCTATTAATAGAACAAGAGGTGGGTGGCCAGCATGATATGATTTTGGGCATGATTTGGGATAGGGAGGCTAGCCCCTTCTATGTTATTTATTGAATGCAATAAAGGTTTTCACCTCCATTACTAGCTGAAAGAGTCAATAGTTATGTAGAGATATTAGTATTTGATATTGAAAGGTGGTGGCTACCTCAAACAATTACTGTAGACAATTTATGGTTTGGATTATCTTCTTCACATCTTTAGAAATATAGGGTGCAATGGTATTGCCAACAATATTTTCAAATTCATTCATAAGAAAACACAAATATTGTTGAAAACAACAGCTACAACCAAATAGTTGGAACTATACCCCAATACCTACAAATCATTTGAACCCACAAGTCAAGTCTCAAATTTGCATCTGAATGGATTCCTTCTACACGTCTTCAATTTGCAAATAATTAGAGCAGCCAGCTCAGGGTCAAAGGAAAACCATATTAATTGCTGCGAATGAGTCTAATAATGGAGCATCTAGCAGAGTAAAGTCACACCCAGCTCTATTAGTAGAGTATGACTAAGGGTGGCCAGATTTGTATTGAGATAAATGGCCCCCAAGTTAACATGATTAGCAAATCACGATTCTGCACATGGGTAGTAGAAGTGACCAGTCATGAGAGGCTACCACATCATCTCATTGAGATAGAAAATCTCTTCAACTCCACAATGGCCTGAAGGCTGCAACATAAACTATATTTAACTTCATTAATGACTGAGATTCAATAGAGAATAACACGACCAGGAATACAAGGCAATATACTGCATTAAACCTTTATAATGTAACACATCCCCTTTCTCCCCCTAAGAAAGGTGAATGCAAACTCAAGTAAAAGAAACACTAAGGCAAGTAGTTCATCAGGGTAAATGGTACACGACTGCTGTGAAAGACAAGTAATTTTCCTTCATTTTGCAATAACAATCTACCTTAATCATAATATAGTATGCCACATACATATTAGCAAAGTTGAACTATAAAAAGGCACTCCATGAAGCTGAAATCATTAATATTGCATTGAAAATGGATAACTTCAACATTATTGATATCAATCTCTACAGACATGCTGAAAATCTAACACTCATATTGAACTTAGCAAACTGAATTGCAAACTTACAACCGCACAGTTCTACAAACTAGGAAACTGAAGCAACTACTAAGAGACAAATCATGCCAAAATCCAGTGATTGGAAATATAATCCAAACCCAAAATTGAAGCACACTAGAAAACTCAAACACACAGCTCATTGTCGAGCGTCCTCCTTGCCTCAAATTAATCCATGAAAACCTGTAAAAATCTAATTCAAGTTGAAATATTTCCCTTCTCCATATCCCCTCCTTCACTCATTTCTTCCTCTTTTAAAATTGAACAACATGACTTTTCATATGCCAAAAAATGACCACTTCTTATGAGCACTTCTTGGCCCAATATAGAAATTAAAGAAAAATTTATAAAACATGTAAATAAGCAAGCACATAAAGATAATACATAACTTCTTTTTCTGTACAATATTAAATTATCCAAATAATTATTTTGAAATGAAACATCACAATTAATAAACAAGGTTAGGTGCCCTTACATTCTTCCCCCTAGAAATGGACTTCCTCTTGGAAGTCATCAAGAGAAATAAATATTTCCTAATTGCACAATGGCATTGCTCTGTTCCAATCTTTTATAGATTCATTTATTGAAGGAATCCTTTCGCTCTTCAATACTAATCTTCATATCACAAGAAACAAATTTAGTCTATAAATTTTCGTACACAAAATTATATCAACCCAGATTAGCTCATCGCCCAACCATAGGTTTCGAGGTTAATCGAATCCACCCTTGAGCATTAAAAAAACATTTTCTTGATGTTCAACAGAAATAATTCCGTATTCAAGAATATAATTCATAGATCTATTTTACTTTCTTTCTCAATAAAACAACAATAACTCCCATAAACAACAATCTCACACAATAGATCTCCCATTTAAACAATAACTCCCATTGACAACAACTCCTAGAACTCCCATGAAACAAATAATCTCCTAGAACTCCCAAATAATAATAATCTCCCAGAACTCCCAGAAAATAATATCTCTCGTTAATCAACTCCCAAAAACATATATTAATCAATCCACATTTCATCAACTCCCAACAACTGCTTCCAACACAACAACAACACCAAACACCATAAGAATACCCAAATAGATATACAACAATCTTTCCCAAAATTCTATATTAACACAAACAATAAGAGAATAGATTTCTACCAATATTCACTTGCATACATTCATCTTAATCATAAAGTTCACAGAAATACATTTGATTTTCTTACCTTGGCTGTCCAAGTTATGCTCAGCCCATAAAACTTTTCCAAATATCTTTCTTTCTTCCTCCAGTAACTCACAACAATCTCATTATTCCAAAAAATTTTAGTTATACCATTCTATAATATCATCATTACTTATCCTAGAAGCATATGTATATCATCTAAATATTACTGAGAATCAAATTCATTGCAACATATTCTTTTATAACAACTCTTAACATTTAAACAACACATATATCAGTTCTATACATCATGTATACTTTCAATGGGATTGGGATGATTAGTGCCAAATAGAACCATAATGCCATAGAATAGATCTTACACAATTTCACATTAAACATTTCCCAGGCCATCTACTCCCCTATACAACCTACCAGGGACCTCTCTTGGGTATGACAATCTACACAATTCTCATTACTTCACACAAGCCAACAATAATAAACACTGATAAAGCCTCAAAATAAAGAAGTTTCCAATGAGTAAAAATTTCAAATAAAATCAATAAATATAACTTTATATAAACAAATTAGAAAGCAAAAAACAACAGTTCAATTCAAAACCAAAAACCTTAATAAAGTAGTCCTTGAGGCAAAAGGACAATTTTGTAATTTCAATCAACCAAATATCTTAAAGAAATCTTCAAAACTGCTGGCTCAATAAAAATAAAGGAGAAAATAATAAAATAAAAATTTCAAAATTTTTCAAAAGACTTTACATCACAATTCACCACATGACTTCAAATGAGCCACCTAAGGGGAGGAGGGGAATGTGGTGATCTCAAACCACATGGAGCTCCAAAATAGATTATCATAACATAATGCTCATAATAACTAACATTATTCTTTCCAATAAAATTTGTAGCTAAAATAATCACAATTTAGAAAACTCCCTTTACCAATATAACTCCCATATCACAAACTCCCATAACTCCATTCCATCAACCAATCCCCCATCACAAAACCAACACCAACATCATGAATTTCCCTAAAAGGGGCATAGGTTTCTATAACTCCCTTAACATCGTTGTAACATACACAATAGCTCCCATAAAATAGTAACTCCCATAACACAACAATATCTCCATACTAACAAGAATATCTCCCATAAGAAAATAACTCCCATAACAAAACTCCCATAAACAATTATCTAAACAAGATTTGTTTCAGAAGCATTAACACATATCTAACAGTATGAATCTTTTCAAAATAATTTTCTATAGCATATGATATCCATCAGTACAGAATACAGATAAAATATTTACTTGCTCAAGAACAATAAACAGTATACAATCATTAAACAAACATTTTATTTCCAAAATCAATCACAAACCGTCCAGTAAGAAAATAAGAGAAAGAGATCCTCTCACGGGGTTTAAGATTTTTGTAGCTCCCTTACACAATAGAAGCTCTCATGAGCACAAAACTCCCTTTAAACAACATTCTCCACAAAAGAACTCCCATTAAAAAATAGCTCCCTTGAAACATCAACTCCCATATCAAAACAAAAACTCCCATAAAATAGGAACTCCCATAATACACAACTCCCAAAATCCACACTTTTCAATCCTCATCTCACCAACACCCATTCACCTTTTCAATCAACATCATCAATCACATCAACAACACCAAACTCCATACATTTGCCCCAAAAAGGCATCCACAAAATTTCCCTCATTTAAATGTTTTCAACATTTAAACATCAAAAATTCATAAAACATTGATTAACACTTATACAATCATCTCAAACAACCATTCATATAGAAACAGAAATAACATTAAATTTTATACCTTGGTTGTCCATGTTAGGATCAACCCACAAGACTTTCAACCACATTATCTTCCATCTCCATTTCCTTCTTCAAACTCCAACAATCGAACAAGCTTAGAGAAACCTCCAATTCTAGAAAGATTTGGTTATAGAAGAAACTATAGCTCTTTCTTTTTAGAGATAATATGATAAATGACTCACTTTCCCCTTTTCAAAAAAGAAATAATTAATAAAACAAATAATTGAGCCTTGTAGGTTTGTTTCCATCTTTTAAAAATCTGAGCCACTCTACCTGCAATACATTTTTATCAAATATTAGTGCATTTAAAATATCTTATAGCTGAAGCCATCTTAATCACTGACTAATCATTTCATTAATCTACAATCATATTCTTTTTATGAAATTCAAACATAAATCATCCATACTTTACACCAGTAATATGGGTTTAATGTTACTAATATTTTTACCCCAAAGCTCCCAAGTGTTGCAACCTGGTGCTCTAATACCTATGTAATGCCCACCCAAGAAAATATTAGTAAATAACAATAAATTATTAATTTTATAAAAAATAATGAAAATATAGTACGATGATAAGAGAATATTCACTTGTTCTAACTTAATAAAATACAAATTTTGATTAAACATAAGTTTAATATCATGCATCAAAAATAGTAATTTTTATAGATATAAACATCCCTCGTGCAATTTCAATCAATTACAATAAGAATCATGTGATCATCCTTTAGCACAATGGAAAAATATTTTCTTTGCTCCAGTAATCTGCTTAGTTAACAGACCTATATCTACACAACTAAATGTAAACATTAGTTTTACAAGGTCAATATTAACTCATTTGATATCATTGTACAAAATAATGTGACTAAGGCCTTAAGGGGCCAACCTAATGTCTCGGGGGCTCATAATGGCCTTGCCTACATATGCGTAGCGCAGAGACTTCGTAGTTAGGAGACTTGATCATGCAATCATAGGACGGTTTCATACCATTCAATACTAGAGTCAACATATGTAATAGTATCTCTATACTCTTCATTTCATCATTTAGCACTACTAAACATTTTTACCAGGAAAACAATATTAATCTAACTTATGATATTAACTGCTATAATAATCTCTTGACAAACCAGATTAATTGGACCTAGCTACATTACCCCATTTCTCACAAGGAGGAAGTAAAAGTCTATAGATTTTCCATAATTAACTTTTTAAATAATCTATCTAAAGATAACAAGTTAACATTTTGGTCGAGCCTGCCATGCATTATCAAATTGAAGATACAAATATGGTACTTTTTACATCTACGACTATACAACAATATAAGATATTTTCAATGAGACAAACCAATAATATTAATAACTTCTAACTACCAACTAGGATAAAAAATAACTTTCAAATTAGTATCTTACAAAGATTACACTTATCTAAGAATGATTTACTAAAACAAGGTAGCTTAGATAGCCTTATTCAATTTTTAAGAATGAAACCCATTATTTTGTTAGCATTTTACTAGTATAAGAAACAATACTTACTTTGCCTAGTTTAGTTAACCATACTTCTTTAACAAAGAAATCTCTGTCAATTAGGTGTACTAATTCTCATATGGTACTTATGAACTATGACAAACAAAAGAATGAAATAAAAGGACTATTAGCATCTACCTCATTCTTACCTAAGGAAGATTTATTTAACCTTCAAATATTTACAACTCACTTATGAAATATCCCTACAACAACAAAAGATCAACCTTCACTAGACTTGGATGGTTTCTGAAACACAAATTATTCATTAACCTTTATGAGTCGACTAGTTGTTTGTAAAAATGGAATCTAGCATTCTCTCAAGAAGGGAATTCAACATTGAACTGCTTGTGTGATGTCTCCTAATAGACTGTGACTTCCCTTCAACTAAATTTAATATTTTCTGCAAGCCAAAGACTAGCAATTTCCAATCAATACGTGGCAGCTACTCTCATAACTTGCAAATACACTCACCTTATCTTATACTATTCAACTCCACTGCTGGCAAATTCCTTGACTGTCACTCAGGAATACAATGAACCAAAGGTAAATGCAAATTTAATAAAGGTTTGAGTGCACAGGTGGTGATTTTAGGCAGGAGATAATCTCTTTGCTATTAACAGAACAAGAGGTGGGCAGCCAACATGATATGATTTTGGGCACGATTTGGCATAGGGAGGATACCCCCTTCTATGTTATTTATAGAATGCAATAAAGGCTTTCACCTCCACTACTAGTTGAAAGAGGCAATAGTTACACAAAGATATTAGTATTTGATATTGAAAGGTGGCAGCTACCTCAAACATTTATTGCAGGTAATTTATGCTTTGGATTATCTTCTTCACACCTTCAAAAATACAGGGTGCAATGGTATTACGAACAAGCTTCTCAAATTCATTCATAAGAAACTCAAATATTGTTGAAAATAATAGATACAACCAAATAGTTGGAACTATACCCCAATACCTACAAATCATTTGAACCCACAAGTCAAGTCTCAAATTTGCATTTGAATGGATTCCTTCTACACATCTTCAATCTGCAAACAATTAAAGCATCCAGCTCAGGGTCAAAGTAAAACCATATTAATTGTTGCAAATGAGTCTAGTAATGGAGTGGCTAGCAGAGTAAAGTCACACCCAGCTCTATCAGCAGAGTATGACTAAGGGCAGCTAGATTTGTATTGAGATAAATGGCACCCAAGTTAAGATGATTAGCAAATCATGATTCTACACATGGGTAGTAGAAGCGGCCAGTCATGAGAGGCTACCACATCATCTCATCGAGATAGAAAATCTCTTCAACTCCACAATGGCTTGAAGGCTGCAATAGAAACTATATTTAACTTCATTAATGACTAAGATTCAATAGAGAATAACATGACTAGGAATAGAAGGCAATATTCTGCATTAAACCTTTATAATGCAACATAGCCCCTTTCGCCCCCTAAGAAAGGTTGATGCAAACTTAAGTAAAAGAAACACTAAGGCAAGTAGTTCATCGGGGTAAATGGTGTGGTTGCTGTGAAAGACAAGTAATTTTCCTTAATTTTGCAATAGCAATCTACCTTAATCATAATATAGTACGCCATATACATATTAGCAACTGAACTATAAAAAGGCACTCCATGAAGCTGAAATCACTAATATTGCATTGAAAATGGATAACTTCAACATTATTGATATCAACCTCTACACACATGTTCAAGATCTAACACTCATATTGAACTTAGCAAACTGAATTGCAAACCTACAACCACACAGTTCTACAAACTAGGAAACTGAAGCAACTACTGAGAGACAAATCATACCAAAATCTAGTGACTGGAAATATGATCCACACCCAAAATTGAAGCACACTAGAAAACTCAAACATACAGCTCACTGTCGAGTGTCCTCCTTGCCTCAAATTAATCCATGAAAACCTGTAAAAATCTAATGCATGTCTAAAATATTTCCCTTCTCTGTATCCCCCCCTTCACTCATTTCTTCCTCTTTTAAAATAGAACAACATGACTTTACACATGCCAAGAAACGACCACTTCTTGGCCCAAAATAGAAATTAAAGAAAATTTTATAAAACATGTAAATAAGAAAGCACATAAAGATAATACATAACTTCTTTTTCTGTACAATATTACATTATCCAAATAATTATTTTGAAATGAAACATCACAATTAATAAACAGGGTTAGGTGCCCTTACAAAATGCCAGGTAAATGACAAGGAAAAAGAGGACAATGTATTGGTGGTCGAAGAGAGGCGAAATGGATGAAATTGAAATCCATGTTTTGTCTAACATTGATTTGTTGGTAGGTGACCTTGAAGAAAGAGAAAGAAATCTTCATGAGGAAGAACAATGAAAAAGATAACAAGACCATAAAGATGATTAACAAAGCCACAAAATAATAGGTTGTAGAAAGAGGAAAGAGTAAAGGATCTGATTTGGAGAATGCATAACTTACAATGGAGGTGGATGAAGTGAAAGAGAAAATAGTTGAGGAGGATTTTAATTTTTGTGCTCAGTTGTATGTTGATTTGTTTGCAGATAGTGAAATAGATGGAGTAAGAAGAGAGGTCATTGAAGGTCCTATTTTTGATGAAGAACTAGATGAAGAGGAAGAAGATATCCTATTGAAGGAGGAGATAAAAAAAATATATAGCCTATTTGAAAGGAAAATGACAAATGAATATGATAAAGTGATGGAGAAGATGCAGATGGGAGAAGATGAATCACATGATTATGCTAACACCATTTTGTTTGCAGGTATTAAGAAAGATGCAGGAAAAGGTCATATATGTAACATTGAAAGAGTGATCCTCATGCAAGAGAATGAAGAAGGAAAGAATGCAAGTATCACAAAAGCATGTCTTATCAGAGGCATAAAGATGAAGATAATAGAGAATGAGCATAGAAGGATTGTTGCAGTAGTAGATGAACAAAAGAAGATAGAGGTAAAAGTTAATAATTTTTATTTATACGATGAAGAAAATAATGTTCAATTGTATAGATATGAGATTTTAAACATGGAAGAAGAGATGAAAGGAGGAAAGGATGATTCTGTTAGTACATATTTGAGTGTAACTTGTGTAGAGAAGGTGAGTGTTGAAGGATATATTACAACAGTGGGTGGTCCTTTGAAGGACATGATATAGATGAAAGAGAGGAATGGGATATTGCAGTAAGATTATGTCCTATGGGATGTGTGAAACAACTGATAAAGATTGACAGTGGTGAGGAAGTGAGAAAAGATGATAAGATAATGTTGGGAATTTTTAATTTCCTTAAAAACTATGAAGTTGATGTGTGTGCAGATATGATGGAGCTTGAGAAGCATAGAAATGCAGAAAAATTGTTCATGATTAGATTCAGAATTGCAAAGCAACAAGGTATGATTGATATGGTGAACATGGAAATATTTAATTTCCATAAAGTTGATTATTTTGACTTGCATACCAATGAAATGGAATGGGAGGCAGAAATTTGGTGGAGGTGGTCGGATTATGGTGGGTTGAATCCCACGAGAAGATGAAGTGAATTGGAGAGTGGTAAGATGAGGAGTGATAAGAAGAGTAGAATTTGGAGGGGGAGGTCAGAATATGGTGGATATAAGTCCATGGGAAGAAAGAATATTGAAAAGCAGAATAGGTGGAGGTTAATAACACTTGTACTAGCTAAATGCTGGAAGAAAAGGAAGAAGAAATTATTCTAATCATCTTTAGAAGCATTGGAGTATGCTACAGAATGTTTCCATCGGCTAACTGAGGAACTAACTGTTGCAAGTATGGGCCTAACCGGTGTTGTCATTGATGTCAACATACTCATGTTGCATTAATGAGAAGGATTAGATGACCTGTGTGCTAAGGATATTGAGAGGATATTGGGAAAATAAGTCTCAATCAGGAACAGTGAAGAACAGTGATGACAAGAAGGTAAAAGTCCTCAATAGGTTGAGGATCAGAGGATGCAATTTAAAGGGTTTGTAGATATAAGTCTTGAGATGCTCTAGTCAAGATTTAAGAGGTCCACATGAAGATCTGAAGAAGTTATGGTCGCTCAAGTAGAACTGGTTCCGGCAGGTGTTCAGAGGTGACAGAGGGTCACAAATAGGTCCGGTGAGATCCGGTATTTCATTATCCCGTTCTGCGGATCTGAGGGAGTGTTGAGGACAACCCTGTGAAGTATCAACTAGATTAGTTCATGGGTTGAGGTTCTGGAAGTACCTATTCATTTGTGACAGTGATGACAGACTGTGTTCTTGTAGCTCCGGATGAAGGAAAGAAGAATTCCAGTAGGATGATGAAGTGCGGATGTTTTTGGTGATTCAGGGAAGGTTATGATGATTGTTGGATCATGTCCAGTTAATGTTGGTGGTCCGCATTGAAGTTAGAGTTTGCATTTGAAGAATAACCACGGATATTGGTGTTCTTCTTGAGACTGACCAACCGGATGTATTACACGTCTTGCGGATGATCTTGTAGGTGTTTACCGACTTAGATGATTGTTCCTAAGTTGATGCCTTGTATAAATAAGGGATTGTGAATTCATTTTGAAGTGAGTCTTGAGGTGATGAGTGTGTGGTAGCGAAGAGAAGTGCAAAAGGCAGAGCAGAAGTATTGGGCTTAAATGGAACTGATTCAAGCATACTGAAGATGCTATTCTCTAGTTCATAAAGGTGATACTTATTCCTTTGTAGACAGAGTGTCTCTTGTAGGCAGTGAGCCTCTTGTGAGCAGTGTGCTCAGGCAGTGAGCCCTAATTGGCATGTGCCATTTTGTTCTTTCTATTCTTCTAATAGAGAATACTTTCTTGGGTTAATCACCCCGTGATTTTTCCCTTAACCGAGTTTTCCACATCAAAATCTTGGTGTCATATGTGTTGATATGTTCCTGCTTCTGATTTAATGCTTTATGGTTCATGATTAATATTATGCTAATCACTAAAGAAGATTCAAGTGTTTAAATAACAGAAAGTTTCGCACAACTGATTCACCCCCCCTCTCAATTGTATGCCCTAAATCTAACAATTGGTATCAGAGCTAAGTTCCTCTAAAAGGAGCTTAACCGCTTGAGCAGATCTAGGATGTCGTCATACAAGAAGGATAGTCCGAAGTTTGATGGAACCAACTTCTCTCTTTGGAAAGGTCGCATGAAATGTCACTTGCAATGTATGGGAAAGGCGTACTGGTCCATGGTCACAAAAGCGTATGCACCTCCACAGGGTGGTCTGACAACTCTAAATGAAATCACAGATGCTGAAAACAATCTGCGGACCAAAGAGGCTCTTCTAAGCGCATTAACTAACTCAGAGCTCTCAAATGTTATTGACCTACCAACTACCTATGAGATCTGGATTAAACTGGAACTTCTACATGAAGGAGATGAGTATGTTAAATGTGCAAGGTTACAGAGTCTAAAAGGGAAATTTGAAAAACTGAAGATGAGAGATGATGAAAATATTACCACTTTTATGCCAAGAGTGAATGAGCTGGTTTCTGGAATTAGAAATTCTGGTGGAGTCTTGGATGAAAATGAGATTGTTGGTAAGATTCTTAGATCCCTTCCTGCCTCTTACAAAATCAAGGTTGCTGCCATTGATGAATTCAAAGCCCATACAACTATCACAAGAGACCAATTGGCTGGCAAACTGGCTGCTTTTGAAATGACTGAATTTGGAGATGATCCCCCCAAAATTGAATCTGCATTCAAAGCCAGTGCCTCTGTGAAAGGTAAACAAGGATTTGATTTGGGAGAGAACTCATCAAGGAATTTGTCATGGTATGGAAAATCAAGAAAAGACCTGGAAGAAGAAGAAGTAGAAACTGCTCAGCTTGAAGCTCTCATTGTAAAGAGACTGCCAAGAGGATCCAGTAAGTATAAAGGAAAATTGCCTTTTAAGTGTTTTAACTGCAATAAGATTGGTCATTTTGCCTCAAAAGTTTTGGAAAGATTTTCAAAGCCAAATCCTAACAGATCAAGGTTCCAAATGAATTGTTACTATGTTCATGAAGAAGATGATAATGAAGGAGTAACATATGATGAATCAGAGACAGGAAACAAATCCTGAAGTGAATGGGTGTTTATTGCCATCAAGGAAGAAGAACCAATATCCTCTGTATCTATCAATTATAAAGTTGTAGAAAGAGCTCTGGCTGCCCAAGTTGAAGAAAAGAATGATTGGGTCATTGACAGTGGTTGCTCTCACCACATGACAGGTGACAAGAATAAGTTCATAGATTTGGAAAGGTATGAAGGAGGAGTGGTGAAGTTTGGTGATAATTCTGCTGGTAGAATCAGAGGAAGAGGAACTATTTCTTTTAATGGAAGAAATAAAACTGGTAATGTATTGTATGTTGAAGGTTTGAAGAACAATCTTCTCAGTGTTGGACAGTTGGTGGACAAAGGCTATGATCTCTGATTCAAAGATGGAAAATGCAAAATCTTTGAAAGATCCGGAACAGAGATTACATCCGGTACTCAAACTAAAAGTAATATCTTCCACCTGGTTGGTACTGGTAAAAGCTGCTTATTTGTTCAAGTTGATCAGAGTTGGTTATGGCATAGAAGGATGTGTCATGTGAATTTTGATAATATCATCAAGATAAGCAATACTCAGGCTGTAAGAGATCTTCCAAAATTGGTGAAACCTAATAACAACTTATGCAAGGAATGCCAGTTGGGTAAGATAAGCAGAGTCACATTCAAAAGTAAGGAACTGTCCTCTACCGGACTATTGGACTTAGTTCACATTGATCTTTGTGGTTCGGCAAGAACCAGAAGTATTCAAGGTAATAGATACTTCATGTTGCTAATAGATGACTATTCCCAGATGATGTGGGTAACCTTTCTAAAGGAGAAATCAGAAGCTCTTGAGAAATTCAAAATATTCAAGGCTATGGTAGAGAATGAAATAGGAATAAAGTTGAAATGTCTGAGGTTTGATAGAGGTGGAGAATTCACATCCAGTGAGTTCATAGAATTCTGTGAGAAACATGGAATTAAAAGACAGTTGTCTGCTCTGAGGACTCCACAGTAGAATGGAGTAGTGGAGAGAAAGAACCGGACCATCCAAGAAGCATCTAGGACTATGATGATGGAAGCAAATGTTCCTCAGATCTATTGGAGAGAATTTGTCAGCACTGCAATCTATACTCTTAATCAAGTTTAAAACAGAAGAAGTACCGGTAAGACCCCTTATGAACTCTGGTTTGGCATTACTCCCACTGTAAGATATTTCAGAGTCTTTGGTAGCAAGTGTTACATCAAAAGAGATGAAGATTTAGGCAAGTTTGATGCTAGAAGTGATGAAGGAATATTCTTGGGTTACTCTACTCAAAGCAAAGCATACCGGTGTTACAACAAGAGACTAAGAAAGATGATAGAAAGTACAAATGTGAAGGTTGATGAGGGAATAAACCCTCAAGGTTTTATGAGTATTGAAGATGATCAGAATGGTGTTTTGGTTCAAGGAGTTCAATCCTCTCCTGAAAGTCAGATTCAGACTGATCCAGTAAATCAGGAAGAAGAGATAGGTCTAAATGAGCCTGATCAAGAAGTAGAAGTGCAAGAAACTCCCAAAGTTCCAAGGTATGTAAGACTGAATCACTCTAAAGATTAGATCATAGGTGACAAAAGCAAAGGTGTGCAAACTAGAAGGAAAATTGCTCAAAATTTAGATGAATGTTGTTTGATTTCAAAGATTGAACCTAAGACAATAAATGAAGCCTGCAATGATGAAAATTGGACCAAAGCAATGGAGGAAGAGTTGATGCAAATTGAGAAAAATCACACTTGGGATCTTGTTTCTAGACCTAGAAACAAGAATGTGATTGGAACCAAATGGGTCTTCTGGAATAAACTAAATGAAGTTGGTGAAGTAATCAAAAATAAAGCCAAATTAGTCTGCAAAGGCTACTCTCAAATAGAAGGGATTGATTTTGAGGAAACCTTTGCTCCGGTGGCAAGAATTGAAGTAGTCAAACTATTTCTTGCATTTGCTGCCTTCAAAGATTTGAAAGTGTATCAGATGGATGTCAAATTTGCTTTCCTGAATGGTGACATAGAAGAAGAAGTGTACATTGAACAATCGGATGGATTTCAGTTATCTAAGCATGGTGATATGGTCTGCAAATTAAAGAAGGCAATGTATGGTCTAAAGCAAGCCCCAAGAGCATGGTATGAAAGGCTAGACAAACATCTTTTGAAGATTGGTTTCAACAAAGGTACTGTTGATAGTAACCTATATTTCAAAATTGATCATGAAAAGATCTTGATTGTTGAAGTATTTGTTGATGATATCATCTTTGGAGGAAGAGACAGTATGTGTAAAACTTTTGCAAATCAAATGAAAAGTGAGTTTGAAATGTCAATGCTCGGTGAAATGAATTTCTTCTTGGGCCTGCAAATTACTCAGACAAAGAAAGGAATCTTTGTCTCTCAGACCAAATATGAGAAAGAATTATTGAGGAAATTTGGAATGAAAGATTCAAAGCCAATGAACACTCCCATGGCAACTGGATGTAAGTTGAGCAAAGATGATGACTCTCCTAAGACAGATCAGACAAAGTACAGATCAATGATTGGAGGATTATTGTATCTCACTCAAACTAGACCAGATATAATGTAGGTTGTTGGTCTTGTGGCGAGATTCCAGGCTGATCCCAGAGAATCTCATGTCATGGCAATCAAAAGAATTTTTAGGTGCTTAAAAGGAATAGTTGAGTATGGTCTATGGTATCCTAGAGATCATAATTTTTCTCTTCATGCATATACAGATGCAGATTGGACAGGAGATGTGGATGATAGAAAGAGTACAAGTGGAGGAGCATTCTTTTTGGGAAAAAGGTTGGTTTCTTGGCTAAGCAAGAAACAAGAGGCAATATCCCTATCTACAACTGAAGCAGAATACATTGCAGCAGTAGGAAGTTGCACTCAAGTTTTGTGGATGAAGCAGATGCTAAGAGATATTCAAGTAGAATTTGAGGAGCCTATCACAATTTTCTGTGATAATTCAAGTGCAATAAATATTTCTAAGAATCTGGTGTTGCATTCTAGGACTAAGCATATATCTATCAAATTTCACTTTCTGAGAGAGCAAGTGAACAAGGGTGAAGTCAGATTGGAGTATGTACCCTCCAAGGATCAGCTTGCAGATATTTTTACTAAACCTCTTCCCAAGGACTCTTTTGAGTATCTTAGGGAGAAGTTAGGGGTTATTGCCCCTCCGGTGATGGACTAGGATGCACTGATGTGCATCAATCTGGTGGATATCACAGTCATATCTTGTGATCCGGATTGATGATAAGGGAGTTGCTACTCAGGGGGAGCAGGTGGTATGTTATGAAGTAGTGAAGTTACAAGTATGAGCCCTGATGTCAAAGGGGGAGAGAAGACATGTGAAAAACAAGTGGTTGTTGATCAAAGGGGGAGCAACAAAGGGAGAAAAGACATGTGAATAGTTGTTGCTGTTAGGGGGAGTTGTAACAGTAAGGAGTTCTTGTCTTGATGGTTTTTCACATCATATGTTGCCATCAATGACAAAGGGGGAGATTGTTGCAAGTATGGGCCTAACCGGTGTTGTCATTGATGTCAACATACTCATGTTGCATTAATAAGAAGGATTAGATGAGCTGTGTGCTGAGGATATTGAGAGGATATTGGGAAAATAAGTCTCAATCAGGAATAGTGAAGAACAATGATGACAAGAAGGTAAAAGTCCTCAATAGGTTGAGGATCAGAGGATGCACTTTAAAGGGTTTGTAGATATAAATCTTGAGATGCTCCAGTCAAGATTTTAGAGGTCCACATGAAGATCTAAAGAAGTTATGGTCGCTCAAGTAGAACCGGTTCCGGCAGGTGTTCAAAGGTGACAGAGGGCCACAGATAGGTCCGGTGAGATCCGGTATTTCATTATCCCATTCTACGTATCTGAGGGAGTGTTGAGGACATCCCTGTGAAGTATCAACTAGATTAGTTCGTGGGTTGAAGGTCCGGAAGTACCTATTCATTTGTGACAGTGATGATAGACCGTGTTCTTATAGCTCCGGATGAAGGAAAGAAGAATTCCAATAGGATGATGAAGTATGGATGTTTTTGGTGATTCAGGAAAGGTTATGATGATCATTGGATCATGTCCAGTTAATGTTGGTGGTCCACATTGAAGTTAGAGTTTGCATTTGAAGAATAACCACGGATATTGGTGTTCTTCTTGAGACTGGTCGACCGGATGTATTACACGTCTTGCGGATGATCTTGTAGGTGTTTGCTAACTTAGATGATTGTTCCTAAGTTGATGCCTTGTATAAATAAGGGATTGTGAATTCATTTTGAAGTGAGTCTTGAGGTGATGAGTGAGTGGTAGCGAAGAGAAGTGCGAAAGGCAGAGCAGAAGTATTGGGCTTAAATGGAACTGATTCAAGCATACTGAAGATGCTATTCTCCAGTTCATAAAGGTGATACTTATTCCTTTGTAGACAGTGTGTCTCTTGTAGGCAGTGAGCCTCTTGTGAGCAGTGCTCGGGCAGTGAGCCCTAATTGGCATGTGCCATTTTGTTTTTCTATTCTTCTAACAGAGAATACTTTCTTGGGTTAATCACCCCGTGGTTTTTCCCTTAACCGGGTTTTCCACGTCAAAATCTTGGTGTCATATGTGTTGATATGTTTCTGCTTCTGATTTAATGCTTTATGGTTCATGATTAATATTATGCTAATCACTAAAGAAGATTCAAGTGTTTAAATAACAAAAAGTTTCGCACAACTGATTCACGCCCCCTCTCAGTTGTATGCTCTAAATCTAACACTGACAACATGAACTGAAGCAAAATGTCTGAGTTTCAAAACCTAAAGAAATGCCAATAAAGATGATTTTGAGGAAGAACTCAGTGGTTTGTGGAAAGGGCATTTTGTTGATGGATTGTTATAAAGCTCGAGTGTGTATCAATTTCCAAAATATACACTGGTGACTATTATACACCAACAAAGATATTTAGATGATGATACAGTTCTATAAGTGTTCAATTACTTGGCAGTTCAACTATTTTTGGGTTGAGTACCATAAATACATTCATTTGGTTTGGATTGGTGGTTCTATGACAGATGGATTGAGATGCCTTGGTGAGGGTTCGCTACTACTCAAGGAGAAGGCTTGGTAGTGTTGAAGTGGAATAGAAGAAGTAGATTGTCAAAAGAAATGACATAAATTGAGAGGAGATTGCGATAAGCAAAGAGTTGATGGAGATGAGTCAGATAATGGGAAATGTTCTTAAAGGGGAAGCATTAATCTTGGAGAAGAAGAAACCAGATAAATTTGTATAGATTTGTATTTTTCATAAGTGTATGATGTTGATTTTGATTGAGAGTTGAATAAATTCAAATGGAAGTTGTGTTGTTTTTGAATTTGTGTTTCTATTGTGTGTTATTGGCTGCATGACCAGGTAGTTTGGCAAGACCCCCTGGTCATGACTACATCAGTATTTAATGTTGGAGGAGGATCCTAAGGATGACCCTCACACTATTAATGTAATTCCCACCTATGTGTTAACTCTTTACTTATCCTAATATTTCTTATGATTGGATTAAAGGATATACTAACTTTATTATTATACGATGTAATTGTAGGATGGTTATGTGCCTTGCTTGATTACATGTCCTCATTAGTCATTGTTTTTTGTTTTGGCTATGATCTTTGTTGTTAGATTTGATGCTTTTCCTTGAGCGTGCAAGATATATGTAGGTGTTTGACCAATTAAAGGATGTGGAGGAATGACATGGATCCTCTTGACCATATCACTTTCCTTAGTCTTTGTGGTCAAGTTAGTGATGTTGCACATGCCTTTTGTGGTATGTTTAGGTGTTTAACCCATCCTAATTAGTTGTGAATAAAAGGATGTTCCATGTGTTTACCTAATTTTCAATTAATCCAAATCACTAGTGATTTTGGATCCTTGTATTATGGATGAACTTGCAAACTAGTTGTTTCCTTTGTGTGTGTTTATTTAACTTGAGTTCAATTGCATTTTATTAGGTTTTCAAAATTATTGTTTTATATTTTTTGTAGAATAAACCTTAAATGCTTAGTTGAAAAGTTAGCCATTTTATTTCCTTCATGGGAAAAGTCTTATGCATTTAGTTTTGTGTATATTTTGAACATGCATTGAGTTAAAAGACTATTTGGATTAAATGCATTAGTTAATTTGGTTAAATTAAATGTATTAGCCATTTAAAAGAACTGCCTATATGCATTTAATTAATAATGTTGGTGGTATCGATAAGGTAAATATCTATTTTAGTGAAATTATTGTATTAGTCATTTAAAGGTATTTTTGGAAAAGCATTTAAAATAGAAATGCTAAGTGATAGATATTTTAAAAAATATCTAACTTCAAATAACCTTATTTGTAACAAATAGTTGAGTTATGAAAAGGAAAGCTTTGACTTTGGGGTTTTAGGGATTTTTGAAAGGTAAAAGAAAAGGATTTTAGCTTTTCTTTTGTTCTTTCCTCTTTGTCAAAAATATCTCTCTCCCTCCTTGCTTGGTTTTGCTTCATTTGAAAGTGGAGATTGCTTGTTTGGTGGATTGCTACACCTATGGAGAAGAAAGATCTTGGAAAGATTGATTGTTGTGAGTGTGGGAACATGAATGTCTTTTCCAAAATTTTTGTGTGAATTTGCATGAAAGAAATAAAGGTATTTGATGTAGAGGAAAAGATTAACTCAACTTCATACTAGCATATTGCATAATAATGTGATACAATCACTCAGATGCTTCAAGTTTCACAAGAACTTCTCAAGACAAGGGCCTCCACAAAGGCACCATTAGGGGTTTCTAACTCTCCTGACCCAAACAAGGTTTCTCCAAGTCTTCTCCTTCCTCATTAACTCCAACACAATGATCCCAAACCATTCCCAAGGTCTGCACTTTCACCTATTAGTCTTTCCTTCATAGATTGCTCCATTCCTAGTAGCCCTGTTTTATAGGACAGTCACACATAACTTTTGAGATAGTTCACCAAACAAAACTATGAGAGCATATTTGGATACCCATTAAGATGTTCTCAAACATATCAGGAAACCACTATAGCTTACTTTGGAAGAGACTGTCCAAAAATGGACTGACAGCGAGTTAAATAGGCCTATTAGGCTTGCATGCACACAAGGCTTATTGGTTCTACAACCTCCAACTTCAAACTTTCCCAAACAACACTTGGACTACATCAAACTAGGTCTATTAAAGCTTAAACATCCATCAAAAGTCCATTCCTATCAGTATTTTCAACCACACTACACCTATACCTCTTAACTATCCTCTAAACTCTATTTTCTGGACTGTCACACAGAAAAACAGTCATAAACTTTGCTTTTTCCCACATCCACCTTAGTCATATGGTCAGAGACCTATAGAATATAAGAACACATAATACCACAACCATTTTTCCACCGAAGGTTAACAACATGCAATGGACAAATTAGAAGAAACACAGGGTTTTCTTGCCACTGTTTACCCTAACAGAGGGTTTAACTATGTTTTGACAGTTTTCACCAAATTTGCAATATCTTTCACAAAATACAATCAAAATGCATAAAATAAACTACAAGTGGAAGGTGATTGAGAGGAGTTTCATTTGAAATCAAAACTAAATGCCCTCCTGCCCGTACTAGGCCGTACACCTATAGAAAAAAATGAGTTTCTGAAGAGAAATACAGAAAAAACAATGCTTTGATCATTTTATTCCAAATCTTCAATCACCTTCGATTACTAAATGGTTACAAAGCCTATTTAAAGGCATTACAAAACTATCTACTCCTCTTCCAACTATTTTCCAATGAATTGGAGCAAGGTGACCCTTCACCTTCCCACATTTTGCATCTTTAGGAATTTTACATTTTGAATAACAACTTTTACACATTATGTCCAAATGACTCCAACATATCTTCAAATGATCAAATTGATCCTATTACAACATTGAATCTCTAAAATGGAATCAAATTACAAAAATTTGTCTATGGAAGCATTAATTTGACAAGGTGCTCCTGCACCATACAACCAACCAACAAAGATTTCCAAGTCCCTTGGAAATGTGTCTGCAACAAAAGTCTATTTCCTCTGTCTTCAATCTTCAATCTTCTCAGCTACAATCTTCCAAATCTTCACATCAAGAAAGGTGACCAACCAACCAACAAAACAAAATACCATCTTCACAGAGCATCCTCAGGCTCCTTCTACTCCCATCAGTGGAGTATTCTTCAGGCTGCAACATCAAGTGCTTCTTCAGTCAGGTCTCCATCTCTCCCACTGCTTCACAACAAACCAACTTACCAAACCATTCATCTCACCCAACAGCAGATCCTGGTGATGCATCTACCACTCTCTCCTCAGTGGTTTCTCTTTGCACCCTTATCCAGCCTAATCTCCATTGGAGAATGGTCAAGACAGACCTCATCTTGTCTACCCACACACACAACCTCAGAAAACATCCTTCTGTAGCTAGATGGATAAGCACCTGCAACCAAACAACTTAGCAAACAAAAACAATGGTCATCAACACAATTTTTCCTTCAGTTCTTCACCTGCCTTCTCAGTGACAGGAACAAATACAATATCTCCTCCCAGAGCTTTTGCTAGCTCTGATACCAATCTAATGCAGAGGAAAAGATTAACTCAACTTCATACTAGCATATTGCATAATAATGTGATACAATCACTCAGATGCTTCAAGTTTCACAAGAACTTCTTAAGACAAGGGCCTCCACAAAGGCACCATTAGGGGTTTCTAAATATCTTGACCCAAAAAAGGTTTCTCCAGGTCTTCTCCTTCCTCATTAACTCCAACACAATGATCCCAAACCATTCCCAAGGCCTGCACTTTCACCTATTAGTCTTTCCTTCATAGACTGCTCCATTCCTAATAGCCCTGTTTTATAGGACAGTCACACATAACTTTTGAGATAGTTCACCAAACAAAACTGTGAGAGCATATTTGGATACCCATTAAGATGTTCTCAAACATATCAAGAAACCACTATAGCTTACTTTGGAAGAGACTGTCCAAAAATGGACTGACAGCGAGTTAAATAGGCCTATTAGGCTTGCATGCACACAAGGCTTATTGGTTCTACAACCTCCAACTTCAAACTCTCCCAAACAACACTTGGAATACATCAAACTAGGTCTGTTAAAGCTTAAACATCCATCAAAAGTCCATTCCCATCAGTATTTTCAACCACACTACACCTATACCTCTTAACTGTCCTCTAAACTCTATTTTTTGGACTGTCACACAGAAAAACAGTCATAAACTTTGCTTTTTCCCACATCCACCTTAGTCATATGGTCAAAGACCTATAGAATATAAGAACACATAATACCACAACCATTTTTCCACCAGAGGTTAACAACATGCAATGGACAAATTAGAAGAAACACAGGGTTTTCTTGCCACTGTTTACCCTAACAGAGGGTTTAACTATTTTTTGACAGTTTTCACCAAATTTGCAATATCTTTCACAAAATACAATCAAAATGCATGAAATAAACTACAAGTGGAAGGTGATTGAGAAGAGTTTCATTTGAAATCAAAACTAAATGCCCTCCTGCCCGTACTAGGCCGTACACCTACAGAAAACAATGAGTTTCTGAAGAGAAATACAGAAAAAATAGTGCTTTGATCATTTTATTCCAAATCTTCAATCACCTCCGATTACTAAATGGTTACAAAGCCTATTTAAAAGCATTACAAAACTGTCTACTCCTCTTCCAACTATTTTCCAACGAATTGGAACAAGGTGACCCTTCACCTTCCCACATTTTGCATCTTTAGGAATTTTACATTTTGAATAACAACTTTTACACATTAAGTCCAAATGACTCCAACATATCTTCAAATGATCAAATTGATCCTATTACAACATTGAATCTCTAAAATGGAATCAAATTACAAAAATTTGTCTATGGAAGCATTAATTTGACAAGGTGCTCCTGCACCAGTATTCCTTTATTTATTTTTATGAATATGCTTCTTGATTCTTTCTTTCAACCATGTCCACACTAGGTGCTTGCATATGGTGTCCTATTCTTTAGGGTTGTAATTGAAGTGAATCTTAGAGTTGATGTATTTCATTTAATTTAAATTTTTGGAAACTCATTATAGTGTCATTATGTTGGCAAAATTTCTCCAAACCCTTATGTGATGTGAAAAGTGGTGTGTTGTGCACATTAGGGTCATAAGGGTATAACTGGATTTAAAAATTTTTGAGTTTTCATGTTTTGACAAATTTCAAGCCTTCATCAATGGTGAAATGTGATTTATGTCCATGAAAATTATGATTTATGTCTAGTGCTTGAAACATGAATTTATGAAATTCAAAATATAGGACATGTAAATTGTTTGTATTTTGCTAGATGAAAGGTCTCATGTTGGATATGTATTTTTTGGCCTTTTGGATACAAGTGTTATGTGTTTTGAACTTGTTTTTTGTGCCTTGACTTTTTGGGTCAAAGTTGAGAAAAGTATCATGTTGGATATGTGTTTTCTAGCCTTTTGGATATGAGTGTTGAGATCCTTGTTTGTGTGCAAGATTGGTTGTGTGGTAAGTGTATACATGATCTTCTCTCTTTTTAGTTTGGGGGTCACCTAGAGTGGCATAGGTATCTATTATGCTCACTAATGGTAATATGGTTGGGAGGGGGGTAACCCCATTGGTCCCGTTCTTGAAGATCACTTGGGAGCTTGAAGATTTCTTATTTTGGTATTATTTCCATATTGTATTAATCCTTGAGTTATGTAAAGGTTTTAATTATTTTATCATAAATATTGGATCTTGTATTTGATGTCAATTATGTCCATCCTTGTATTCTTTAGATACATGCTTGTAATTTTAATAATTCTTATGTTGTGTTTTGGTAGAAAATGTATGTGTAGGCAGGTAATTTTGTGTGAACACCATAGATGTTACTATTCTTGCTTTTGGAAAAAAATGCATAATTGATATTTAATTTCATGGAGGTGTTGATGTGAATTAAAACTCCACGATGTCATTGGTTCTCATCTAGCTCTTATTTCCATAAAGTTATGGTCAATTTGATATGTCATTGTAGCATGATCAATAGGCTTGTTCTCATGCATTGAATAGTTGTGATTGATCTTATTTGGAATGAAAACATTTAAAGGTGAATTAAGAATTAAGTTGTGTTATCAAAATGAAATGGGATTTTATTTTGTATCATGTCCTTTCTTAGCTATGATGCATGGAAATTTGCCAGGATTTAATGGTCTTTTAATATCATGTTAGAGTAGGCATGTCAACCATGTAATGAGAAGCAAATTATAGTTAGATTCCACTTTTTGGGCTTGAGTCATCGATGTTTGGGATGGAGGATTCATTTACATTCTTTTATTTATTGTCATATTGTATGTGTATATTGTGTTTTAAAATGGAATCTTATGTTATGATCATCCTGATATGCTATGTAGAGACAATTTACTTTCCTTGATAGGATGCGATGTTGTAATGTTGTGCATTTCTACATGCTTATGTTTAGGATCAGGAGTTTATGTTTTCCTTTCATTTATTGTGAGAATCATGACCCACCACATATGCTTTGTATTGCACATGAGGTAGGTGAGTTTACTAGCATAGTAGAATTTTGGATAAACTCCTTGATCTTGTCTAGAGGTGTTTTTGCATTCATACTTTATCAATGAACTGAGACCAATGTTAGAAAACCTTGTCAAAGTTTTGTAGTTTTGACTTGGAAAGTCAATTCTAGAAAATTATTTTCCATAACAGAAGCACAAAACTATAATGCAATTGGAGGAATACAATGTAGGTGCACTAGTGTTCTCAATGCAGGTTGGAGTCCACAAGGTACACTAAAGTCTTAAAGGTGCGTTGTCATCTTGTTCCACATTGTAGTTTGAACCCTTTAGATAATAGGCACTTCCTAAAAAAATTTGGGATAAATTTTGTGTAGAAGTTGTTTCCCTTGGTCTACTCTACATTCCTACTATCTCACTTTGGAGAGATATGTCAAATTTTGCAAGTTATCCTCTCTTTTGTATTGGTATACATACCTTGGTGTGAAATCAACTAATTGACGGTTTGATTGGTTGAGGTCTTGCTCCTCCCAATTGACGTACCTCATGTGTGTAGGTATTCCTAAGTGGTTGGATGCCAATTTGTGCCATCTTAGAATATGTATTGAAGCAGACCTGCCATCCTCATTCTTCTCATTGTGCTCACGAGATAACAAGATCATGGACAAGTGTCAGATCTTTGTTATAGAGGAAACTCCATCCACTCATATGATCAACATGGTGACTTTTTCACATGATTAGTGACATCTTCCACTTGTGCCACCATGCTTAGTGCATTGGTGATGGGTGTCTTATGCATTGTTGTGCTTTTTCATGACACCTTGTGTGCATGAGTGTGCAATGTGACATGTAAATATCACACTTGCAATAGAAAAATTTATTTACCCAATTTGTATCCATTAATTTCTTGAGTGAAAGCTTGGTGCATTACAATTGGTCACACCATAGGTGAATTGGAGAAGATGGCCCCCACTTCAAGAATTAGTATGGGTTCCTTTAGAATCCACTATGGCTAATCATGTACGTAAGGATAAGAGTGATTGGAATATAGTGTAGAAGAAAATTATTCCTCTAAAAAGATAAGGATTCACATAATATGATTCTCTACTCCTGGGCAAAAAAGGGAGAGATTGGAAAAAGAGAAAATATTTAAGTTCTATTTAATTTTTTTCTATTCATGTTAATGGAATTGGCCTTAGGTTATTGTAAGTAAGGATTTCTATGGTTGATATAACCATGTGTTGTAATGTCTCATACAAAGCTCTATCATGCCATCTTTTACTTTTTATTATCTAATTTTATAAAGGGAGTGAGCCATACCCACACTTCATTGATAAAAAAGAAAGGTTCAATCTTACTAGATTAATTATTAATTTTAATTCCTCTAAATATTAATATAATTTAATAAATCAATATTTAAAAATTTTGAGCCATCCTAAATATTTTTGGAGACAATATTTCTTTAATTATTTTAATTGTTATTTAATTTTAATGGCTCACTTGTGAGAGGATAACAAAAGACCACTATAATGTTTTAAAACAACATCGTGAAGTCACAAATTGACAAATAAGTATAACTAAAACTTTTATTTTAAGGCACACTTAATATATTTAATTAAAGTACAGTTATTAAGAAATTCATACCCTTAATTATTAAGTTTGATTCCCTAATATTAATATAATTTAATAAGTCAATAAATAAAAAATTTAGGTCAACCTAAACATTTTTAGAGAATTTTTTTATTATTATTTCAATTGTTAATTAATTTTTATGGCCCACTTATTAAAGTAAAACAAAATTAAAGCCACACTAAATATATTTCATTAATGTAATAATTATTAGGAAAATTATGTACCCTTAAAATTATTAAGTCTGATTCCCAAAATATTAATATATTTAATAAGTTGATATTTAATATTTTGACCCATCCTAAATATTTCTAGACATTTTTTCAAATTATTTCAATTGTTATTTAATTTGATGGCCCTCTTTTGAGAGCGTAACAACATTGGGCTATAGAAAGACCTCTAATATGTTTAAAGACAATGTCTTGAAGTCATTAATTGATAAATAAGTATAACTAAACCTTTTATTTCAAGGCACACATATATTTAATTAAGTTAAAAAATATTAATAAATTCATACCCTTGAAAAATGTCACTACCAGAAGATTTTTGGCCTCCCAAAATCTTAATATGCACCCATATAAATTGTGCTTCTAGTTATGGTGACAACTCCTTAAGGGTCCCTATGCGAGGTAGAGATTCAAGCTTTGACCTTAGGGCTCTTATTTCCCCTACATGTGGAGGCCATAAATCACCTTCTCCCTAGTTCTTACTCTCCTCAATAATGGTTCATTTCCCTTTGGTATTTCAATTATCACAACTCTATGGTGTAGGACTTGGGGGCCTCTACCATTGTTTCCAAATCTTTCAAGGATGTCTTAGAGACTTCAAGGTCTAAGTTGATGGCTTCTACAAATGGTTGTGAGGGCACTAAGGGTTTAAGGGGCGCAGGAGAAAAGAAGACTACCATGACATATGATCAAGATGTCACATATGAGTGTTCCATTAGTAGGGAGTATCTTAGGGTAAATAATTTTGCAAATTTAGGTAAAATTTGACACAAACACGTGTTGAAACTGCTAAAATTTCTCTAAAGCACCATGCTATCATTGGTAAGCTTCATGGCTTGTGGCCAATCTTGATATGCTTGCACAAATGGGCAACTAAGGAATGGAAGCATCTAATTAAAACTCAAATTGGTTTGTTCCCCCTACACTAAGAGCTTCTTCATTATCTGTTGCAAGATGAAAGAGACAAGAACATGTGATTTTAGAATTTGGGCCATGGTTCTAGAATAAAAGATTTTTATATTTAAAACCTTGGTACCCTTCTTTCAACCCTAACAAAGACTCCTTTGCCACAATCCTAATTTGGGTTTGTCTCCCTTACCTTCCACTATAATTTTGGAAAGACTATGGATTGAGGGAAATTGGAAAGTTGATAGGTAAATTATTCCATACTTCTAAGGACACCAAAGATCAATTTTGCACTACCTTTGTTGAAATATTTATTGAATTAGACTTAGAAAAGGGTTTTCAAAGTTATTTTTATTGAAAAAGAATGGATGGTGTTGGTCTAAAGTATGTGATTATATTAACATCCCCTTCAAACCTATCAAAGGTATTTTGAATATGGGTATTTTGTAGCTCAATGTTCAAGGAGGGGGTTCCGATGATTTAAAAAAACACAAGAAGAAGAATGTAACTTGGTGAAATGAGGTAGAGCTTCATTACTATTAAGTTGATCCAAAATTAGTTTAGAAGGCATCCACCTCTTCCAACTTCTTGGAGGATAATTTATACCATTCTCCTATGGCTTTGCAAATGGGGGTCTAGATGAGCATTCAGTTTTGGAGAGTGACGTCCACATTATTATCAAAATGCAACGTGATCTGAGGCACCTCGACGCCACCGGAAGGAATGTTGAAGCACGCATCGAAAATCGAGTACGGAGCTGCCTGACTGACATTAGAGAGATGGCGGAGGAAAGAGTCTCTGAGATGGCGGAGGAACAGATTGGCCGTCTCTGAGACAAACGAGAGTGAATGCCTGCCAAAGCTGACCAAACTGGGCATGGATGTGATGAGCCCTTGCCGAGCATAAAGCCCGGCATGGACTGCGTGCCCACGGCCAGCGAGTCCGATGAGAGCAGTTCATTCACCTGGGAACCATCACCGTAGGTCTGCGTAAACCTGCTCGCTATTGACTCCAACCTCGTGCTCAGCCGCGTTGAATTGTTGTTAGTACTATAGAGATTAGGGGAAGAAAAGAAGTTGATCAATTCGAAGAAGTGTAGCTTCATGAAAGAATAATTTCTATGCTTAGGATTTGTGATCTTAGCTGAAGGTTTGAAGATGGGCCCATAGAAATTCAAAGCCATTATGGAGTGGCCTACACTAGAAAATGTTGGGAAGTAAGATCTTTTCATGGGTTTGGCAATTTTCTATAGGATGCTGATTAGAAATTTTAGTAGCATTTATGTGTTGTTGATTGAAACAATGATTGTGACAAGAAAGAATTCAAGTAGACTACTAGAGTAGATAGGAGCTTTGAGTTGTTAAAGAAGGTAAAAGAACATCCAATGCTAGCTTTACGAGATTTCAATAAGATATTCCATAGTTCAAGTGCTAAATAAATGCAGGCATTACCTATTACCCAAGGAGTTTGTGTTGTACATTGATCACTAAGCACTATCATACTTGAATAGCCATGTATTTAACCAAAGACATATGTAGTAGGTTGAATTCATACAAAGTTACACTTTGTGTTGAAACATAGGAGTAAGAAATCAAACAAGGTTGTTAATGCATTGAGTAGGAGACAAAATCTATTAATAGAGATGAGAGTAGAGGTAGTTGGTTTTGAGGAGCTATAACATTTGTATGAATTTGATCCTAATTTTGTGGAGGAATGGAAAGCATGGATAGTAGTAGATGGTTGGACTATATGATTCAAAATGAGATGTTATTCAAAGGTAGCCAATTGTGTACACCAAGGAGCTCCATGAGGGAAAATCTAATAAGGAAAAACATTACAAAGGTTTAGCTGGACATTTTGGGGTCAAACAGTTGCCTTGGTTAGTGAGAACTATTTTTGGCCAAAAATAAATAAGGATGTAATGAAATTTGTTCAAGGTTGTAGAATTTTCGAAGTTGCCAAAAGAAGCAATCAAAATGTTGGACTATATTAGACATTACTACTGCCAAAGAAACCTTGGGTGGACATAAGTATGAATTTTATATTAGGATTTCCAAGGACACAAAGGGGGAATGATTCAATACTAGTAGTGGTGGACAAGTTTTCTATGATGGTACATTTCATCCCATGTATGAATAGTAATAATGTGATACACATACCTGATTTATTTTTTAGGGAAGTTGTAAGATTGCATGGTTTACCAAAGAGCATAGTTTTAAATAGGGATGCTAATTTTGTTGGATACTTTAAGCCTAGATCTTTTTCTTGCCCTACATATGCAAGCCATAAGTTGCCTCCTCCCTGACTCTCACTCTCCATAGGTAATGCTTCATTTCCCTTTAGTGTCTCCCATTCCCATGACTCTTAGATGCAAAACCTAGGGACCTTTAACATTGTTCCTAGGTCTTTCAAGGAAGTCTTAGAGACTTCAAGCTCTCATTTGACAACTTCTATGAATATGTATGTGGTTGCTAATAGTGTAAGGGACATAAGAAAAAAAAAGGCTACTATGACTTATGTTTAGAATGTCACACATGATTGTTCCATTGGTGAGTTGCATCTCATGATAAACATTTATGTAAAAATGGTTGATTGGATCCCAAAGGTAAATTTTAACATGAATATAGGTATTGAAACTGATAAAAATTCTCTAAATAACTAAGCTATCATTAACAAGTTTCATAGCTTGTATCCTAGCTTAAAAAGTCTACTTGAATGAGCAACCAAGGAATAGAAGCTTCTAATTAAGGCTCAAATTGATCTATTTTCCCATGCTAAGGGTTTCTTTTCTATCTTCTATGAGATGAAAGAGGACAAGAATGTGATTACAAAATCTTGACCCTAATTTTGGGATGAACATGCTTTCTATGTTTAAAACCTTGGTACCCTTCTTTTACCCTAATAGAGACTCATTTTCTAGATCTTAGTGTGGGTCCATCTCTCTTACCTTCTACTACAATTTTGGTAAGACTCTATCTACTAAGGGTGCTTAGTAATTTGATAGATAAATTCTTGCATGCTTCTAAGGAAACCAAAGATCAACTTTGCACCACCTTTGCCCATATATGTGTTGAAATAGATTTAAATAAGCATTTTCAAATTTAATTTCAACAAAAAATGGATGGTGCTAGTCTCAAGTATTCAATTATATTAACATCTTCTTTAGGTGTTGAAGGTGTTCTAAAGATGGGAATTTTGTAGGTCAATGTTCATGGAAGGATTTCAGTAATTTAAAATAGCACAACAAGAAGAATGTGACTCAATGGAATGAGGTAGAGATTCATCATTATTGGGTTGATCAAAACCTAGTTTAGAAGGTGTCCTCCTCCTCGCATCTACTTGGATGGTAGTCTACACCAATTTATTAAAGTAATAATTAGTAAGAAAACCATACCCCTAATTATGAATATGACCAACCACCAACCGATGTAACTCTGCCACTCCCTGGTAAAGACATTTTATTGGAGGGGATATAAAAAAAATAGAGGTGTTGGAGAAGAAGAGTGGGTAATCATCAACCGTCATAGATTTTGTGTTTTAGGAAATGTCTCTTCAATTGTCATGGGTGGTAAAGGTAAAATCTAGAAATAATTATTCATAAGAAGGTTATGCATGTAGCCATGTTTTCTACTTGAAACTTAAAAATGCTTTGAATCCGCAAATTCTAGTTTAACATCATATATAAACAAGGATATGGTTTTCCCATACACCGTTTGGCATACTATACACATATTCAATTCCTTATTTTCATAGCCAAGTTCCCCTACATGTGGAGGCCATAAATCACCTTCTCCCTAGTTCTTACTCTCCACAACAATGGTTCATTTCCCTTTTGTGTTTCAATTCTCATAGCTCTGCGACGTAGGACTTAGGGACCTCTACCATTATTTCCAAATCTTTCAAGGATGTCTTAGATACTTGAAGCTCTAAGTTGATGGCTTCTCCAAATGGTTGTGTGAGCACTAATGGTTTAATGGGTGCGGGAGAAAAGAAGAAGACCGTGATATATGATCAAGATGTCACACATGAGTGTTCCATTGGTAGGGTGTATCTTAGGGTAAATAGTTTTACAAATTTAGGTAAAATTCGACACAAATATAGGTGTTGAAACTAGTAAAATTTCTCTAAAGCACCATGCTATCATTGGTAAGTTTCATGGTTTGTGGCCCATCTTGATAGGTTTGCACAAATGGGCAACTAAGGAATGGAAGTATCTAATTAAAACTCAAATTGATTTGCTCCCCCTACACTAAGAGCTTTTTCATTATCTGTTGCAAGATGAAAGAAGACAAGAATGTGATTTTAGAATTTGGGTCATGGTTCTAGAATAAAAACCTTTTATATTTAAAACCTTGGTACCCTTCTTTCAACCCTAACAAAGACTCCTTTGCCACAATCCTAATTTGGGTTTGCCTCCCTTATCTTCCACTATAATTTTTGCAAGACTATGGATTGAGGGAAATTGGAAAGTTGATAGGTAAATTATTTCATACTTCTAAGGACACCAAAGATCAATTTTGCACTATCTTTGTTGAAATATTTATTGAAATAGACTTAGAAAAGGGTTTTCAAAGTTAACTTCATTGAAAAAGAATGGATGGTGTTGGCCTCAAGTACTTGATTATGTTAACATCCCCTTCAGACGTGTCAAAAGTGTTTTGAATATGGGTATTTTGTAGCTCATATTCAAGGAAGGCTTCCGATGATTTAAAAAAACACAAGAAGAAGAATGTAACTTGGTGGAATGAGGTAGAGCTTCATTACTATTAAGTTGATCCAAAACTAGTTTAGAAGGCATCCCCCTCTTCCAACTTCTTGGAGGATAATTTATACCATTCTCCTATGGCTTTGCAAGTGGGGGTCTAGATGAGCATTCAGTGTTGGAGAAAGAAAGGGCGGCTTTCCCCAGCGCAAGGCAGCCCGTAGATGGAGAAGACGGGATGCAATAAGAGAAGGTATTCTCGAACAGATTGGCCGTCTGTGAGACAAACGAGAGTGAGTTCCTGCCAAAACCGACCAAACCGGGCATAGCTGTAGTTGTAATTGCCGCAGGTGGGAGTGCTGCCTAGTGCCTGGCACGTCTCCGAAGCGCAGCTGAGGTATTTGAAGGTGGATGACTTGGATGACTTGGAGGGGTGGATACAACAGAGAGTTGACCGAGAGGATGTTTGTTTTAAAATTCCATTCTTCACAGGCTGCTCTCGTGGATTTGACTTCAACAACGGGGAGATTCACGCAGCATACGGCCATATAACGTGCACTTCTTTGGACTTTTTTTTTAAAGAAAAGGGAATGGCCTCGTCTTGTCCTTGTAATTAAAAAAAAACAGAAAAAAATCATTTATTATTTCAATTTGTTTGTTTGTGTACCAAATATATTCTGTCCTGCATTTAGTGTTGTGTATTTAAAGAGAATTCTTAGCAGATAACTGATTATTAAAGAGAATTCATTAAAGAGAATTCATCACAATTTGACAAGCTCAACTCTAATTTTATATTTTTAATTTTAGTCATCAAGTAAAAAACATAATAAAATATTATCATAGACATTCGTAAATAGACATAGAGTTAAGCCCCTTCCAATCACTTCCATTTATAATTCACATTCACTGTCTCAACTCATATTAATTTAGGTTTATTGATCAATTTATCATTAAATTAGATCCTAAATTTAATGTAAGATGTGTCTTATTTAGGTTTATTGATTAATTTATCATTAAATTAGATCCTAAATTTAATATAAGATGTGTCTTATTTACCCTATGTTTTAGTGAACTTGTGATTTCATCTTGTGATGTTCTTGGATAGTCTAGTTTAGAAGGTGTCCTCCTCCTCGCATCTACTTGGATGGTAGTCTACACCATTATGCTCTAGCTCTATAGATGGGGGTTTGGGTAAGTATTTGATGTTGGAGAAAGATCCTTAGGGTGAAGTCAACACTATTTGCCATGCCCTAGGTGCTTTGGAAAATATGGCCCCCACCCTTCAAGAATTGGTATAGATTTCTTCAGAATGCATCATGGCTAATCATGTACCCAAGGATAAGAGTGATTGGACTCTAGTGTAGAAGAAAAAGATTCCTTTAAAAAGATAAGGATGCACATCATATGATTCTTTGCTCCCAAGCCAAAAGGGAAGGGATTGGAGAGAGGAAAGGTTTAAGTTCTATATAGCATTTTGGTATTCATATTAATGGAAATTGGCCTTAGGTTATTGTAGGTAAGGACTTCTATGATTTATATAACCTTCGTTTGTAATATCTCATACATAGCTCTATCACAACATCTTTAATTTTTTATTATATAGTTTTATAATAGGCATGAACCCTACCCACACTTCATCAATAAAAAAAAGCATACCATTAATTATTATGTTTAATTCCCCTAAATATTAATATAATTTAATAAGCCAATATTTGAAAAACTTGAGCCATCCTAAATATTTTTGGAGATGTTTCTTTAATTATTTTAATTGTTATTTAATTTTTATGTCCCACATGTGAAAGAGTAACAAAAAGACCACTATGACGTTTAAAATCAACATCTTGCAGTTGCCAATTGACAAATAAGTATAATTAAACCTTTTATTTCATGGCACACTTAATATATTTAATTACAGGAATGGTTATTAAGAAAATCACACCCTTAAGTATTAAGTTTGATTCCCTAATATTAAAATAATTTAATAAACTGATACTTCAAAATCAAGCCATCCTAAATATTTTTCGAGACATTGCATTTTTAATTATTTTAATTGTTATTTAAATTTTATGGCCCACTTATGAGAGGGTAACACCATTGGGTTGTAAAAAGACTAATCCTATGACTAAAGTCAACATCTTGAAGTCACTAATTGACAAAGTATAACTAAACCTTTTTTTTCAAGTCACACTTGATATATATTTCATTAACATGTAATATTTATTAAGAAAATCATACCCTTAATTATTAAGTTTGATTCTGTTACATATTAATATAATTTAATAAGCCAATATTTAAATTTTTTGCTCGTCATCCTAAATATTTTTAATTATTTTAATTGTTATTTAATTTTATGGCCCACTTGTGAGTGGGTAACAACATTGTGCTATTAAAAGACCTCTACTATGTTTAAAGTCAATGCCTTGAAGTCTCTAATTGATAAAAAAGTATACTCTAAAAATTTTATTTCAAGGCACACTTAATATAATGAATTAAAGTAATAAATATCAAGAAATTCATACCCTTGAAAAATGTTACTATTGAAAGAATTTTGACCTTCCAAAACCTTAATGCATATCCCTAAAAAGTCTACTTCTAGCTATGGGGACAACTCCTTGAGGGTCTCTATGGAAGGCATAGGTTTGATCTTTAACCTTAGGGCTTCTATTTTCCCTACATGTGTAGGCCATAAATTGCATCCTCTTCAATGCTTGCTTTCCTCAACAATGGTTCATTTCCCTTGGATATCTCACATTCTCATTACTTTACAATTTATGACTTAGATACCTCTACTAGTGTTCCTAGATCTTCCATGGATGTCTTAGAGACTTCAATATCTCATTTGACAACTTCTATTAATAGGTGTGTGGGTGCTAAGGGTTCAAGAGGCATAAGAGAAAAGAAGACTATCACAACTTATTATTACGATGTCACACATGAGTGTTCCATTAGTGAGTTGCATCTCATAATAAATAGTTTAAAAAAAAGGTTGATCACATCACAGAGTAAATTTTGATATGAATATGGGTGGTGAAACCACTAAAAAATCTCTAAAGTGCTAGGATATCATTGGCAAGATTCATAGCTTATGGCCTAGCTTGAAAAGTCTACACAAATGTGTAACATCAGTTTCCATAAAGCCCAAAAGTTAACATAAACATTTATCATAATCAAGAGATTAGTTAACCATATGATTTCTTAAATCAAATTTAACCATAATGAATTATTATCATTTCAACAATTAAGCATGATATTCTAAACAAAACATAACCAAGCTTACAAAACAATGTTCATTTACATATCCTTAGTGATCAACTATCACTATTCATGAACAAGTTATGCCCAAGGCATCATAAATCATCTTATACATATCAAAATTATACATTACAATTGACTATCAAGTCATAAAATAAGAAACACTGTATCTGGAGCAATGGACATCCATCTTCATAAGCCTCAGCTTGTCTCATGCTTGGGAAGGAGAGCATCATGTTGGTGCTTTTCCACTAACCACAAACTTGCGGTCCCCCGCTCAACTGTCAAACTGGAAGTGGCCCTACCCTTCATGGAAAGGTTAGATATTAGGAACCCTTAGGTTAGCCATCTGAGTATCTGGTGTTGTGTCCTTGCTAATGTCTCATGGTCACACAGCTATAGATCCACTCTAGCTATGTATGACACTATTGGAGACACTAGGCGATCTGGAGCACTGTGGACTGACAATGCATGCAGAGACGGATGCATTACTTTGGTCAAAGATTTTACATACATAAACATTACACATTGAACGTTGTCATATGTCCACCACCTTGACTCAACTTATAAGCTGTCATGTCCTATAGTAAGTTCAAATCGACCTTTCTCTCTAGGTCTAGAATAAACATGATCAATTCGATTCATTGCCCATATTAGGACACTCGACTCCCATCATGGTTTAATTATAAAAATAGTTTATTTCATAATGTGGAACTTGTGACTCCTCGTCACCTTGTTCCACCATGCAAGTCATATCAACTTCGACCATTCTTGGTCTAGATTAAGTAGGATTTAATGCATTTAAGTCCAATTAATTCATGGACACTTGAATGTTATTTCAAACATCATACTTAGGTTCTTGGTTTCATATTGATATGGTTACTAAAGACTCCACATCATATTATCCCATTTTCTTGAATAATAAAAACATTATTGTTTTCAACATTCACCCTACTCGGTCAATGTTTACTTTGTTTACCTAATGGCAAGATTAAAAACCATTTCATAATAAAAAGAAAAGACTCTTATCATATTATCTTTCAAAGGTTCATAAAGACTCATAGAGTCGAACACCTCTAGATTCTCCTTTGGAATACTTTAATAAAGTCAAATATAAAACATAACTACCACTTATATAGTCGACATTTATCTTGTATAAAACCACTAGCTTATAAAAGTGCTATGGTACATTCTTTATGTCAAGGAATATGTTAGGACTTACTTCATAATGAAGACAAGATTGAAGTCTCGACTGTCATAACAACATAACTATGACAAAGTATGGTTTTTATTCTGTTACTCTCCTCGAAGAGTTATCATGTTCACATAAAAAGTATATTATTGATTGTTAATCGATTCTCATTATCTTTCCTATCGAGTTGGTAGAATAAGGTGTTGAGTGCAATAGCACGACCCAGTTTATCTCTGGTTAAATTTGCTTAAACTTTATCATGGCTACGGCCATGGATATGATGGTATGGATTGCTCCACAGGCCGATACCATCGAGTAGCTATTCTATATAGAATAGTGCCCTATCGGGCTCATAAGGATACATAAGTTTGTAAGAGTTAACAACTAGAAAACATAAAGTTATAAGGCATCATTTAAGATGTAGGGTGCACAATACAGGGTGCATAGTAATAGTTTAAAACTACAGTGCTCATGCAAGCAAACCCACATAGGGTTTTTGGCCTTTGATGCAGAGTTTGAGGGAAGAGTAGTTTGAAATTCACTCAAGTGAACTTAACTTCCTTCCACAAGGTTTACAAAGGTGTTTGTGATAATAAAGCCTACACAAGGCTAATACAGAGATTTTATCTAGCCTAGGACCACTATCAAGTGTCCTCCTCACAGGCTGTCCAACTCTCACCTTGGAGAGTTACTACTCAATCCCTTCTTTCTACACAACCACCTTGGTTTGATTCACAATTTCCTACCCACACCTCTACCAACATGAACAACAACACAAATCAACATATACTGATTGTTGACATGCATGAAACTGACCCAAACTCTCATTCCACTCCTCATACAACAGTGGACAGCAAGTTTCGGTATGACTGTCTTTTGACAGCGACAAGGAAGCTTCTATCATGTACCTTTATGAAGAAAACTTGTGTTGATTCCCCTACTCACAATAACCTTCACATGCATCTATTGAGGACAGCACCAACAAGAGTTTCTCTGACAAAAAGGCTATAAACTATATAGGACTGTTCACCAAATGGCTGTTTTGCAGCAGAGTTAAAGAGGAAACTCTTCTCTTGAGCATAAACAAAAATCTAAACCTTCAACACCCTTCCAAAACCTTAGATGACCATCAATGCTTAATGTATACTGAACATTTGATATGAGAGAACAACCAACTACTTGTGTGCAGACCAACACTGTATTTAAAATGGCAGAGGACAGCAAATAAGAGGATGACTGTCCTATGACAATTTTGAAGTTTCCATTGATTCTTATCCCTTTTGAGAAGACTCCAAACTACAAAAACTCCTCCAACAAAGATCACAACACACATGCAACCAATAGGACAGATCCCTACTATTTTGACACTCACCACAGTGCTGTACTGTCATAAAAAGTACGGTAGATTTAGTGTCTTTAATGAAATAAGGCTAAAGATTAAGTAATCCTTGCAAACAAAAAGACAATTGACACCATATTAGTCATTCACTGACCTTCTATGACCTTCATTGGTTGGTGCAAGAACCAAACACAAAATTTGAAATGTTTTATCCTCTATCAGCCCTGCAAGCCGTACTACACCACGTGCAAGATAGCAAACTCTCTTTTTCTGTCATCTGTTGGTGATTGCCCTCCAAGGATTGTCTAGTTTAAGATGATGGACAAGAGTGTATTAAGGAGTCTTATCTGGAGTGCAGAACTCTTATGTAGACCTATATCCCTCTTAAAACAAAAAAAACAACTCCATCTTATCAACACTATGACTGTTTCTTCTACATTTGCTGTCCCAAAATCTCTTCTCCACTAACTAGTCACTGTTTGACTAGATAGAGACATGCCAACCACTAAGAAAGAAGGAGAACAACTTATCTAATAACAAGAACATGCAAACTAATCTTAATTCCTCCATCTCCTCACAAGATGACCGTTCACCTTCAGAAGACAGAGGAACAAAACTCCATCTTGCCTCAGAACCCTAGGTAAAGAGGGTTTGATACAATATTTACAAACAGGAGAAGATCCAACAACTCCAACTGTTTCAAAAACTCAGATCACCTGCAAATGGGAGCCACAACTCAGAACTTAAAACATTAAAAGAAAAATACTTCACAAGCAGCCATACTTGGCCATACCAAGGCTGTTTTAACAGCAAAAATTAGAAAAACACTCTTTTTTTTTTTAAAACTCCTTCTTGCTTTCTTATTATTAGCATGTTTTATCACAACTGAAATATATAGGAAGTTCTAAAAACTCTTCCTCTTCCCCTTGTCCATACAACTGCCTAGGAAGGTAGAAAATCAAATGTAAAAGGCAGTTTTAAATAAAACAAAAAGTTTCTAAAATAGAAAAACCTATAAAATAGGTCTTTCAAATCTTCTAGTGGACTAGTCAAATCAAGTAGACTAAGTCCTTATTACAACACATCAAAAATGGCTTCTAAGCCCTTAGATAAAACCAAGAATTAACAAGGTCATTAAAATATAATATTTGAAAAATAGTTGTAAATTGAAGCTCCTGCACCAGCCTCAAGCTAGCCGAGCACCTCAAAGAGCAATAGTTTCATAGTATCAAGAATTATATTCATTTGGGGCTTCAAGAGCCGTCATATTCATCGTTATGCATAGTTAAGTATACAGTTTCATCATAGTGCATAAAAAGCAGTGCATTTCTTAATCTTTATAGTCGGCAGTGCCGACATTGCTATCATTCAAAAGGAGATAATACTGTATTGTAGGTAATACATTATATGAGTTGAGGGCTCTAAATATAAGTTACCTAAATATATATAATGCAGAGTGTTATAGATGCCGCTCACAGAGTTTGAACACCAGTTGTTCTAGTCGTCCTCACCGACTGTGGTTCTTGGCAACTCGAGAAAGAAGCTCACAGTGTTCGCCACCTGCTCACACACAATTCCCTGCCAAGACTATCCTCCAAATAGAATAACCAAAAAATTCTATTTTCCTTCACTCCACTTCCCTACCCAAGACACCCAAGATGGCATTCGTAACCAACCATAGCATTATCTTTGCATGCCATATGAGCTTGCCAGCTAGTGAGATCTTTGATCCACGCTGCCCACTCAGCCAATCCTTTCTCCTTTCCCACTCCTCGTGGGTTTAAGCATATCGAGGTGACAAGTAAGAAGATAAGATAGGATAGTTATATATATAGTCACAACTATTATCATCGACCTCTAAAGAGGTTCGTATATATAAATTTATGATTTGAGTGCATTCTCCAATGAAACATTGTTATTCCTATTCAACCTGTATCCATGAGATATCAATGATCCAAACAATTCTTCTATAGATAACTATGACAGATCTTTAGATTCCTCAATTGCAACCACAATAGTATCAAACTTACTAGGCAAACTTCTAAGAATCTTTTCAACAACCTTCTGATCTGATAACTCATCACCATTTGATCTAATTTGATTAACCACATCCATTACTTGACCTTGAAATTGATCTACTGAATCTAAATCTTTCATTTGCAGATTCTCAAAATCTCTTCTAAGTTATTGCAACTTGGCTACTTTTACTTTAGAAGTACCTTGATATATATTGTCTCATGTGCTTTCCATGCTTCCTTAGATGTATTTGAACTTTTAATCCTATTGAAAATTGTTTCTTCCATACCTTGATGAATGAATTGCAAAGCCTTTGCATCCTTTTGTCTTTTGTCCTTAAGCTCTTTCAATTGATTTGCAGTTAATGTTCGACTCATCCTGTGGTTCTACAAACCCTTTCTCTACAAAATCCAACAAATCTTGAGAATGAAACAAAGTTTTCATCTTAATTGCCCAATTGTCATAGTTCTTACCAGTAAAGAATGGAATTGGGGGCTGCATAAAATTACTTCTTGATGCCATACTTTGACTCAATCAAATGTTGTGATCTGTAACTTAAACGGCTGCGGCTTCTTGGGGCAGACTCCTTTTAAAAAAAACACTGCGGCCTTGGTCCAGATCTGTGACTTTTCCTCACTTAGATGCAACAAACCCTGTTCTGTGTTCACAAATAGACTGCAGCTAGCAACAACCTCGACGACTTGGACAAATGGGTTTATCTCCAAATCGGTATTCCTTTGAAAACTTGGCGGCTAAGAAAATCAGTGGTCTCTTTATTGACCTAGTGATTCACATGTGCAATCTCTCTCCCTTTTTTTAACTCATAGAAAATTTCTGCGACTCTGCGATTTGCTGGCATCTTGTCTTCTACTGATCTGAAGCTTCTTTTCTATTTGTTGTGTACTCACCTTTCTACCTGTAGCAATTTTAACGATAGACATCCTTTTATGTGCCTGGCTGCAACAACTTTATCATTCCCTAGCTCTTTCAGTTTTCAAGCCATGATTCCTTCTCACAATCCCTCCAACCTGCTCTGGTACCACCTGTGAGTGGGCAGAGACAGAAGAGTAATAAATAGAAAACAGAAAACAATATACCGTGAACAATGCTGCTGCACCAAATAGATTTGTATTTCTCTCTTGCTTAAAATTGATTACAGAACCCTCTTTTATAAAGAGGTTTGGATAAACATGAAAATTCTAGAATAGTCGACATAACACATTATTATTATTATAATTATAATTATTATTATTATCTTTTGTGTTTTATTTCATTGGCCGACATAACACTTCTAGTAGAAATTACTAGATTGTTCTAACAGGATCATACAGATTTCTAGCTTCCCTATTATTTTCATTATTTTACATGATAGACCTAATTTGCTGGAATTAGATGGGATCTCAAGGAAATTAAATTTAAATGACTAACACAATCGGACTAAACTCTACAATTCCATTAAAACTTTAGTTTGCTATATTTTCAATATTTTAACATCTTTGACAAACCATATAAATTTTTAGGTTCACTATTATTTTCATTATTCTATAAGATAGACCTAATTTGTTGGAATTAGATAGGGTTTCAATCTTCCTGCTGCACTTCCAAAAGAAGAAAATTATATTTAAATATGACTAACACAATCCCATTAAATATCTAGAGTAAAATCCATAGAAAGCCTTCAGATAGAGCTTGCATTCTCTTTTGAACAATACTCTAAGATGCAAACCAATCATTTTACTATCATCAGGAAGAAAGCACAAGCTCGTGTACAACTGTTTTTTTCTAAAAATGCTCAAGTACATACATTTGGTTCCATTTTTTTTTAGTATTTAACGTTGTCTCAATCTGACATTATTAATTCCTTTCTTCAATGATGTGTAGGTCAATGCAAAACATAAAGCATTTAAGGTATCTACTGCTCCATCAACCTGATGCAGGTTTCTCATCTATAATGGCACCAATGTACATAGGAAGTGTAAGGCTATTCACATGTGATAAAACTTGTATACTAGTGTTAAGGTAACTTTTAGTTTAAGATAAAAAAAATGCTTTGGCATTAGCAACTTAAAATTTTTAACCTATTCCAAAATTTATTGCCACCATTATTAATAACCAATCTGCAAATCCGCTCCGTGCAACTGCTAGTTTGTAATAAAGTAAAAAATAAAGCTGACCAAACCGGGCGTAGAGTTGATGAGCCCTCGTTGAACTTTCACGCAGCTGAAAATAAAGCTCGGCATCGACAGCGAGCCCACGGCGAGCAAGTTCGATGAGAGCAGTTCATTCACCTCGGATCTGTTGCCATAGGTTTGCGTAATGGTGCAGTTGTAATTCCTGCAGGTTGGAGTGCTGCCCAGTGCCTGGCACGTCTCGGAAGCAGAGCTGAGGTATTTGAAGGTGGATGACTTGGATGGCTTTAAGCTTACTTGTACAAGCTTACTGCTTTGAGCTACAACCCAGTAGGAGAGAAGTAAAAGTTGACCTGTAGTCATTTTTTTAGAGAAGTGGATGATAATTTGAGAAGAGGAAATGAACGATTTGAGTGTATTTAATGAAAAGACTAATATTATAATTATAAGTTAAAACGTACAAGTTTTTATTTTCTTTGGGAGCTTTTCTTCTAAGAAAAGGTTACGGGCACGGTCTTATCTACTGGCCTTGTCATCTCATAGCAAGCAAGCATTGTTCGAGAATACTCAAGATCATGTTATGAAGGCCTTTATCTCAGAGAAGATAAAGATTATTATAATATTCTTGTATAAAAATATAATTGGGAGGCAATTTGTTTTGTATAGGACATCAAGAATAATTTGACTTAAATTTGTTATAAGAATTAGTAGCTTGAGCATTGAGAAACTAAGTTAGTGTTAATGCCAAAGAAATTCGAGTAGTATAATATTTAATTCATGGAGTAAGTTGAGAATGTTTTCTTCTTGTGTTTGTCTTGTTTTAGATTAACTCATGATTTGGTGTATCACAAATTGTTTATAAAAGTATTAACTATTTTGGAATAGTCTGCAATGTCATCTATAAGCATGATTATCTATACTTAGGTCTCTACTTAATCTTTGGATTATTGAATTTAGTTAAGAAAGGGAAATCCCCAATTTTTTTAGAGTGGTTTATTCGATGTCTATAATTAATGTCTTTTGAGAATTGATACATGTAAGGTTTGACAACAATAAAAAATCCTAGCTACAACTTTGTTAGATAAATTATGGACTATGGATCTATAAAATATAATCTTTAGCTAACAAATGTCCTCTCTGTGATGCCTACTAAAAATAATGTTCACTTCCCCTAAAACATAAGATGTTGGGGACTTTTAGAGGGCTTTGTGTGTCACTACCAAACATTGTCCACATTTCCTCACTAGACTGCACCCAGTTGTCATGAGTGGAAGGCTCGTATTCTACATATAGACTTGAAACTATCAACAAACTACAATTGACTTGCTCTCTTGTGTCTAGAGTTGGCAAGCTTTGGGATCTGGAGGAAGGGTGGAGTTGAGATCATGAGTTAATTTTGGTTAAACTCTTATGATATCTTTTTTTATTAATACTTTGACATCTAGCTTATCTTGCATCCCCATCATTTCTAATTGATTAAGCATTAGAAGTCTGGTGGCTAGATAGTGTTCAAGTTTAGGTCCCACCTATTGACTACTTGGGTCATGCTTAAATTGTGTCCACATGTCAAGATCAAATTATGTCCATGTGTCTAGGTCAAACTGTGTCAATGTGCCCCATTCCACAAGGCTAGTAAGTATACATTATGAATCTAAAGTCGACGGTAAGTTGTAATTAATGTGCTCTCTCACATATGAAATAACAAGGCTAGAATTCTGGATGAGGATTCAAACCCAAGAATGTGAGTGTGCTCAGCCTTGTAATTTATCTCATGTCTGCAAATAAAGTAAACTATTAAGTAACCCTATCACAGAAAATTATAAATAAAGAATTGGACCATTCAAAGTGAGACACACCTTCTCCCCTCTGAGTCAATAGACAAATCATATCAATTCAAGTATCCACATTAACATAAATATCAATGGCATTAAAAAAGTGCTTTGAAAAGCATTCAGATCTCTACAGTCCCCGCTAGGAAAAAGAAATTATCAAATGGTGGACCACCTTGAATGTGAATAAACCTTTCCTCCTCCTCCCCTACTGTTGTGGCTTCTGTTCTCAGAGGACTATAAAAATAGTATATAGCTTTTCGATCATGATCAATTGCACATAGAAATATCTTGTCTTCGCATAAAATACCATCACGAACATAGGAAACTTCAGAAGGAAACAAATCTACTGCCTTTTCAACATGTTCTGTAATGTCGTGCTCCTAAACATGTCCTTCATGACCAAAATAAAAGATCCTTCCACACGCAGCTACAATGTTTTCTTGAAGATACTTTTTTAAAAACTCCCCTAGAACTAAGAAACTAGAATACCAACAAGAAGCTCAAAATGTCTTACTAAAGGAATTTTTTTATTATCAATAGACCACATTTCCATGTTACAAATAAACTAATAGAGGCTAAATAGTTGTAAAAAAATTTGGGTTTGTTTTCTAGTAGCTCGGATGGGGTGTCACAAAAGCATCACGCTATCATTGGCAAGTTTCATAACTTGAGGCCTGGCTTGAAAGGTTTGTACACATGGGCAGCCAAGGAATGGAAGTCGTTGATTAAGTCTAAAATTAATATGTCCCCTATGCTAAGGGCTTCTTAATTATCTGTTGTGAGATAATGGAAGCCAAGAATATGCTTTGGAGTTTGGGCCATGGTTTTAGAATAAACACTTTATTTGTTTAAAACCTTGGTACCCTTCTTTCCACTCTAACAAAAACTCCTTTACCATGATTTGAGTGTGGGTTCACCTTTACCTTTTATTTAATTTTTATAGTTTATTTATAGATAATAACACCGTTATCATATTGATTTTATCTGAGTTTTGAAATTACCAATGAGAAATAAACAATAACTAAACCTTTTTCATTTCAAGTGACCAATGGGCAAATAAGTATAACTAAACCTTTTATTTCAAGGCAATAGTTATTGAGAAAACCATACCCTTAATATGCTCAAACGAGAGCGAATCTATCGCTGTAAAAAAGTTTGGAGGCGGCGGAGTAGAAGAAAGTAATCATCAACAATCTTTACAGCTTTCAGGAGCGATTCCAAGTCGAGAGCCAGAAATATCATACACCACTCGGAAGTTGCGCTGCTGGTAACTCCCTAATATTGATATTATGGAGTTTCCAGGAGGAGGAGCGAAAGCCAAGCATTCCACCGAGCCCTGCTCATTCGCAGGAAATAAAAAATTCCCTGGAGGCAGAGCGACGTCCACATTATTATCAAAATGCAACGTGATCTGAGGCACCTTGGCGCCACCGGAAGGAATGTTGAAGCACGTATCGAAAATCTGGTACGGAGCTGCCCGACTGAGGTTAGAGAGATGGCGGGTGAAAGAGTCTCTCAGAGAACTGTAAACGGGCTCCACCAGCCGAGTGATAACGGTTCCCGAGTCTATAATTGTCCCTTTCCCGCTCGACTGCTCTATCGCCGGCACGGACACGCGATCTTCTCCAACCGAGACTCCGTTTAACCCCACGTAATAGAACGAAGGCTTGGCAGCGTTCGTCAACAGGGGCGTAAACTGCAAGCCGGAGGAGGAAAGGCCGGCTTTGCCCAGCGCAAGGCAGCCCGTGGATGCAGAAGACGGGATGCAATAAGAAAATGTTTTCTCGAACAGATTGGCCGTCTGTGAGACAAACGAGAGCGAGTGCCTGCCAAAACCGACCAAACCGGGCGTGGAGGTGATGAGACCTTGCCGAGCTTTCGCGCAGCCGAAAATAAAACCCGGTATTGACTGCGACCCCACGGCCAGCAAGTCCGATGAGAGCAGTTCGTTCACCTCGGATCCGTCGCCGTAGGTCTGCGTAATGGTGCAGTTGTAATTGCCGCACCTTGGAGTGCTGCCCAGTGCCTGGCACGTCTCCGAAGCGCAGCTGAGGTATTTGAAGGTGGATGACTTGGAGGGGTCGAAGACATCCCCAGTACAATCGTTGCAGGCGGAGCAGGGAATCCAGGAGATGTCACTGCCTGTGTCGAGGGAAGTGTAGAAGCTCTGCTGGGGTGTCCCGAAGCCCAGATTGATTATGTAGCTTCCGCTCTTTGAAGCCAACGGAAGGTCGGCGTCCTCTTGTGCAGTAAACCTAGTCGCTACTCGCTTTATTGCGAGGTAGCGATGGATGTCGCCCTTTATTGACTCCAACATTGTACTCAGCCACGTTGAATTGTTGTTGCGGAAAGGGGAGCACTTGGCTTGGACGTGCATCAGAGGAAAGCTTGTGCTTGATTTCCTTGGCTCAGCCGCAGAGCAGGCCTTCTCCTCTGCGTCCTCCCGACTGAATGCTAAGGGACTTAATCTTACAAGCTTACTGCTTTGAGCTACGCTACAGCCCAGTAGCAGAAGAAGTAAAAGTTGGAGTGCCGTCATTTTTTAGAGAAGTGGATGATAATTTGTGAAGAGGAAATGAACGATTTGAGTCTTGGCGTCGGTTATCTCTGTGTTACACGCAACCGGGAGATTCCCGTGTTATTTTTTATTTTTATTTTGGGTAGACTCCCGTGTTATTTTATTTTTATTTTTTTAATGAAAAGACTATAATATGTACAAGTTATGATTTTCTTTATGGCCTTTTCTTCTAAGAAAAGTTTATGGGCACGGTCTTGTCATCTCTTTTCCTACTTGTATAATTTTATTATTTCAATTTGTAAAGAGGAAATGAATGATTGATTGATATGAAGGATAGAGTATTGGGTTTGTCATCTCTTTTCCTATTTGTACAAGTTTATCATTTCAATTTGCAAAGAGGAAATGAATGATTGATTGATATGAAGGATAGAGTATTGGGTTTGTCATCTCTTTTCCTATTTGTACAAGTTTATCATTTCAATTTGTAAAGAGGAAATGAATGATTGATTGATATGAAGGATGGAGTATTGGGTTTGTCATCTCTTTTCATATTTGTACAAGTTTATCATTTCAATTTGTAAAGAGCAAATGAATGATTGATTGATATGAAGGATGAAGTATTGGGTTTGTCATCTCTTTTCCTATTTGTACAAGTTTATCATTTCAATTTGTAAAGAGGAAATGACTGATTGATTGATATGAAGGATAGAGCATTGAGTTTGTCATCTCTTTTCCTACTTGTACAAGCTTATCATTTCAATTTGTAAAGAGGAAATGGATGATTGATTGATATGAAGGATAGAGCATTGGGTGGTAGATGGATTTGAAAGACTTTGATGGATAGGATGGTTTGTCATATAAATTATTGTGATTTGAATTTAAGATTTGAGTCTTTGTGTCGTTATGTCAATCTTACATACAACTAGAGATTTCCATGGCATGTATTATTTTTTATGAAAAGAATATATGATAGTAAATGCACATGATAAGATGACTTCACTTCATAAAAAATTGAGTCCAATTAACACATTTTGAATTGTCTCTTACTCCACAAGCATTAATATGTCAAGAAAGAAGTTAAAAAGGGAAAAATGACCCAAAAAAACAAGTAAAACAAATTGAGAATATGCTATAAACATAGGTATACATATCATTAAAGAATGATTAAATTATGAATAGTATATATATTCTAAAGAAGGTTGAAATGGAAAGAAAAGAAGCTCATGATAATTAATAATGTGCTAAGAATAAAACATAGAAGAAAGCATCATGATGCTAAATTAAATAATAAATTAAAAATTAAGGGTTAAAAATGTAAAGAGCGAGTTTAGAAAGTGTGGGTGTAATGTGAATTATAAGAAATAAAAAGTATAATCTTAATGAATTAAAATTTATATTGTATAGAGAACATTTGTAGTTGAGAAAGACGTGTTCACCATTATTGTGTTGCCAAAGATGAGAACCATAAGGACTAGGATTTTCACCTCTTCCACCCATGTCACCATGTGCACCTATCATGGACTCAACCTCATTATTGTTACACTTTTCATTTCTCTGTTACCCACTATGATTGCTTTGTCAAGTAATTTGTTTTCCAACCCCAATGCCCATGGTCATGTCAATACACAAAGACCTTGATATGTACATGTAACTATAGTACAATACCTACCTAAATTGTTGCATGTTTTAAAGGAACTCTTTTTCTACAACTACTTCCTTGACATTCAATTCATATGGCTCTATTGTATCACTTGGAAGGGGTAGGTGTTTGTTGTACATTATAACCATAATTCCTAGAGGAAACACACATAGTGTCTTGTCATCTACAATACAACACTAACCAAACATGAGATAGCTAAAGATGGTGGCATTTCCATTACTTGCAAAATATTGGTGAGAGGGCATGTTCTACATGTGTTTGTGATGCAGGAGCATCCTAGAGAACAAGAACAATTTTGCATCAACCAAAAACATTTTCTTTCACTTTATTTGCTTGTTTGCAATTTTTCATTTACCATTTCATTGTAGAAGAAGCCACCACACTTTACTACAAGTTTACATTTGGCCTCATAGTTTTGAGGTTTTGTTTTGTAGAGATAAATCCATGGCATATTCATGTTTCAAAAGAATTAGATCATTGGAATGGTGTAACTTGGATTGCCCTAAGTGAAAGAAGATGGGGGACCAAAAAATGGCCAAACCACTTTTTGGTCCTAAGGAATTATAATACGATTGCGTTATAGACTGCTAAATATAAAAAAGTGCAATCGAGAGTCATTATTTTCACCTCATTTTTAGTTTTAGAGCCAAAAAATGCACTAGGGTTATTGCGTAGTTGCGTTTGGAGCACTTTGAAGAAGAAAGCACACTGAAACACAATGCCACCTCATTGTTCCCATTGCGCACAAGCTCAACAGAGTCGGCAAACTCAAGAAGGTAGGGTTTGAACCTTTTTTGTAAATTTGAAAATGAATTGAATTTGTTTTCATTTTTTTGATTAAATTTGTATTTTAAATTTTTTAGGAAATGAATCACCCCAAAGGCTTAATCCATTAGATGAGAATCCAATTGAAGAGGAGGCTGAAAACCCTCCTCAAACTCTGCCATTTCCTTGCCACCCTCGTGACACTCAACAAAATTATTTAGGGGAAATTGAAAACAATAAAAAACAACTTGAAAACTTAGTTCAACAATTAAAATAGCCAAATGGAAGCAATGATCATCGAAGATCCCTTGCCACTTCCTTAGAGTCCATTATTCCCACATTGATACAGTCACAAACCAAATCAAGCTATGGGAAGGTTATAGGGAGAGTTATCAACGATTCTATGCAGACAAACTATCATATAGACAATTAAAGACCAAAAAGTTTTGAAATCTAATCTATGTACACATTTTTGTCGATCCTAGAACAAATCAACCATTACATGGGAGTTGTAAAAGATTCCCCATTCACTGGTGTGTGCACGAAGGAATATCCAAAAACTTTTGGGATAGGTAGTGGATGGTGTTTGATGAGATACCATGTAACAACCTTGAGGTCCCACAATATTTTTTGAGGAAACTCTACTGCGAGTTTGTCCTTAATAAAATTCCAAACTACTTTGACATACGAGATTTCTAGGGCAAATGCGGTGGCTCTACATATAGGATAGAGCAGGGGCACATCATGATCAGAACCATCCTACTAGACCCTTAGGGAGGCCACATCATATCTCACTTCCTTCATCTTTGAAGGAGAGTGTTGAGGTGGAGACTCTACAATCTCTGAGCTCCCTCACTCAGTCATTAGCACAACATGGCAGCACTCTTTCCTAGGCTAGTGAGGGTGAGAATAGCAGGCATCGCTGATCCCTACATCTTTGCCAATCATGTGGAGCATTATGTGATTATGGATCAGAGGATGCTCATGATACAAACATTGGAAAGGATGCTCCACACTTTCAAGACTATGCCACATAGAAGGAGTCCACATAGGGGCAGGAGTAGGCGCATGACACATCCATAGTGGATGTTGTATTAACAGATGACTTGTTGGATAGTACATTTGGTATCGATTCACAAGTAAATTTTTAGAAGGTTTTGTAATTTATTATATTCATATTTGAAATCTCTAATTAAATATACTAATAGATATTATAAGTCAAAATTAATACATAGGTAATTATATACGTTATGAAATTATAGGGTCATAATACTCATCCTACATCTGTCAATCATCCACTGCAAGGTTACGAGAGGAGGTCAAGTCGATAGGTATGCAATTTACATAACAAGATAGTAAATATAATACATGTAAATTTTTTGTCATATATCAATGATAATCTTATTTAGTGACAATTTGATGATGAATAGGTGGATGTCAGAGCTTCTCCCTCAAGAGGAGTTAGCTGGGCCAAATATAGAAGTAGTTTCACTGAGGTAAATTTTACCATTTCTAATCATTATGCATTTAAATAATGTTTTTTAGATTTTGGTCAAATAACCTTGAACTCTATTTTCAATTGATGATAGGTCTTGAGACTCCTCCTCATATTTGTTAGTCAATAGAGATGGGTATTGCTGTAGCTATTTCGTCTGCAAATAGTTTGACTAAGGTAAGAGCTAGTAACATGTAAATGTCATTATGTGTTTCTTGTTTTATCTCACGTCATTTAATGTACATAAATAATATTCATGCTTACTCAATTTTGCTTCTTAATGCTTCTCACAGGAGGTTATAACTCCAACCCATGGAGCTATCGATGAAGAGAGACAACAAATGATCGAGAGGGATCACCAGCTTGCATAGTAAGTGATTGATTACTTATGTCATGTTGTGTATAATTTCATGTTTTCTATATTAATGTGGGTATTATTGGATTGAATTAATAGGTGGAGCTTCAAAAATCTCTATCCAGGAGGTCTAGTCGATGGACAAGAGAGGATAAGTCATTGACTGATTCTCCATCTTCATGGCTAAGCAAGGGCCATCGATTATTTCATAGCACTCCATTACATATTTGATTCTGGTACATTTTGTTGTATGCCTATATGGCTAGTTGTAAACATACTTTTCTATTTTTCTGATGTATATATTGTTGTATATATGCCTATATGGCTTTATATATACACTATATGTTATTTTCATGACATTATGTATATGAGATTTTGCATTATATATGATGATCAATTATGGTTACAGTATAGATAATGTATCATGCTTAAAAGTTTTGATATTGTGTATGTGTTCTTCAAAGTTTCCATGAAATGATATTATGTTCAATTAGTTTCAATATATATATATATATATATATATATATATATATATATATATATATATATATATATATATATATATATATATATATATATATATATATATATATATATATTTCAAATTGTTTGATTAATTCAATTTTTTTGAGAGCATCCTTTCAAAATACATTTTGTGCATATCCTACAATCATGGCATTTTATGAGACCACATTTCTTTGAGGCATCATGTCAAACAACTCATGCACCTTGTCTATGCTTCCACATTTTGCATACATGTCTCCTTGGGCATTTGAAACTACAACATTTGACAAAATTCCCATATCCATTATACTTTGATGGATGTCTATACCCTATTTCAAATATCCCATTTTGGCATTTACACCCGCCAATCGCTTTTGCTTGAAAGTTTCTAAAGCCTTATCAACAAATCCATTTTCTACATATCTTGTAATCATGGCATTCCATGAGACCACATTTATTTGAGGCATCATGTCAAATAGTTCACTTGCCTTATCTATGTTTCCACATTTTTCATACATGTCTGCTAGGGCAGTTGCAACTAAGACATCTGTCAAAATTCCCACATCCTTTATGCTTTGATGGATGTCCATGTACCATGTTCCAAAGATCTCAGTTTGGCACATGCAGAGAGGATGCAGTCAAAGGTTGTGGAATTTGGCTTTACACCTGCCAAGTGCTTTTGCTTGAAAGTTTCTAAAGCCTTATCAACAAATCCATTTTGTGCATATCCTGCAATCATGGCATTCCATGAGACCACATTTCTTTGAGGCATCATTCCATGCAACTACAACATTTGATAAAATTCCCATATGCTTCCACATTTTGCATACATATTTGTTGTACTAGACTCTTTTTGTATACATCTCATAACAATCATGATATTGAAACTGCTAGATTTGATATAGGAATTTCTAGATTTGATATGATAATCATAGATAATTTCTCATCTTACATATTAAACATGCAAGATACATGTTAAAATTGACAAAAGATATCATTTTTTCATTAAATCAAAGATAGTTATTTTTGTATTAATGAACAAAGACATATTTGTGTTTTTACCCATTTTGTTATCTAGTTTATGGAAAAACTTGTCATCCACAACCCAAATTCACCCAACATTGCATTTGGAAATGTAAATAGGTGTACAAATTAAATGGAAGTATGTTTCAATATCATACACTCCATGTTTCAATATCATATAATCATTACACCGTTTGTAGGTCTAGCATACCCTCATTTCACCTAGTTTCTAAAACCTTATCAACATTCTCATTTTGTGTATATCTTACAATCATTGCATTCCATGAGGTGTCCTGTCAAACAATTCACTTACCTTGCCTATACTTCCACATTTTGCATACATGTCTTCTAGGGAAGTTGCAACTACAACATCTATCAAAATTCTCATATCCTTTATGCTTTGATGGATGTCCATGTACCATGTTTCAAAGATCCCACTTTGGTACAAGCAGAGAGGATGCAATCAAAGGTTGTGAAATTTGGATTTACACCTGCTAATTGCTTTTGCTTGAAAGTTTCTAAAGCCTTATCAACAAAATCATTTTGTGCATATCCTACAATCATGGCATTCCATGAGATTGCATTTCTTTGAGGCATCATGTCAAACAATCCACTTGCCTTCTCTATGCTTCCACATTTTGCATACATGTCTCCTATGGTAGTTGCAACTACAACATCTAACAAAATTCCTATATTCTTTATGATTTGATGGATATCCATGTAATGTGTTCCAAAGATCTCAGTTTAGAACTAGTAGAGAGGATGTAGTCAAAGGTTGTGGATTTTAGATTTACACCCACCAATTTCTTTTTCTCGAAAGTTTCTAAAGCCTTATCAACAAATCCATTTTGTGCATATCCTACAATCATGGGATTCCATGAATCACATTTCTTTGAGGCATCATGTCAAACAGTTCACTCACCTTGTCTATGCTTCCACATTTTGCATACATGTCTTCTAGGGCAGTTGCAACTACATTTTTCAAAATTCCATGCTCCATCAAGACCACATTTCTTTAAGGCATCATTCCATGCAACTACAACATTTGATAAAATTATCATATGCATTTTGTAAGAATACATGAGATACTATATATTTATATATGAATACCCTAATTAGTAAGAATTAATAAAAAAGAAGCATAATGGCAATCATATGAAATCTATATTTAACATTTCATTTTTATTTATGCTAAATTAGAACATACTTGTTCAATATTTGGTTATGCTAAATTATGATGTGGATGCTTAGTGTTGGGTTATACAAAGAGTGGAATGAGTTATAGAGGAAAACAAAGAGACAATTAGTTTCTAAAGCCTTATTTCTTTAAGGTGTATGGTCAAACAGTTCACTTGCCTTGTTTATGCTTCCACATTTTGCATACATGTCTTCTAGGGTAGTTGCAACTACAACATCTATCAAAATTCCCATATCCTTTATGCTTTGATGGATATCCATGTATTATGTTCCAAAGATTCCATTTTGGCACAGGTGGAAAGGATGCAAGAAATCGCTGTGGAATTTGGCTTTACACCCTTATTTCACCTTCTATATGTTTGACCAAGAGTGATATTTTACATTCTTCACCTCGTGAGTCCAAACTGCTAGCGCCAACATGTTAAGGTGGGTGATTGAATGCTAGGGGAGATGTCCTTTTGGTTTCCACGCCTCTTGACCATTCTCCACTACATCAGACACAAATAGTCTCTTAAGAGCTCAAAGACAAAAAAGGTGCCATACTTTAGACTGATTGTTCTCTCAAACTATGGCACACAGGAATGCTTCATTTGGATTGATAGAGGAATGTGGGGTCCATCCATAATAACCTAGATCTCATTTTTTACGAACTCAACATCATTTGACCCTGAGGATAGTGGATGTATTCTTGCGAAATGCTTCAGTTTTGTGTAGTGGAAAGGTGCAAGGAGTGAAATTTTGTATCTTGCACCTTGTGGGGCTGAATGGACTACACTAAAACATCAGGGTGGGAAAATGAATCCTAGGAGGGATCTCATTTCATGCCCCAAGTGGCCAAATCATTTTGGACTACACACTACCGACAATGTCTCTTAAGAGCCCTAAGAGGCAAAACTGCCAATCTTTGATGGGGCAGTTCTTAGATTCTGTGACATGTGGGAATGTTTAGTTTGGACCTACATATGCATGTGGGTTCCATCCACAATAAAATTTCTCACTTTCTGCAAACTCAACATCATTTGACTGTGACGAGAGTGGATGCATTCTTGCAAAATGCTTCAATTTCGTGTAGTGGAGACGTATAATGAGTGAAATTTTGCATCTTGCACCTTATGGGGTTGAATGGACTACACCAAAACATCAGGGTGGGTGGGTGAATTCTAGGAGAAGTTTTGTTTCATTCCCCAAGTGGCCGAATCGTTCTGGATTACACGCTCATGGTAAAGTCTCTTAAGATCCCTGAGAGGCAAAAACTACCAATCTTTGACGGGGCAGTTTTGTTGAATACAAAGAATATTGAGAGGGGGGTTGAATTGGTATTCTGAAAAAATTTTCATTCACACATTCATTAATGCATTTACCAAATTCAATAATATGAAAGAAAAGTAAACACAAGAAGAGCAGCCATGAATTCATAACACATAGACACCAGGATTTTACATGGAAAACCCTAAAAGGGAAAAACCATGGTGAGTGTTAGTTCACAATATATTATGATAGCAATACCGAATTACATAAGGCTCACTGCCCAAAGAAATGCTCACTACAGGTGGACTCACTATCCACTGTCCAAGTGGACTCACTATCCACTGAGAAAGAAGATAGAAGAGAGAAGGAGATTGGCTCACTGCTAGTGGTGATCTATTACTAATGCATCTATCATATGTTGGATTACAGTTCTAGTGAAAGCTCAGTACATAGATTCAAAGGTCTTCATTATATCTGCCCTGCTTTTCTACTTTGCTACATATACTCTATTTTCTACCCTTATTATCCTTGTCTGCTCTACAAACTACCTTAAAGATCATGCACATATCGAATTCATACACTATTCACACATATCCATGCATCCAACACTGAAATCCATCGAATATATATATCCGCAACAAGACTCATCTCACAATCAGGTCGGCAAGCCTGACATGAAACGTGTATACAAGTTTATACTTTGTCAGCTTGAACTTGTGCACAAACAACAATGCAGACCCAAATAAACATACAAAAGTCTTCATATAGGTCAGGACCAATCATTCCATCACTTAGATTGATTGTTCAAACAATATATCTTTTCCGTATATAGATCCAACATACTTGTCGGCTTACCCCTTAAGTACATACTTGACCAGTTCAACTGTCACATTATAACTTCCACTGTGGACCATATGAGACTCTAAAAATCATATCCAACATTCATCATTCACCTCTTAACATACATTTAGAACCACAGGACATAATAGTCCTTTATAGAAAAATACAGATCTTGGAAATGTTGCTAGATGTCACAGTGAAATACTATCAAATTGGAAACTGATAAAGAAAAACTTGTAGAATGTGATCAAAGGAACTTTAGAAGCTATAACTCTAGATTTAGGTAGTCATGATATGTATATTTTCTTCCTCAGAACCGCAAGACAAAATATACCACAGTGGAGGAATGCGGACCCTTTTACTTTGGTACTGTGCACTATTCCTGACTTGACTCTGTTCACCCGGACTTAGATATTTCACCATATGACATCCGGAGGAGGTCAAGGCTTGAACACTAGAACATGTGATCACTAGGTAGCTATGAACAACATACCTGAACTACATACATATGTCTGTAACTGCAGAGGCATACCATCTCAAACACTGTCACTTACTTTGTATAATGTATACTACCCATACTTAGTCATTTATTCTTTCAGAGTAAAGTTTCTTTGCCATGCCAATAGAAACCCTTTGCCTTGTTGCCATCAATGACAACATTCAACATTTATTAGAGCAGTGTCTCTTTCCAAAAAGTTCTAGGATTTTGTGACACGTGAGAAGGTTTTGTTTGGACCTACATATGCATGTGGGGTCCATCCACATAACCTCTCTCAGTTTCTGTGAACTCAACATCATTTGACTGTGAGGAGAGTGGATGCATTCTTGCAAATGCTTCAATTTCGTGTAGTGGAAAGGTGCAAGGAGTGAAATTTTGCATCTTGCACCTCGTGGAGCCAAACAGACTATGCCAACATGTCAGGGTGGGTAGGTGAATTTTAGGAGGGGTCTCATTTCATGCCCCAAGTGGCTGAATTCGTCCAGACTACACTCTCGCGACAAAGTCTCTTAAGAGCCTTGAGAGGCAAAAGATACCAATCTTTGACAAGGTATTTCTTAGATTCCATGACACCTAGGAATGTTTCATCTGGACCTGTAAGCACAAAAATCACGTACAACCTCCATGAGGACCCCTATGATGATTCAAATCCTTATCACGTACATGTAAGCATGAAATAATGTCCTTTAAGCAACAAACCTCTTGATGACGTGTCCTCTTTCTTGTCTTGTGTCTTTTCTTCTTTGTCAATTTCTCTTTCTCCCCATTTACGACATTTTTTGACACTTGTTGCGACACTTGTCAACTTACATTTTTTGAGCTTTCAAACTTGTTCCTAAGCCTTGTGAGTGTCTTGTAGGTGAGTTTTCACCTTTCCCCTATGTTTTTCATCCTATGCACCTCCTAGAAGCCTTCTAGAGGTCTCCCTATCCATCTCCCACTTTCAATTTTTAGTTTTGCCTAACCAATCCAAATCTTCCCCTATTATTTCCAGATCTCCTCCAGGAGATCCTGTAGGTGCAAGTGGAGATTTTGATTCTTGCACATGACTGACCTGTTTCCAGAGGTAGAATCCCTCCTTTTCTTCTCTTTTTTCATCTCCCAACCTAATTTTGGATCTCCCTCGGGTGACCTAGGGTCACCCCTTGGCCAACCCTATTGGCAAAAGGGGTGACCCTGTCATTTTTCTAGCCATGGAAAAACTCAAGTTTCTCACTCATTTTTGCTCCATTTTCGCCCATTTTTCTTCTAGTTTGCATGGTTTTTGATGCCTAATATAGAGTTAACTATTTCATGCACCCACACATGCATAATTAGCTCTATTTGATCTCAAATTAACTCTTCAACCAATCTCATACATTCCCTCACCTCCATTTCGTCTTCAGTGATAAGCTATAATTGATTTATCACTCCATAATTAGCTGAGTTCACTGGGTAATCAACCTTGTTAACTCATCAATCAAATGATTTAACTTCTCAATCAATCTCATTCCTTAAACCTATAAATACACCCCTTCCTCAAGTACAAAGGGAGGCAAATTCATTGTGCACATGCTCTTTCCAGTTTTTGATCTCCAACTTAGCATTCAAATGCTCTTATAGGATGAAGGTGCCTTTTTCTTTATTTGTCTAATCAAGTAACATTACGCTGCTTCATTCTATTCCATTGTGCTCAACCAAAGCTCTCATTGAGCTCATACAACCTTCATCAAAGCTTCTTTTTGCTTCTTTGTGTCATTTTGTCATCAAGAGGATCTCTCGCTACTTCAAAAGGACTCGAGGTTGCCAATATTAAGTATTTCTGAGTGTAGTGGAGTCACACAAATTTGTTTCTCTCAAGTTCCTTCATTGTTTTGTTCAATTTAACAGTAATTAGAAAACCAAATTTGCTCTTGGGAACAATAAAACATTGCTTTTTCCTTGATAATTAGATCTTGCATATTAGATTAGTTGTTTTTATATTTCTAGATCTTGATTATTAGAAGTATTTTCCCTTTTCTTTAGATTAGATTACTTCTAAATCATCGAAAATGCAAATAAAACATAGATTAACTTTGCATTAGAAAATCATATTAGATTGCATACATATTTCCTTTTCATAGATTAAAAGCACTTCTCATTTCCAAAATACTAAAAAACATAAAAATATGTTTTGCATATCATTTAGTTTGCATGCATATAGACGCCCTAGAATAGATAAAATTGCAAACCGTCAATACCATCATGAGGTAACCATGGTCAAACGATCCAAACAAACCCTCGATACCATCATGAGGTAAAAACAAGTCAAAACAAATTCAAACCCTGGGTCAACTAAACCCTAGGTCAAAACCCTAGATCTAGTTAAGGTTAACAATCACACAACTACCTCTATCTTGGCTCATGAATGTGCCTAGGAGTGAGAGGAGAGTGGGTGAGGGCTATCCGTGATGAGATCCAAGAGATCCATCCAAGACCACAACAAGAAACATTTGTTCTACCACAAGGAGACCCATTCATCCTCTTATTGTTGGAAGAAACTAGACAACACTAGATACAACAAGAACTCATTCAATGCATACAAAGACAAGAGGATATAAATGAACAAAACTGTTTACCCACATAGAGGTGGAATCTAAGAAACCACAACATGAGAAAAGAAACCAGTGACCCTTCGGGTCATAGGGTTATCTCAACTACAATTTCAATCGAGTGAAACATTCAACTAAGAACACAACAACAAAGGCCACAGTACTTGTTGACCCTTCTCCGCAAAGTCCAGCTCTCCAACAAGCTAGACCCCTGTCGTGTCTCACCTCCTCTCGACTGGTACTTCCAGGTGAGTGAGAGTGACATGGCAAATTGCCCCGTGGCAAGGAGGGAAGGGTCCATGTACGTACCAAAATCTGACCCGACAGCCCTAGGTAACCGGAGTCACGATTTTGAGCATACATATTTTGGTGAACCCAATGTGAAATACATAATCTTTTTAGTTTTGTAGTTTGCATTCCCATTTCAAACATTTCAAAATAGTTAACAGAAACTTCAAAACATTATTTCACTGCTCTACATAGCCGCTTCAGCTTCTATCGCTTACGCCATCATCTGTTCTATTTATTTCGTGGTGTCTATGGTACCCCCGAATATGACGGAACCTGAATTAAACCAAGATGGCACCCCCGAATATGGCACCCCTGAATATGACAGAAACTAACTTAAACCTTGATCTTCTATCGCTTACACCATCATCCATTCCATTTATTCTGTGGTGTCTATGGCACCCTCGAATATGACGGAACCTGACTTAAACCAAGGGAACATTCTCTCAAGAGAACCAGAAACTCCCTCATTTGATAGGTATGTGCCGCCGCATCCTAATGCACCAATCACCAACTGTTATGACTATGAAGATTCTGATTATGAACAAGATCAAAGAGAATCCAGGCGATCTCTATCTTTCAACGACCCGGCTTGGGAAAACAACTTGGCCATACCAAATGCGCCGCATAAAGCAAGAAGGATAAGGTCAGAGATACACCGACCTGAACAACCTTCCACAAGTACATTAGATACTTATCTTGATGAGGAAGTTAAATGATTGGAAAAATATCTGCAAGAAGCCAAAGACGCTCAAGAGGCATTGAGGATTGCCTTGCGAGAAGAACAAAGGGAAAACGTTGTGTGCAAAGAAGCATATCACCATGAAAATACTCGATGAGAACATCCTCGAAATGAAGAAACACCTAGAGTTGCTACTCCTGTAGACTTAATCGCAACTCTAGTGCAGGGTAAGTGCAAGAAGATGGGGGGCCAAAAAGTGGCCAAAATAATTTCAAAAAAATTTAAGTCATAATGCGCTCGTGTTATGGCTTGTAATGACAAGCCTTAGGCTCGTCATTACCGAGCCATAACGTGAGTGTGTTATAATGCGAGCGCGTTATAACGTGCTCGCGTTATGACCTAGTATAAATAAAAAAAAGCAATCAAATTTCATTTCATTTTGATTTTCTCCTCTGCCCACGGCTTCCAAACCCTCAAAAATGCGCTCGCGTTCTGCAAAATGCCAATCAACACAAAAAGCTTATCAATTCATAGCCAAAATGCCGCTGCGACGTTGAGTACACCAAAGGGGTGAGTTATCTTTGTTTTTTTGTTTGAATTTCTTTCTAAATAGGTAGGTTTTTGTTGATTTTTGATGTATATTTTGTTAATTGTCAAGAAATGTTAATGCACCTCCTCCTCCTCCTTAAAATCCACAAAATCCTGAGGAGAAAATACCTGTAGAACAACAACCTCCTCCATTCATTCCTCGACATGCCCCTAGAACACAAGATAATATAATGGGGCAAATTGAAAACAACAAAAAAGAAATTGAAGATATAATTGCAAGGTTGAAAGATCCTTCCACTTCAACCTTGCATAGGTCCACGCTTGCCGAATCTCTTGAGTTTATGTTATCAAATGTAAATTCAATTAGCAAGCAAATAACTAGTTGGACCGATAAAAAGAGAGAGTTTAGAGATTACTATGTAGACAAGTTGTCATACCAAGATGTCAAAAAATTACAAATTACAAAATTAGACTTGTGTTCAATTTTCACAAACCCACAAACAAATCAACCTCCACCCATTACATGCAAGAGGTTCCCTATCCATTGGTGCAACAACCAAGCGACAAGGGACAATTTCAGGTAGAGGTGGTGGATGGTTTTTGACCATCCTCCATGCAATAATAATGAGGTCCCGCAATACTTTTTGAGGAAACTCTACTGCGAGTTTGTCCTCAATAAAGTGCCAAACTATTTTGATATGCGGGACTTCCAGGGTAGAGGTGGGGGCTCAGCACAGGATAGACCAGGGGCACGTCTTGACCCACAGCAGGTAGTGAGACGAGTAATCAACAGACCAGCCCACGAGCATGTTTCTATCCCTTCCATTATGAAGGAGAGTGTTGAGGTCGATACACTGAGGTCGATTAGTGCCTTGACCCAGAGCATCATAGAGCATGCCGGTCCTGCAACACAGAATGGGTTGGGAGATAGTGCAAGGAGTAGGGTCCCACCACATACTTGTCAGGCTTGCAGGTCAGCCTGTGGTTATGACCCCATGGACAGTCAGGACGCAGGTGCACAGGCTACATCTGCAGCTGAGCAGATGGTGATGACAGATACCCTCCTGAGTGAGACTTTCAGCCTTGATACTCAGGTAAATATTAGCAAGTTTATTGAATTTAATTTATTAAATTTTATTTTTGAAATACAAGATTAACTAATTTAAATTGATGATTTTAATGAAATTTTAGGGTCATAGCGTCGATGCAGTTTTCAGTGGTTCTCCACCTGCATTTTTCACTAGATCATCTACTGTCAAGGTATGTAATTAGTAAACAATTATAAATATTACATGTGAATAGCATCGTTATATGAATGGTATTCTAATTTCTAATTTTGGATGTTGAATAGGTTAATACTGTAGATTTCATGGCAACACCTGCCAGCGGTGGTGGACTTCAAAGCTTTACGGAGGTAATAAAATAAATAGTTTAATGAATGAATTGTACTTACTAAATTTTTGTATTAGATTTGTGTGTTTTATTGTGTGTACTTCCATGTTTAGATGAACGTGTGTGTATGTTAGGAGCCATGATTTGCATCACTATTATAGTTTTCGTAATTGAATAATGTTGTTTTATTTCCAGATGATGCAGGTTGCGAAGACACCTCCCCATGTTCATAGGGCAATGGAGCAGGGTGTGGCCTCTGTGATTCATAGCTCCATGGCATTGACATGGGTATGAGGCAGATTAGTAAATTTCAATTTACATTCATTGTTATAGTTGTCTATTTTTGAAAAATCAAAAGATTATTGATTTGAAGTTTAATTTCTATCTGGATGGTTTCTATAGGACATGCCATCACCAGGGCCTATTCCTGCTACTGAGGCAAGCGAGGAGACAGATTATATGTTAGCGGTAAGTGATTATTTTGTTAAATGTTTCATTTTTTTTTAACATGTAATTTCTATATATTAATGTCTATACTTTTTATTGTAACAAGTAAAGGTGCAGGAAGGACTAAATAGGAGGAGTAGCCCTCGGGTTCGTAGTAGACCACCCACATGCATGTCTCCATCCCCTAGAAGATCAAAGGCTGCTCGTGATTTATTCTCTTCACCAGCCAGAGGGGAATGACTTTTTATTGTGTTCCTTTGTTGTATGCCTATATGGCATTTGTGGACATATATTTTGTATTGTACATAGTTGACATTGTATGCCTATATGGCATTCTTGTAAGCCTATATGGCTATTTTGTATATATGTTATACTTATATCGACAGATATTGATGTATACCTATATGGATATTTGGTTAATACAAATCTTTTTTATTGATGGCGTCCATACTTGCATTATAAATCCACTTTTGAATGGATATTTGTAGATGGCTACTTCAAATATTTAAAGTCTGATTGTATTACATAGGATGTTTGCATTTTCTTTGATAGGCTTGATAGGCCATGGATTACATGATGGTGTTTGATGGAAAAGTATGGTACTAGAAGACTCTAGTTCATTCTTAATAGGCTTGTGATTGATAATATCTTTGCATGATTGCACTTGATCTTGGATCATGGGCATGTTGTTAGGATTTTGATTGCATTGTGGTGTTTGATGGATAGGCATGGTGTAAGATACCCAACTAGTTCTACGAAATTTTTTTCTTACTTAAACAATTTTACTTGCTATCAATTCATCAACTACTTCAACAACACAAAGATATATATCAAAGATAACTACTTGAATGAATCAACCTTAGAGTTGGGTGCTTGTCTAGTTATTTGACTCAATCAACTTGCAATGTCTTATTACATGGATAATGCTTTCAATAGCATGAAGTTACAACTTATTCAATGGAGATACAAAAGAAAGGCCTTGAAGCCTTGATGTTTACAATGGTGTCTACACTTGATCAACTCAATCAAACTCAATGATGTCAACTGAATGTCAACACCTCACAATATCACAAGGGAGCATCACCTTGCTTGTTGAGGGAGCATCACCCCAACACTTGAAACTCGCAGGCCTCAAGATCACAAGCTAAATAGCTTTGCAGAGAGAATTCTGTCAAAATGATTAGATAACAAATGAATGAGAGGGCTCCTCCTTTTATAGGCCTTCCAAAGGCAATGAAGGCACATTTTTCAATGCACAAAGAGGAACCAAGGCACCTTTCCCAAGAAGCATATACAAGGGAATATTCCATCTGATGACTCATTCTGAGTTGGCAAACTTATCCAGGGGCCCTGACACAGATCCAAATGCTACCCTTCTGACCAATGAGCATTTAGGTAATTGTAACAACCTTAACTCCTAGAGATCCTTAGGCGCAAATTTCTGACTTGGGCGCCAAGTTGAGGTGATCTCCTCCTAAAGTTGCGCCTTGCCAACATTAGGTGCCTATTAGAGTTTATGGATGCTCTGGATTGTTTCCAAGAGTAGGCACCCAAATGAGTTCTCTGGAACCCAAGTGTTGATTTCATGCATCATGAGTTCTAGGCGCCAATATGATGTCATAGTTGCAAGACTCTTAGGGTTAGGTGCCAACTGAAGGTAGTAGAGACCAGACTAGGCGCCATCCTAAGCTGGGCACTTCCTTGAGGTGGCAGAGACATTGATGAACATCTGGTGGGGTTTGATGACTCTATATTGACACTCAAATTCACTTAGGCGCAATATTAGTGTTCTTCTGACTAGGTGCCAGATAGGAGGATTCTTAGGGGTTTTGGAGCTTAGGTTACAACTTGTTAATTTCTCAAAGAATCTTTGAAACACTTGACTTCCAAGGATTATCATCTTACCCTCTGATGGAGCGCCTTGTTCCAAAATTGGTCTTAGGGACTTGCATCTCTCTTAGGCGCATGTTTGGAGTAATGTCAACTGGTATTAGCGCCTATTATCTCAATTCACACTTGACATCAAACTTTTGAAGCTCTTTTACCCTAGCGCCTTTATCTTCTATCAAGCGCCTAACATTCTGGAGGTGAATTCCATCTTAATCCAAGTCTTCAAGGTACTTCCAAGTTTAGGTGCCAAAACAGGGTTATGGAGGAGCAGAACCACGCCTTAGGAGGATGACTGAACCCTAGGTGCCAATTTGAGGTTGCAAGAGCATAGGTATGCGCCAAGCAGAGTTTGATGCTCAAAACATTAACATTATTCAGTGAAATCCTTTTTTGACTCTAGGCGCCATTTGGAGGCTAGAAAGAGGGAAGTTGACACCAATTGCATTAGGCACATTTCTGAGGTGATGGAGACCAATAAGTGCGCCTTGTCCTCTGGCTCTATTCCTTGTTAACTTTACAACTTAGATTATCTGAACAATACTGAGAATGCTTCCCTTCTTCCTGATACAAGTTGAAAGATCCACTGGGCGCCATTTCAGGTGTCTGGAGAGATCATCAACCAAGGGTGCTAATAGAACCTTTGGCAAATGGAAAGAGCGCCTTACTTAGATTTGATTTCTAGATGCCAGAATTGAGAAATTTTGCGCCTTGGCTAGGAGTTTCTCATTTCAATCTTGATTATTCATCTAAGTGACTTTCCTTAGCTCCCAAGCCTTCAATCTATCCATTACCCCCTGCTAGGTGCTCAAAATAGAGTGTTAATGCCTTATGAACGTTAGGCGCATTCTGAGGGTGTGGTAGGCAAGTGAGGGCACCAAACCAGGCCTTGAGACTTCTCTCCTCATCAAAGGCTTTCAATCCTAGGCACCAGATCCAAGGAGTTCCAACCAACACATGCGCCTAGTGCTGTGAGTTCACCCAAAGGACATCTTTAACTTGAAAACTTTCAATCTTCATCCATCTATGCTAGGCGCTCAATTGGAGGATCCCTAGAAACATGTATAGGCACCTTGAGGTTCTTAGGTTCTTAATTTGGATGATCCTTGTGCTAGGCGCTTAGTAAGGAAAACTAGAGTGAAATGGGCGCCTAGGCTCCCAAGCTTCCATACTTAGTCAAATTTTAGGGTTCTGACCTTGTTCTTGCAAAACAAACAGATAGAGTTAGTCTGAAACCAATTCATTCCCTCATCATTTGGAATTAGCCTCCGGGAATGAGGAATAGGCTAATCCATTATACACTTGATGATCAAGCTGGGAACGGGGACATGACACATGGTACTAGGCTAATCATTTTGGGTTTTGCATGAGCCTCAGACAAGGTAATAATGATTTTTTCAAACCAAGGGTCCATGATGGAAATGATTAAGGATGATAGAATGTTTGGATTTTGGGCTTTGAGATGTTTATGGTTGTAAATGTTTATTGTTTGGACTCAAATTTTGTTAAATGGTTGTTTGAAAGAGGACACATCAAACATAACAATAAGATTAGTTTAAGTATGGATGCAAATGATGTTTACTAGTTTACTAATGTGATGATGATTACTAATGTGATGATGATTTTGCATGTTTTCAATGGTTGGGATCTACAAGTTATGCATTTTTTTGGGATGCACACCTCATTGATTGTAGTGGGATGACTTGAATGCATATTGCCTATATCCACGAGATGACTTTGTTATTTTTCCTTGTCTATGCTCATTTGCGCATTGGTATGTTGCATTGGGATGAGAGGATGGATGTCGCTTTGATAGTGATGTGTATTCGTCACCTAGTGATGGTTGATCTTATATAGTGGTTGGGTGTAATGGACAAACTCTTGGATTATGATTATTATTTGTAGTGAGAGTGCTTTGACATTTTGGCTACTATTTTTAGGAGATGGTTATCTTCATGTGGTTGTAGATGTTGATCCTTGGTTTAGAGGTGTTTGGTAGTGTGTCTTGGTGGACTCTTGATTCTAGATTAGAGTATTAGCATGATACAAGTTCTCTTGAGACTAGGATGTCTGTATTGGTGCATGTGATCTTCTAGGAGGAGATGTTAGATCATGATGTCATGTTTGGATACCTAATTTTGTAGTTGGAGTTTTGACAGTGGTCTTGTTGGTTCTCTTGGTATTGAGTACATTGGTCATGTGCTTGGGAGCTTCATGATAATGTGGTGTTGCATTTGGAGCTTAACATGGATTGATTGGTTGTAGGTTCTCATACATACTTTGAGACTTGGGTGAGGCTAGAGTTCTATTGGGATTAGAGACACTTGTTGAGATGGTTACCCTTTAGAGGTTTTAGCAGGAAGACCAAGGAGACTTTCACTTGGATATGGGCGTAAGTTAATTATGGACCTAGAGAAGATTCTTATTAGAGAGAGTCATTGTGGCTTGGTGTATCTTCGACGAGCATTCTCATTCCCCACTCTTGGTCTACTCGGCAGACTATCATCTAAGAGGTATTTCCCATCCTTTAGATGAATTTTTTTAATGCTTTATCTTCTCATGGTTATGGATCTTGAGCTATCGTTATTGGTTTTAGAGGGTTCATTCGAGGGGTGTCTCTAAACATGCTTTTTCTCAGGCGCTAAACTAGAGTTGTCTAGATGCACAAGTGCGCCTCCCTCATTGAAGTTTATTTTGTTAACTTAGTTCATCCTAGTGACTCAAGGGGTTGTTATATTCTTTAGGCACAATCTTTCATAGACTAAAACATTCACTCCATGTTAAGGCACTCAAAGGAGGCTCTAGAGATGGAAAATGGTGCCTTAACTCACTTATGTAAATTTTGGACTTTTAGGCAATTGCAAGATGTCTTGGAGAGCTCAATTCTTTAAGGCGCCCATTTTGTTCACCACTTGTAGCATCACTTGTTCAAGGCACATGTGTGATTTGGTGAAAAATAGGCGCCTAGAGTGAATAGGCTTTCATCCTGACTTAATACACTGCCTCCTTCTGACGATTTTTGGGACAGCAGAAAACTTTTCACCACGGGCAAATGCCTCAGAGCTATAAAAAACTGAGAGAGGTTATTGTAGAGGCACTCTACGTGATCGCGTTGCCTCAGACGAAATGTTTCTAAGTGACACAGTTTTTGAGTAACATCTCGTCAAAGATTGTTGCCTTTTTGCACTTTGGACTCTTCAGGGATATCGTCGGTACAATGTAGCTTCGACTGTTTCGACATGTTAAGGTAAAAAATAGGACCATGCCTAACGTAAATGTACCCATTCGGACGCGTTGGAATAGTCAGTTTGGTCGCATCAGGAGCAGGATGAAAGTTACACCCCTTTGCAACTTTACACTACCTCCTTCTGACGATTTTTGGGGCAGCAGAAAACCTTTCACCACGGGACAATGCCTCAGAGCTATAAAAAACTGAGAGACGTTATTGTAGAGGCGCTCTACGTGATTGCGTTGCCTTAGACAGAATGTTTCTAAGTGACACAATTTTTGAGTAACATCTCGTCAAAGATTGCTATCTTTTTGCACTTTGGACTCTTCAGGGATATCGTCGGTACAATGTAGCTCCGACTGTTTCGACATGTTTGGGTGAAAAATAGGACCATGCCTAGTGTAAATGTACCCATTCAGACGCGTTGGAACAGTCAGTTTGGTAGCATCAGGAGCAGGACAAAAGTTACACCCCTTTACAACTTTACACTGGCTCCTTCTGACAATTTTTGGGGCAGCAGAAAACCTTTCACCACGGGCAAATGTCTCAGAGATATAAAAAACTAAGAGAGGTTATTGTAGAGGCTCTCTACGTGATCGCGTTGCCTTAGATGGAATATTTCTAAGTGACACAGTTTTTGAGTAACATCTCGTCAAAGATTGCTACCTTTTTGCACTTTGGACTCTTCAGGGATATCGTCGGTACAATGTAGCTCCGACTGTTTCGACATGTTTGGGTGAAAAATAGGACCATGCCTAGTGTAAATGTACCTATTTGGATGCGTTGGAATAGTTAGTTTGGTCGCATCAGGAGTAGGACGAAAGTTACACCCCTTTGCAACTTTACACTGCCTCCTTTTGACGATTTTTGGGGCAGCTTTCACCACGGGCAAATGCCTTAGAGCTATAAAAAACTGAGAGAGGTTATTGTAGAGGCACTCTACATGATCGTGTTGCCTCAGACAGAATGTTTCTAAGTGACATAATTTTTGAGTAACATCTCGTCAAAGATTGCTGCCTTTTTGCACTTTGGACTCTTCAGGGATATCGTTGGTACAATGTAGCTCTGACTGTTTCGACATGTTTGGGTGAAAAATAGGACCATGCCTAACGTAAATGTACCCATTTAGATGCGTTGGAACAGTCAGTTTGGTCACATCAGGAGCAGGACAAAAGTTACACCCCTTTGTAACTTTACACTGCCTCCTTCTGACGATTTTTGGGGCAGCAGAAAACCTTTCACCATGGGCAAATGCCTCAGAGCTATAAAAAACTGAGAGAGGTTATTGTAGAGGCACTCTACGTGATCGTGTTGCCTCAGATGGAATGTTTCTAAGTGACATAGTTTTTGAGTAACATCTCGTCAAAGATTGTAGCCTTTTTGCACTTTGGACTCTTTAGGGATATCGTGGGTACAATGTAGCTCGGACTGTTTCGACATGTTTGGGTGAAAAATAGGACCATGCCTAGCATAAATGTACCCATCCAGATGTGTTGGAATAGTCAATTTGGTCACATCACGAGTAGGACACCAAAAATGCAAAAGTTGCTTTGTGTAACTTGACAACATTGACTCTTTTTTGCAACATGACTCAAAGACTCAAACTGACCCCAAATGACTCAAAGTGACTTAAAATCACCTTGATTTTGGTGCCCAATGTACATTATAGAGGTCGAGGCACTCCTTATGATTCAAACATCTTAGATGAGCACATAGGAAAGGAAAAAGCTCTAAGTTTCATCATCATGAGCGCCTAATATCAAGAGACTTTAATGGCTCAAACCTTAGCATGGAGTCCTAAGGCACATTTCATGTCTCCTTTCATCTAGTTTGGATCATCAAAATTGAAAGAAATAAGTCTATTAAGCTTGGGCGCCCTTGGTCTTCTTTTCATTCACTATGAGCGCCTTGGGAGAATGGTATATAGGTCATCATCATGATTGGGTGCCCTGGATCAAGAGTGTTGGAGAGATCATCAAATGGTCTCTAGAGGAAGTAGGGTGAGTTATGAGTTTGGTCGCATCAGGAGCAGGACACCAAAAATGCATAACATGATGATGTAAAAATGTGTACATATGTGTAAAAATGCAGGAGGAAATAAAAAAAAGACAAACCTAACAAATTAATGTGCATACTTACAACTCAATGTAACATGACTTTACAAAATCAATGTCAATACTTACAAATTAATCCAATGAACCATCCAGGTCTGCTCTACTCTTTATTGTGTCAAGTATTGCTTCATGGTCAGACTCATGCACCTTCCACAATATTTTGTTCAAAGGTCCACCCCCATACTTTATCAAATGAACATTGGATGCCATGACAAGGTTTGAGTAATGCAGAATCTTCTGATGCGTGTCAAAGTCCTGAAATAGCCAAATATTAACACTCTTATGTGGGTACCTTCTAAGCCATGTTCCAGTAATAACCACTGAGCCTCTAGGGTATTCGATGTTTTCTCCATCTGTAACAGGGGCCTCCAATTTCTTTTTGGCCTCAACACAACGATATAAGTAATAATCTGTTCCCTATTCATTATCTTCATCTGCAATAACTGCATATACGTACCCTACATTGATATGTGTAGCAAATTAGATGAAATTAGTCAACATTACAAAAACACTACAAAGTAAGATGACATTACTTGGTTGAACTAGATGAAATTAGATGCATATACGTGCCCTATATTACCTGGTTGAACTAAATGTGATATGTGGTAAAAGTCAACTGACGATTCCATCTATGTTAGTTCCAGTGCCGTCAGGGGTCGATATGTGTCAAGTGGGCTAAGATAACTTAACTGCCATTCATCAACCCACTCCTTTGACTCGCACTCATCCCAGACTTGAATTGTACAAGAAGAACAAAAGCATGACATCTTTCGTGTATGGATACTCCATGAACCTGCAATTGAGCTTCTGAAAGAGTGCATCTCATTTGATCCTGTCAGTGTACAACAATCTTCAAATGGTGCAATGTTAGTATCATCTATCAACCAAAAAAATCTATGAACTGAAGACTTACCTTCATTACCTGGACCCATGGAAGCATTACACCACTCGACAATCGATTTTGCATATGTCAACTTTGCATTGTCTTTATACTTTAACTCTTCTCATGGTATGGCTCTTTTGATACATGCTCCTGCACCATCATGCTCCCCCTTTCCATGCCCGGCCTCACAAAAGTTCCACATATGTTGAATACCTGTAAAATTATGCCTCCTACTCAGCCAATAGAAATTTCGTGAGTTCTTGAATTGTGATGCACAGTAATCCGACCATATGATACGCTGACTGAACGATATGCCCCTTCTAGCCAAATCATTGTAGAACACCTGAAAGCAACCTTGCACGAACTCCGTAGAATGCATGCGATCATCACTAATATAGAAATTATACTCCCTTATGATCTTTCTATCATCCTCTGTACTATCATTCGCATGAATGAATGCGATGTGCACAAATATAGAAACCTGTGTGGAGTTGTAATATTGTGATTGCACCTCACGCTGTGGCTGTAGACTATAGTTCTCTGCAAAGTTGATGAATGAAACAATGCTACCAACTGGAAATGTGTCCTTGTATAACTTGAATTGCAAGTCCAACCATCAAGCTCTATGGGCATGTCTTACATACTCATACACTATGCTGTCACAAAATATAGGCATAAACTGATACACTAGAATCTTTTCAATAACTAATTCACACCTCTTTGCTTTTTATACTTGCCAAACTCTACTAGTTCATTTCCAACCGCATGTGTTATTTCCATATGTTCACATATTGGCAAATGTTGCAAGCCACCGCAACGATGACATGTGCCATCCAAGCATGATTTCTTGTAGAATATTTGACCTTCCTCTCTTTCACATAAAATTCTTGATATGAAGTCTCTTGAAGATGTTGGTGGGGCACATATGGCACAACCCTGCAAATCATTGTTAGTATGCATATCTAAACATATAGACCTATAAGCATCAAAATGGTTAGAAAATTCAATATGTAATCTACAACAACAAGTAGTGCGTGTGTGATTTATCTTAACATAGAAAGGTTTTAGCAATTCAAAATATCTTTGACAAATTTTAATTTGAGGATACTTCTCTAGAAATTTACCATAAAACTGTGTTTGAGTCTCATCCAAAAAATACTTTGGATGTGGCTCGCGGTTCTGACTATCGATTCTCCTTCTTACCACGTCCCTTTGATTCGGAGATACCCTTGTGTAATTCTTTCAAAAGTCTTCAATTAGTGATCTCAATGCTTCAACAATTGGTTTATCTTTTCATGGTAGTCTCCCCGAGAATGCCCATAATTCATTGGCATTCGTGTCCTCAATTCTTTGGTGTCTTCCAACGGCTCTTGATAAAGTTTTCCTATTAATTCTCAATTCTTGACTTGTCTTTCTAATGAGATGAGCTTTCCTCGTTTGACTACTTACTATAGTCGATGTAATCACACGTCGTGTTGCATTACTATCTTTTGTGCGTGAGGTGTTACCCACACTCTCATACGCACTCATTAGATTCTTGACAATAGACTTTTTACTTGATGCATTTGATGTTCTCGACCCAAGAATCTTCATGATAGACCTATACTTTATACTTCGCATCATTTCAACGAATAGTTGACATCTTGCAGTCTCATTTAACTTTTCAAAGAACAATCTCCAAATCTTATTAGCATATCTTCTACAAGTGCATTTTGGAATCTTACCTTCCATTGGCTGCAAAATATTCTCATCAATATCAATCAAATACTTTGGCTTTCTATGCAAAATTCTAGGTGGTGTCAAGTTAGGTAAATTCATCTCAACATTAGGAATTTCATCAATATTTAAATGAGATGGGTTAGATGGCACACCTTCGATCGAAGATGGAATAGATGACATACCTTGAGGTTGAGCTGGGAATGATGGCATACCTCCTTCATCACATGTGAGTGATGATGTACACTCAACTTGAGATGTGGTAGACGGTGTCCCTACATGTTGACTTGCGGTAGAGGACGTGTCTCCAACTATGGTATTCAAATCTCTTGTACCACGAAGTTTTTGCATTTGTTCTCTTTGTGCCGCCAATACCATATCTCTTTGTGATGGTTGTAGTTCCTCTTCAATTGGTATGTCTTCATTTATCGTGTCCAATTTCCTCTTCTCACGAAGTTCCCTCATAGCCACTACTTTCTTTGCATTCTTAGCTTCTATCTCTTCCTGTGTTGGTTTAATTCTTGATCATTTCCTCGGCATGACGGAGAATTTGTCTATAGCATGATAAAGAGACCAATATTACTTCCTAAGAAATGAATACAAGATAATAGTGGGATTGTACTTTTATTATGTTGTAAGGATTTATTCTTGTATAGTTTGACATCATGGTATGTTAAGGTCTATTTATTACACATAATTATTAAAGAGCCCAAGTGTAGAAAATATACATGGCATCATGTGAGATTGTAGGCTTCTTTCTTGATTAGGAATGTGTCTATTTTAAACATGTATGATAAAGCATGATAAAGTAATTCAATTCAAATTAAGGAAAATGTAAAGAACATGCATGTAAAGACTTGACATACCTAAAAAATGAAGATTCAAATGGAGAGAGTAGCCAATTATGTAGTGTTTTTTCTTCTTGCATCAAACTCCTCAACAATTTGAGTTTTTCACCACTTGCTTCCTTTTCAATGTTAAATTGAATAACACTCAAATATAATTACTAACAACAATACTATTAACCTATCTATAATGTTAAATTCCTAAATTGAATCACAATTAACATTGCAACACTACAAAAATTGAAACTTGAATAGATATATATCAAACTTGGTGTGAAAACTATGTTATTTCCTCCTTCTCAAGTTGGCAACGCAAAAAAGGTGGTGGAAAGATCACGCAAAGGTGGTACAATGTGTCAAATGTGCATGTGAACTTCCCAACAACATGAAAGCACTTCTTTTTTGTCGAAGCACGCGCAGAATCAGTAAGAAAACAGAGCATGTGGGCCTGGATCATGGGGGTAACCACTTTTTTACCGTTTCAATAGAAAGACAAAATGTGAGCGCGCTATAACGCGCTCGCGTTTTGTCCTGCTATAGATTCATCACATCCTTTCCATTAATCACATCTCTTTCCCTCATAATCAAGTTCTTGATAGAAAATGCCCTCAACCCTTAATGTCAAACCCTAATCCCTCAACCCTTAACTCTGATCCCTTGACCCTCAACTCTAATCCATCATCCCTCAACTCTAATCCCTCATCCCTAAACCCTAATCCCTCAGCCCTCAACCCTAAACCTTATCCCTAAACCCTAATCCCTCAACCCTAATCCATCATCCCTCAACTCTAATCCCTCATCCCTAAACCCTAAATGCTATCCCTAATCCTACACCCTCAACAGACTCGATACTATACCTTAAACTCTAATCCCTTATCCCTAAACCCTCCAACCCTATCCCTAATCCTCACACCCTCCACACTCTACTTTAACCCTAATCCCTTGAACCTCAACCCTATCCCTAAACCCTTTACCCTCGAACCTCAACCCTCAACCCTCGACGTCAAACCCTAATCCCTCAACCCTTAACTCTGTTCCCTCATCTCTCAACCCTAACCCTAAACCCTAAACCCCAAACTCTCAACCCTCAATGTCAAATCCTAATCACACAACCCTTGACTCTAATCCCTCAACCCTGAACCCTATCCCTAAACCCTCAACACTATACCTTAAACCCTAATCCCTCAGCCCTCAACCCTAAACCTTATCCCTAAACCCTAATCCCTCAACCCTCAACCCTAATCTGTCATCCCTCAACTCTAATCCCTCATCCCTAAACCCTAAATGCTATCCCTATTCCTACACCCTCAACAAACTCGATACTATACCTTAAACTCTAATCCCTTATCCCTAAACCCTCCAACCCTATCCCTAATCTTTATACCCTCCACACTCTACTTTAACCCTAATTCCTCTACCCTCAACCCTATCCCTAAACCCTTGACCCTCGAACCTCAACCCTCAATGTCAAACCCTAATCCCTCAAACCTAAACCCTATCCCTAAACCATCAACCCTCAACACTATACCTTAAACCCTAATCCCTATCCCTCAACCCTTAACCCTTAAAACTTAAATCCTATCCCTACACCCTCAACACTTGACACTATATCTTAAGCCTTAAACCCTCATCCCTAAAGCCTCAACCCTCAATCCTTAAACCCTAAACCCTATCCCTAATCCCTCTACCCTCTACACTCTAACCCTAACCTCAACATTAAATGCTAATCCGTCAACCCTAAACCCTAATTCTAAACCCTCAATCCTCAACACTATACCTTAAACCCTAATCCCTCAACCCTCAACCCTAAACCTTATCCCTAAACCCTAATCCCTCAACCCTCAACCCTAATCCATCATCCCTCAACTCTAATCCCTCATCCCTAAACCCTAATCCCTTAGCCCTCAACCCTCAACCCTAATCCGTCAGCCCTCAACTCTAATCCCTCATCCCTAAACCCTAAATGCTATCCCTAATCCTACACCCTCAATAGACTCAATACTATACCTTAAACTCTAATCCCTTATCCCTAAACCCTCCAACCCTATCCCTAATCCTTACACCCTCCACACTCTACTTTAACCCTAATCCCTTAAACCTCAACCCTATCCCTAAACCCTTGACCCTCGAACCTCAACCCTCAACCCTCGACATCAAACCCTAATCCCTCAACCCTTAACTCTGTTCCCTCATCTCTCAACCCTAACCCTAAACCCTAAACCCTAAACCCTCAATGTCACATCCTAATCCCTCAACACTTCACTCTAATCCCTCAACCCTAAACCCTATCCCTAAACCCTCAACACTATACCTTAAACCCTAATCCCTCAGCCCTCAACCCTAAACCTTATCCCTAAACCCTAATCCCTCAACCCTCAACCCTAATCCGTCATCCCTCAACTCTAATCCCTCATCCCTAAACCCTAAATGCTATCCCTATTCCTACACCCTCAATAGACTCGATACTATAACTTAAACTCTAATCCCTTATCCCTAATCCTTATACCCTCCACACTCTACTTTAACCTTAATCCCTCGACCCTCAACCCTATCCCTAAACCCTTGACCCTCGAACCTCAACCCTCAATGTCAAACCCTAATCCCTCAACCCTCAATGTCAAACCCTAATCCCTCAACCCTAAACCCTAATCCCTCAAACCTAAACCCTATTCCTAAACTATCAACCCTCAACACTATACCTTAAACCCTAATACCTATCCCTCAACCCTCAACCCTTAAAACTTAAACCCTATCCCTACACCCTCAACACTTGACACTATATCTTAAGCCTTAAACCCTCATCCCTAAAGCCTCAACCCTCAATCCTTAAACCTTCAACCCTAAACCCTATCCCTAATCCCTCTACCCTCGACACTCTAACCCTAACCTCAACATTAAATGCTAATCCGTCAACCCTAAACCCTAATTCTAAACCCTCAACCCTAAACACTATACCTTAAACCCTAATCCCTCAACCCTCAACCCTAAACCTTATCCCTAAACCCTAATCCCTCAATCCTCAACCCTAATCCATCATCCCTCAACTCTAATCCCTCATCCCTAAACCCTAATCCCTCAACCCTCAACCCTAAACCTTATCCCTAAACCCTAATCCCTCAACCCTCAACCCTAATCCGTCATCCCTCAACTCTAATCCCTCATCCCTAAACCCTAAATGCTATCCCTAACCCTACACCCTCAATAGACTCGATACTATACCTTAAACTCTAATCCCTTATCCCTAAACCCTCCAACCCTATCCCTAATCCTTACACCCTCCACACTCTACTTTAACCCTAATCCCTTAAACCTCAACCCTATCCCTAAACCCTTGACCCTCAAACCTCAACCCTCAACCCTCGACGTCAAACCCTAATCCCTCAACCCTTAACTCTGTTCCCTCATCTCTTAACCCTAACCCTAAACCCTAAACCCTAAACCCTCAACCCTCAACCCTCAACGTCAAATCCTAATCCCTCAACCCTTCACTCTAATCCCTCAACCCTAAACCCTATCCCTAAACCCTCAACACTATACCTTAAACCCTAATCCCTCAGCCCTCAACCCTAAACCTTATCCCTAAACCCTAATCCCTCAACCCTCAACCCTAATCCGTCATCCCTCAACTCTAATCCCTCATCCCTAAACCCTAAATGCTATCCCTATTCCTACACCCTCAACAGACTCGATACTATACTTTAAACTCTAATCCCTTATCCGTAAACCCTCCAACCCTATCCCCAATCCTTATACCCTCCACACTCTACTTTAACCCTAATTCCTTGACCCTCAACCCTATCCCTAAACCCTTGACCCTCGAACCTCAAACCTCAACCCTCAATGTCAAACCCTAATCCCTCAACCCTAAACCCTAATCCCTCAAACCTAAACCCTATCCCTAAACCATCGACCCTCAACACTATACCTTAAACCCTAATCCCTATCCCTCAACCCTTAATCCTTAAAACTTAAACCCTATCCCTACACCCTCAACACTTGACACTATATCTTAAGCCTTAAACCCTCATCCGTAAAGCCTCAACCCTCAATCCTTAAACCTTCAACCCTAAACCCTATCCCTAATCCCTCTACCCTCGACACTCTAACCCTAACCTCAACATTAAATGCTAATCCGTCAACCCCAAACCCTAATTCTAAACCCTCAACCCTCAACACTATACCTTAAACCCTAATCCCTCAACCCTCAACCCTAAACCTTATCCCTAAACCCTAATCCCTCAACCCTCAACCCTAATCTATCATCCCTCAACTCTAATGCCTCATCCCTAAACCCTAATTCCTCAGCCCTCAACCCTAAACCTTATCCCTAAACACTAATCCCTCAACCCTCAACCCTAATCCATCATCCCTCAACTCTAATCCCTCATCCCTAAACCCTAAATGCTATCCCTATTCCTAAACCCTCAACAGACTCAATACTATACCTTAAACTCTAATCCCTTATCCCTAAACCCTCCAACCCTATCCCTAATCCTTATACCCTCCACACTCTACTTTAACCCTAATTCCTCGACCCTGAACCCTATCCCTAAACCCTCAACACTATACCTTAAACCCTAATCCCTCAACCCTAACCCTAAACCTTGTCCCTAAACCCTAATCCCTCAACCCTCAACCCTAATTTGTCATCCGTCATCCCTCAACTCTAATCCCTCATCCCTAAACCCTAAATGCTATCCCTATTCCTAGACCCTCAACAGGCTCGATACTATATCTTAAACCCTAATCCCTCTACCCTCGACACTCTTATTTAACCCTAATCCCTTGACCATTAACCCTATCCCTCAACCTCAACCCTCAACCCTCAACCCTCAACCCTCAACCCTCAACATTAAACCCTAATTCATCAACCCTAAACCCTAATCCCTCAAACCTAAACCCTATCCCTAAACCATCAACCCTCAACACTATACCTTAAACCCTAATCCCTATCCCTCAACCCTCAACCCTTAAAACTTAAACCCTATCCCTACACCCTCAACACTTGACACTATATCTTAAGCCTTAAACCCTCATGCCTAAAGCCTCAACCCTCAATCCTTAAACCTTCAACCCTAAACCCTATCCCTAATCCCTCTACCCTCGACACTCTAACCCTAACCTTGACATTAAATGCTAATCCGTCAACCCTAAACCTTAATCCTAAACCCTCAACCCTCAACACTATACCTTAAACCCTAATCCCTCAACCCTCAACCCTAAACCTTATCCCTAAACCCTAATCCCTCAACCCTCAACCCTAATCCCTCGTCCCTCAACTCTAATCCCTCATCCCTAAACCCTAAATGCTATCCTTATTCCTAAATCCTCAACAGACTTGATACTATACCTTAAACTCTAATCCCTTATCCCTAAACCCTCCAACCCTATCCCTAATCCTTACACCCTCCACACTCTACTTTAACCCTAATCCCTTCAACCTCAACCCTATCCCTAAACCCTTGATCCTCGAACCTCAACCCTCAACCCTTGACGTCAAACCCTAATCCCTCAACCCTTAACTCTGATCCCTCATCTCTCAACCCTAACCCTAAACCCTAAACCCTAAACCCTCAACCCTCAACATCAAATCCTAATCCCTCAACCCTTCACTCTAATCCCTCAACCCTAAACCCTATCCCTAAACCCTCAACACTATACCTTAAACCCTAATCCCTCAGCCCTCAACCCTAAACCTTATCCCTAAACCCTAATCCCTCAACCCTCAACCCTAATCTGTCATCCCTTAACTCTAATCCCTCATCCCTAAACCCTAAATGCTATCCCTATTCCTACACCCTCAACAGAATCGATACTATACCTTAAACCCTAATCCATTGTCCCTAAACCCTCCAACCCTATCCCTAATCCTTATACCTTCGACACACTACTTTAACCCTAATTCCTCGACCCTCTACCCTATCCCTAAACCCTTGACCCTCGAACCTCAACCCTCAACCCTCAACGTCAAACCCTAATCCCTCAACCCTTAACTCTGATCCCTTGACCCTCAACACTATACCTTAAACCCTAATCCCTATCCCTCAACCCTTAACCCTTAAAACTTAAACCCTATCCCTACACCCTCAACACTTGACACTATATCTTAAGCCTTAAACCCTCATCCCTAAAGCTTCAACCCTCAATCCTTAAACCTTCAACCCTAAACCCTATCCCTAATCCCTCTACCCTTGACACTCTAACCCTAACCTCGACATTAAATGCTAATCTGTCAACCCTAAACCCTAATCCTAAACCCTCAACCCTCAACACTATACCTTAAACCCTAATCCCTCAACCCTCAACCCTAAACCTTATCCCTAAACCCTAATCCCTCAACCCTCAACCCTAATCCACCATCCCTCAACTCTAATCCCTCATCCCTAAACCCTAAATGCTATCCCTATTCCTAAACCCTCAACAAACTTGATACTATACCTTAAACCCTAATCCCTTATCCCTAAACCCTCCAACCCTATCCCTATTCCTTACACCCTCCACACTCTACTTTAACCCTAATCCCTCGACCCTAAACCCTATCCCTAAACCCTTGACCCTTGAACCTCAACCCTCAATGTCAAACCCTAATCCCTCAACCCTTAACTCTGATCCCTCAACCCTTAACCCTATCCCTAAACCCTAAACCCTAAACCATCAACCCTAATCTGTCATCCCTCAACTCTAATCCCTCATCCCTAAACCCTAAACGCTATCCCTATTCCTAGACCCTCAACGGGCTTGATACTATACCTTAAACGCTAATCCCTTATCCCTAAACCCTCCAACCCTATCCCTTATCCCTTAACCCTCATGATTAATAGCCTTGAACGTAAAAAAATTTAAGGGGAGCATAATGCGAGCGCGTTATAACGCGCTCACGTTATGTCAAACATGACAAACAACAGACTTGCGGGAAAGAAAAAATGCAAAGCAAAACATAACGCGAGCGCATTATAACGCGCTCATGTTATGTCTTGCTTTGGGAATCCCAAGCCTTGGGCTTGGGATTTGCTTTGGATTTCCAACCCAAAGGCTTGGAGTGCCTTATGAATAGTCACAGACATGTTTTTCTATATTCTTCAAAATTTCACATAATTTCGTTCGTGCTAACCCTCAGATTTGCACGTGTTTCAAGGTCAAACAAATCGAACACATGGGTAATGTTAGGCTTTCTCTTAGCTATTTGACGATGTGATTTTTTTGACATTTTAACAATGTTAAGCCTTTCATCTTTAATTTCTTTTGTTTGTGTGTCCGTTTTTAGGCAAAAACCACTGTTTGGTCTTTTTTTCATTGTAAAATAACTATTCATTCAAATTTCAAAAAAATTACATATTTAGAAACTAGACTCCATTCTACAAATATTAAAAAAATAAAAAAATAATTTTCAATTAGTTTTCAAAATTTATAGGGGTAGCACGGCCAAAATTCTATTTTTTAGGATGTGTTCACTTTGAGAATTAGTAAAAAATCAAATGTTCATCAAAAAATTATCAGAAAAATCGGGCATAAACTACATACTATTAGCTAATTTTTCACTAAAGCGATTTTAAAAATACCATAAAAAAGTTGACCTTTTGAGGGAGCCACAAAACATGCTATGTTATGTTTTTTTGACAGAAACAACACCAATTTCTGTGGCTCCCTCTTTTGAACCCCTTAATCTATGCCATTTTCAAAACAAAATAGTAGTTTACAAAGTAGACTCAGAGCACTACGAACATTGTTTTCGTTGCATCTCCAAATTTTGAGTGTAACTATGCTCAATTTCTCATCCAAGGCTAGTATTTCCTGATTTCAGAAAAAAAGTGGCCACTTAAGACCCCTTTTTGGCCCCCCATCTTCCTGCACTTACCCTGCAGAGAATTAGAATCTTGGAAGTAGAGCAAGCTGCTCTAGAAAGAAGGTAAAAGTGCCATGAACAAGACCAGGGGGCATCACAAAATGCCCCCTCCCTTAATTACTATTCACGGAACGCTAGCAATGACACATGTCTGAATGGGAATCCTCTTGTTCAGAAAAATCAAACAAATCCAATAATAGGTTATCAAAACCCACCTACAGGGTTATTACTATCAACCTCGCAATCTCAAAGTGCCTTTCTAGGACCATATCTCAAATATTTGAAAGAACCTTTGGACCAAAGCATAAGAAGCATGCAACTACCTCGGCCACTACCAGATCTCCCAAAGTTCAAAGGAGGAGATCCAAATTCCCACATTAAAGCCTACACCACAGTCATCAGAGAATTCCTCCCTTGGGATGGGGTTGTAACAAAAATCTTTCCAAAAACTCTTGAAGGCATCGCTTTAGATTGGTATTATCATCTCCTAGAAGCTTCAATCCATTCGTTCAGATAGCTAATTGGAGAGTTTGTCATGGCATTTGACATGAACAAACTCGTTAAAATAGGGATTAGAGAGTTCCTCACAATGAAACAAGAGCCAAATGAATCTATAGCCCACTTTGTCACTCGATGGAGATAAGTCCTTTATTCTTCAACTAGTGCTCTGAACATGGACCACCGAGAACTATGCGACCTCTTTTTGCATGCCCTTAACAAGGACATGAGGGAAGATGTTCAAAAATTGCCATATAAATCCTACAAAGAGGCATTGGAAAGTGTTTTGAGGATTGACCAAGTCACCATCGGCAGTGGTAGAAAGGTCTACGGGTCAAACAAAAAGTTGATAAAGGAAGACACGGGAAATAATGCCTCTGTCATTAAAATCCTTAAAAACAATAAGAGTGCAACCACAAATGGGGTGACAGATCAACCCCTAATCAAGAAGATAAAAGATGATTACAATGGGAGAGATTACTATCCTCCTAACTTAAATGCCATAGATTGACCTAGAAACAATGAGTACTACCCTCGAGACAATTACCAAAGTTGGAACCACAATGGAAACAGGAACGGAAATGATGGAAGGTATGAGAGACCCCCATACGAGATCAATCAATTTTGTTCTTTTCATAGAATAAGGGGGCACAAAACAGAATCTTGTAGAGAATATAACAAATTCATAGCAAGATTGCTGAAAGACCAAAAATGTTTATTCATAGAAATGTTCCTGAACCCACAGGAGGTCACGATGGACAACAAAGATATAAGACAAAATTAGGCTCCAATAGCACCGTAAAATGCAAACATGAGAATTTCTCAGGACCCGTTCCCTGTGCATAAAGACATAGAAATGACAAACCAAAACAAGACATCTCAGAGTAGTAACCTCAAAATCCCACCGCAATGGGGACAAAAAGGAGAATCTAGGATGATGGGATTAGTTGATATTATGCACAATGAAGAAGAAGATGAGAGCCATGAGGATGAAAATGAGCAAATAGAAGCATATGAAGGTATCATCTCAGTAGTAGAACCAATACCACCTCCAATTGGGCCTTATGAGCTCATAGAAGACTTAAAGGAAATATATGCTCGCATTTGATTCATCAACTTACTCAGGAACTCCCCTTCATATCGCTCATCATTGCTAAAGGTAATAGGTTTAAAATACCTCAACTAGATTATGCCACCACCTACTGAACAAATCAATCATGTGGACTACGACCTCAGTCCACCAAACTCAGAACTCAAAGATCCAGGGTTTTTCTTCGACTTACAATAGATGCATTCTGAGACAGAGTTAACAAAAAAAGGGGATCCTGCACTATATCTTCAAGTGTGGATCTATGATATGTGCATCAAATGAACATTAATTGATGATGGGGCTGCAGTGAATATAGTTCATTTCTCCCTATTAGAGAGGATGGGCTATGGACACACAAATAGCACCGCCTCAAGAGATACTCTAAGCGGATATGATAATTTAAAGGCAGCCACCATAGGTAAAATTACCCTTCCAGTAGCTTTGGGACCCAAAACCATTCCAACCACTTTCTATGTCATAGATAAAGACACAGGATATAACTTGATTCTTGGAAGGCCATAGATACATAGAATGAAGGTTGTGCCATCCACATTCTTTCAAGAAGTTCAATTTTTACACTTAGGGAAAGTATATGTCGCAAAGGGAGATCCAGAACCTTTTAGCATGTCAAAATCAAACATGCCAAACAAGCGTATAGGTATCCCCATAGACTATGAACTCCCTACCAACAAGTTAACCATCCCTAATCCTACACCTTAGTCCATATGCATCAAACAAATGGAAGTCCCAGAAAAGACCATAAATGTTGCAGAGATAAAAAAGAATGAGCCATTACCAAAACAAAAGGAAATGGTCCCTAAAGAAAAGACGATCAAGATCATGGAATTAATTGAACGGGATGGACCACTCCAATTCCCTCTAGAGGTACTCATGATCAACTTCCAAGAGGCCTACAAAATCTTCCCTTGTATAGGGGAGAAGCCTCATAGAACTGAAGGACCGGTCTTTCAAACCACTACATTAGATTTGAGAGATGTAGACCCACACGCTTTCTTAGATGTTGAGGAAGACATGACAAAAAGTTACACTCCACTATCACCACTAAGCGAATCACGTGTCCCCGAGGCACCAGAAGAAATAGAATCATATGAGCCTCTCACACCAACAGAGGATTCACATCAACTAGTGATACCCATGGAAGAGGCACATTCTATTGATAATGAATCAACCAATGCTATAGGAATGCTACCTAGGATGTTTGTGTTATCACAACCACAAGAAAAACCAACCACCTTTGCCTTCATTCAATCAAATGAACTCGGTGAATGGAAAGCACCTCTAGTACAAATTGAAATGGTTGAAAGACTTCTCGATGAAGATGAAGAAAGTGAAGGTATCTTTCATAGAGAATGGAAGATGAGAGTGATGGTAGGTGTTGATGACCCTGTCATTTTTGAATTACCAAAAAGTTACATCGAATATGCCATGGATTTAAAACTAGAACCAAATGGGAGGAAAAGTATAAGATTTGTCCCTCCTGATGAGTAAAGGGAGCCATAAACTCCCCTAGAGTTGTTCCAATTTTGGCAAAGAATCCAAGAAAAACCAAATGTGAAGATCTATATGCAAGAACAGTTTGACCTATTAGCAGAGCTATTAAATTATGACGGAGTCCTGTATTGGACTCCTTCTCATCAACAAGGCTTTCAAGACTTACTTCGTCTCACAGTGCCAAGAGAAACCACTGAGTTGGTAGCAATAGATTCAAATGACAAACCTATAGAATAGGAGAACTTGTCTTGAGAAGAGGTGGCACGAGGAATAAGAAAAGAAGACGAAACAAAGTTTTTTCAGAAGACTAGATAGGTCCTTATATGGTCAAAGAAGATGTCAAAAATAGTGCCTATCTCTTGTGCACAATGGAGGCAGACTGAAGTAGTTAACCGTTCATTGGGAAATCTATTAAGATGTTTGACAAGGCAGCATGGAGATAAGTGGGATAACATCCTACCACAAGCAGAATTTTCCTATAATGACACCATCAATAGGAGTACAGGGAAGTCACCTTTTTAGGTGGTATATGGTATTCATCCAAGAGGTATTTTGGAGCTAAGAGATCTGCCTATAGGAGCCTATTAGTGCAGATGGAGAAGCTTTTGCTTTAGCTATCAAAGAAGTGCATGATCAAGTCAAGAACCAGCTTCAATAGACTACATTGAAATACAAAGCATATGCTGACAAGAAAAAGAGAGATGTACAGTTTGATGTTGGAGATTTGGTGTGGGTTAATCTGAAGAAGGAGAGGCTCCCCAAAGGTAAATATACCAAGCTCATGCAGAGTGTTGGTAATCATTTATGCTTAGGGTTCTAAGCATAAGCATTTGCAGGCCCCTTCCCAAAAATCCAAAGAGTTTTGGCCTCTGCAGTTCTAAAAATGCAAAAAATTAGTTAAGGTGTAGGTGTCTTTGTATATACAAGGGTTTTTTGTATATACATACTGGTAAAATGGGCATTGGCGGGTTAGAAAACTCTATCGCCCTTTGAAAAAGTGAGTTGTATGCATTTTACATGCATATCAGGCTTGAAATGATGCATATACAAAGGGGGAATCTTTCGCAGATTCTGGGGAATATTCCCGCTTTGTATATCGGGTCATATACAAAGCAAAGTATACAAGGGCGTGCTAATACACAATTGCTACAGTGGCGAGTGGATGATACATTTCGAGAATATTCTGTTGAAGATACCGCAGTTGTATATGAGGGTTTGTATATTTGTGTTTGTATATTGGCACATACAAGGGTGCAAATATACATTTGCTATAGTGCCGCAGGGGAGATACAAGGTTTGGAGCCCACCAGTTGTATATGTATTTGCTTGTATGTTTGCACATACAAGCCAATATACAAGAAAAGACATACAACCTGAACGCGATGGAAGAATGAAGTGTAGTGAATAAAATTTGAGGTCTGGCTTGTATATAAGGTGCTTGTATATGTTTTTGCATATACAAAGCGACAGGTGCAATGAAACATATGCATTTCGGACCCGATGGGAAAATCAAATGCGGCAGGTAAGTGTTTGAGGTCCAGCTTATATATCAGATGATTGTATATGCATGTTTCTGCATATACAAGGGCGAAAACGGCAAAATGGTAAGTGTAAAAGCCAGCGATAGCAAAAGGTGCCTACGTGGCTCGATCTAACTAGCTGGCAACCTGGTCAACGTGATTTTGAGGCCGTTTGATCTCAGCGATTGGGAGACAGATCGACGGCCAAGTTTTAAGTTGTAGCGTAGGTTTTCTTTGCGTCCACAGGCATTGCTTTGAGCGGGAAAACTCTGTGGACACGCTGCTATTGTGTTTTTTGAGGCTGCGGGTAGCTGAAGCTTTAATGGCAGATTGTGCAGGGAGGTATGGGTCGAGTTGACAAGTCAACCACCTGAAGTGAAGATGAAAGTCCTCGAGCGGCGATGCAGATCCCGATTCCACCTGCTCTCTTCCTTTGCTTCCTGGTTGCATTCAATTTTGAGCATCATTTCTCACGATGCATTATATCTGGTAATTTTTTAGTTGACCGTTGTAATTTTGCTGAGTTCACGGTTTTGCTATAAAAAGCAAATTGTGTCACTCTTTTGAGGTTGATGAAGACCTGGGCATTTTTGTGTAAATAATGAAGAACAGGGCATGATCCTGGGTTGTTTTATCTCATTCTGGAGTTTATGAGTTGCATCATGAATGTATTTTGCACGTATGTTTAGTTTCATGTTGATATAGATGAAAAATGCTCTTATGCATGTGTTTATCTGTTTGTCTCCTTCATTGCATGCATATCCTTATTTTGAATCTGGCTGCTAAGGGTTTCTTAGATTCTAGGGTATAAGTTTCTGTATCACATGCTTCATCTCTAACTTCCATTCAAGGAGTGGATTAAATTGTTTTAGGTTAAGCATGGAGAAGGTTGTTTGTCAGTAGGGATATCTGTAAGTAGAGGTAGCTAAATACCCATTCTTGGGTAATGTTTGTAAGGCAAGCATCAATCCAACCCCTTGAAACTTGAATGCTAGTTGTAAACCATCCGTTGCATACGTCTAGTTGACTCCTTGCCTTGAGATAAGCACCGGTCTGCTCCTGGGTTAGTAATTATGATCTAAAAACCCATGTCTTGCATCCAAACCATCAAATTCAAACCATTCCATAACTTCCACCTGTTAGTTGTAGAAGTAGGATTAGGACCCCTGCATGCTCTGATACCTAACTAGACACATATGTCCAAGAACATTGCCAACCTTGTGATTTATCACATAAATCTTGGTCCACACATGAGAGTATTCTGCCTGTTGCTGTCAAGCTAAATCTTCCTGTCATTGAGCTAGTCAATGTTACCCCTTTAGATATAGGGATACCCCCCTTGGTGCGGTAGAACCAGAAGTGAAGGGGAGGTAGCTCACACAACCTCCCATAGTCTGTTGGCCGAATCTGCCCGTGCATAGGAACTGGCAAACCCTCTGCCGATTCAGAGAAAATAACCAACAGATTTTTGCGACTCTACTAGGGATCAAATGTGAAAGTGTTATCCTGCAATCTCTGGTGAGGTTTTGCCCATCCGAGTCACCAACAGATTTTGGTGACTCTACTGGGGATTGAATGTGAAAGTGTTATCCTGCAATCTCTGGTGAGGTTTTGCCCATCTGAGTCACCAACAGATATTGGTGACTCTATTGGGGTGTCTTTCATGTGAATATGGTGCTCTGCTGGTGGAATGAACTCAGAAAAATATATGATGAGCTTTTAGTGGTTTAAAAATTTGTCCTCTCTGGAGAGGTGGCGACTCTGCATAAGATTTAAGTGCACATGAAAGGTTGATGTATGTTGTAGTGATAAAAGAATGTTCTGTTCAAGATTTCAGCATCTGGAGGAGAAAAGGTACCTAGCTCCTTCCCATTTATATTTGTTGTTTTATTGCATAAGCTAGATGCCTGGGGGAAGCCTTAGGTCTTACGCAGATATATGATATCTGAGAGTGAAGTTTTTATGAATCCAAATATGTATTCATCCAGACTCAGTCAAGAGGGGGATGATATGTTGAATAAAAGAATAGAAGAGATAAAAAATAGGTTGGTATTCTTAGAGGCTAGGCAGGCCCAGTTAAATAGCAGTAACCCTATTGTGTCTGCCAGTCAGAAAGCTAAACCTCTTGTCTGCCCTTTTGATCCTCTGTGTGACAAATTAGAGTTGTCATGGGTTGATCATCAAGTTGAGGTGTCTGGTTCTAAAAATAATGATGAGGTTATGGATAGAAATGAACATCTGTTTGAATGGATTTGTGGAGATGATTGTGAGTATTGTGCTTAGGATAGAGACGAGATAAGCAAACAGGGGAGCAATTCCATGTTGGAATCATTGCCTTCTTTTCAGACACATGGAGATGATGAAGAGCAGTCAGAGATTGAAACAAGTGCTAGTGCAGAGCATGATTGTTCTTCATTTGATTTTAGTTTTGCTTATGCCATACAGGCTGATACTCCTCCACATAGAGAATCCATTGGTAATGAAGATGCATATTCTGCTGCCCATGAACCAGTGGCATACCACAGTGAAGATGAAACACCTGGATCACCCATTTTTTACAAATATGATGATAAGGATCTATTTGAGTATGGTGCGAATCTAGGCATTGATGTTGATATGGATTCTAGTTCTCATCCTGATGAAAGAGATACCAACATACATCATGAAGGTTACTACAAAGAGATGCCAGAGCTTGATCTTTTCCAACATGGTGCAGCTGATGGTTGTGTGCATGATGTGCACAACTGTGGATCTGAAAGATTTTTCTTTGATATGCCATCTTGTGATAAGATGAGCCCTGATGCTCCTAGTTATATGGTGGACTTTGAGTGTTTTTAGTTTTCAATCCAGCTAGGAGATCATTTTACAATGCATAATGCTAACACAGATGATAACATGTGTTATACTTCATTTGAATATGCATTGTTTGATAAATATGACACCCACATGTCACATGATACTGAAGGTTATTTGCATAGGGGTGACAGTGACAAGCTAAATCAGAGGGTTGAATATGCAGATGACAAGATTTATTTGTGGGTAGGTCATGACAGTATCTCTAGGCTTGATCCAGTGAATGCAGATGAAAACAAGGTGTTTGATAAGGGGAGATACAGGTTTTTCTTTTCTTGGTGGCCTTAGGCCATCAAGTGTGTTTGGTGATGCAGGTTGGTGCAAGTTTGACTCTGTAGCCCAATGGATAAGGGACTGGTCTGCATCCCAGAGATTTGAGGTTCTCGCCATGCCTACAAGAGGCATGTGTCCCCAATCGGAGCCTATGTTGGTAATCATTTATGCTTAGGGTTCTAAGCATAAGCATTTGCAGGCCCCTTCGCAAAAATCCAAAGAGTTTTGGCCTCTGCAGTTCTAAAAATGCAAAAAATTAGTTAAGGTGCAGGTGTCTTTGTATATACAAGGGTTTTTTATATATACATACTTGCAAAATGGGCATTGGCAGGTTAGAAAACTTTATCGCCCTTTGAAAAAGTGAGTTGTATGCATTTTACATGCATATCGGGCTTGAAATGATGCATATACAAAGGGGGGGATCTTTCACAGATTCTGGGGAATATTCTCGCTTTGTATATCGGGTCATATACAAAGCAAAGTATACAAGGGCGTGCTAATATACAATTGCTACAGTGGCGAGCGGATGATACATTCCCAGAATATCTTGTTGAAGATACCACAGTTGTATATGAGGGTTTGTATATTTGTGTTTGTATATTGGCACATACAAGGGTGCAAATATACATTTGCTACAGTGCCGCAGGGGAGATACAAGGTTTGGGGCCCACCAATTGTATATGTATTTGCTTGAATGTTTGCACATACAAGCCAATATACAAGAAAAGACATACAACCCGGACGCGATGGAAGAATGAAGTGCAGTGAATAAAATTTGAGGTCCGGCTTGTATATAAGGTGCTTGTATATGTTTTTGCATATACAAAGCGATAGGTGCAATGAAACATATGAATTTTGGACCCGATGGGAAAATCAAATGCGGTAGGTAAGTGTATGAGGTCCGGCTTGTATATCAGACGATTGTATATGCATGTTTCTACATATACAAGGGCAAAAATGGCAAAATGGTGAGTGGAAAAGCCAGCGATAGCAAAAGGTGCCTATGTGGCTCGATCTAACTGGCTGGCGACTTGGTCAACGTGATTTTGAGGCCATTTGATCTCAGCGATTGGGAGACAGATCGACAACCAAGTTTTAAGTTGCAGCATAGGTTTTCTTTGCATCCACAAGCATTGTTTTGAGCGAGAAAACTCCGTGGACACGCTGCTGTTGCATTTTCTGAGGCTGCGGGTAGCTGAAGCTTTAATGGCAGATTGTGCAGGGAGGTATGGGTTGAGTTGACAAGTCAACCACCCGAATTAAAGATGAAAGTCCTGGAGCGGTGGTGCAGATCCCGATTCCACCTACTCTCTTCCTTTGCTTCCCAGTTGCATTCAATTTTGAGTGCCATTTCTCACGATGCATTGTATCTAGCAATTTTTGAGTTGACCGTTGTAATTTTGTTGAGTTCACGATTTTGCTATAAAAAGCAAACTGTGTTACTCTTTTGAGGTTGTTGAAGACCTGGGCATTTTTGTGTAAATAATGAAGAACAGGGCATGATCCTGGGTTGTTTTATCTCATTTTGGAGTTTATGAGTTGCATCATGAATGTATTTTGCACGTATGTTCAGTTTCATGTTGATATAGATGAAAAATGCTCTTATGCATGTGTTTATCTATTTGTCTCCTTCGCTGCATGCATTTCCTTCTTTTGAATCTGGCTACTAAGGGTTTCTCAGATTCTAGGGTATAAGTTTCTGTATCACATGCTTCATCTCTAACTTCCATTCAAGGAGTGGATTAAATTATTTTAGGTTAAGCATGGAGAAGGTTGTTTTTCAGCAGGGATATCTGTAAGTAGAGGCAGCTAAATACCCATTCTTGGGTGATGTTTGTAAGGCAAGCATCAATCCAACCCCTTGAAACTTGAATGCTAGTTGTAAACCATCCGTTGCATACATCTAGTTGACTCCTTGCCCTGAGATAGGCACCGGTCTGCTCTTGGGTTAGTAATTATGATCCAAAAACCCCTGTCTTGCATCCAAACCATCAAATTCAAACTATTCCATAACTTCCACCTATTAGTTGTAGAAGTAGGATTAGGACCCCTGCATGCTCTGATACCTAACCAGACACATATGTCCAAGAATGTTGCCAACCTTGTGATTTATCACACAAATCTTGGTCCACACATGAGAGTATTCTGCCTGTTGCTGTCAAGCTAAATCTTCCTATCATTGAGCTAGTCAATGTTACACCTTTAGTTATAGGGATACACCCCATGGTGTGGCAGAACCAGAAGTGAAGGGGAGGCAGCTCACGCAACCTCCCGTAGTCTGTTGGCCGAATCTGCCCGTGCATAGGAACTGGCAAACCCTCTGCCGATGCAGAGAAAATAACCAACAAAAGGGTTTAACTTCCTATTAAGGAAGTTTCATACTTCCCTTGGATTATAAGAAATCTTCAACGTGCTTTTCAATATTTGATTTCTCATAGACACAAGTATGTAAGCAAGGTATAAGTTTTAAGAAATAACTACTTGAAATTTTTACAGGAACTCTGGTGAATCCACTACAAAGAAGCATAATATCCTAGACAATTTTTTTTCATATTAGAATTGAAATTTTAGAGTGAATGGCAATATTTTATCCTTGTACCAATCTTTATTCAATTAAGTGGCTAAATTTTTCTATTAATATTTCAATTTTAAGGTGATTCAATGTCTAAATTTCCTATCAATATATCATTGTTAAATAAATATGTTGAAATGGGGCAAGCATAAAAAATAAAAATAGCTATTTGTAAAGAGGAAATGAATGATTGATTGATATGAAGGATAGAGTATTGGGTTTGTCATCTCTTTTCCTATTTGTACAAGTTTGTCATTTCAATTTGTAAAGAGGAAATGAATGATTGATTGATATGAAGGGTAAAGTATTGGGTTTTTCATCTCTTTTCCTATTTGTACAAGTTTATCATTTCAATTTGTAAAGAGGAAATGACTGATTGATTGATATGAAGGATAGAGCATTGAGTTTGTCATCTCTTTCCCTACTTGGTCAAGCTTATCATTTCAATTTGTAAAGAGGAAATGAATGATTGATTGGTATGAAGGATAGAATATTGAGTGGTAGATGGATTTGAAAGACTTTGATGGATGGTTTGTCATATGATTTGAATTTAAGATTTGAGTCTTTGATTCATTATGTGAATCTTACATACAACTAGAGATTTCCATGGCATGCATTATTTTTTACAAAAAGACTATATGATAGTAATTGCACATGATAAGATGACTTCACTTAATAAAAAATTGAGTCCAATTAACATATTTTGAATTGTCCCTTACTCCACAAGCATTAATATATCAAGAAATAAGTTTAAAAGGGAAAAATGACAAAAAAAAGAAGTAAAACAAATTGAGAATATGCTATAAACATAGGTATACAATAGGTATATAGAGCATTAAAAATTGATTAAATTATGAATAGAATATATATTCTAAGGAAGGTTGAAATGGAGAGAAAAGAAGCTCATGATAATTAATAATGTGCTAAGAATAAAACATAGAAGAAAGCATCATGATGCTATATTAAATAATAAATTAAAAATTATGGGTAAAAAATGTGGAGCAAGTTTAGAAAGTGTGGACCGTGTAATGTGAAATGTATTGGGAATTATAAGAAACAAAAATCATAACCTTACTGAAATAAAATTTATATTGCATAGAGAATATTTGTACTCGAGAGACATGTGTTCACCATTATTGTTTTGCCAAAGATGAGAACCATAAGGACTAGGATTTTCACCTATTCCACCCATGTCACCATGTGCACCTATCATGGACTCAACCTCATTGCTATCACACTTTTCATTTCTCTGTCACCCACTACAATTGCTTTGTCAAGTAATTTGTTTTCCAACCCCAATGCCCATGCTCATCAATACACAAAGGCCTTAATTTGTACATGTAAGTGTAATATAACACCTACCTAAATTGTTGCATGTTTAGAGGAGCTCTTTTTCTACAACTAATTCCTTGTCGTTCAATTCATATATCTCTATTGTATCACTTGGAAGGGGTAGCTGTTTGTTGTAGATTATGACCATAAATCTTGGAGGAAACACACATAGTGTCTTGTCATCTACAATACAACACCAACCAAACATGAGATAGCTAAAGATGGTTGCATTTCCATTACTTGCAAAATATTGGTGAGAGGGCATGTTCTACATGGGTTTGTGATGCAACAGCATCCTAGAGAACAAGAGCAATCTTGCATCAACCAAAAACATTTTATTTCACTTTATTTGTTTGTTTGCAATTTTCATTTACCATTTAGTTGTAGAAGAAGCCACCGCACTTTACTGTAAGTTTATATCTAGCCTCATAATTTTAAGGTTGTGTTTTATAGAGATAAATCCATGTCATATTCATGTTTCAAGAGAGTTGGGTCATTGGAAAGGTTTAACTTAGATCGCAAACATCTATTAGGTTGATAGACTTGCATAGTTTCATCTTTTTCCACTTGTGCTAGGTTTTTTGGAGTTTGCGCCAACAAAGGAATACATATGAAGCTTCATTAGACCTAGTAAGATGTATGTTGAGTATTGCATGAAGATTCCCCATTCCATTATCACTGCATTAATTGAAGGACTTGTTTACATTGGTCAACTACATGTTTCATGTAGCATTGAACTTTGTGCCATCTTAAAGATGACACAGATCATTTTGGAGGTTCAAGATTGCTATATATGTCACTCACAATCATTTGAAATCATCAAGGAGAGTTAGAAGAATTTAGTAGAGAGTTGGAGGTCCAAGTGTGAACATAAGGATGAAGGTTTAGGATGGAGTTTGATAATTCAAAGATGCAGATGCCACAAAATGTATTGAATTGCATTTGAATGTATTAATTTCTATATTAGTAATAAAACAACTATGGCCTAGGATGTAGGAAGTCCATTGTGGCTGACTGTAATCATTTTTAGTCTATGAATTCAATAAAGATCATGTTATTATTTTATTGAGTTTTGATGTGGGTGTTGACTATTTTTAGTTTCACTGCATGGCTAGACAATCTTTCATTAGATCCTCTATCCATGATTGCATCAAGTGGTATTAGAGCGTAAGGTCTAAATCTTGAGGAGAATAAGCTAGTATTCTAAAGATCTGTTTATGAACATATCATCGAATTAAGGTAGCATATAAGAAGCTTCTTAATAGATCATTGATTGAGAGGTAGATTTTGCAAGGTGTTCTTGTGGGTAGACCACTAACCTAAGGTAGTTTATGAAAGATCCCAAGAAATATTCCATTGCGACGAGTCCAAGGTGTTGGTAACATTGTTAGAAAATTGGATGAGGTATAGAAAGAGGTAAGAGAGAACATAATTTGATTGAAGGCTTTAGAGGCAAATAGGAAGAGGGGTCAGAGCTCAAGGGATGATGATGAGAGAAATGTGGAATAAGATGCAACAAAGGGTGTGCAAGATCTTGAAGACCTAGAAGAAGAATCCAATCAAGTGAAGGTGTTGAAGGCCATTTCCAAAATTGGTAATAGACCTAGAATTGAGATTTCTAAGTCCTATAGTGATTTGAATCCAAAAGCATTTATTAACTCTATAAATGAATTGGATGAGTATTTTGAGTATAAGGAAATTGAAGATCCCAAAAGGGTTAGGTTTGGAAAGACTAAGCTAAAAGGACATGTTATTGTTTGGTGGAAAGAAGTACAGTTAGAAAGAAATACCTGAGGGGAAAGGAAAGAATACAAAATGGGATAGGATGGTTGCAAAATTGAAAAGATAATTTATACCAATTGGTTATGAATTGGGATTACTGAAGAAATTAAAATTTTTAAGGTAAAGGTATAAGATTGTGAGAGTATATTGAAGAATTTCACAAGCTGATCATTAGGAAGAGGCATAGTGAAGAAGGAAAAGAGAAAGTTGTAAGATACATCAATAGATTGAGAGAAAGTATCCAAGAAGAGCTAAGTATAGTCAGGTTGACCACCATAGGAAAAGCATACCGATTTATGATCAAGGTGGAATATAAACTAAATAGAAGGTTCAAAAGTAGGCAAAACCAACAAAGAGGAAGAGAGGAAAGACCCCAGAGGTAAAGATCATGATGTGACAATAGAAGACCATATAGGGAGGAATGAAAGATTGAAAATACCTACCATAGGTACAATGGTACCTACTACAATGAAAGGAGGAATCATAACACCTACCACAAAGTCCAAGAAGAGGGTAACATCTACTACAAAGATAAAGGAGAAAGTGTACATATCATAGAGATGGATATCAACTGGGTAGAGAAGGGTATGGGAGGAATGAGAAAATATCTTTTAGAGGAATATGTTTCAAGTGTGCAGAGGAAGGGCATCGAGCATTCGAGTGTTTTCAAGGTTAGTGGAAGTGAATAAAAGGTAGTGCAAGAGCTATATTTGGGGATGAGGAACCTAAAGATCATATGGGTTGAAAGATGACCTTGAACATGGAGAATCACTAGTTATGAGGAAGGCCTTTTTGAAGCACCATGAGGAAGAAGGATCAATACAAAGAAAGAACCTATTCAAAACTAGATGAAAAGATGGGGTAAATATTGCAAAGCTATCATTAATAGTGGGAGTATGGATAACCTAGTATCTAAGGAAATAGTTGAGAAATTAGATTTGAAGAGGCTAAAACATCGAAACCCATGTGTGATTGTTTGGTTGCAGAAGGAACATTTAGGTAATGGTCTATGAGAAATGTTGGGTAAAATTCAAGACAGAAGGTTACCATGATGAAGTCTTGTGTGATGTAATGTTGATGGATGTATGCCATCTAGTATTGGGGATATTGTGGCAATTTGACCAACATTCTATACATGATGGAAGGACAAACACTTACATTGTTACAAAGAATGACCGAAGACATATGTTGATGCCACTAAAGGATAGAGAAGACCAAGTTTTTAGCAATTTTCTAGAATATGCTTAGTGGATGGAAGGAGGTTCTTGGATGGATTAAGACATGAGAATGTTTGTGGATCAAACTGGAAAGTCACATTTACTAGCATTCTGGACAACAACATGAGAACTGGACTACAGTGTGTTGTACAAATGTCTGTGCATTGTACTAGCATCCTAGATAGTGACCTTTGCCTTTTGGTCCCAAATTATTCTATTTTGTTATTTACAATTCTAGACCCAATTTATTAAATCTATGTTTCAATTTTTTGTAAATCAGTTCATTGGGCCTCATTCTACTCTATGTTTTAGCTTAGTAAAAAGTATCATTTTGCAAGTTTAAAATATTTTAGGATATTTTTAATATTATTTTGTTCTTTTTGTATTAGAACTATAGAAAAATATTTCTTCTTTTATAGAACTAGTTTTATTGTAATAGTGACTAGAAAACATTTAACTTAGAAAACAAATAATGTTCTTAGTTAAATACTTTTTTTACATTTTAGTAAGGTTTTGTATTGTAGGTATTGCCATGTTTTCTAGTATCTCATATAGAGTTCTGTCATGATATCTCTAGTTTTTTATTATCTATTTTTTTAATAGGAATGGGCCCTACCCACACTTCAACAATAAATAAAAAATCATACCCTTAATTATTAGCTTTGACTCCCCTAAATATTAATATAATTTAATAAATTTATATTTAAAAATTTTGAGTCATTCTAAGTATTTTAAGAACATTATTTTTTAATTATTCTAATTCTTTAATTTTCTTTTTACTCATTTATGAAAGCATAATACCTTTGAGTTTTAAAAAGACCACCACTATATTGTCCCATGTTAAGGGTTTCTTTGTTATATTCTATGAGATGAAAGAGGACAAGAATGTGATTGCAAAATCTTGACCCTAATTTTGGGATCAACACTTTCTATGTTTAAAACCTTGGTACCCTTCTTTTGACCCTAATAAAGACTCCTTTTCTAGATCTTAGTGTGGGTTCATCTCTCTTACCTTCTACTACAGTTTTGGTGAGACTCTAGACTAAGGGTGATTAACTTAATTTGATAGGTAAAATCTTGCATGCTTCTAAGGAAAACAAAGTTCAACTTTGCACCACCTTTGCTAATATATGTGTTGAAATGGATTTAAATAAGGATTTTTTAAATTTAATTTCAACAAACAAAATGGATGGTGCTAGTCTCAAGTGTTCAATTGTATTAACATCCTCTTTAGGTGTTGAAGGTGTTCTAAAGATGGACATTTTGTAGGTCAATGTTCATGGAAGGATTTTAGCGATTTAAAATAGCACAACAAGAAGAATGCAACTTGGTGGAATGAGGTAGAGATTCATCATTATTGGGTTGATCAAAACCTAGTTTATAAGGTGTCCTCCTCAAATCTACTTGGATGGTAGTTTACACAATTATCCTCTAGTTCTATAGATGGGGGTTTGGGTAAGTATTTGATGTTGGAGAAAGATCCTTAGGGTGAAGTCAACACTATTTGCCATGCCCTAGATGCTTTATAAAATATGGCCCCCAGCTTTCAAGATTTGGTATAGATTTCTTTAGAATGCATCATGGCTAATCATGTACCCAAGGATAAGAGTGATTGGACTCTGGTGTAGAAGAAAAAGATTCCTTTAAAAAAGATAAGGATGCACATAATATGATTCTTTGCTCCCAATTCAAAAAGGAAGGGATTGGAGAGAGGAAAGGTTTGAGTTCTATATAGCTTTTCAGTATTCATATTCATTACCAATTTGTATGTCCATATATAGCTCTATCACAACATCTTTATTTTTTTATTATATAACTTTATAACAGGCATGAACCCTACCCACACTTCATTGATAAAAAAATCATACCATTAATTATTATGTTTAATTCACCTAAGTATTAATATAATTTAATAAGGCAATATTTCAAAAACTTGAGCCATCCTAAATATTTTTGGAGATGTTTTTTAAATTATTTTAATTATTATTTAATTTTTATGGCCCACATGTGAAAGAGTAACAAAAAGACCACTGTGATGTTTAAAATCAATATCTGGCAATTGTCAATTGACAAATAAGTATAATTAAAACTTTATTTCATGGCACACTTAATATATTTAATTAAAGGAATAGTAAATTAAGAAAATCATGCCCTTAAGTATTAAGTTTGATTCCTTAATATTAAAATAATTTAATAAATTGATATTTAAAATTGAAAGCCATCCTAAATATTTTTTGAGACATTGCATTTTTAATCATTTCAGTTGTTATTTAAATTTTATGGCCCACTTATGAGAGGGTAACACCATTGGGTTGTAAAAATACTAAGGCTATGTCTAAAGTCAACAACATCTTGAACTAACTAATTGACAAAGTATAACTAAACCTTTTTTTTCAAGTCACACTTGATATATTTCATTAATGTAATCTTTATTAAGAAAATCATGCCCTTAATTATAAAGTTTGATTCTGTTAAATATTAATATAATTTAATAAGCCAATATTTAAAATTTTGAGTCATCCTAAATATTTTTAGAGATTTTTTAATTATTTTAATTGTTATTTAATTTTATGGCCCACTTGTGAGAGGGTAACAACATTGTGCTATTAAAAGACCTCTACTATGTTTAAAGTCAATGTCTTGAAGTCACTAATTGATAAATAAGTATAACTAAAACTTTTATTTCAAGGCACACTTAATATAATGAATTAAAGTAATAAATATCAAGAAATTCATACCCTTGAAAAATGTCACTATTGAAAGAATTTTGACCTCCCAAAACCCTAATGCGTACCCCTAAAAAATTCTACTTCTAGCTATGGGGACAACTAGTTTAGGTGTTCTCCTCCTCACGTTTACTTCGATGGTAGTCTACACCATTATCCTCTAGCTCTATAGATGGGGTTTTGCATAAGTATTTGATGTTGGAGAAAGATCCTTAGGGTGAAGTCAACACTATTTTCCATGCCCTAGGTGCTTTGGAAAATATGGCCCCCACCCTTCAAGAATTTGTATAGATTTCTTCAGAATGCCTCATGGCTAATCATGTACCCAAGGATAAGAGTGATTGGACTCTAGTGTAGAAGAAAAATATTCATTTAGAAAAGATAAGGATGCACATAATATGATTCTTTGCTCCCAAGCCAAAAATGAAGGGATTGGAGAGAGGAAAGGTTTAAGTTCTATATAGCTTTTTGGTATTCATATTAATGGGAATTGGCCTTAGGTTATTGTAGGTTTAAGGATTTCTATGATGTATATAACCTTGGTTTGTAATGTCTCATACATAGATCTATCACAACATCTTTAATTTTTTATTATATAAATTTATAAGAGGCATGAACCCTACCCACACTTCATCAATAAAAAAAATCATACCATTAATTACTATGTTTAAATATTAATATAATTTAATAAGACAATATTTCAAAAATGTGAGCCATCCTAAATATTTTTGGAGATGTTTCTTTAATTATTTTAATTGTTATTTAATTTTTATGGCCCACATGTGAAAGAGTAACAAAAGGAGCACTATGATGTTTAAAATCAACATCTTGTAGTTCCCAATTGACAAATAAGTATAATTCAACCTTTTATTTCATGGAACACTTAATATATTTAATTAAAGGAATAGTTATTAAGAAAATCATACCCTTAAGTATTAAGTTTGATTCCCTAATATTAAAATAATTTAATAAATTGATATTTAAAAATCAAGCCATCCTAAATATTTTTTGAGACATTGCATTTTTAATCATTTCAATTGTTATTTAAATTTATGGCCACTTATGAGAGGGTAACACCATTAGATTGTAAAAAGACTAACACTATGACTAAAGTCAACATCTTGAAGTCACTAATTGACAAATATAACTAAACCTTTTTTTTTCAAGTCACACTTTATATATTTGATTAACATATAATATTTATTAAGAAAATCATACCCTTAATTATTAAGTTTGATTCCGTTAAATATTAATATAATTTAATAAGCCAATATTTAAGATTCTTGAGTCATCCTAAATATGTTGAGGGACAAGTGAGGCTAGAACTCTATTAACAATCAATTGACTAATCAATCCCTAAGGGTCATCAAAAATTTGAGGCCTGTCATGTTTAGGGGTAATAGCCATAATGCTAGGGTTTCTTAGTGGGGGCAATATTTTGAACTTGATTAAAAATTTCTAGCTTGCTCTATGTTTTGAAAGGCATCCCCACCTTCATTATTCCTTCTCAAAGTCTGAAATTCCAATGATGAGGCACAATAAGGAAACAACAAGCAAGTAAAGAAACGAGAAACATAATTTACGTGGCCCTAACTACTAAATGTAATCTAGGAAAAGAAGTGGGCAATAAAACTATTCCTAGAGGAAAACCAAAATAACTACCTTGATTATTGGAAAAGAAAATGTATAAACAAATACAAGCCAAAAAGAAGGGGTTTACACAAAGAAAGAACCCAAAAAGAAAAAGGGAAAAAGACACATAATCCCCAAAAGAAAAACAATCTTACGAGCCCAAGTAAATAACACCTTAGAGGGGAAAGGAAGAACAAAATTCTATAGTCAATCGAGCATCTTTTTATGAAATGTAGAAGGCAACTCAAGAGATCTAAGATGAATCAATGACATTTAAGTCTAATAGCACCACTCTTCACTTGTGCACCAAGATTGCAAGAAGGTTTGGATAGATGGTAAAAACTCTTTATCTTTTCTTTTATTTTTTAAATGGATGGAAATGCTAGGATTGTCATGAATACAATAGATAGGGCATGATGTACAATAAGAGATGCAAAGACTAAATGTATGTATCAATGTAAGGATTATCATAAATAATCCAAGTAATAGTTTTATGACTATTCCTAGAATTCAAAGATGTAATGGGTTTAGCAAAGGGAGAAACATGAAGAATAGAAGATTTTCCCCTATCCATGTGAGATCCAAAAACATAAAATAGACACCACGGTCTCACAAGTTCACCCCATATTTAAGTATACAACAATTGAGAGATCAGATAGGGAAAAAGGGGTGTTTCAATCAAAATGAGTCCATCCACATAAAAATGAGTTTAAGAAGGAATACATTTCTAGGCGTAACCCCCAAGCCAAGACCCATGCAACTAGTAGTATGCAAGGGTTCATCATGGAGGACTAGATAAGAGAAAGTAATGTTTATCTCCCTCTCCCTATCTCCCACAACTAGGCAGATGCACGGACTCATCATCAAAGGACAAAGAAGGCAAGAGAGTGGTTATTTGACTTGAAAGGATTATGATGCTTATTTTGTCAACACTACAATAGTAGGCTAATTCTTTGAGAATTGACCCTTGATGAGGAACACTAGGGAGATTTGTTTGAAAGCCTCTAGTGTAAATGAGTGAGATGGATATCATAGGGGAGTTGGGAAAAGATAAAAACATGTATTGATTACAAAATGGTTATTCATCATAATATAGTGAATCCAAATGTTAGGCAAAAGGGTAGGTGATATAAAGCAATATGTGGAATGAAGGGGATGAAATCTAGGAAGGATGTAAATGGTTCCCTAAGATTGCCAAAAGATAAAACAAAAGTATGTTGTGGACAAAATGATGATGTTATACTAGTAGGAATGCAAGATGCATGGCTATGACATTCTTAACATAATATTTTTTTAGGTGGAAGGCATTTACAGTTTCAACAAACTCCTCACCTTCCATGGTCCATAAACAAAAGGTGTTGCTACCTAGATATTCTAGTATGTGTAGTATGGCCCTAACTAAATATGATTGTGGCTTCTTTCAAGAATATAACAATCCACCAACGGAGATCAATCCATTGAAGGGATGACCCAATGCATATATTCTTTCAAGAATCTAGCATACCACCAATGGAGATCAATTTAGATTTTGTCATAAGCTCAAAATGATAGATTTAGTTTTTATTTCTAGATTTGATTATTGATCATGCCAAAACAATATAATTATCACACATCGAGAACATCAAATTGATAAAATTTAATCCCTCTTCACCTTTTCAATTTATATGTTCACTCTGTCAATTTAAGTATGATCTTCATTATTACTTGATTATTAAATTAGACCTAACTTAATATTGTATTTAAAGTTGATTTAGTCCCTAATAATCCTTTTATCTTTTAGGAACTGGTACTCTACAAAATTTAATCTTTGACATTCCATAATTAATAAGCATTCATAACAATAGTTTTGTAAATAATAAATACAAAGCATTTTGATTCATTTTAATATTTATATACTTTATTAAGCAAGTATTTAATATTGTTGAGCCATCCTAAATATTTTGAGAAACATTATCTTTTAAATTATTTTCATTGTTATTTAATTTTAATGACCCACTTATGAAAAGGCAACACCATTCCATGTAAAAAGAAACGTCTATTGAACATTCTTAAAAAATAATAAATATGTTAAGTCTATTTAATACTATTTTCTAATTTTAATTAATTATAATTTTTTTAAAATTACATCTAATATATTAAATAGACATTGGCATAAAAAACGGCTAGACCTTTTATTTCAAAACACACTTAATATGTTAAATCTATTTGATATATTTTTCAATTCTAATTAATTATTAATTAAAAAATTAATCCAAACATTGGCCTTAAAAACCACTAAAACCTTTTATTTAAAGGTACACTTAATATATTAAAAGGAATAGTCAGCGACAAAACCATACCCTTAATTATGAATACGACCAACTACCAACCGATGGAACTCGCCACCCTCCGGTAAAGTCATTTTATTGGGGCAAATATAACGCTGTAAAAAAATTAGCGGCGGCGGAGAAGAAGAGTGGGTAATCATCAACCGTCACAGTTTTCACGGGCGATTCTAAGTGGAGAGCCGGAAATATCATACACCACTCGGAAGTTGTGCTGCTGATAACTCCCAATTATAGATATAATGGAAACCGAGGAGCCTTCAGGCGGAGGGGCGAAAGCCAAGCATACCACCGACCCCTGCTCCAGAGCCACGTCCACATTATTGTCAAAATGCACTGTGATCAGAAGCACCTTGACATCGCTGGAAAAATTGTTGAAGTACATATCGAACACCTCGAACGGAGTAGCCCAAGTAAGGATGAAATGGAAATGGATCCTTTTATAGTTGGACGGCCTATTTTTGGATCTACAGGTCACAGAACCGTAAGCGGGCGGCACCAAGCGAGTGATAGTGGTTCCTGAGTCTATGATTGTCCCTTTCCTGCTCGACTGCTCTATCGCCGGCACGGACGCGCGATCTTCTCCAACCGAGACATAATAGAATGAAGGGCTCACAGCGTTTGACAACAGGGGCGTAAACTGCAAGCCGGGGGAGGAAAGGGTAGCTTTCCCGAGCTCAAGGCAGCCCGTAGATGCAGAAGACGGGAGGCAATAAGAGAAGATTTTCTCGAACGGATTGGCCGTCTGTGAAACAAACGAGAGCGAGAAGAATGGCCTTCTGTGAAAAGAACAGCTAAGAAATTTGAAGGTAATCCATGAGATGTCACTGCCTAAGCCCAGATTGATTATGTAGTTTCCGCTCTTTGTAGACAACGGAACGTCGGCGTCCTCTTTTGTAGTAAACTTGGTCGCTACTCGCGTTATTGCGCGGTAGCGATGGATGTCGCCCTTTATTGATTCCAACATTATGCTCAGCCACGTTGCATTGTTGTTGCGGAAAGGGGAGCACTTGGCTTGGATGTGCATCAGAGGAAAGCTTGTGCTTGATTTCCTTGCCTCAACCGCAGAGCAGGCCTCCTTGTCCTCCTTGTCCTCCCTAGTGAATAGTAGGGAATTTACTCTTACAAGCTTACTGCTTTGAGCTACGCCACAGCCCAGTAGTAGCAGAAGAAGTAAAAGTCGGAGTGTTGCCATTTCTTACCAGAGATTAATGAAGAGGCAAAACGAATGAATGATTGATATATAGAGGATAGAGCAGAGTACTTTGGTGGACGGAGTTGAAAGGGCTTTGATGGTTTGTTTTAGAATTCCATTCTTCACAAACTACCGCATTAATTTTTTGTCTTCTAGATTTGAGTCATATTCCAAGCCAAGAATATCTTTGCCTACACATGCACTGGTAATACTTTTCTATTTGCCACTCACCGTCTCTTCTGTTCGCATTCGAAATTATGTCTCCTGTGTAATGTCCCACCACCCGAACCTTGAACACGACCATTCGAAGATTCTTCCCGCTAGTTTCCAAAAATCAAAAGACTTTTTTTGCCTTTAGTTCAATTCGCCCGCAGTTACCGTGAGTACTTTAAGCAGAGTACCCCTAATTGTTTCTTGAACTGTTTGCTTTCCATTGGCGAAGGAGAAGCCGAACAAGAGCATAAGCTAAAGTTATCTGATGAAGAAATAGCCTTCAACTTGTTTGCGTTGTTCCTTCTTGCAGTAGATAGCACATCCACAGCGATAGAATGGGCTCTGGCATATCTCATAAACCATCCCGACATACAAAAAAGGGTTTATCAAGAGGTTAGCCAAGCTGTGCAAGAAGGAAAAGATGAGCTGTTACGTTCAGAGCGAAATGTCAAAATTTTTTTCTAAATTATATGGTGAGAAAAAATACAATTTGGCAACTGCTTAGAGTAAGCAGATTTTTTTTTAACTTTTTTCTCTCAAATCAAATAATCAAAACATATGCCAAGCAAAATAGATTGAATTCTCAGTGAACTTAAAAATCAGCTTTACAAACAGCTGTCCAAATTTATTGGTACCACACTACAAAAATTCAAACTAAAATTGGTCTGCTTATCCTCCTATCCTCCTGCAACTCAACATCCTTCAAATGTAAAACCAGAACAGCACACCAAGGTGCTTCTGCCACACAAAACCATCAGACACTCTTAAAGAATCTTCCTAAAAAAAAAAGTGTATTTCTTCAGAAGCTTAGCAGAGCTTCCCATCCAAGGTTTCCTCAGACCTGCGCTGGCAAAACTGCCCCGAAAAGAAAAGGAAAATCTCCCTCATAACAATCACCCCCAGCACCAAAAAGATGCGCCTCAAATCATAAAGCTCCATCGCCAAATCTCTCCATTGATGATGCATGATCATTGAATTTAAAGCTGCACTAACTGCCACGTCCAAAAGAGGAAAAATCCAAAGCTGAGGCTGCCACAACGTCTGGGAAATTAAATCACCACACTGCCAGTAGTCACCGCACAGCAGAGGTTACCTAAAATTAGAGGAAGCAATAAATGAAATATGAAATAAGGCCAAAATGGGCTCCTCAACGTGGATGCGCCTGCATCAGATCAACAATTAAATTGGAAAGCATTTGCAAAAAGTAACATATGCACTTTTGCATCATCATTAACAAATGCTACACTAGACATTCACCTTTTTTTTTTGTCTTGTGTCTTTGATCATTGTAAATTAGTAAAGAGGTTTGACTTACTATCAAAAAAATTTCATACTTCCCTTTGCTTATAGAAAATCCCCAAACTGCTTTTCAACACTTCTTTTCTCTCAAACACAACTACAAGTGGAGGCAAACAAAACTAAAGGACATTTTATCAAGAAAGAGAATTGCATGGAGCAAAAGTGTCCGAGTTGACTAAACTATAGGTGCAACCTAGTCTAAAGAAATCCTAGATCCATTGTTTTGATTCCTCTCAATCTGATCTTAAGCTCAACTCTAATTCCAAAATTCCAATTTTAGTCTTTAAGTGAAAAATAGTCAAATCTTATCATTGACATTCATAATAGACATAGAGTTAAGCCCCTTGCAACCACTTTGATTTATAAGTAACATTTACTATCTCAACTCATATTGATTTAGATATATTAATTAATTTACACATGGGAAACAATTTTATCTTTTCAGTTCTACCATGGTCCCCTATGTGTAGAACTTGAATCCTCCTCAAATTTGTTTACATTAAGGTGTCCCCCAATACTAAATGATCCTCAAAGGTGCTATTGTGAAGGTTGAAGGATCAACAACATTGTTGATCACCAATCAAAGATAGTTTTATTGTGGCTCTAAATATCATTTTTGTTGATCTCTATATCTTTATTTCATAAGTATGTCTCTTGCCATGTGTGTACCTTCATTATTATTTCCTTGATCATGTGAAAAACCCCAAAATGTAACTAGAAAATTTTCTCTTTTAACAATAATTACAAACATATCCCAAAACTATGAATGTAAATATATGCAAGTAATCATAAAGTGAATTCCATTAATAAAATAATCTCACAAGTACATAAAATAGTACAACCATTGAATAGTATATCATTCAATAATACACTAAGTCAACAACTACAATCCTCAATAATAATTACAATATAAAATTAGGTGAATGAGCTATTCCATATACAATAGTGGACTTACTCAAAGGTACAATATACAAATGTAGTCTAGGTGAGTGCACAAAGTTGAGTTTGCATTTCGCGGAAGTTTTCTGTGGATGAAAAATGTTGCCCAGAATGGGAGCCCGAGCCGAAATGGGTGTCCATTACGAAACAGGTTCCCATTTACAATCAGGCACCTGAAGCTAAAACGGACACCCATTATGGAACGGGTACCCGTTTTAAATGGGCACCCGTTATAGATGTTGGAATAATAGTCATATAGTATTACATTGTTAGTTAAATAAAGCAATAGTTAGATAAATGTTAGTAATAAATTAGTTTTGGGAAGTTAGGAAGTTATTTCCCGTAAGAAGTTATATATGGGAATAATAAGGCTTTAAAAAGCCATTGAATTGTATTGCAACATCATTCGAACACATTAATATATTATTCTATATTTCTGATATTTCTGTGCAATGGTTTAATATATTTGTTTGCTCTACCATTTTCAATATGGTATCAGAGCACAATATTTCCTTGTGCCTGTGTGTTTGGAGGGAAGAAAATGTCTAATTTTGTGCGGTATGAGTGAAGAAATTTCTGCAGCAATTTAGATGGTAGGGAGAAAGTTTGAAGGTGAGGTAATCTACACAAGTTCATTTGAAGAAGAAAGCATAACTGAGGTGCTTCAGTTTTTTTTAGAAGAGGCATTTAAACCTGCTAATAAAGGTTGATGTGTGCTGATTGTGAAGAGATAAGACAAATTTTTGAAGGAATTTGAAGGTTTTAGAAAGCTCGGTGATGGATTTGTTGGAATGTGGAGCAAAAAATTTATTTATCAAAGGATTAACATCTGTTTGAAGCTTTTCATATTTTTTTATGATTTTCCATCGATAAAAAAATGGCACTATAAGTAGCATCCATCTTGCTGATTCGTGTAAAAGGTTTGATCTGCACTTGGGTCTACTTCCATTACTCCTGCTCTTGCTATTGGTGATTACCGGTAACCGTTAGCAGATTAAAGGTCAAACATCTAATTAGAGCTTCTATACATCAGAAAAATGTGTGCCCTAAAAGCTAAGGGAATGGTATGTGTTGAAACGTATTTATTTGTGGAAGTGCAAAGTTTATAAGAGCAGATATATTTAATTCTAAGTTAAAATTATTGTATGTATTTTACTTTGGAGTTATAAGGTAAGAAAAAGTTGCTTTTGGTTTTTTTGAAGTGGCACGTGAATATTTTAAAGTGGTGGTCAGAAATTCAAAGAGGGATCTTAAATTTTGAGAAAGTGTTGGTAAAAAAAAAGAATAATAACGAAGGTGGTTGTGAAATTCTAAAGTTTTTATTTTTACTTCGAGAAATAAGGGCCTATTTTTTAAGGAGAATTAAGGGTTTGAAGTTATTTATCAAAGTCCACAAATCTATTTGGAGTAATAAGGTAAAAATTGTTGAAGGCTTAATTTGATGAATGTTTAATAATATCTTGGAGATATAAAGGTATCATTGGTTCAAATTGACACTATCATCATGAATACACATATATCAAAGATCGCTTATGCTTTTAGGGCCATCTTTTCTATTCCTGATGAGACCTCCAAAGATTCGTCTCAGACATCAATTGGTTAAAGTGTAAGAGAGTCATATTGGAGGTAGGCGGTATCGGAGGATGGAGGATTTTTCCATCATCTCAAGTTAGCTTCTCGCTTTGAGATGATGCTTTGCATGAGAAGCATTTTTGGTTTTGGTTGTTTTGTTTGTTTTTCTTTGTTGATGCTAACGGAGCTGACAAATTTGAAGAATGTATGTTTTGTGAAGATTTTGTTTTGGAGACAGGTTTGGGATTTGGTGTTGAGCTCAATATGGATTGTTGTCCAATGAGCTTCAAAGAGTATATGATCTTGAATTATACCCTTTCGTGGTCACTAGACAACATGGCAGAGATCTGTCGTATATCTTAGGGTCCATTGTCAAATAATTCAAGACTTTGTGATTTGAGAGCTTGGGACTAAAGAGCTCAAGAACACAGCTCGAAGCTACGCCTTTCTGAGGGTAGACGAGACAACATGATGGAGCCTTGCTTGGTTCAGGATTTGTTCTTTGGGAGAAGATCTTCTATAAAATATGTATTCATACTATGTAATCAACTTTGTTGAGTATTTTAGCATTAAGGGAGAGGTCCCTTGGTACTATTGCAGGAACAATGTAATAAGGGGGGGAATGTTGGAATAATAGTCATATAGTATTACATTGTTAGTTAAATAAAGCAATGTTAGATAAATGTTAGTAATAAATTAGTTTTGGGAAGTTAGGAAGTTATTTCCCGTAAGAAGTTATATACGGGAATAATAAGGCTTTAAAAAGCCATTGAATTGTATTGCAACATCATTCGAACACATTAATATATTATTCTATATTTCTGATATTTTTGTACAATGGTTTAATATATTTGTTTGCTCTACCATTTTCAATAATAGAATGGGTACCCATTTTTGAAAAGTATAAATTTTCATAGAAATCAGGCATGTAGCTTCATTTTAATAGCTACAGGCCATGGAAGACAAGGGAGAACGACACCAAGAAGGGGTACCCGCGTTGGGTGACCCCATCTTCCACCTCCAAAACATCCCTGCCTCCTTAGATTGATTAACCAGTGCCCCAGGTTGGTTGCCTATCCATTTCTACCAATTTTCATTATTTTTAGCTTTGTATTTTGTTGTTTTTTTTGTTGTTTTTGCAATGTTAAGCTGTATATATTCAACCTCAAATCAAAAACAAGTGGTAAACCCTAATGCATAAATTGTAAACCTTTAATTCAACCCTAATTCATAAAGACTAAAATGTAAAACCCTAATTCATAAACGTAAAACCCTAATTCATAAACTAAGGTTTCATAAATAGTAAAATGTAAAACCCTAATTCATAAACACTAAACCCTAATTCATAAACTAGGGTTTCATAAACTAAACTGGCCTATTCTTTAAAACCTAAATGACTTATTAAACCTAAACTAAAACCTAGAAACTTCACTTTATTATGTTTAAATCTTTAATTTAAACATATGGACATATATATAATATTTGTACAAATAGTTATGGACACATGGCAATCTCTCCATGAACTACTTGGTTTGATAGAACTTAGATAGGGTTTCTGTCATATAGGCTTAACAATAAACCAATTTTAGGAATTATATTTCAAAATCATTTGAAATTGTTTAGGGGAGAGGACCTAGTAGTTGAGCACCCTAACTTCACGCCTCTCAAAATCATACATGGCAATTTCAAATCACTACAAAAAATTTACAGTAGCTTACTTGGCAAGGCCCATGCTTATAAGGTTTTAGGGCCACATCAACACATGTAATGGCACGATTCTTCCATGGTGTGTAGTGAATTGTGTGATGAAATGTGATGCCATAATTAATAGAAAATTGTTAAAACTCTATGAAGATCCACTCACCTCCTTTATTATGCTAAATAAATTCAATCTTTAATTCCTTTTCATCCTTTAGTCCTCATCCATTTAGGAGACTATAGTAGATACTATTGTTTGCATTCCATGTATCTCTTCCTCCCTAGTCTACTTCCCCAAATTATAAGCAATGATTTGATAGTGTGAAGATATAATGTCTTTTTCATCTTTATTGACCATTAGACTTGCCACCTTTGTAATCCTAGACCTAGAAGCATACAATCTAATAGACAAAAGAGTTCTAGTCTTCTCAGACCAAGGAACTTCAATCATCACCAATATGGAAGACATATCCTTTGAAAATTGTTTTATGGTCTACTTTCTTCTTTGAATGTTCAAATAAAGCTAGGTTGGAACCAATGAATTAGATGGATCTATAAGTTTTTTTCATGAAGTGGTGGGAAGGGACCTGTTCTTCTTATTGCTCTACTAAACCTATTAGGCAATTTCCCCATTTCCTCCAATAACTTCTGCCCTTTAATTATTTCTTCTATATGGTGAGAGGATTGATAACATTGGCTTTCTCCTCTTTATTATTTTCATGGGGAGATCCTTTGACTTTTTCCTTTTCAACTCGGGCCTCTTCTTGGTTATCCCTTAGATGAATTGTTCCTTCATGTTGCTCTTACTCCTTAAGCAAGCTAGTTGCTTCACTTTTCTCCTTATCTTTCTTCTCAAATTATTCTTATATTAAATCCTTGAGAAAATTTTCAATGTTGGAGAGGGAGGGTGGAGAGTTAGGAGGGGAAGAGGGAATACACCTTGGAATAGAGGGGGTTAGAGAAGCTAGTTCTATAGTTCTTCCTTATTAGGTGAAGGCATGGAAATTGTAATGAATAGGCATGGTTGAATCAATTAGATGTGTAAGAATGGTTCTAAAAGAATGAGATTGGATAGGAATAGTAGATGTGGAAGCTTTGGGAATAGAGTCTTTCTAGACTGACATCCTAACCTTAGTGGAGATAGGAATAATTGAAGGAACAATGGGCGGCATGGTTGGATCCTTTTGCATAGGAAGAGAGGATGGGAGTTCAATAGTGGAAGGTTTCTAAGGAGGTGGCTTGGTTGTCCCTCTCATCTTCTTCCTAAAAGTAATTTCTTCTTCCTCCACATCTCCTTATGCTCCTATAGTTTTCCTCTTATATGTTTTCTTGGCCTTTTGACTAGGAATACATTTCTTCCCTTTAGAGGCCTCCTTAAAATATCAAGACTATTCTCCTCAAGAGCATTATGATCTAGTCTTTCAATATGAAGAATACTTCATGTCTTTTTGATGTTGTGGAATGAAAGGAACTCTGAATAATCATCTATTAAGACCTTTAAGTCTTTATAGCTTATAGTGGGTAAAGATGAAACTAAGTACTTTTTGTTGAGGTGTCAAATAGTTCCCCCCAAAAAAGGGGTGGACCAATAGGTGTGCATTAAGTCATGTTTTTTTGGTAGGTTGATACAACATCATGTATGATTGGTTATTTAGTCATTAAATTTTTAGTACTTATAATACAACACTAACAAGCTTAAAGTCAGAACTACTCTACTAAACTTTTAAAAATATTGGGCATTAAATGCACATATATTATCTCACCTATTAGGTCTTTTCCACTATATCTAGACCTTGAACTAGTTATACGTGCTATAGGCTTATTCTTTAGTCTTCATGGCTTTTAATGTTCTTGATGAGTCTCATAGTCCTAATTTAACCATTTGTATAACTCTTTTCATGAAGCTAAAAACCTACAAATCAGACAAGATAGGACCCTAATATCTTTTTGTTGACCTAACCTAAATGACTTATTAAGTTACCTAAACCTAAAACCTAGAAGTCATTTTATTATGTTTAAATCTTTAATTTAAACATATCCATATATCTATGACAACTTGACGCTTAACAAAGGGGTAAAGGGGACAACAAAAATGGAAAAAATTTAAAATAATGTTGAGTGTACATAGGATGGGTTTAAAGATTGAATAAAATGAGACACACTTTAGGAAGGATAAACATGGATTAGGAACAAAATAGGATTTATGGTAACATGGCTAGATGGAATGACATAATTTAGGATATATACAATAAACTTTATCACATGGGATCTTATTTTGTACAAATAGAACATTAACGACATATATGTACCATTACTAATTTCACCTTAACATAAATGACATATACCTTATGCAAGATTTTATGGAAACATGTACATTTTATATATCCATTTTGCAAGTGAATAGAAGAAAGGAAATCAATAGAAGAAAGGACATAAATTTTGATTCATGTCATGATTCTTAAATGTATAAATTTTGATTTTAAACATTTTCTAACGAGTTTAAATTTTGAATGCATGTATATGTTAAATTAAATGTTTTAATGTATTTTTTAAACTACACAAATTTATATATTTCCAAGTTTTCAATTTATATGTATATATGTATATTTAAACATATGTTGTGCATGTGCAATTTAATATATATTTTCAATTGAGTTAATTTGATTTAAATTATTTTTTGTAATTGCAGCTCTACTTGTATCTACCTTATTTGTACACATGGCCAATCTATCCCATGACACCCCCCCTCCCCCTTGACCCCGCAGAGGGCCCCCCACACCAACCTGCCCCCCCACCACCACCACTGCATGATGCTCGGCTCATTTGCAATCAACCATTGATGAAAATATACAAACATTGCAAGAAAAAATTAATTTCTTGCAAAGCCAAATCCAAACCCCTCCACACATTTCACAGTTTGCATCTACGATGCAAACTATTATTGATTCAGTTAGAGCTATCCACACGGATCTAGACACATTCCTCTCATGGTGGGAAGAGAGGAGGCAATTTTATGCAGATGGTCTCTCATATAAAGAGATCAATGATTTACATATTACCAAAAATGCAATTGCCCCATATTTCATTGATCCCTCCATAGGTGAACAAATACCACCAACTAAAAAGAGAATTTCAATCAAATGGTGCACACATCAGTAAATAGCTGATAATTTTTGGGAGCGATGGTGGATGGTCTTTAACCATCCACCTCATGCTAATTTTTAGGTTCCCTTCTATTTTTTGAAAAAATTATGGGCGGAGTTTGAGATGGGCAAAAAGCCCAATTATTATGATATGAGATCATTTCAGGGTGTGGGTGGTGGAATGCCACATCATAGACCAGGGGCATGTGTTGATCCAAATTGACATTTGCCCCCTGCACCTATTGTCCCTTCTCCACCCTCTATTCCTGTGTCCTTTCACCAGTGGATAGTCATCTCAACACTTAGAGTGTTATCGTCGCTCTCAGGAAACTTAACTGACCAAGCTACCCGCTTGGCAGATGAAGTAAATCCTGGACAGCCTACACAGCCTAGAAGAGCATCTAATGCTGGTCCTGATGCATCACCTAGATTGACACCATTGCGGTCCACACCGCATTATTGTCAGAATTGTCAACATCCATATTTTGGTCTGACATCTACTTTAGAGGAGGACTCCTTTTTGGCTACGTTATTCGCTCCTATGGAATCGGTATGTATGCCACATTTAATAAAATACAAATTAATATAGATTTGGATAATTATCAATTATCAATCTTTATAAAAAAATTTAAATATATATTAATAAATATATGTTCATGTTGATTGGTATAGATGACTCCATTAGTTGCTACCACTTCATCACGGCTAGACCATTTAGTGTCAACAGCAGTAGAGTTGGGTAGACTTATATGGTTGAGGTATAAAAATTAGGACCTCTAGAGATTATTTAATTGGATATATCTAATTTAATAATATATAATTTAATACACAAACGTGACATTTTAATTTAAAGCAGATGGGAGGTCCTGGCAGTTTTGTGTCAAACCAACCTAGTCATCCAGGACCAGTGACAACATCATCTATAGAGGAGCCTACTTCATATGCCATGGTTTGTATCTTAAAATTGTACATTTTTAGTTTAAATTTGAATTTCTGGTGTAATTTCAATTATTTTAAATTCATGTCTTTAAAGTTGAATTTATATATACATGTACACATATATATGCAGGATGAGATTAGTTTAGGTGTAGGCTCAATTAATCCTATCATTGATGAGCCTGCATAGATGCACAAGTCATCTCTGATATTTCAGGTCCTATAGTTAAATCCTATGTGATTTCAAAGTATTTTGTATCATTCAACCTTGCATTTTGTATCTATACTCTAGAGCCTAGAATCCATGTGTTTTATTAAAATACAGGAATTGGCAACACAAACATTTAATCTGTCATCTGAATTGGCACCATCTGTTGCACAGGAGCATGGCAAGAGAGATGATGATCCTGATGTGGTATGCTTAGACATTTTGAAGTTTAGATTTAAAAATTTAATTTGATGGTTTGGTTTTAAATATTTGGTTTAAATTTAATTAGGATGCAGTTTTGACATTAAAATTGATTTGAAGAGCTTCTTTTTCTTGTACACAGCATGAGTTGCCCTCTCAGTCACATGGGACCAAAAGGCGACTTGAAATGGATGATGATCAAACTTAGTGTGCACACATGTTTTAGATTGATGGATGGATGATGGATGGACATGATGATGATGATGATGATGTATTAGATTGTTTATTTCATGAGGATTTTATGACTATTTCAGTATTGACTAGACATATATGTTTTGTGCTATTTCACTATTTTTACATGGACTGTTATTATGTCAATATTTATAACTCATAGACTATTTCATCTAGACTAGATTTTGCTATTTATTGAATTTCCACTATATGCATCTATATTCAAATTTTAATTTCATATATCTCATATTTAACACTTCAAATTAAATCATGTGTTTAATTACATAAAATTGTAAACTACTAATTCTAATGAGATAAGAGAAAAATTTCAATCGATTTAATTTATTAAACATTTACTACATACATCTACTCTAGGTCAAGGATATTTATATAGACTAAATGTACCTGCCCTAAATAAATTTAAAAAATAAAATGAAAATTAACTTTGTTGAACTAGGATGAATATGTTTGGATTTACATTCAAGTCAAATGTTGGGACAAGTGTTAAATTTTAATTGAGTTAAATATTTAGGAAAATTTTATTGATTAGATTTGTCAATCTATTAACCATGTTTAATCAATTTATTTTTAAATCTAGATTAAACATTTCACATCTATCAATACCTTCCCTATAAAATTAGCATTTTGTATGTGATTTCATCAAGAGCACTAAATAATATCTTAATCAATGCATTAAAATCATCCTAAAAATTGCCCATGATATCAATTACATGCTAAATATTGAAATCATTTTCCATATAACTTAGCCCATTCAATAATATGAGGTTGGTGGGAACTAGAGGCTACAAATGTGTTATCTTCATTATTAGGCCTTGTGTTATTTTTTAAAAAGGATGTTGAATGGGATGTACTAGGTGTTGTTAATGAGGAATTTATTTTTGTTTTTGGTAAAGGTGTTTCTTTTGGTTGGTGTGAAGATGTGGTCGATGTTTCCTTAGGTTGATTTTTGTGGGGTATCTTACTTAAATTCTTATTGTTGGGTTGTGACATGAAATATTATGGTGGTTTTCCATGCATGTGAGGATCTACATGTGTAAGGTGGGAATATGGAAACCAATAAATTTAACTTTTTATTTTCCTATATATGATGGTGTTTAAAGTCTAATGTTCGCCAATCACCACCTTCTAAGGAATATGCAATAGGTGTAAGAGGTGTGGATTCTTCATCTTATATTATGGGGGATTAAGGTGAATGATATGTGGCTATGTTATCAACATTTGTGTCATGTGTAGATGTGGAGGCCAATTCTTTGTCAAGTGAGAACTTAAAAGTGTAATTTATTGATTAAAGATGGTAAAATAACTTCTTTGGTAGTGACTTGGCAATAAGAGAATATTTATTCATCAATGGGCATATTTTAGGACTAGTTGTTATGCATGAACTTCAAACATCTATAGAGAGTGGATGGAACATCTTGCATTAGATGTAGCAATGGTCATCCTAGAAGAAAGTTGTAAGTTAATTTTCTAGAAATGAAATGTAATAGGGTGTTAATGGGGCGAGGTCTACTAATATAGGTAACTGTGATATAGTGCTTAGGGGTTCTCTTCTAATATTTTCAAAACCTTGAATTGATAGGTTAGTTCTATCCAAGTTTAAATAGTCAATTTTAATTTCTCTTAAGAAACTAGTTCCACAAATGTTGATATTGAAACCATTATTGATAATAACATGCTTTCTGTTGCAATTTAATGGTTAAAGGAAGAGCCTCTTGAATAATCAATGGGGGTGGGAGTTTACTTTATGAAAATAAGATATCTTACATGGACTTTATCATAGAACTATTTTTTGTTGGTTGGATTGAAGGTTGTAAAAAAAGTTTTGTAAGGCTTGTTGAAGCATGTCTTAATAAATAGGAGAGGCTTGTAACAAATCCCTTGAGGATATTTTTTCTTGTTTAGCTTGAATTTGTTCAAGAATTCTATATCTTTTGTTTGTTCTAATATGGATACATTGTGGCATTCCTTTGGTTTTAAGTGTTAAAGGTATGTCCTATCATATGATAATCATTTTGGGAAGGAGGGGCTCTTTGGACTATATAAGTGGAGTGATATTTTGGGGAGCTCTTGGACAAAAAGTGGAGTGATATTGTTGGGAATTCCTTAGATAATTAGATGAGGTACATTGGTTTTTCATAACTTCTCTGTACAAGAAAAAGAGATTCCCTTAGTTTCAAGAAATATAAATATTCTATACTCACAAGGCCAACCATGTGAAGGTGGAAGCTCATGTGGCCTCACCTAAGACCTAAGACACATGTATTCTAGTTCTATGTAGGACACCTAAGACACATATTATATAGTATGTATCTAGATAAATTATATAGACATATATAGTCTTTATACCTTATCGTAGTCTAGACCTAAGTCACCTAGACACCTGTTGAAATTAAGGAACACTGAGATGGGGGGGTGAATCAGTGTTCTGCAAAACTTATTATTATGTTCCTTTATAAATTTACCACATACATTCAAAAGAAAGAAACAACATAAGAACAGCAACAACAAGATCATCACACATGAACACCAGGATTTTTTACATGGAAACCCGGTTAAGGGAAAAATCACGGTGAGGGTTAACCCACAAGATTTTATACTCTATTAAAAGTATTACAAATGGGAAGACACATGCCTTTGGGCTCACTGCTCAAAGGAGGATCACTGCCTACAAGATCAATTACAAGATTTCACTGAAATGTTTGAACTGAAGAATAGCATCTAATAATGCAAGATTACAGTTCCAGTTAGGCTCAATATACTGACTTCACACACTTCATCTCTTACTACACTGTTTCACTGTTCTGCCATGATCCGAACCCTAGATCTCTTTGCTTCGCACTTGTTACTACTACACTTTGCACCTCTTACTTCATATTTACACATTCACACCTCAAAATGCTCGAACTCATCGATTATATATATCTGCAACATGGGATTTCATCAACTACAGTTAGCCTCAAGAAAACTTAGAAACTTTTTCAAGATCAATGTCTTGTCGGCTGAATCCATACACAAACATCAATGCGGACCAAAACCTGTGTATTCAAGTCATCACACATGTCAACCAATACACTGGATCTCACAAATTACTCAACCAACAACTTCTCCTAATCTGCACAAGGATCAAACACCAAGTCGGCCTGATCTTCACTGGACTGAACTATCTAACCAAAGCCTGATACTCAGAGGCTTGTAACTTTTAATGTCTTCATCACTGGAGACTAAAAATTTGGATTTAGGTAACCCTAACATCCCTTAACATTCCCTCAAATCTGCAGTACAATATGATTACATGTGGAGAAATGTGGACCAAAATGTTAAACCCTATCATATGCTATGTTCCTATCTATCCAAACTTAGATAAATCTGCACTCTGACTTCCGGTATGATCAAATGATGCAATGCGGATGTGTAAGATAGATTTAGTTGCCATCAATGAAAACACTTGACATGCTTAGCAGTGTCTCTTGCCAACAATCTCCCCCTTTGGCATTGATGGCAACACTTAGTGAAAAATGACTAAGTGTTAGAACAACTCCCCCTTACTATGTACACTTGTGATTTCCAATGCTCCCCCTTAGCTGAATCCCTCATTTTTCACTGCTTTCCACTCCCCCTTTGACATCAATGGCAAAGGCTAGGATCCACATATCAAAATTCATGTAAAAATTCTATGTACATGGGCACATATATACAAACAATCCTTATGTCTTGTCTACATGAACTTAAGCACATCACCAAAAATGTTTTTCAACAGTGCCAATTCACTGTCCCAACTTTTGTTCATGTCCAAAACTGAAATATGACCACTGAATAGAAATGCCTATGACTCTACCTTCTGTAGATTAGTGGGATCACTTGTCAGAGCAACAACTTAAGCTTTTGTCAATGCATTAAACATTGTTTCTAACTTAGGAGAAATCAGTCCTCGGAGTTCATCCAATTTACCCAAAACTTTAACCTTTTCTTTCTCCAAATTGCTCAATTCATCAAGCAAACTCACTACTTGACATTTTTTAGTTATTACATTCTTAGTTAAGGGATTATAGGACTGAGAGATGTTAGACAATTTAAGCTCTAGGTCCTTAATCTTCTTCTCAATATCTTCAAGAACTTTAGACTGAGCTAGGCAAAACTTATAAATCTATGCACCTTCAGAGAGGGCATTTTGAATACTCTTTACACTAGTATCAAGAACTGATCTATCATAACTAATTATTCTCTTTATTTTAGCAAATCTCTTCTCATTAAATTCATTTCAGATTTTAACTTCTACTGACTTCTCAAAAGTTTCAAAATGAGTACTTATAGAGTTTATCAGACTCTTCAACTGACTAGAGGGGGATGCTAATGAGTCCTTCTAAAATGTAGGCATGATTTTCTCTGAAATTTTGAATGCAAGACCAAGCAACTTTTTGTCTTCTATATGGGACTTCAAGATATCCTCTCTGGCCTTAGCTTGTGCAAGAGAGGCCAACTTTATCTTTTGTATCAATGAGAGAGTATCCAAATTGATTAGACCTTGTATTGTATCCAGATCCTCTGCAACTTGTTTATCTTTCTCCAATATTTCTTTCACTGCTTCTGCAGTGTCTCTTGCCCAATATGATGTTTCAAATTTATGCTCTTCAGGGCCTGCATCTTCTCCCTTTTTGGAGTCAACCACATTGTCTTGCTTATCATTTTCATTCTTTTTCTCTGCTTCTGCCTTCTTTGCATCATCATTAGAGGCATCCTTCCTTTTATCTTTATCAGAAATGTCTTCTACATTCTTTTTTGGAGGATTTTGTGTATCCTCAGTAGCAGCATGATCAAATTCCTCAACATCTAGAATGGAGGAATCAGTTCCATCGTTAATTTCTTTTTCTTGATCTTCCTTCATCATCTCTTCATCTCCTTTATTTAATATTTCTTCTTCTAGAATAGAGACATCATCTACTTTAGCTTGTTTCTCATTCTTCTGCAACTCTTCATCATTCATAATGGATGTATCATCAGTATCAACAGGTTCTTCAGTAACCACATAAAACTTATTCTTGTCCAGTGCTTTCTTTAGAATTTGTTCTGTTTCTTTGACAACTTCATCAATGTCTCTAATCATCAACTTATTCATCCTTTTCTTGCTTCTGAATTCATTTTTAACTTCTTTGAAAATTTTATCTGCTTCCTTTCTGGAGATTACCAGACATAGACTGGACAATACATGTTCCCTTAACTCCAAATCCTTTGCTTTGGCAGCTTCTTTTCTCATCTCCAAACTGTCACTTAGACTCTTAGGAATATCTGACATGATTTCCACAAGTGCTCTTTTGAATGTATTCAGGTACTTAACAGTAGCATCCTCAAATATTTTCTTGTTAGCATCATCAAGCTGTCATAATATTCCGTTATGGGCTTCAAATTCCCATGAACAGTTACTGCATTCACAATGTCTTCAATTGACAAGATAGATTTTTCAACATGAGTCTCAGTCTTTTTCCTTTTGCTCACCCTTACACTTTTGGAGGGTTTGTCTTGGGCAACCCTTGATGCTTCTACTTTCTTTGACTTTATGCTTTCGGAGGGCTTCTCCTTAGATACTTTAGCAGCCTTAGTGCATGAGGCCTTCAACTCTTTAACCTCATCATTTGAATCATTTTTTTCTTCATCCTCCTTCACACTGATATATGACCTTTTGCCCATTACTTTTGTCCTTTTTCTTTCTTTACCGGTAGGTTTTTCTTTGAATTTCTCTACAATAGGAGAAGGTGATGCACCCTAGGTTATACCAGAACTCCTAGTAGTCCTTGATTTAGAAGGGGATTCTACCGGAACACTTCCATGTTCCCTGTCCTGCTTCTCCTTCTCAACTTTCTCTATCCTCTCCCTGTTTTGTCTCACAGCTTCTTTGGTTATTCAAATATTTTTTGCATACATTTCAACTTGCCTTTGGATCTTTCTCTTAGATTTAGGTCTCCAAAGTTCAACATACAGTTTCAAATTGAGCTCATCATATGTACCAAATCTCTCAACTGAGGTGTCTTTTGGTTTTCTTAGAAGTTGTTGAACATACATATCCAGTATGTGTTCATCAACTTCATACCCCATTGGCATGATCCATACAGTCCTTGGTTCAACTTCTTCCATCAAGCGTTGATCTATTTCCACCATGAAACAAATTGTGTCCTTATACCTTTCTACTACAAACCTAGGGATTCTTTCCCTTGATTGCATCATATTCTAGAAATTATTGAAATATCCCCAAAGAGCAGTCCTTTGGGCATTGGAGTCACCAATATTGTGCAGGTGCTCTCTTATTCGTATGGCAACAGGCTTGTCACTGGTCCAATTCAGGCTTTTAATCTCAGGCAGCTCATTCATGAAATAAAAGAACAAGCACAAGACCAATGTACCATACTTGAATGTGTTCTTCTTATCCTTCTTGATCTTGTCCAAGTTCTCCATTAGCTAGTTTTTTAGAAGCTCACACAAATCATAGTTAACATTTTCTCTTAACATCTTATATGCAACATAAATGGTTGTACCGAACACTGAGTTTTCCCTATTGGAGTGGTATATGTTATACCCAATCACCATAGATGCAAATTTGACATCCAGATCAATTATATCATCTATTGTCATTGCTCTCTTATCAAACTTTGAACTGATAGCTTCAGTTACAGTCTGGTTCTTTACTAATTTTAACATGGGCAGTCCACTAGATGAGTTTAATCTTGTTACGGCCTTGATGGCATCCTTTGTGATCTTAAAGGGTTTCTTCAACCACATAAATTCATCATGCATCCGACTCAGTACATATCAGACCCACTCGTCCTCATCGAAGGACGGGAACCCTATAATCTGAATGAAATGTTTGTCTTGTATTGCCTTATACTCAGATTTAAGACCATAAATCTCACCCCTTAGGTCATTTTTAAACAAATCCAGTAACTTTGAATCCCCAAACTCGTCTATGATAGCATGAATGTAAGTCTTAATATCTTCTACATGCAATACTCCATGCAGAACATTAGAGAAAGCACCTAACAGATCGACCTCTACAAACTTGTGTGGATGCTTTTTGAATTTAGGTCGAGGCCTTTCGGTGATATCAACAACCAATGAAGTAGCCATATTCAAAAATTACAGATTCAGAAAGCTTTACAGAGAATACCTTGTTTCACCAGTTAGGGTTTTCACTTGGAAATCTTCTTCACACTTCAGCCTCTTGAAATCCTTTGCACAGAACTTGCCTTTCTTCTTTCTTCTTAGATGCAAAGTGATTTTGAAGTCACTTGAGTTTCCTTTTAACCTCTGCACACCTACTTTTTGATGTAATAAATGCTTTTTCCCTAACTCTTTTGGATACCCTGTTTCTTGATACAGTTTCTCATAGATTGCTCTGCAAGTTGCCACATCAACCTTTTTTCTTCTAGAAATTCCTTTAGATGATCTACAATAGGCCATTCTATATTCTCTCATCATGCCAGATTTAGGCACCCACTTATTGGTAGGGGGAATTATATTTTCAATGCAGCTCCCCCTAAGCCAAAAGCTCCTGTTTCAATTCCTAGAGGAATTATCAGCACTGGATTCTGGTGCGGACCCATCACCATCATTCATCTCACCTTTCTTCACCCATGTTTTGTTCATTTCATTTTGGATCTCATTCACATCTACTTTATCCTTGCCTTTATCTTGTCTCTACATGTTTTGGTTTCTGTTTACCAGACCCTTTCTATCATCATTTTTGCTTCTGCAGAATCTTACAATATGACCGGATCTATTGCAATTAAAGCACACAACATTTCTTTGCTCATTTACTTGATTTCCTCTTGATCTGCACTAATTAGCCATGTGTCCAAATCTATTGCATGCAAAGCAGTTGTCATTGAAAGAATTGACGTTTCTTCTGTTGTTAGAGTAGTTCATCATCATACTTCTGCATTCATTGGATCTATGACCATACCTTTTACAATTGAAGCATTGACCAGAGAAAGATGGACCACTTTGATTCACTCTACTTCTACACTAAGTAGCTCTATGACCAAATTTATTGCAATTGAAACAATTTCCATTGAAAGATGGATACCTTTGAGCATTAGGTTGTCTTACCAGAGGCCTTCTAAGATTCCTTCTTAGATTTCTTCCTTCAGGATTTCTTTGACTAGATCGAAAGCTTTCACCTTTCTCATATCCCAAACCATGCTTATCATTTGCCTTCTTCTGACTATCAAGTAGCACCTCAAGTTTAGTTGAGGTTATCTTGAACTTCTCTTTGTATTCATTTGCAGCTTCTAGGTCATGTTTGAGAATGACAATTTGCCTTTCAAGTTGTTCCTCATTATACTTGGTTTCTTGTAGATCAGATTCTATATGGCCAATTATTCTGTCCAATCTGCAGCACTCTTATGTTCTTTCTTTCAGACACTAATTCAGGTTTTCCTTAGTCTTCTTCCTTTCCTCAGTTTCTTTGGTTAGTCTCATCACCTCGAATTCCATCTCATGTTTTAGGACAACTTCTTTTTCCAGCTTCTCACATTCCTTTGTCTTCTCCTTCAAAGATTCATCCATGTCATTGTCTTCATTCTGATTTGCTAACCGCTGAAGTATCTCCTTCCTCTTTTCCATAGATTTGCTTAGTTGTCATTTTAAAGTCTGAATGAAATCCTCAACATCTTTAAGGTTCTCTTTCATTTCTTTGACTTCTACTCTGGACTAATCAAGGTCTTCTAAAGCAACTTGAAGTTGCTCATTGATGCCATCAGAATACCTGAATGAACCCATTGAAATACCTTCCTAGATCTTCCTCAAGCTATTAAACTTCTTCCAAGGAACTAGGCTCTGATACCAATTGTTGAAATTAAGGAACACTAAGAGGGAGGTGAATCAGTGTTCTGCAAAACTTATTATTATGTTCCTTTATAAATTTACCACATACATTCAAAAGAAAGAAACAAGAACATAAGAACAACAACAAGATCTTCACACATAAACACCTAGATTTTTATGTGGAAACCCGGTTAAGGGAAAAACCACGATGGGGGTTAACCCACAATATTTTATACTCTATTAAAAGTATTACAAATGGGAAGACACATGCCTTCGAGCACACTACCCAAAGTTTATTGCTCAAAGGAGGCTCACTACCTACAAGATCAATTACAAGAGTTCACTGAAATGTTTGAACTGAAGAATAGCATCTAACAATGTAAGATTACAGTTCCAGTTAGGCTCAATATACTGACTTCACACACTTCATCTCTTACTACCTTGTTTCACTATTTTACCATGATCTGAACCCTAGATCTCTTTTCTTTGCACTTGTTACTACTACACTTTGTACCTCTCACTTCATATTCTCACATTTGCACCTCAAAATTCTCAAACTCATCGATTATATATATCTGCAACATGGGATTTCATCAACTATAGTTGACCTCAAGAAAACTTAGAAACTTTTTCAAGAGCATTGTTCTGTCGGCTGAATCCATACACAAACATCAATACGAACCAAAACATGTGTATTCAAGTCATCACACATGTTGGCCAATACCACTAGATTCACAAATCACTCAACGGATAAATTCTAATCCACACAAGGATCAAACACCAAGTCAGCATGTTCTTCACTGGACTAAACTATCTAACCAAAGCCCGATACTCAGATGCTTGTAACTTTTAATCCCTTCATCACTGGAGGCTAAAAATTTGGATTTAGGTAGCCCTGACATCCCTTAACATTTACCTGTGGAAAAATGTAGACCAAAATGTTGAACCCTGTCATATGCTTTGTTTCTGTCTATCCGAACTTAGACAAATCTGCACTCTGACTTCCGGTATGATCAATTGATGCAATGTGGGTGTATAAGATAGATTTAGTTGCCATCAATGACAACACTTGACATGCCTAGTAGTGTCTCTTGCCAATAGAAACCTAGATTATAGTTCTACCTAGTTGACATATAGTACCTAAGACACATGTAGAGACACCTAGACACCTAGATTATAGTTCTACCTAAGACACAGGCTCTAGATGCCTATTATGGTAGACCTAGTTGACATATAGATAGTATCTACCTAAGCCATCTAGATTAAATTATACCTTATTCTAGTCTTATACAATGTTATTCTCTAAGTCTAGATCATCTAAGATTTTATACTTGACACCTAGAAGTTGAAGACTCTAGATATGAAACATGTGTAGAGATCATTCATGTGCAACAAGAAACAATAGATTTGAATCCTTTCAACACTACATGTGATTGTAAAAACAAATCTAGAGGTCAGGCCACGATGAAACATATATAAAAATTTAGAACCTCTAGAGATCATTTTATTTAAAGATAGAATTTGTTAAGAAGTTCCATTTAAATTATAATTAAAGGAAAGAACTATTGAAGCATAAATTAAAATAATTAATAATATAGGTCTACTGAATACCTAAAATAAAGTGTAAGTGAAATTTAACACCTTCTATGTTTCCGGCCTCTATTATGACTACAAAAAACATCTCCTGCACCATGTAATGAAATGTAAAAAAGTTGGAATTGTTAGGGTTAGGGTAGATCAAAGCAATAAACACTAACAATTATATGCAGATTAAATAACCCAAATATAACAATGAAGAATAACACAAAAGAGATCAACACAAAAATTTAATGTGGTTCACTTTATATGGGCTACATCCACAGAAACTCAGCCATCCAATGATTTTATTATCCAGTGAAAAATAGATTACAATCTCGCAAACACCTCACTATACCATACATCCTAGCCGCTTATAACAAGATTTTTGGAAGCTTCTAGAATTAGGGTTTTGCAATGTCATTTTTCTTTTGTCAGTTAACAAAACTTAACAACTGACTTTGATCGTGCAAAAAAGAGGGAAAAAAAATTTCTCAGGGGCTCCACCCCCGAACCCCAATGAGGATACATAACTTGTGTACAGTACTTTCATGATTAGTCACCACATACCAACAATCTCCCACTTGGAGACTGATTAGGCTCCACGCCAAACGATCCCCCACTTGGAGAGTGATAATGGACAATACCACTGTGCTTGCAGCTCCCACTGGATTACAGGCCTGGCTGGTTTCTTAAGTCCACCATTATCAGTCATGAAGGCCAACAAAAATTGATGAGGGAATCGGTTTCTCCCTTGTAACTGCCTTTGTGAACATATCTGCAGGATTCTCACTTGTGTGAATTTTGTCTAGCTTCAACTGTCCATCCTCCAAACCTGACCAGATGGAGTGGTATCTGAGCTATATATGCTTAGTTTTTGAATGCAGAGCTAAGTTCTTAGCAAGATGAATGGTACTCTGGCTATCAGTGTACAAAGAGCTATCTTCTTGTTGTTGCCCCAATTCCTCCAGAAAATGTTGTAACCAAATCATCTCCTTGCTAGCTTCTGTAGCAGCAACATACTCAGCTTCAGTGGTTGAAAGCACAACAACCTTTTACAGTCTTGAAATCCAATTGACTGCAGTACCTCCTACACTAAAAACATACCCTGTAGTACTCCTCCTGTTATCAATATCACCTGCTAGATTAGAGTCAACATATCCTTTTAGAGTAGAATATGTTCCTCCAAAACATAGTTTCTTTGAAGTAGTACCTCTCAAATATCAGAGCACCCATTTTACAGCATTCCAATGTTCCATTCCCAGATTGCTCATATACCTGCTCACAACTCCCACTACATGTGCAATATCTGGCCTTGTGCATACCATTGCATACATCAAGCTGCCAACTATTGATGCATATGGTATCTTAGACATTTTGTCTTCCTCCTCTTGTGTCTTTGGACACATCTCCTTAGTCAACTTAAAATGACTAGGCAAAGGTGTACTAACTGCTTTTGCATTCTACATGTTAAACCTTTTCAACACCTTTTCTACATACTCACTTTGGGACAAAAATATTTTTTTGTTTGTCCTATCCCGTGTGATTCTCATACCAAGGATTTGTTTTGCTACACCTAAATCCTTCATAGCAAATGAATTTGCTAATTTCTTCTTAAGTTCATTAATATGTTGCATGTTAGACCTGGCAACAAGCATGTCATCAACATAAAGCAATAGGATAATATAGCTACCATTACCCAATTTCTTGAAATAAACACAATAATCAGAATGACATCTTTTGTAACCTTGTTCAGCCATAAAACTATCAAATTTTAAATACCATTGTCAAGGTGCTTGCTTCAGGCCATACAAACTCTTCTTTAACCTGCACACAAAATCCTCCTTACCCTTGACCTCATATCCCTGTGGTTGCTACATGTATATTTCCTCTTCCAGATCCCCATGCAGAAAAGTTGTTTTCACATCTAGTTGTTCAAGATGCAAGTCTTTTGCAACCACAAGACTTAGAATTGTTCTAATAGAAGTCATATTTACAACTGGAGAAAATATTTCATCAAAATCTATACCTTTTTTCTGTGCAAAACCTTTTACCACGAGTCTGGCCTTATATCTTTTCTTGCCTCCATCTTCTTCCTTCAACCTGTAAACCCATTTATTTGGCAATGCTCTTTTACCTGCAGGCAATTGAACTAAGTCCCAAGTCTAATTCTACAACAAGGAATCCATTTATTCTTTCATGCCTAGCTCCCACTGCTTTTTGGTATCTACCTACATTGCTTCTTCATAACCTTCAGGTTCACAGAATCAGTTAATAATATAGAATATAATGATGGAGAAAATCTTTCAGGAGGTCTAGTTATCCTTGTAGAACGTCTAACACTTGCAGGAGTTTGTGGGATAACTTGTTGTTGCTGAACATCAGGTACCACTGGCATTTTATTTTCTGGAATCTCATCTAGCACCACATATTCCTTTTTGGCTTGTTCATGCTTCTTTTCCTGTAGTTGATCCTTATACATGACCTTCTCATTGAATATAACATCTATACTCCTAATGATTTTATGATTTTCATAATCCCATATAACCGATAACCAAATTCATCTACTCCATATCCAATGAAGATACATTTTTTTAGACTTAGGCTCAAGCTTGTTCTATTTTCAATATCAACATGAACAAAAGCTTCACAACCAAAGGTTTTTAGAAATGAATAGTTTACCTTTTTGCCCATCCATGCCTTCTCTGGAATACCACCATCCAAAGGATTTGAAGGTCCCCTGTTTATTAAATAAACAACAGTATGTACAACATTTACCCAAAAATGTAAGGGTAGTCCAACATGCAATCACATGCTCCTTGCATGCTCCATAATGGTCCTATTCATCCTCTCAGACACACCATTTTCTTGTGGGGTTCTAGGAACTATTTTTTGCCTGCGGATTCCATTATATGAACAGTAATTCTCAAATTCTCTGATGCAATACTCGCCTCCATTATCATATCTAAGACACTTTGAACAACTTTTTTCCTGTCTCATTCTCAACCAAAGATTTTCACATTTTAAAAGTTTCAAATACTTCTAATTTTTGTTTTAGGAAATACACCCATGTTTTCCTAGTTGCATCATCAATAAAAGTAACATAATAGCAAGAGCCTCCAAGAGAAGATACCTGAGTTGGTCTCCATACATCTGAATGCACAAGCTCTAATTTCTCACTCTTCTTCTCTTTCCCAACTTTGAGAAATTGGACTCTTTTTGTTTTCTATAAACATAATTTTCGCAGAACTCCAAGTCAATCTTCTTCAAACCTGGTAGCAACTTTCTAGAGTGAAGAATCTTCATCCCTTTCTCACTCATGTGCCCAAGACTATGGTGCCACAATTCTGTTTCTGTCCCTGCAGCAAGTGTTATAACTGTCTCAGTAGCAACTGTTTCTATAGCAGCTAAGGTAGAATAAGTATTACCAGTACACAAATACAATGTGCCTACCTTTTCACCTTTAGCTACTACTAAAGCACCTTTAGTGACCTTCCAGATTTTGTTTAAAAAGGTAACTATACAGCCTTCACTACCTAGTTATCCTACAGAGATTAAATTCCTTCTCAAATTTGGAACATGTCTTACCTCTTGTAGCAACCATTCATTTCCATTCTGTAACTTGATTTTTATTTTTCCTTTTCCAACAATCTTACAGGGTTCATCATCACCCAGATATACATGTCCAAAATCACCTTGAACATAATCTACAAAATATTTCCTATGGGGTGTGGCATGAAATGAAGCCCCTGAATCTATTACCTAGGAATCATTAGCATTATCTAAACATAGAATTAAAGCATCCTGTAATTTATTACTTGCAACATTAGCTTCCTTACTGTCATCATGTTGTCCGTTTCCTTGTTTTCCCTTTCGAGACCAGCAATCCTTCTTCAAGTGTCCTAATTTTCCATAGTGCCAGCAATCCATTCTTCCTCTGGATTTAGATCTGCCTTTCCTTGACTTTCCTTGTGACTTCCCACAATTTGTAGGGCTTTTCCTCTTTCCTTTGTTCTTCCCCTGTTCTCTACAGTCAAAGAATTACCAGATGTTGAAGTCTCACCTATGCTTTTATGTCACATTTCTTCACTAAGGATAACACCAACATCATCAAATTTTAAAGTATTTGAACCAAAGATAGAGTAACTTACAACCATTACCAAGCTATTCTAGCTTTTTGGAAAAGAACATTAAACCAAGAGAGCCCTTACCTCTTCATCAAATTTCACTTTTACAGAAGTTAACTGACTGGTAATTGTATTAAAATCATTTAAATGATCTCACACAGATCCACCTTCAATCATTTTCAGATTAAACAAACGCTTCATGAGAAATACCTTATTAGAGGCTGAGGGTTTTTCATACAATTTGGCCAAAGCTTTCATCAGTTCACTTGTTGTCTTCGCTTCTATTATATTAAATGCCACAGATAGTGCTAGGCACAGCCGAATGGTTCTCAATTCCTTTCTATCTAGAAGTTCCCAATCCTCATCAGTCATTGCTATCAGTTTCTTGGCTACTCCTTCCAACGGCCTCCATTAATCCTTCTGATAGAGATAATCCTTCATCTGCATCTTCTATAATTGATAGTTCTGCCCATTGAATTTATCTACCTTTAATTTACCCTCATCTGCCATTGCTCCCACTTAATCGTGAGACTCCCACTCAACTGTAAGAACTTCCTACAGACGATAATCAAACACAACCTCGCTCTAATACTTGTTGCTAGGGTTAGGGCAGATCAAAGCAATAAACACTAACAATTATATGCAGATTAAATAACCCAAATATAACAATGAGGAATAACATAAAAGAGATCAACACAGAAATTTAACGTGGTTCACCCAATATGGGCTACATCCACAGAAACTCAGCCATCCAATGATTTTATTATCCAGTGCAAAATAGATTACAATCTCACGAATACCTCGTTGTACCATACATCCTAGCCACTTATAACAAGCTTTTTGGAAGCTTCTAGAATTAGGGTTTTGCAATGTCATTTTTCTTTTGTCGGTTAACAAAAATTAACAACTGACTTTGATCGTGCAAAAAAGAGGGAAAAAAATTTTCTCGAGGCTGCCACCCCCGAACCCCCACTCAGGGCCCAACCCAGCCCCAAACCCTGGCAAGGATACATAACTTGTGTACAATAATTGCATGCTTATTCGCCACATACCAACAGGAATGTGTCATGATCTTTAAGAGAATTAGGAATATTAATATGAATGCTTAAGGGGAGTTAAGAGGATGGCTTAAGGGGATTTAAGAGGATGGATTAAGGGGAGATGGAATCAACTGTAGTATTTAAATGGTAAGGGTACATGCACTAACTTATGTCATTTATCTAGGGGATGGCTTAAGGGGGGTTAAGAGGATGTGTTAAGGGGAGATGGTCCAATCAACTATAGTATTTTTGGTAAGGGTACATGCACTAACTTATATCATTTACCTAGGGGATGGCTTAAGGGGAGTTAAGAAAATGTCTTCAGGGGAGATGGTCCAATCAACTCTAGTATTTTTGGTAAGGGTACATGCACTAACTTATATGATTTAGCTAAGGGATGTCTTAAGGGGAGTTAAGAGAATGTCTTAAGGGGAGATGGAATCAACTCTAATATTTTGGTAAGGGTGTTCTAATTTATATCAATTAACTATATTGAAGTTATTAAACTAAATCCTCAAGGGGTGGCTTAAGGGGACTTAAGAGGATGCTTAAGGGGAGATGCAATCAATTAGTTAAGTTATCAATCATATTAATCCTAAACTCACATCCTAGACAAAGATCAAAAGTTTAAAAATTTCTACATACTTGTTAATCATTTAAAACACTTACTCCATTGTACCATCTACATCCTCTCTTTTTTGTATTACATCTATGATTGCTTCATGCTCTTCCATAGAAAGTGTCCATAATTCTTTTGTGACGGGTCTCCCTTTATATCTCACTAATTGTATATTTGTTGCCACAATTAGATGCGAGTAGTGCAAAATTTTCTTATGTCTTTCATAATCTTCAAATGTAGGTATACCATTCCTCCTTATCAAATATTTAGTAGCCAAGTGCCAGTAACAACCACAGAACCTATTTGATACTCAAAGTTATCATCATCTACTCTAAGTTGTAACAACTTTTGTTTTGCCTCAACACACCGAGCAAACCAATACTTTGGTTCCTCTTCATTACCCTTGGGTGCAACAACAACATACACATGTCCTACAAAAAAAATTTAAATTCAATAAGTCACAAAAATATACATATATATACATATGTACAATTAAATATATATTTCTAAAAAAAGTATCGAAAAGAAATATTGAATGAATGTACCTTCTTGTATGAGGTTTGAAATATGCTCATAGCCATCTGATGCTTGCAAATGATTATCCTCCTCAAATGTTATCTCATTTTGATCATGTGTTTGTAGAGGTGTTAAGGACTTTTATTTCTAATCTTCAACCCAATCTGTATTTTCACATGTTTCCCACTCACCTGCGATACAAAACTGATAAAAACATGCAAGCTCCCTAGTCCATAGAGTCCATGTGCTTTCATTTGAACTTTTAAATGAATGCCATTTGGCTGATCCACTAATTGTATCACAATCAAATTGGGGAGGAATGTTTTCTTCTTCAACCAACTAAAACAATTGTTGAACTTTAGAGTTTTCACTTGATCCTGTAGTCAATTTTGCATTACACCAATCCACAATTGCATGTGCATCTTGAAACTTTGTTGCATCATGAAATTTTAGTTGCTCCCTATTAAGAGCCCTTTTCACACATGCTCCAGCTCCATCACGTTCTCCTTTACCATGTCCAACTTCAAAGAAACTCCAAATATGTTGGATATTTTTTTCTTTATGGGCCCTACTTAACCAGTAAAACATTCAAGAATTTTTGAATTGTCCTGTACAATTGTCTGACCATATGAAATGTTGTGTCATCTAGATTTGTCTTTCTTTTAAGTTGTCGTTAAATACTTTGAAACAATACTGCACAAACTCTAATGAATGTAACCGGTTATCACTCACATAGAAATGGTACTCTCTCAAAATTTTCCTATCATCTTTTGTACTGTCAACTGCATGTCTGTATACAATATGAACAAATATGGCCACCTGTATTGAGTTATAATATTGTGATTGAATCTCCTCCTGTGGAGCAAGTGTATAGTTTTCTGCAAAGTCAACCACTGAAAGTATAGTTCCAATTGGAAATGTGTTCTTACATCTGTGGAATTGTTCATCAAGCCACCGAGCATATTGAGAATGTTTCACATATTTATACACAATCTTATTCCTGAACTCTATGATGAATGCATGTACACTACTTTTTTTGTGACAAACTCACAATGTTTTCTAGTTTTTCTATCCTTTAATGGATATTGAACATTGGTGAACCTCTTCACATCCACTAATTGTTGTCCAAAATCATGTGAACTAGTTTCATGCATGCATTCTCCTAACAACAAAAGGTTACCACATCTATTGTATTGTCCAGAAACACATGGTTTTAAAAAATAGAATTGCCCATCAGTTGTTTCACAAAGTATACTTGTTATAAGATCCTTAATTATTGTAGGTGGCATATTAAAACAACATTCATGCATAATTTGGTTAGTATGCAAAGTACAACGTATATATCAAAAAACATCATAAAAATAATGAAATTACACATGAGTTTTACATGAACAACAAGAGATTCGTTTCTTATTAATCTTGACATACCAAGGTTTGCATTTCTCAAATGATCTTTGACTTATACTAAAATTTTCTATAACTAAATCATCTAGAAATTTTCTATATAATTATGTTTGAGTCATGTCTAAAAGATGTTATGGATTAGGATCATGATTTTTTGACCCCACCCTTAATTTCAAAACATCTCTAGCATTTGATGAAACCCTTGTATTATCATACCAATATTTTTCAATCAAAGACCTAATTTCATTGTTTAATTTCATGTCAGACCTTGGGAGTCTACCACTAAAAGTCCAACATTGGTTGATTGGATCCTCTTCAATACTTATTATTCTCTTTGTTTCTATTCTTAAAGTTATAGCATGCACATTTAAATATCCATTTGTCTTACATATCATTCTTTTGCTCACAACTAATTTATTAACTAAAGTAGTTGTTATTGCTCGACGTGTTGCATTCTTATCCTTAGATTGACTATTTGTTCCTATAGAACCGATAGCATTAGCAACACTAGACATAACTTGTTCAATTGATTCATCCACCTTTTTATTTTTTACAAAAATGCCTAATTTTTTCATTACTTTTCTCATTTTTGACATTCTCATCAATTGTAATACAAGTTTGTATTGAAATCCAAGAGTTTTCTATAAAAAAATTATTTGTATAATCTATTTGCATGTGTTCAAATTTATCTCCAAGATATCTTACCATGAAGATCCTTCAAAACATTACTTTCAATTTAACAAAAAAAAAACATTTTCATTTTCATGCATACAAGGGTTTTTATTGTCTTGTTTGTAGTAGAAGCATTTATCTCATCAATATTATATCCAGCTCGCTTTAAATCATTAATCTCATTATCATTCAAGGGATTCAAATACATACCTTGATTCATTCTTATATTTGCATTTTCCATGTTCTTGACTTCTTCCTCATTGCATACTCTACATTCACTTCATCCAAATTGGTCTCTCCAATATTCTCCTCTTCAATGTTCTCCTCTTCAATAGTCATCAAACTAGATGCTACATCATTCTTCATTTTTTAATCCTCTCTCTCCTATCTCTTTGTCGTTTTGCCTATTTCTATCGATGTACTTCAATTCTTTCAACTGTCATAACCTTCCTCTTCTTTTTTTGTTGACATTTATTTGATCCCATGATTACCAAAATGTGTTGGATCCCTTCTTAAAAAATGTGTGAAATACAAGTAGAAATAGATCCTTTGTTCAATATGATAATTGTTTGATATTTGTTTAATCTCTCCAAGAAATTGAATCCTTCTAAAAAATAGATTTCCTACTTCATTCCCTCTAAAAGTTCTCCTTATGATTGAATCCCTATAAAAATTGCATAAAATATGTCCTCTTGAGAGCTTAAATTGGTAAAAATAAATGTCTCTCCAAGAAATTGAATGCCTGTAAAAAATAGATTTTCTACTTCATTCCATCTAAAAATTCTCTTTTTGATTGAATCCCTATAAAAATTGCATAAGATATGCCACGTTGAGAGCTTGAATCGACACTTTGCACATAAAAAAATCATAGAATCTATCACTGTCGATCGTATTGGTAAAAGGGAATGTTGCGGGGTTTTAGTCATACTACCAATTTATCAAAAAAAATATAAAGGCTAAAATAGAAATGGGTGCCTATTTTAAAATGGGTACCTGTTTTAAAATGGGTACCTGTTCTACAAAAAAGAAAAATAAATGGGTACCTGTTTGTAACGGGTACTCGTTATGAGCGGGTACCCGCTCATAAATGGGTACCCGTTTCTAGTTTTTTCAAATTTGATACCCACCAATATGCAATGGTTTTAGGCTTGGTAAATGTTTGGAAACCTGAGCCTAAGCCTTGGACCTGCAAGCAACCTACAACTAAGAAGCCATGAAAACAATGGGAGAAAAAATTAGTTTCATCACTATGGCTAACGAATTATTTTTCAAAATATTTTAATGAAATTAAAACCTATTATAGATCTGAAAGTCTAGTTTTCAAATATTTTTTTTTTACTATTGAACATAATTTTCTATTTATTATTTATTTTCTAAACAAACTAACTCATAAACTTGAAATAACATAGGTTACTATTTTTTTAATAACTTTTGATTTTGAAAGTTTCTTGAAAACAAATTATGCCTGACCAAACTAGACATCATTCTCTACATGATGAAAAAAAAATTACTGAATTGATTAGTTTAGCTCAAATTATGTTGGTCGTACACGAGGGGTTTTAAAAAACACTAATTAGGCCCATTAAAAAATTAATAAAAAAATATTTATCCAAAAATTACAAAAAAATATCCTGACCAAAATTTAACATCCTGATAATATTTCCACAAAAGGAATTAGAAAAATACATTAATTTAGGTCAAATTATGTTGGTCGTACACATGCATGCTTTTGCAAAAAATAGGGGACTTTTAAAAAGCCACTTTTGTACATCCAATAAAAAACCAACTTGCATCATCTGGGTATTAGAAAAAAATATATTTTTGAAAACTAGAAACAAAATCCTACATTTCTTATTTTTATATCATCTTAATATTTTACGTGCAAGTGCTTCAAATTGTCACTCTAAGTACGACAAAAATTAAAAAACAGGAAAAACACTTCCACTTTTTGGCCAAAAAGTGAACTCATCTTCTTGCACTTACTCGTCTTTAGCTCAAATCCACAACTACATGCCCTAATTGATGATGGAGAAGGTAATTGAATTTGCACATTGAAGGATTCCCTTTTCTCCCCAAGCATCGATCTAGCATGAAGTACTCAAATGAATAATAAAAAATTATGAAGTAAAAACAAATCTAATGATTACCTTTTAAGTTCATTTCTATTTTCTTTCACAAAGACATACAATTAAATCTATAGTACATACGACTTAACCAAGATGAATCACTTTTACAACACACATTCACAACATCAATTTAACACCACACTAAAATTTACCAAAGTAACCAAGACTTTATAATATGTTACAACACATTAATACAAGCACCCAAAATGCACATAGACACAAAGCACATAATACATGTAAAATAAACAATTTGATTCTAATTAAAATGCTAATGCCTTTTAACTTAAACAATTATCAACAATATTACACTAGGATCTAACCAACTTCAAGGGAAGAGTATTCCACTGTTGTCCAAGTAGGGAAAGAAAAATAACTCCAACCAAATCCTATAATTTCAATAGACCTAGAAAATAACTATTTTGGCTAAGCTAAAGCATAAGCATACATCAATAAAGCTATAATTTCTAGAAAATAAAATATGAAATTACTAAAAGAGTTTCAAAAAAAAAAGGAATGAAAGGACTTGGACCAAAGAAGGAAAGCCTCAACCCAAATGCTAGTGCATCATGTAGATGTTTACACGTCACAATGTCTTTTGTATGACAAAAAAAGATTCAACAAATAGCTCTATTCCAGTCCAAGTAATTATCCACTCTGCATAAAAAAATACACAAGAGACCCAATAGCATTCTAGATAACAAAATCTATGATAAAATGTATTGAAGTAACTAATTTAATAATAATAGCAATAAATGAGGAAGGGAATGAAGAGAAGAAGACCACCAAACCTTCATGTAGTTGAATCCCCACAAACCTGCAAATACAAAGCAAAAGAAAATTTGTTGGAGTTGTTTGGGAGCTTGCCATTAGGTCAAGCCCCTATGCTAGTCTTTTGAACTCCATGGACAACCACTATGGAAAATATTGAGAAACAAGTATGTGCTCTTATTTCCTAAGTGCATCTAGAAAAATAATAATAATGATAATAATAAAAGTAATGAGTATCAACCTTGGTCTACAAGGAAGAATACCCTAGTGTGTGTAAAAGGAAATAGGATGGTGGTTTACACAATATATTTGCCACAGTAAAGATATAGGAAGAGGGCATGTGCAAAAAGTTGGGGGGCCAAAAAGTGGCCAACTTTTTTTTTTAAAAAAATCTAAGCCATAACGCGAGTGTGTTATAACGCGTTCGCATAATGGCTTGGTGATGCCAAGCCTAAGGCTCAGCAACACCAAGCCATAACGTGCTCACATTATAACATGAGCGTGTTATGCTCAACTATTAAAAAAAACTTGCATTTACTATCATTGTTTCATTTCATTTTCTAGCAAACTCGCGGCTTGCAGACAAAGGAGAGTGCGCTCGCATTATCAGAGGGCATATCATCAGCAATATGTCACCAATTCATCGTCAAAATACCGCCACGACATTGGGGAGGCCGAAGGAGTAAGTTCTATTTACTTTTTTGTGTGAATTTATTGCTAAATAGGTAGGCCTTAAGAAGTTTTTTGACGTAAATTTCTTTAATTTACAGGAATTGATAATGCACCTCCTCCTCCTGAAAATCCTCAAAATCCTCCATCACTTGAACAACAAATACCTTCTGAAGAACAACCCCAACAAAAAACACCTCCATTCATTTCTCAATATGCCCCTAGAACACAAGAAAATTTAATGGGGCAAATTGAAAACAATAAAAAACAAATTGAGGATATAATTGAAAGGTTGAAAGATCCTGCAACTTCAACCTCGCATAGATCTGCACTTTCTCGATCTCTTGAATTTATGAACTATCAAATGTAGATTCAATTAGCAAGAAAATCTCTAATTGGTCAGAAAAAAAGGAGAGAATTTAGAGAGTTCTATGCAGACAAGTTGTCCTATGAACAAGTAAAAAATGAACAAATTACAAAATTGGACTTGTGTTCCATTTTCACAAACCCACGAATAAATCAACCTCTACCCCTTACATGCAAGAGGTTCCCTATACATTGGTACAACAACCAAACAATAAGGGACAATTTTGGGCAAAGGTAGTGGATGGTTTTTTACCATCCTCCATGCAACAATAATGAGGTCCCGCAATACTTTTTGAGGAAATTCTACTACGGGTTTGTCAAAAATAAAGTGCCAAACTATTTTGATATGCGAGACTTCTAAGGTAGAGGTAGGGGGTTAGCACAGGGTAGACCAGGGGCACGTGTTGACCCACAGCGGCCAGCGAGACAAGTACTCACCAGACCAGCCCATGAGCACGTATCTATCCCTTCTATTGTGAAGCAGAGTGTTGAGGTCAAGACACTTTAGTCCATTAGTGCCTTGACCCGGAGCATCATAGAGCATGCGAGTCCTGTAGCACAGCATGGGCCAGGGGAGAGTTTGAGGAGTATGGTTCCACCCCATACTTGTCAGGATTGTGGGTTAGCATGTGGTTATGACACCACGGATAGTTGGGACGCAGGTGTGTAGGCTACATCTATAGATGAGAAGATGGTGATGACAGATGCCCTCCTGAGTGAGACTTTCAGCCTTGATACTTAGATAAATGTTAGCAAGTTCATTGAATTTAATTTATTAAATTTTATTTTTGAAATGCAAGATTAACTAATTTAGTTTGATGATTTTAATGAAATTTTAGGGTCATAGCATTCATTCAATTTTTATCGGTTCTCCACCTCCATTTTACACTATGACATGTACCCCCGAGGTATGTAACTAGTAAACAATTATAAATATTAGATGTGAATAGCATTGTTATATGAATGGTATTCTAATATCTAATTTTGGATGTTGAATAGGTTAATCTTGGAGATTTGACGGCAACACCTCCCAATGGTGGCGGAGTTCAAAGCTTCACTCAAGTAATAAAATAAATTGTTTGACTAATGAATTGTACTTACTAGATTTTTGTAGTTTATATTCATATCATTGATTACATTGCATTGCACATCTTTCAAACTCAAAGCATTACTAGACATTGCATAACTAATAACTAGATGTTGATAGATGACAAAATTTGAATTACAATATAGTTTTTTGAAAATATGGCTCGAAGAAATGTGGTCTCATGGAATGCCATGACAAGAAAATTCATATACAAGTACATCACCATGAGACCATACTTCTTTGAGGCATCTTTTCAAAAAGCTCACTGCCTTGTCTATGCTACCACATTTTCGATACATGTCTACCAAAGCTTGTTGATCCCCTTCACACTATTCTTTGACAAATTCTCTCTAATAAACTCATCCAATTACCACCAATTAGACCCTAGGACATGACACGAGAGAGGGGCATGAGCATATGACATCTTATATAGCATATGATTGACTCCAACATCATCTAGGTTTTAGGTATTAATTATGGGGACAACAAGTCACCCCTAACCAAAATCTTCAAATCTACACTAACTCATTCCCCTACAAACTATGTCAATGCTATTGGATCAATTTCTTCCATCCCTACTTTTGATCCTACATCTAACCCACCTAAGTCTAATGAGGACCCTTCCTTTAGTACTACTATATTCTTTAAGATGATAGGCACATTAGACATTCAAACTTATAATTTCATTGTTCAATCCACTCCTACACTTGCCATCACCTTCTTGCTTGACAATGTGCCTACTGATGATTATAACGATCCTCTATAGATTGAGGCACAAGTACACTATAAAATGATAGTTGAATCAAGGTGGAACACTTATACATCAAGGTGGAATTAATGCAGTTACAGAGGAACACTTATACATCACTAGGTTACAAAGAGATTCTTATCCCCCTCAGATATCTCCTAGTGTACACATATTGACACTTCTATACCTACTTTTGGCTCCCTCGCCCTACTAATCTAGGTAGGACCTAAATGCCTAGATGTCTCATGTCATATAACCCCCACCTCATACCACTATCTATTCTCTTAGGTCATCCTTGGCTCATTGCAATGTGGGTTGTCCCTCAACTGTCATCCACTAGTGCCTTAAATTCCCCATGATGGTAATATCTTCACCATTTCTCATAGCCCATATCAACTAGTTGTTACCTTAAGACACTTCTCCCTAGATTAAGCGACTTACTCTTACAATCTTACTGCTTTGAGCTAAACCATAACCCAGTAGCAGAAAAAGTAAAAGTTGGAGTGTTCTCATTGTTTAGAGAAGCGGTCCAAAAGTGGATGATAATTTGAGAAGAGGAGATGAATGAATGATTGATATAAAGGATAGAACAATGTGTGGTGATAGAGTTGAAAAGGGCTTTGATGGAGAGGATGTTTGTTTTAAAATTCCACTCTTCACAGACTATTAAGTAAATTATTGTAGACTTAACTTCACGTCGGTTATCTCGGTCTTACACGCAACCAGAAGATTCCCGCGACATGCTTTATTTTTTAATGAAAATATTATATATTATAATAATTATTAGTTAAAACGTGTAGTTCTTTAGGACTTTTTTTAAAAGAAAAGGTAATGGGCGTGGTCTTGTTCAAAGACCTTGTCCTTATAATTTGTTTAAAAAAAATTCTCTTTTTTAAGTTTAGTATTTCAATTTGTTAATGTTATTTGTTTGTGTGTATATCGAACATATTATGTTGTGTGTTTAAAGAGAACTCTTAGAATATAAGTGATCATCAAAATTTACATATCAAAATTAACAATTGAATTGGAAAGTAAAATTTACAAAAGCAACATATGTACTTCAACATTATCATTCATAAATATTGTTTTAAGCATTTACATTTTTTTGTCTTGTGTGTCTTTAAGTATTGTAAACCTAGCAAAAGGGTTTAACTTCCTATTAAGGAAGTTTCATACTTCCCTTGGCTTATAAGAAATCTTCAAGGTGCTTTTCAACACCTAGTTTCTCATAGACACAAGTATGTAATCAAGGTATAAGTTTTAAGAAATGGCTACTTGAAATTTTTATAAGAACCCTCGTGAATTCACTACAAAGAAGAATAATATACTAGGTGATTTGTTTTCATATTGGAATTGAAATTTTAGAGTGAATGGCAATATTTTACCCTTGTACCAATCTTTTTTCAATTAAGTGGCTAAATTTTTCTATTAATATTTAACTTTTGTGGTGATTCAATGTCTAAATTTCTTATTAATATGTTTAGGGGAAAAGTTGGGTATCTTGTTTAGACTAGGTTAAATACCACAATCTCCCCGCTAAGCATTGGGAGGACAAGGACTGAGCTCATGAACAAGCTTCTAATCACTTTGTTTGTCCCTTACGCTCACGTGGTTATGAAACCTAAGACCCTAACTAAGGTTTTATCAAGTGTTTTCCTTTCAACCAAGTAAAACCCTAATTATGCCTTAAATCAGAAATATTTAAAAACTGATGAAACAACTAGCAAAACTAATCACAGAAGTGTAGAGAGAAGGTTTTAGAGATAGTGCACCCAGATTTTGAGGGCCACATGGACTAGGGTGCCCACTCCAGTGTCCCGCAAGTTTTTAAACTAGAAAATCTTCTACACAGGGTGTCTGAGACTACTAAATGGCTTCCAGATCCTAGAAATAACCCCTAGTTGGACTAGGGCGCCCGCTCCAGTGTCTTGCAAGTGTCAGAATTTGAAAGTTTGTCGCGACTGTATCCACAATATCCTCCTTTCTGTAGCTTCTTTTCACCAAAACCTACAAAACACGATCCGCACCTAAAAAAGAAGAAAAATGTTGTGGCTATATAGGAGCTTGCCTCAGTCAAGCCCCGTCTTTGGTATTTCTACCTCAACAATAGATAGAGATAAAGACTTGCAGAAGTGTGTACAAACCTAATAATGTGTATGCAGAAATATCAAACCCTAGATGTCTTGATCAAGGGAAGATCAATAACTTGCTTTGCATCAATAAACACATACAACTTCACCTCAAGGAGATGAAACAAAATGAAGACTTGTATGAACAAGAAGGCAAATCAGCAGTATCCGTGGAGGATATCCAAGCTTGCTATTGGAGGCTTCAACCCTTATCCTGATCATGTAAAGGGTGTACAAACCCTAGGAAGAGCAAGATAGACTCAAGCTCTTGATTCCTAATGTCCATCCATTGTCTCCATGATAGTAAATATAAAATACTTCCAAGAGCTTCAACAAGTCATTGATATTCAATAGCAATTGTAGCAGAGTTTTGGCATCAAGATTGCATAAGAATTATGTATGATAAAATAACTTTCAAATGTCTTTTTATATCTAGCTTTAGGGAATTCAAATTTTGAAATAACGTCTCGATATCGCACAAAAACCAAGAATTTGAAAATAGAATCCTGAGGCACTCAGCGGGAGCTAACATCCTACCAAAATTCAAAATCTTGAGAAACAGGGGAGGACTAGGGCACGGGAAACCAAGTCCAAGCCCCTATTTCCACTCAGATCTACATTTTTGGTGGTCCTAGGGACCCAAATTTTAAATCCCCTTTCTAGGTTCTATCAACAAGTTACCTCAAAAAGTGAATAATTTTCTCCTAGACTTAGTCAATCAGGGTTTTGGGAAGGCCAAAAAAGAAAAGGTTGAGAGGTAACCGAAGTGAGGAGCTAAACCAAGGGAAATTGTACCATTCCATATAGAAGGACAATTTTTGACGTTACATTTAGCCCCTACTTTAGTGGCCATATGACACTACGTGCATATGCAACTAAAGGAAAGTAAATACATCAATCATGAAAAGGATACCCAAAAGGATACTGTAGAGGAAGCCAAAGTGTTGTTGTCGAGAAGGAAGGAGCCCCCAAGTTCGCAATCCTGTAAGACCACAAAGTTAGGAACTGCAACTTGCAAAGGAACACTTGTCAGAAAAATAAAAACCAAATTGACTTGCAACTGCCACCAATAAGTCAGTACCAAAAACACTAAGGGGGTTGAGTGATGGGACATGATGAGGGAGGAAATCGAGGGAGATATATGCCCCCTCTTATTTTTGCTTGCTTAGTCTTAGGAGAAACAAGGAGATATCCACACGCGTCGATTTCAAGGGAAACATGATGAGAAATGTGTTATGAGGGTCATTTGAAGAAACAACACTCAAAAATGACACATTGGGGAAGGGAGAGAACAAAACCAAGATTCCAACGCAACAAATGACATTGAAATCAGAGTTCGACAGCTCAAGAAAAAGGGCTCAAGAGTGAAAGAGCACACTTTTGCACCTAGTTAGGGATAGGAATTCTCACTCACTTACTTTATGTAAAAGGGAGTTTTCACTTATCACTAACTCATTCTTACTTCTTGTCATTGCAAAGAGAGAGAGAAGGAGAATAGGGGAACGACCATGCCGAATCGACGTCCATATCATCCACCACGACTGGAGATGCTCTGAGCCCAGGTAGCAGAGAGACATTTCGAGGCCGAGGTAGGATCTTGATCCAACTCTTCTGTCATCTTTCATTGTATTTTTTCTTTTACGTTTACCGATGTCTATGCCAAGAGGGGAAGGTGGACGGGGGTCCTAGACAGGGGCACCCGGGTCCACCTAGGGCGCCAGAGTCCCTCTAGGGCGTCCTAGTCCCACAGGGGCGCTAGTGTCCCTCTGGGGTGCCCTAGTCTTCCTGGGGCACCTTGGTCCACAGAGGACACAAGCCCTAGCAACAGGCATTCTATTCAGTTCTTGATAGCTTACCTTGGTTTCTAGAGGGAATTCTGATACTCTTGCTTGCTTTCTGATCTGTAAGATGTCCCTGAGATGCGTGAGCACACAGGTGGTCATCTGATGGCACTCCTACGAGAGCGCGCTAGTGCCTTGACTATCGCAGAGAGAGCATTTTTAAACGATAGGCCTATGGTGGGTGTTTGATATGCTCACAATCAAATTCCACTGCATGATGCTCATGGCACTGATGGAGAGGTGGGATGTAGATACATCCACATTCCACTTACCGACAAGCGAGATTACCATCACATTGGAGGATGTATTTAGGATCCTTTGACTTTCAATCCGAGGAGAGACAGTGAGGGTTGTTGGACATTGCTCAATGGGGTATACTCATGAGAGTTATCTATACTGCTTGGGTCGTACTGTTTTGTAGGTAGACCGAGGACAAATTTAGTTCCATTTGCTAGAGCAGGGATATAGAGATATTCCCTTACTATGGAGGATCATAATTGTCACAGTCGCACTAGCTATCGCACCAGATGGACGAAGCACTCACCTTCACAGTGGTCTTGTTCACACCATTAGAGCAATGGAGGAGAATCATATTATCTATGCATGGGGGCGCAGTATGCTTGCGCACGTTTATCGTGACTTAGGGCGATACATCCATTATGAGATGCATAGTCTGATGGTCTACACATTACTACAAGTCTGGGTGTTTGAGCACATCAAGTGCACACGACCGATGGGTTATCCCATAGACATAGCATTCACCCATCCACATGTTTACACCTATCCACTTGTCAGGTGTTGGAGGCACGACAATCTGCTATACTAGAGAGTAGTATTTGACAGATTACAACTCGGTGACATTATTTGGAGACTGTATCGCGACTACATCAGATGGCTTGGCCAGCAGAGGTAGTTGGCGAGGATGTAGAGGGATCGACTAATGGTTGGTCACCTCGACCATATTTTATCTTGGATTTACTTTGATAGAGTGGTATGATAGTTCAAACAGATACATGATGTTCATGTAGTTTGTCTGAGCTACGCACGGGTTGCTCGTAGTGTAGTCAGGGCAAATACCATCCAACGGCTGACAGTAGCAGACGTACCACTTAGTGATGATGAGGGTCCTGAGGATGCAAAGCTAGTGTCAGAAACAGATGATGTCAGGTGTACCTGAGCATATCAGACCTAGTGGCACATAGCATGGCTTGCACCTATCTTTCCAACTAGGCACCCTACAGGGGATGCCCAACCTTGGGCTGGTCACGCGAGTGACATAGGGGTGGAGGACGACGTCAGCGATTTCACGTGATACTACAATCTCGAGGAGGATGTGGAGGAGGAAGAGGATGAGTCTGAGGAGGTCCCATCATAGTACATCTTTAGAGTGAGATCATGACAGAGCCAGCAGGAGGTAGATGCTAACGAGGAGACCAAGTCGAGACTGCAGTCCAAGGCTCGCAGTCCTACTCTTACAGACAATGCAAGGCCTAGTCAGGGAGAGTGGGGGGAGAGTAGTAGGTCTATGCCCCCAGCTGCAGACTAGACTGTAGAGCTCATCACACAATTGGTGATCCAAGATCCATCCTAGCAAGATGGAGATCCAGGTAAGGTTTGATTTATTATTTTATGTTTTGTATAGTTTATTATTTGTGATATTTATATTGGAGTCTAACATCTATCTCATCCTCTGTTATGCAGTTGGGACTGATGCATGGAAAGACTTTGTGAGTCATGTCATAGGAGACATAGTACCTAAAAATGCCTCAAAGCAACAAGTACAGGCAGGTTATTCACCATGATCATTCGCTGGGCAACATGCTGAGATATTTATGCCAATTGTCAGATGCAGGACTGCTACAAAGGCCATGTTAGAGCAGTCTACACAAGAGAGAGAGGAGTTTCGACAGAGAGCTAAGTGTGCCGAGGCTGAGCTTAGGGCATAGTGAGAGAAGATGGTAGTGGTTCCTACATCAGAGGGAGAGCCAGTTGTCAGTGAGTTCTTACTACAGGAGGTCCAACAGGCAAGAGCTAACAGAGACAGGGTTTAGGCTGAGAGAGATTGGTACTAGAGGATGTACCAAGAGGCACATGAGTAGATGATAGAGATGAGAGGAGAGATCAGTGGGTTATGATTGCAAAGCATCTCTAGGAGTCATTCGCAATCCATAGCCACACATGGTCAGGCTTCTATCACTCACACACCAAGAGGGCCTGAGGGTACTAGTGATTGAGGCTCAACTATGTGATGTATAGACTTTAGGCACTATGACATCCTATTTTATTTTGAGGGATAGTCAACTCGGATGTATACATGAAACTGAGATATATATATGTGATGTTTATTTCTTTTCATCTATGTGTAATGACTTTTGATCTATCACATGTGTTTTTTGTAAAAATGCAACTAGTCATGATGTTGAAATGCTATAATTAATTCTATTGTGATACACTAACAATTATAAAAAGAACATGTAGTAACAAACACAATGATTAATTATTTTACACATAACTTTAATTTCCATGCTACATTCAGTTAATACAAAAGTGATCTAATTAATTACTACTTAAACATGATACAACAATGATCAACTGAACTAAGATATAATGCCAAATGAATTAAGACAAGACAATATTATCTTGTTGAAATTGAAGCTAATATATGTGCTAAATTAGATTAGGAACATTTAACATTAGATCTCTAAGCATAAAATCTGTTGAGGTGCACTGCATTAATAGATTTTTTAAGTGGCGACCCTTGCTCATCGGCCAATTTATACGCTCCAGATCCAAAGGTTTCAGTGATTATATACGGTCCAAGCTAATTAGGGTTGAACTTACCTTTTTCACCAGGTGGTGTGTTTACGTTGCATTGATTTTCATAAAGAATCAAGTCCCCAACATTAAATGAACGTTGTATGACTTGAGCATTATAGGCTCGTTGTACTCCTTTTTGATAAGCCTTGAGATGTTCAATAGCATTAATACATCTTTCATCAAGCATCTCAAGTTCCTGTAATTTTTTCTCTCATTCTATGCCATCATCCATGATATCTCTTAGGGAAATTTGCAAGGAAGGAATTTCTAACTCCAAGGGCATTATTGCATCTGCGCTGTAGACGAGATTATACAGTGTGTTACTAGTAGCTACTTGAATACTTGTTTTGTAGGCCCATAATGCATAGGATAATTGTGTATACCAATCTTTCTGATGCTTATTAACAGTTTTCTGTAGAATCTGTGCAATAACCTTGTTTAAAGCTTCTTCTTGGCCATTCGATTGAGGGTAGTAAGGCATAGAGAAGCGATGTTGGATATGATATTTTTCGAGGAACTTTTTCACATCCTTGTTCTTAAATGATGTACCATTATCCGAAACTAAGGAGGAAGGCATTCCAAATTGAGAAATTATGTTATCTTGTATGAATCGACAAATTACATCGGTGGTCGTGGATCGCAAAGGGACCTCTTCAACCCATTTTGTAAAATAATTAGTAGCTGTAATGATAAACGTATGTCCTTGAGAGGAGGGTGGTGAAATTTTATCGATTAGATCCAAGCCCTAAATAGAGAATGGCCACGGTGACACCTAGGCACGAAGCTCTTGAGCAGGAGCATGGATTAGGTGTCTATGTTGTTGACATTGTGGGCATCTCTTGACATAAGCAAAGGAGTCTTGTTCCATATGCTGCTAGTAGTACCCCATACGTAACAATTTTTGCACCAATGATTTTCCACTAAAATGCCCTCCACAAGCACCCAAGTGAGCTTCTTCTAAAGCTACCAGAATCTTTGAATTACTTAAACATCAGAGTAAGACACCATTATAACTTCGTCGATACAAGACATTTGATAATATAATGTATGACACTGATAGTTTGTGTAAATGGAGTCAGGCATTCTTAGGTATCGAATCAGGAATGGTTCCATTGCGTAGATAGTTGAATATGTAGGAGAACCATTCATCCGTGTATGTATTACCACAGAGTTCTAAATTCTCAACTATAGGGTCATCGATTATCAGTGTCTTAAGATTATGAACAACAAAAGTAAATTCCTCAAGAGAACCTTCAGGGGATATAAGGGAAGTTGTGCTTGCCATTGCATCCGCATGATTGAATATGATGTGAATTGTTTTAAGAGAGATACTGCAAACTCACGGTACTGAGATAGCTTATCGTGCTTAGTTTGATACGATCCTATTATTTGTTTAACAATTAACTGAGAATCTCCGTATATTGTAATTTTTTTATATTAAGAGCCAAAGCTACACGAAGTCCAGCGATAAGAGCTTCATATTCAACTATATTGTTTGTGCATAAGAAATCTACGCGGTAAGATAAGGGAATCGTCTTACCAACTGGGGGTATCAATATAACACCAGCCCCTGAACTAGTTCAACATTTTGATCCATCAAAGTATAACTCCCATTTTTCATCCGTAGAGATTGTTAAAATCTGTTCGTCAGGAAATGCATCGACATTTTGTATAGAAAAAGGCGAGGGAGCATCAGCTAATTGATCAGCTATCACTTGCCCTTTAATCACTTTTTGTGAAATGAATTTGAGATCAAATTCTATTAATAGCATAACCCATTTAGCAAGACGACCTGATAAATCTGTTCTTGCAAAGAGATGTTTCAAAGGGATGAATTTTACCATTACATGCACTTCAGCGTTTAAGAGATAATGTTTAAGCTTTTGAGTGGCAAACACTAAAGCTAAGCAATGCTTTTCTATAACTATCTATCACATTTCATGATCGAGCAAAGTATGACTGATGTAATAGACAACACATTCTTTGCCTTCATCATTATGTTGTGCTAACAAAGCTGCTAGGGCATTGTTAGATGTTGAGATGTATAACAGAAATGGTTTATCAAAAACGGTAGGTTGCAAAATGAGCAGATTAGCTAAGTAATCCTTTAAGTCATCAAAAGCTTTTTGACATTTAGAATTCCATTGAAAGTGAGAATCTTTCTTCAATAGTTGTGTAAAGGGGCGAGTCCTAACTGCGAGTTGTGAAACAAATTGGTAGATGGCCTATATCTTTCCCTGCAAGCTACAAAGTTGAGATATGTTCTTAGGTATTGGTATATTAACAATTGCATCTCTCTTTTTCATATCGACTTCTATACCTCGATTTGAAACAATAAACCAAAGTAACTTTCCACTGTCTACATCAAAAACACACTTACGGGGATTCAATTGCATATTATACTTTCGTATGAGCTCAAATATTTGTCAAAGATTTGTAACATGATCCTTATGATGAATAGACTTTGCTAGGATGTCGTCAACATAATCTTCTAAAATATTGTGCATATAGTCATGAAATATAAGAGTCATTGCATGCTGGTAAGTAGCTCCTGCATTCTTAAGTCCAAACGGCATGACTACCCAACAAAATGTACCCCAAGGTGTTATAAAGGTTGTTTTATACTGATCGAGAGGATTTATAAGGATTTGATTATATCCTAAAAATCCATCCATAAAAGATAGCAACTCATGTCCAGCTATGGAATCAACAATCATATCAATATTAGGAAGCAGAAAATCATCTTTCAAAGATGATGAGTTTAAGTCTCAGAAATCTGTGCACATTCTTATACGACCATCGAGTTTAGTGACGACAACAATATTCAAGATCCATGAAGAGTAATCAATAGGTTAGATAAAACTAGCTTGTAAAAGTTTTTCTTGTTGGCAAGAGACACTATATGGATTCATGATTGTTGTCATTGATGGCAACAAAATTCATCCCACACATCCGCAGGACATGGTGTGTCTATACCAGAAGTCAGAGTGAAGAATGTTGTGGTCTGGTAAGCAAGAATAGAGCATGTGGCGAGGTCCGACAGTCAGGTCCGGATCTCTCAGAGGAAGTATTTTGGTGAAGTACAGATTTGGAGAAGTCAAGAGGACTACCTTGACTGATAGATTCCAAGGATTTAGCCTCCATTGATAGATGAAGAAAAAGATATGAATACTTGAGTATCGGGTTCCTGATTGGCAGTGTGGACAGAGGAAGAACTGACTGGCAGAACATCAGACATTATTCCGGATGTGTTATTGATGATGGTAAAGGTTATGAAGGCATAAATTATGATTGGCCGACATGATTGATGACTTCTACAAGTATATCCTTGATCTGCATTACTTGGTAAGCAAGGATTCAGCTGACAGATCAAAGTTTGTGGAAAATATTGACTATTCCGGGTGCCGACTAGAAAGGTGATGAAATCACTTATGCGTATATATATATAAGATGGATTTAGTTGTGAGGAGCATCGTGGTTTTTGGTGATGTGCTAAGAAAAGCAGTAGAACCGAATAAAAGCAGAAAGGAAGGTCCAGTATGTGAAAGGAGAGCAGCACAAAAGAAGAGGAAAGATGAAGTGCAGCAGATCAGTGTACAGAGCCTAACTGGAACTAAACTCCAGCATATGTTGATGCTCCTTATCAGTTCAAGTATTGTATTACACTCTTTATAAATTGTAGATAGTGTGTCTCTTGTAGGCAGTGTGCCTCTTGTGAGCAGTGTGCTCAGGCAGTGAGCCCTAATTGGCAAGTGCCATTTTGTATTTCCATTCTTCTAATAGAGAATACAATCTTGGGTTAATCACCCCGTGGTTTTTTCCCTTAACAGGGTTTCCACGTCAAAAATATTGTGTCATGTGTATTTCCATTTCATGGTTATGTTTGCTTATTTGAATTAATGTTGCATTGATTATTAAGAAAGTTCAGAAAGAAGAAATAATTAGGATAACTGATTCACCCCCCCTCTTAGTTATCAACAATTGGTATCAGAGCCAAGTTCCTCCTAACAGAGTCTAACAGCTTGAGGAAGATCTGGGAATTCAAACGGATGTATATGGTTCAAGGGAGCAACTCAAGACTACCCTTGATGATCTTGAGCAGTCAAACTCTGAAGTCAATGAATTAAAGGAAAGACTCAAACAGGCTGATGATTTCATGAGAGAACTAAAAGACAAATTAAGTCTCTCTATGAAAAAGAGAAAGGAGCTACTTCAACAATTAGCAAGTCAAGGTGAAGCCAATGATACAAATGAAGATCTGAAGGAGAAAACCAAGTTATGTGAAAAGTTATCAAAAGAAATCATTATGGTAAGACATGAAATGGAATCAGGAGTTATGAAGTTTACCCAAGAGGTTCAAGAGAAAAGAAAAACTGAAGATGATCTAAGACAATCTCTCAAGGAGAAATCAGAAGACTACCACAAGATGGATAGAATAATAAGACACCTTGAATCTAATCTTGAAGATGCTAAAGATAATGAAGAAAAACTTGAGGATCAAATTATCTCTCTTAAAAGGGATCTTCAAACAACAAATGAGTATAAAGAAAAATTCAAGATAAGTTCTGCTCAACTTGAAGTTCTTCTTGAAAGCCAAAAGAGGGTAGATGACAAGTGTGGTTTGGGATATGAGAAAGGAGAAAGCTCTGGATCCAGTCAGATAAATTTTGTATCAAAAAATCCAAGGAACAGGCCTAGAAGACCTCTGGTAAGGAAGCCTAATGCTCAAAGATATCCATCCTTTAATGGATACTGCCACAACTGCAATAACTTTGGTCATAAAGCTAATCAGTGCAGAAAGAGAATGAATCAGACTAACTTATCCTTCTCCAGACAGTGTTTCAACTGTAAAAGGTATGGTCACAAATCTCATGAATGCAGAAATATGCAAATGAACAAATCATTCAATGGTAGATGCTTTGCATGCAATAGAATAGGTCATATGGCTAATCAATGCAGATCAAAAGGATATCAGTCAAATATGCATAGAAATGTTGTTTGCCAAATTTGCAATAGATCCGGTCATATTGCAAAATTCTATAGAAACAAGAATCAGGACAAAAGAGGTCCGGTATATCATAATCAGAATCAAGACAAAGGAAAAACAAAGGTGAATGTGGATGAAGTTAAAAGTGAAATGAACAAGATTTGGGTAAAGAGAAGTACAGAGAATGTAGAGGATGGATCCGCACCAGAATCTGGTGCTGATATGCCTTCCAAAAATTAAAGAGTGAGCTCTGGCTCAGGGGGAGTCACAAGGAAAAACTCTTTTCTGCCAGCCAGACTTTCGGTGCCTAAATTTGGCACAAGAGGTGTTGCGGATTAAAGGGTCTTCAAAGAATCATCTAAAATAGCTTTAGTAAAGAGGTAGAAGATCTGCAAGAAGTTTTGATCAGGCAAATCTTTCAAGTTTGATCCGATTTATCATTCTTCCGGTAAGAACAGGAGCTTCTCAAATTAGATCTGATATTGAGGAATCTTAATCTACAGACAAATGGATTGTCTAAAGAAAGGTAGAAAGACTGCTATTGCTCACTCCAGATGGATCTCAGTGATCCGGAAAAGATTTTTTTTAAGAACAAGGTGAACAAGGCAACTGGAATAAGTTAGGTTGCGCATTTATTGCAGTATGAACTTAGGGCTTTCCTAGAAATAAAAAGGCTCGTTCATTTGTCATTTGCACATTTGCACTCAAGAAGAAAAGAAAAGGAGCTCTGCAACAAAATTATCTCATTCTCTCAAAGGTCTTTCCTTGAAGATGATTCAGCCAGCTCATTAATCCGTCTCATTCGGCGAACCTTAAAAGCGTAAGAGGTATTTTCTGTTACTGAATTTTCTTATGTGAATCCTTAAAGATGGCTACTCCAAATGTTGTAAAGATTTCTGATAGGCCTCAACCCATTTTCAAGAAATATCCATTTAAATCTCTAGAAGTAGATCCCTCAGGTGCTTTTTCCAACATACCGCATGGTATTTTGCATGTAGAAGATGTTAGGGTTTACCTTCATGCGAACATTGAAGATTTTGGGGAATCCAAGCTGGCAGATATCTATCACAACTAGTTAATAGATGATTCTTTTGAACTCAAACCACAGTACCAGGCCATCTGGAATAAACATTTTGTTCAGTGGATTCATTTCCCCTGTTTTGAAGAGGATGAATGGGTCCGGTATGTGTTAAGCAGAGTACATGATAACTTCCTATGGTTGAATAAACCATTCAAAATCACTAAGGATGCAATTTGGGCAGTAACCGGTTTGCATTCATTCGGAAGAATACCAATTCTCAAATCTGTCAAAAACTAGACTGTGAGTGAGACCACCGGATCAAAATTTGATAAGAGAGCAATGACCATAAAAGATATCTCTGATCTGGATATCAAGTTTGCATCTATGATAATTGGTTATAAGATATATCACTCCAGCAGGGAGAATTCAGTACCTGGAACAGATGTGTATACTGCTTATGAAATGTTGAGAAAAAAAGCAGATTATGACCTCTGTGAACTCCTTCTAAACCAACTGATGGAAAACTTACAAAAGATTAAGAAGGACAAGAAGAACTCTTTTAAGTATGGTGGACTGATATTGTGTTTGTTTTTCTACTTTATGAATGAGCTGCCCGGATCCAATGGCTGGGTATGGCAGAATGACAGACCGGTTGCCATCCAAATCAGAGACTATTTGCATGGGCTTGGGGATGCTAAGGCAAGAAATACAGCTCTGTGGGGTTATTTCAAAAACTTTCAGAATATAATGCAAGCAAGAGAGAGAATTCCCAAATCTCTGGTTGAAAAGTATAAGGATACAGTTTGCTTTATGGTAGAAACTGATCAGTGCCTAATGGAGGCTATGGAGCCAAGGACAGTCTGGATCATGCTGCTGGGGTATGAAGTGGATGAGAAAATTGTAGAACTGCATGTTCAACACATGCTTAGTCAACCTAAGGATCCTAAGGTAGAAAGGTTTGGAACCTTTGAAGAGTTAAGTGTAAAGATTCATGTGGAACTCAGACAACCAGAGATAAAGAGAAAAGTGAGAAAAGAAGTTGAGGATATTGCCAAAAGATATTGCATCTCAAAAGAAGCTCTTGATGCCAACAGAGAAAAGATGGAAAGGATAGAGAAAGAGAAGGAGCAGAAAAGGAAAGTGATCCGGTAGAAGTTCCCTCCCAGACCAGATCCTCTAAAAGGGCTGCAACTACCTCTGTTAAAAGCTCTAAGGCATCAAAACCGGAAGCCCAGGCATCCGAAAAAGGAGAAAAGAGAACAAAGAAAAAGGCAACAAGGTCCTATGTTAGCCTAAAGGATGATGAAGAAACTGAATCAGATGAGGAGATAAAGAAACTGAAGAAGAAGAAGAAATCATCCGGTGAACACTCTACCGGTCAAGAAGAAGGAGAGAAGGAAGAGGAATTTGTTGAAAAACCCACTCTATCCTTAGATGTTGTAGTGAAAGCAGTCACTGTGGATGGGAACCTGCAACCCTTAACAGAATTCTATGATGCATACAATGAAGTAGATAAAAAGATTCTGGAGGAAGCCAGTTAAGTTTTTGAACACTTACAATAAAGCTTTTATTGAAATTATCTCTCTAATTCCCAAAAGCTTAGAGAAAAGGATTGAAATGAGGAAGAACAATGCTCAAGCAAAAGATCTCGAGATCCGGGAATAGGTCACCATTCAGCTCTTTCCTTCAATCACTCCGCAGCAAATGAATATGATCTTCAAAAATTGCAAGGATGAGTTCCAGAGCAAAGCCAGGATGAATCAACTCATGCTTGGTGAAACTGACAAAGTGGCAAGAGAGACTGAAGAGATCCTCTGAAATGCTTTTAAAAAGTTCAACATTCCCATCATAGAGGACTCCGATGAAGGTAAAGACAAGGGCTCAGAATCCTCTACTCTGGAAGAGGTGGCTCATGAACAAACAAATATCTCTCCTCCGGTTTCCCCTACAGTCTCCAGATCTAAAGGAGAAGAAAGAATAGAGGAGAAAGAAGAAGAAGCGAAAGAAAGAGAAGAAAGTCAAGCTGAGAAGAATAAAAGTGACAGTGCAGAAGAGAAGAAATCTCTGTCTCTGGCAAGAGACACTGTAGAAACTGTTAAGGACTTCTTGACAAAAGAAATGTTGGAGATTGATGAACTGGAGTTAATTCAAGGTCCATTTAACTTTGACTCTCTCTCCCCGGTTCAAACAATGAAGATAGCTTCATTTGCCAATGCAAAGGCAAAAGAAAAACTCCTGAAGTCTCACATGGAAGATTGTGAGCTAATAGAAGTTGTATCCAGTGTTTTAGAAAAGATCATGCCATCTTTTCAAAAGGATCACTTAGCCTCCTCATTAGGTAATCTTAAAGCTCTTGTTGGTTCAGTCAGCACTCATTTTGAGTCTTTAGAGAAATCAGCTGAGGAAAAGGTCTGGAAAGAGTTTTTGGATAAAAGATTCTCTGAAGTACTAAGTCTAATATCAAATGATAGAAGAAATATGGATATAGGGATAAAGAGCTTAGAAAATGCTCTCAAAGATGGCGGGGAAATATATAAATCTTGTCTATCATGGTCCAAAGCAACAATGGAGATTCAGAAGAAAATGAAAGAATAGGAGATCCAACTAACAAAACTTTCTCAAAATTTTGATCCATTTACCTCATCCATAGCAAATCAAGAATGTCAGACCATTGCAGTCTTGGATGAAATTAAGAAGCTAGAGAAAGAAAAGAAAAACAAAATTGGCAGGTTAAATGAGCTTAGAAGAATAATCATTCCTAAGTTGGAGGCCATGCATGAGGCCCTAATTGATGCTCAAACCACCACCAAGACAAATAATCCGACAGATCTGAAGAAAGCTAAAGTTTTTACATTCCTGTTGAGCAGTCATATATCAATTTTGGATAGAATGAAGCAAAGCTGGGCCGCAGAATTCATCCAATTGAAGACAACTTTTGCAGACATTCTTCAGTTTATGTGAGTATGTTATATACGGCTAAGTATAGTTAAATTTTTGAAAATTTTGGTGCGCGGTTCCCACTCTTTGCCATTGATGTCAAAGGGGGAGTGAAGAGCAGTGAAAAATGAGGAATCCAACTAAGGGGGAGCTCCAAAAAATGTATATAAAAATAGAGCATCAGCCAAGGGGGAGCATAGTGTACACACTTAGTCATTTTTCACTAAGTGTTGCCATCAATGCCAAAGGGGGAGATTGTTGGCAAGAGACACTATATGGATTCATGATTGTTGTCATTAATGGCAACAAAGTTCATCCCACACATCCGTAGGACATGGTGTGTCTATACCGAAAGTCAGAGTGAAGAATGTTGTGGTCCGGTAAGCAAGAACAAAGCATGTGGCAAGGTCCGACAATCAGGTCCGGATCTCTCAGAGGAAGTATTTTGGTGAAGTGTGGATTTGGGGAAGTCAAGAGGACTACCTTGACTAATAGATTCAAAGGATTTAGCCTCCGGTGATAGATGAAGAAAAAGATATGAATACTTGAGTATTGGGTTCCTGATTGGCAGTGTGGACAGAGGAAGAACTGACTGGCAGAACATCAGACATTATTCCGGATGTGTTACTAATGATGGTAAAGGTTATGAAGGCATAAATTATGATTGGCTGACATGATTGATGACTTTTACAAGTATATCCTTGATCCGCATTACTTGGTAAGCAAGGATTCAGCCGACAGATCAGAGTTTGTGGAAAATATTGACTATTCCAGGTGCCGACTAGAAAGGTGATGAAATCACTTATGCGTATATATATATATAAGATGGATTTAGTTGTGAGGAGTGTCGTGGTTTTTGGTGATGTGCTAAGAAAAGCAGTAGAACTGAATAAAAGCAGAAAGGAAGGTCCAGTATGTGAAAGGAGAGCAGCACAAAAGAAGAGGAAAGATGAAGTGCAGTAGATCAGTGTATAGAGCCTAACTGGAACTGAACTCCAGCATATGTTGATGCTCCTTATCAGTTCAAGTATTGTATTACACTCTTGATAAATTGTAGACAGTGTGTCTCTTGTAGGCAGTGTGCCTCTTGTGAGCAGTGTGCTCAGGTAGTGAGCCCTAATTGGCAAGTGCCATTTTGTATTTCCATTCTTCTAACAGAGAATACAATCTTGGGTTAATCACCCTGTGGTTTTTTCCCTTAACAGGGTTTCCACGTCAAAAATATTGTTGCATGTGTATTTCCATTTCATGGTTATGTTTGCTTATTTGAATTAATGTTGCATTTATTATTAAGAATGTTCAGAAAGCAGAAATAATTAGGATAACTGATTCACCCCCCTCTTAGTTATCAACATTTCTATTTCAATTTTAACAAGTAAAGAAATCTTAGGATTCATCTTACGAATCTTTTGTTTGAATGGCTTAACATATGGTTTTAACACAATATTATGCATTACAATCTAAGGATCTATACCAAGCATGTTTGAATAATTCTAAGAAAATAATTCCAAGAACTCGTTCAACAGTTTAGTCATTTCTTCTTTTTCTTCTGCATTTAAACAATCACCAATAGGGATAACTTTTTTAGGGTTATCCTTATCCATAACGACATCGACAGTCTTTCCATTAAGGAGAGTATTGTGGTCTGGGGGATTGTGGGATTGTAATTGTTCTTCAAGTTCTTCATTATGCTCTACTATATTAGTTATTTTGCTAGTAGTCTTTTCAAAATATGCATCATTGTTTAAACAATAAGGTAGGCCACGTTTATGGTAATAATGAGGAATACTATCATAAGCACCTAAGAATTCCATTATCGCTTCATCCGTCGTAAACATATCCAATGGAAGTGATCCTAGGGAACAATTGATGTCAATCATCCCAGGGAATATCAAACTAAGTGTTGATATTGTATTCACATTTAGAGTAGGGCATTTGTGGGCTTTGGATTCCTTGAAAGGATTGTATCCAATGCCATTTGAGCAATGTCACATAGCATATTCTATAGGGACTTTGATTCCTTGTTGATTTATGCCACAACCATTACCTACATAGTCACAGTTTTTGTAAAGGATTCACAATCCTCTGCCATAGAGAGAGACAATTTCTTTGGAGGAAGGTGGAGCTTCATAAGTTTCATAGTAAGTAGTATAACTAAGAGCATTATCCTTATCTGTCACCAAAGACGCCTTATGTTTATCATTTGAAGCATGCAATGTGATCAATGCAATATTTGATGTTTCAAGGATGGGTTTTTTAAGTTTATACTCTCCTGTAGAGGAAGATGCAAAATCTAACAAACCCCAGTCATCACTAGCAAATGCATTCGATTGCTTGGACTCTAGCATAACATTTTTAGAGGCAAGAGGAGTTGATAAATTAGCTTTCAGATTATTTAAACTCTTAGGACAAATAACATGATTATGCACTTCCATTTGTAAACAATTATTAGGTTCAGGATCCGAATGGATAGTATGCAGTTTACCTTTAAATACAAACTTAATCGAATGGTGTAAAATAGAAGGAACTACTCCTAATGCATGTATCCAAGGTCTACCAAGAATCATGTTATAAGATAGAGAACAAGGCATTACATGAATCAGGGTAGGCACCATCATAGGTCCCACTTGTATAGGTATAGTTATAGTGCCCATAGATTGTCGTCCAACATTATCAAAGCCATGAATACTTAATGATTCTAGTTTGATGGCAGATATATCAATTTTAACCTTATGCAATAAATCAATGCCACAAACATTAAGGGCTGATCCATTATCAATCATAACTCTCTTAACCAATGTTTTGTTTATTGTAATAAAGATAACCAAAGGATCATACTGATTATGAAGCTCAAGAGATAGTAATTCATGTTGTTGAAACAAAATATCTATTTTTGTTGCATGCATACAATCTAGTAAAGCGGCAACATCATTTGGTTTAACAGCGGGAGGAACAATCACCTTTTGTAAAGCTTCTTGTAGCATTCCATGGTAAGTAGGTGAAGTTTGTATAAGTTCCCAAAGAGATATCTTTGCAGGAGTAGCACAAAGTTGCTCTACAAGATCATAGTCTTTACCACCTTTATATGTTAAATGAGGTGCTTGAGGAAGCATAGGTTGAGAAGTTGGTAAAGATATCAGAACACTTGTTTGTTGTGTACTTTGATTATTATTTCAAGTGTTATATGCATGAGCAACCACATTATGATTGGTTTGTTGTGAGTCTTGTTTTGCTATTTATTTAGCATAATAATAAATGTGATCAGGAGATCGAGGAGGAGATGAAAGATCTTTAACCACAAGCATAGGTTTAGAGGGTGGTTGAACCACATTTGCACATAGAGTGACCACAATTTTTGGTTTTTCAATCTCTTCCTTAGGCTTAGGAACATAAATTGCATTTACAAATCTTTGGAATAATGACGGCTTAGAGGTCGTAGTGGAATGTTCAATTGAGATAAAGTCCTCAAGGGCTTCATCTAACATATCGAAGTCATCACGACTAAACAGCTCATCATAAGTATGAAAATCTTGCAAAAAATAATCTGAGATTTTAACATGCTCTATTTAAACCAAGATTTAAATGCACAATGATGGCCTTTGCAAATGAAATACAATATCCAACAATAAATGATAATTTCCCACTCTTTTAGTGAAACGATAAAGAATGTAATCCATAATTTAACATATGCAATTTCACTAAAGAGGTTTTTCAATCCAATTATGCTCTAGAACATCAAATTATTTTAGATCTGAAGTTTAAAAGGATGCAAATTCTTTAAATCTCAGGTTCACCAAAATGTTTAGGGGAAAATTGGGTATCTTGTTTAGACTAGGTTAAATACCACAATCTCCCTGCTAAGCATTGGGAGGACAAGGATTGAGCTCATGAACAAGCTTCTAATCACTTTATTTGTCCCTTATGCTTGCGTGGTTATGAAACCTAAGACCCTGACTAAGGTTTTATCAAGTGTTTTCCTTTCAACCAAGTAAAACCCTAATTATGCCTTAAATAAAAAATATTCAGAAACTGATGAAACAACTGGCAAAACTGATCACAGAAGTGTAAAGAGAAGGTTTCAGAGATAGTGTACCTAGATTTTGAGGGCCACATGGACTAGGGTGCCCGCTCTAGTGTCCTGCAAGTTTCTGAACTGGAAAATCTTCTACACAGAGTGTCTGAGACTGCTAAATGGCTTCCAGATCTCAGAAATAACCCCTGGTTGGACTAGGGCGCCCGCTCCAGTGTACCACAAGTCTTAGAATCCAAAAATCCAAAATTCTATCGTGACTGTATCCACAATATCCTCCTTTATGTAGCTTATTTTTGTTGGAACCTGCAAAACATGATCTGCACCTACAAAAGAAGGAAAATGTTGTGGCTATATAGGAGCTTGCCTTAGTCAAGCCTCGTCTTTGGTATTTCTACCTCAACAATAGCCAGAGATAAAGATTTACAAAAGTGTGTGCAAACCTAACAATGTGTATGCAGAAATATCAAACCCTAGATGTCTCAATCAAGGGAAGATCAATAACTTGCTTTGCATCAATAAACACATACAACTTCACCTCAAGGAGATGAAACAAAATGAAGGCTTGCATGAACAAGAAGGTGAATCAACAGTGTCCGCAGGGGATCTCCAAGCTTGTTGTTGGAGGCTTCAACCCTTCTCCCGATCATGCAAAGGGTGTACAAACCCTAGGAAGAGCAAGATAGACTCAAGATCTTGATTCCTAATGTCCATCCATTGTCTCCATGATAGCAAATACAAAATACTTCCAAGAGCTTCAACAAGTCACTGATCTTCAATAGCAATTGTAGTAGAGTTTTGGCATCAAGATTGCATAAGAATTATGTATGATAAAATGATTTTCAAATGTCTTTTTATATCTAGCTTTAGGGAATTCAAATTTTGAAATAACGTCTTGATATCGCGTGAAAACTGAGAATTTGAAAACAAAATCTTGAGGCACTTGGTGGGAGCTGACATCCCACCAAAATTCAAAATCCCAGGAAATAGGGGAGGACTAGGGCACAGGCGCCCAAGTCCAAGCCCCCATTTCCACTCAAATCTACATTTTTGGGGGTCCTAGGGACCCAAATTTCAAATCCCCTTTCCGAGTTCTATCAACAAGTTACCTCAAAAAGTGAATAATTTGCTCCTAGACTTAGTCAATTAGGATTTCAGGAAGGCCAAAAAAGAAAAGGTTGAGAGGTCACCAAAGCAAGGAGCTAAATCGAGGGAAATTGTACCATTCCATACAGGAGGACAATTTTTGACGTTACATAATATATGATTGTTAAATAAATATGTTGAAATGGGGCAAGCATAAAAAAATAAAAATAGCTCCTAAAGTAGGGAGATTAGGGCCCAAATTTTTATATACAATAGTGTGATATGTGTACATCCTAAAGAATTAAAGTTTCTAACTCGAGGTGATTTTGTTTCAAGATTAGGTAAAATCTATCAAATATGAGAGAATTGGACACTTCTAAAGAGCCTAAAAATAACTAAATTTAGGGGGTAGAAATTTTTAAAATAGTCAATTGGCAACATATAGCCACTAAAAAATTCCTTCTATGTAAGTGGAGGCAAACAAAAACTAAACAACATTTTATCAAGGGACAAAACTTCATGGAGCAAAAGTGTCAAGGTCAACTAAAGTGTAGGTGCAAGCTAGTCCAAAGGAAGCCAAAATCCATTGTTGTGATTCATCACAATTTGACAAGCTCAACTCTAATTCTCTATTTCGAATTTTAGTCATCAAGTAAAGACACAATAGAATCTTATCATAGATATTCACAAATAGGCATAGAGTTAAGCCCCTTCCAATCACTTTCATTTATAATTCACATTCACTATCTCAACTCATATTAATTTAGGTTTATTGATTAATTTATCATTAAAATAGATCCTAAATTTAATATAGGGTGTCTTATTTACCCTACATTTTGGTGAAATTATGATTTCATCTTATGGTGTTCATAATTGACCCAAGCACACAATGATTGATTCAGACCCCGACGCAACACATGGAACCACACTCTTGCTGGAGGTAGCCATCGAGTCACTCGCTCTTATGGAAGGGGCTAGCTAAACGATGGTGAGACAAAGGGGTTGTCCTATTTGTGGGGAAGTAGATTGTCACAGATGGCGATTGCATTGTTTGTGTGGGATATTTGTATGTGTGATTGATGGTTTTAATTCTTGTGGTTTAATTGTTGTTGGTGAAGATGTTGAATTAGTGTTGTTATGTGGATATGACCTAGAGGGTCACTTATTCTTATCTCATTTAATTTGTTTACCACAAAGAGATGAAACATGATCAATATTTTCTCTTCTAAATCGATAAGTTCTTTAAGGAGTATTAATTTTCTATTATGGATCTCCTCTCTTTGTTTTATTTGTTGGTTTTTTTTCTTAATTTTCCTCAAGATTTCCATTTTTTCTTGGGCTTGCTCTTTTGTAGGGTTTTTTTATGTTGGAACATTTTGTCTTATCTCGTCTAAGATTGTTTTAATCAAACCTTCCCTCATTCTAGAGCACATTGAGTGCGAATGCTGAGTTAATGAAGATGGAATACCTGGTGTTTGTTTTGAATTTTGAATACATTGTGTTCCTCATGATGGGATTGATGGATTTCCTTTTACTTGAATGTTGTGAATTGATCATTGTGTTTATTGTGTGCCTCATGATGGGATAAAGGGATTTCTCATTTGATGTAAGAGTTGGTATGTAATGCCCTATACCATGCAATATTTGGCTATGGAAGTAGCCACCCAAGATCTAAGATCTTCAATGAAAGCACAAGAGAGACCCAACATGAAAGAATAATTATATTCTATCGAAGGATGCAAATACATTCATATAGTATGTACATGAATATACATAAATTAATATTACAATGAGAATCCCTTGGTTATATAGGCCAAGGTGAGACATAAGACAACACTAGGATTATGACAATTTTCATAATCATATTACATAAAACACAAAGAGATAACTATTCGAAGTGTTCCCTAAGTAGACTTAACTAGACAAGTGTGAATAGAACCTAATGAAGAATTAGTTAGGTAATATACCTCATTTAGACCAACACCCCCCTTAAATGTAACTTAGGGAGAATGTGAAAATATGCAAAGATGGGTTGTAAGAGTTGGTATAGAATTCTCTATACCATGCAAGATTTGGATATAGAGGTAGCCACCCAAGATCTAAGACCTTCAATGGAAACACAAGAGAGATCAAACATGAAAGAATAATTCTATTCTATCAAAGGATGTAAATATACATACAATATGTACTTGAATATATTACGATGAGAAGCCCTTGATTAAATAGGCTAAGGTGAGACATAGGACAACATAAGATTATGAAAAGCGTCATAATCATATTACACATGAGACACAAAGATATAACTATCCTAAGTGTACCCTAAGTAAACTTAACTAGACAAATGGGTTAAATTTTTGTGTATCGTGTGCCTCATGATAGAATTGAGGGCTTTCTTGATTGATTGAATGTTTGAATTGAAAGTTGTGTGCCTCATAATGGGATTGATGGATTTCCTCTTTGATCTTTTTTAAGTTTGATGATTTTCTAAATGTAATTATCCTAAATGAATAAAAATTTCTTTTTGTTTTTCCCTAACTTTTAAATATGATCTAATTACTACTTACTTGAAACTAAAATCTCTTATGGATGCAAACCTAAAATGACTTTCTCCTAGATGCAATTTTATATTATTTTGGTCGTTTTGTGGTTTGGTTTTGGATGTTAATTGCTCTAATGAAATAAAAATGCATCTATTCTACAATAATAGGAAATGGAATCTACAACTAGCAAAGCAATGAAATCTAATCTAACCAAGAGAAAAATATGAATTTTACTTCTCAAGGGAAAGAGAGTTTGATAATAACTACTCTAAACTACCTTTTTAAAGAAAAAAGAACCTGTAATGAATGATGAGCATTGGTACCAAGATTTTGTCCTTAGAGATCCAGTATCATCTATCTTCCTCTCTATAAAAAATAGGTCCTACACTTGATGAAAGGAAAAGATAGGGATGTGAGGGAAATTTGGTTTGATTGAAGCTTTGCTAACAATAAGGGGAAAATCTCTCAAGTTCTTGTGTGAGTAAAAATATTATGGGGACTATAATGTAAATAAAAAAAATTACCTTCTTCTAAAACAAGAGAAGAGAGGGGTGTTTCTAGGTTGAGAAGCAACACCAAAGGTGGGGATTAATTGGGAGTGAACTATAGAGTTGATGTAAGATCACAAAGGCTAACAGGGAGAAGACAAGAGATTGATTAAGAGACCATTGGGGATTGACTGAGAGTGATCAACAAACTGATGGAGAGAAGAGAAACAGTTAAGAGGATTAGTGGTTCAATCAATTAGGAGAGAACTCTCAATCAAAAATAAAAATAAAAGTAAACTAGGTAGAACTGAAAGAAATCACGCATGCCAAAAGATGATAGGGTCACCCCTTTTGCTAGGGCAGCTTGCTTAAGTGACCCTATAGCTTAAGGATAGGTCACCTAGGAGACCCTCGAATTAAGGATATGCAAAAGGTTCTTTGACAAATGGAAGATCTTGGAACTCAGTTTGAAAGATGGAAAAAATGGTTAAGGGGCTAAATAGGATAGAGGACATGTCATCAAGTGTGAAAATTTTGAGGGAAGTGTAATTCATGCCATTGAGGGTTGTGATCTAGACTGGTAAATCATCATTGAACTGCCATGATGTTTTCCTGTGCATGTTTTTATAGTGTAGATATTTGCCCCTTGAGCATAGTAATCTACATAACAAGTAGGTACCATTCCCAAAGCATGGCCTAGTGGGACCCACAATTACCTTTGTTGTTGTCTCACATCTGGACTTAAAGATCAATAAAATGAATCAAATGTATGTTTGATAATTGATTAGATCATAGTAAGTACAAATTTTCAGACATTGGACAATATACATACCTTGGATGTGTGAGTTTGATGGTTACCTATGTTAGCTCACCTTGCCATGATGACCTACCAAGATGATGAAAGAAAATGTAAAATGAGGACAAAAACCTACTCGATAAAAGTAAACTAAATGACATACAAGTTACCTCAAAGGTAAATCTAAAGGGGAGAGAGGAGAGAAAGTGATGAAATAACAATGAAATTGAGCAAGGAAGTAGTCGACAAAAAAATTACGATGAGAGGATCAAGATCATGGATGATGTTTAGCCTCCTATGGATGCTTATGTACAAGAAACAATAAAAACCCTCTTTGAAAACCTAGCTTCTTTTCATTGGATTTGGCTTGAAATCGGCTATTAAACTTGAATTTTTTAACATTCTATTAGGTTGTGGGTTTTCACTAATTTTACTACATTTTTCCTATGTTCTCTTGATTTTTGCACTTTTTGGACCATTGGGGCACATCGGGGTGTGGCCCTCCTCTTTCAGCAAGCTAGTTCACCCAAGTGACCTACCATTTTAACATAGGTCACCTAAGAGGCCCCTTTCCATAAGGTTCTATTGATAGGATCAAAGGTAAAATTTATTCTTTCTAAGGCCTAAACTAATCACTTTCTCTAATTTAACACTGAAAAGTCCTTTTATTGCTAATTTATGAAGAGTCTATTTGATTTTTATGAATTTTTGAGAATTTAATGACTTTTTATGTTTTTCTTGACTTTTTTTTATTTTTATGTTTTTCAAAGGTTTTATGAATGTCTAACTTGATGCACTCTTTTTCTAAGACACCTACATATGGTGGAAATTCACCCATAAGAAAGCTTGGTATATGGACACACCAGAGGCATTATCTATTGTGGACCATGCTACTCTTTAGAGGATTAGATTAGCTTGGGTAACATAGATATTGATTGTTCATCCTTTGTCCCACATATGTTGTGACATCTTGACTTACTAAGATGTAGATCAAAACATGTTTTAATTTCCATCTATTTCTAGGTGCACAATTACTCTCTATGATGTCTATAACATTCTTAGTCTTCTCGTTAGAAGTAAACCACTTATACTATAAGAGAGGGAGTTTGAATGAGAGAGGCTAGCTTTGGTAGCTAGTATGGGAGATACTTGACTAGTGACTGGATCACCATTTAACTTAGGTCGATCCCTAGACTTTCCATTCTACCCTTGCAAAAGGTAGTGATAGGCTTGATTTCCATTCACTTGTCAGAAGGTAAAAAGGTTCTAATTCTTAGATGGTGTTGGGCACCAATCATTCAACAACTTGAGCAACCTGCATAATTTTTTCTTGGGGCATCATCATACTAGCCTTGGTCTATCAACATTTATATCACATTTCATGATGAGGGACCCTTTCTTTTATCCACCCTCCACTTGTTATGTCATGAATCCATGAGCACATTATACCTTATCATCAAGAGATGTCCCTTTGGACCTGACACCACCAAGAGTTATAAGATGGGGTTGAATTGGCCACTTACATGGTTCTACATGAGTTGTGGCCACTTTGATAGATAATGACTTTATTTTAGACCTCTATAGGGGTTGTGACCAAGAGATGTAGAGTTGTGCAATCCTAATTCCAACGAGTTATCCATTTTATAGATGGGAATGACTTGATCAAGATTCACTTTATTGCATGAGTACTTCAACGACTAGGAGATGAGTTTCTTGAGGATTTTCCCCTAGTGCCCCATGCTATATATCTATTCAGGAGGTGACTGATGCACATTGAAGAGAACTTCTATGGGTCTCACTTATTCTAGGAGTTCTAATTACATGACCACTTTAAGTTCCAATCCCAAGGCAACAACGAGCTCATCAAGCTCAAAGATTTATTGTGATGGAGGATGACAAGACTGATGATGAGACAGATGAGGACTATGATCTTGAGGAGGAGATAGATGAGATAGCATTAGAGGGAAATGGATCAGCACTAGAGGATGAGGAGGTGACATTGAAGGAGGTCACACTTGCATATTGACAAGTCCCATTTATAGATCTGACAAAGGAGGAGATGAGGAATGATGATTCCTCATGGTAGCTTGGAGATCCTTGTGAGTACTATGCTAATCTACTCCTTTAAATTTTCTACACTTTCTTATCTAAAAATGGTTATGCTCTTATCCATTATACTAATACTCTTTTTCTTTGCATTTTGATTCAAGAACTCCTAATAGAGGGAGGGATCTTTTTAGAATTGCTTCATTAGATCTCTTGATCCCTACCATAAGACGAGCTAGAGAGGCACTTTGGTTGATGTTGGGGTGCCCACACTAGTAGGTCATCACATAGATGTTCTTTCTCCTACCTACCATGCCAACCAAGATATATAGTATCCTAGAGGACTAGAGTTGTTGAACTAGAGGTAGAAGTCAGTTTGCTATGAGAGATGGCTAGACTTGGGGGTCCACAAATGGAATTTTACCCTTTCATAGTGATGAAGGGGGTAAATCATAAAACACACAACAAAAAAAATGGTACACAGAAAATAGAATATTTATTTATTGATTTAGACAAATTATTACATTACAGAAGCTCAATTAAAATCAGAGGAATCAATCCTCCACAAGCTGCAACACACTACAGCTACACATCACCGGGCTCTAGAATCTTCTGCCTTCTGTAACCCCAAATCAGCTAGGATTTCTATTTTCCCACCTATTCTTGAATCTACAATTTCTTCCTTAACACTCTACTACCACCCAAGGTTCCCCAAATAGTCATAAATAGCACTTTTTGGTGGCCTCCAGTGAAATTTCAAAATTTGCAACTCCCTCCAAAAGTATGTCAATTTCTGGGAAGCATAACTTTTGATTTGGGTGTCCGATTGACGAACCGTTTTAAGCGCCGGAAAGATTGAAATGTGAACTATCACGTCGTAAATTTGTAAATGGATTTCTGTCAACTTTTTAGGATGTTATGGGATGCTTTAGTGCCTCATATTTTCATTCCAAAAAATTTTAGGGGCTTTTTAGAAAACAAAAACTTTAATATCTTTCATCTCACAAATGATCTTTGCCTGATTCCTTTGCCAAAGGTCATATATTTTAGTTATTAAACTTTTTTGTAATTTTTTTCTTCAATCCGTGCCCAAATGCAAACTTTCCTAAAATAGAAGGTAAACTTTCCAAAATTGGTAGTTTGTTATTTTTAGCAGTTTAAAAAAAACAGAAAGTCCTGCATCATTATTTAGGAGATTATGGAACCAAAAACACTAACTATGGAAAGAAATGAAAACAATTGCAATGATTTTGAATCAACTTCTTTTTGGGTGATGCAAGATTGCCCTTACATCACTGGATGCTCCTGCATCAAACACCCAGGGTAATTTGAGAAGTGACCCTGTCACGTCTCAGGAGTTTGTTTGAGGAAAACCCAAACGGTCAACCTCTGCCTTAGACAACCAAGAAGAATCTTCAATAGGCCTTCCTTTCCATTTCAACAAATATTCTTCATATTGCATGTTTTGAGTACTTCTTCCCACATGGCTATCCAATATCTCTTCTATCTCCTACATTGAAGTAGATGCTGGAATACTCCACTGTGCTTCTGTTGGTCCATCCTCTGTTCCACCTTCATGATATTCTGTAAATCAACAATGTTGAAAATAAGGGAAATATTGATCCCACTTGGCAGTTCTACCTCATATGCATTTCCTGAATCATGCTTCTTCAGGATTCTACACGGTCCAAATTTCTTCATTTTCAACTTATTGTATGTTCCAATTGGGAACCTTTCTTTTCTCAAGTGAACCATGACTTCATCTCCTACCTGGAACTCCTTATATCTCCTCTTCTGATTTGCCTTAGCCTTGTACTGAATATTCATCTTATTAATGTGCTTTTCCACTTCTTCATACAAATTCTTCATGTGTTCTGCAAAGTCTTCATCCTCGACACTTGTCTTTTCTCCTTTGTCCAGATTCCTTAACTCTGAAGCATTTCTTGGACTATTCCCATATACAATCTAGAATGGTGATTTACCAGTACTCCTATTGACAGAATTGTTGTAAGCAAATTCTACCTATGGTAAAATCAAATCCCATCCCTTAGGCTTATCTTCTACTAAGCATCGTAACAGGTTACCCAAACTCCTATTCACCACTTTGGTTTGTCCATCAGTCTATGGATGGTGTACAGAACTAAACTTCAAATCTGTCTTCAACTTCTTCCACAATGTCCTCTAGAAATAATCAACAAACTTGGTATCTCGAACTGAAACTATGCTCTTTGGTAGACTGTGTAATCTCACCACCTCCCTAAAAAATAACTCTGTAATATGAATAGCATCATTAGTCTTCTTGCAAGGAATAAAATATGCCATCTTCGAGAATCTATCCACCACCACAAAAATGGAATCATGTCCTCTCTATGTCCTTGGTAAACCAAGAACAAAATCCATACTAATATCATCCCATGGCTTCTCTAGTACAGGTAATGGCTGATATAAACCTATATTCTAACTTTCTCCTTTCGCCATCTGACATACTCTACAACTCTGCACAAATTTCCTCACAGCATGCTGCAACTGTGGCCAATAATAATTTTCACCGACAATAGCAATGGTCTTATCTCAACCAAAGTGTCTAGCCAATCCTCCACTATGGTTCTCCTTAATCAAGTTCTCTCTCATGGAACTCCTTGGAATGCACAACTGGCTTCCTTTAAACAACATGCCATCTTGGATTATGAAATCCAACCATTTTGTCCTATCTAAAGTAATAGGTTCCAAACAAGCTTTATAGGCCTCTGCAAAATCTAGATCTTTACGTTACAAACTTTTGAGCTCATCGAACCCAACAACCTCTATCTTCATTTATGTCAACAAATTTTGCCTTCTACTCAAGGCATCTGCAACTCTGTTGGACTTCCCACTCCTGTGCTTCAAAATAAAAGTATAACTCTGCAAAAACTCAACCCATTTTAAGTGCCTCTAGTTCAACTTTCCTTAACTATTAAGATACTGCAAAGCCTAATGATCAGTATATAAAACAAACTCCTTTGGCAACAAATAATGTCTCCATTTCTTCAAAGCCTAAACTATTGCATAAAACTCCTGATCATAAATAGAATACGTTTTCTTGGCATCATTAAGCTTCTCACTAAAATAGGCAATGGGCTTACCTTCTTGGCTCAAAATAGCTCCTATAGCACTGCCACTAGCATCACAATCTACCTGAAAAACCTTATTGAAATCTGGAAGTGCCAAAATAGGTTGCTCTGTGACGTTTTTCTTCAATGTATCAAATCTTTTGTCTGCTCCTTTAGTTCATCTAAACTCTTTTCTATCCCCTCTCATTGTCTCAGTTAGGGGTGTACAAATGCTACTAAAATTCCTGATAAACTTTCTGTAAAAACTTGCCAAACCATGAAAAGATCTTACCTCGGAAGCACTCCTTGGCATAGGCCATTCAATGATAGCCCTCACCTTCTTTGGGTCCATCTTAAGACCTTCCTCTGAGACAACAAATCTTAGGTATACCAACTCCTTCTTTGAAAAACTACATTTCTTTGAATTAATCAACAACTTCTCCTCCCTCAGCTTATCTAGAACTCTTCTGATATGCATCAGATGCTCATCTTAAGTCTTACTGAAAATCAAAATATCATCCAAATAAATAATAACAAAACTTCCTAAAAATTCTTTCAGTACCTCGTTCATGAGCCGCATGAATGTGCTCGGTGCATTGGTTATCCCAAATGGCATGACTAACCCCTCACACAAACCTTCCTTTGTCTTGAAGGCTGTCTTCCATTCATCTCCTTCTCTGATTCAGATCTGGTGATACCCACTCTTCAGGTCAATCTTCGTGAAGTATTTGGCTCCACTCAAACAATCCATTATGTCATCCATTCTCGACAATGGAAATCTATACTTGATCGTGATCTTATTGATGGCTCGAGAGTCTGTACACATTCTCCATTCTCCATCTTTCTTTGGTGCTAGTACTATAAGTACCGCACATGGACTTACATTCTCCCTTATCAGTCCCTTCCTCAACAACTCTTGAACTTATCTGTTCAGCTCTTCGTTCTCTGCAGGGGTCATTTTGTGGGCTGCCTTATTCAGGAAACTAGCTCCTGGTATCAAATCCATTTAATGACTTATCTTCCTTACTAGTAGTAAACCTTTTGGTATATTATTAGAGACAATATCTTAAAATTCTTCCAGCATCTCTGAGACTTCGACTGGTACATCTTCATATTTCTCTTGACTAATCTTAGGAATCAATGCATAGCAATGACACTCATGCTTCATACCCTCCAAAAATTTTCTACCATCTACCAAGCAAATTCGGGCGGTACTACATACCTTTTCTTCCACCTCCTTCAAGGGCTTCAACTTATGACGAACTCCATCCTTGTTAGGGAATATGTGTTTGCACAGTCATCATGGACAGCGCTCCTATCATACTACCATGGCATCCCCAATAGCATATGACATGCATCCATCGGTATGATATCACACAACACCTCATCATGGTAGTCCCCAATCTTAAACTTCACTAAAAATTGCTCATTGACCAAAGCTTTGTGGTCCTTCTGCAACCATGCAATCCGATATGGATGTGGATGCTTTCTTCTTGTCAACTTCAACTTGTCAACCATCTCCTTTGAAACAAGATTGTCAGTGCTTCCACTATCAATAATAATATCACAACACTTACCTTCACATTTGCACCTTGTGTGGAATAAGCTCTTCCTCTAATTGGGTTCTTTCTCCTCATTCAACAAAGTTCTTCTGACCAATAAGGTTTCTCTCCTTTCAGCATCTTTAGAATGCTCAGACTGCGCATCTTCATCTACATGTGCAACTCGTGCATTACCTTCAGGTCTTCTATTTGTCCTTCCTTGATGTTGCGGACACTTGTATGCTTGATGTCCTTCTCCACATTAAAAATAGGTTCCTCTGAAACCTCCTCTTCTAGGTCCTTGCATAGGTCTACCTCTTCCTTTTCCTCTTTGCTCACCATTGTTCTGGTCACGAGGGCGGTAAGTATTATCTCCTTTCTAATTTCAACTGGTGCCGGCTTCTTCACTTTTATTTGAATCTTCATTTTGGCCCCCATAGGGTCTTCCACTAGTCCTTCTGCCTTGACCTCTTCCCCTTTGCTTGCTGTTAAATCTTTTATTCAACTTCTCTCCACCTTTAGGGAAATCTGGTATGCATCTTCTATGGTGGTCATTCTGACCAGGCTCAACTCCTCTTGAATACTTGGCCTCAACCCATTAATGTAATGGGCTACCTTCTCCTTGTTGGCCTCTACATGGCCTGTCCTAATAGTAATATTATAAAACTCTTCTGTATACTCCTTAATAGACTTGTTACCTTGCTTCAGTCCTTGTAGCTTCTTCAGCAACTCCATCTCATAGTCCACATGAATGAATTGCTTCTTCAGTTTCTCCACCATCTGATCCCATCTGGTGATCTTTCCTTTTCCTCTTCTGTTCCTCTCTAACTGGATCTCCTTCCACCAAATATTTGCATGGCCCTTCAACTTTGTTTTTGCAAACTTGACCTGATCTGGGTCCTCCACATCTTCATACTCCAAATAGTCCTCCATGTCATTGATCCAATCAATAAGTTGTTCCAGATTCAAATCTCTAGAATATGTAGAAACTTTGATCCTGGGCCTCTTTCCAATCTTATAAATGCCCCTCAACAACCTAACTTCTATAGGATCTCCTATTGCTTCTTGTTCTTCCTCAGATAGCTCTTCTTCAGCTTCATCTTTGCTTTCTTCTCTTGTTCTCGGCTCAAACCCTCTTTGCAGCTCCTCTTGCAATGCGTCGATTTGCCTTTGTAGGGCTCTAAAACCCTCTTCTATCAAAGCATTCATCTCAATATGATTTCTTCATGGAGGCATCTTGATCTCCACAGCAAACCCACAACCTTAGGTCCTGGTGCAAACTACCTCACAGTCGGCGATCTGCCTACACACTTAGGAACCCCTGCTCTGATACCACTTAATGAAGGGGGTAAATCATAAAACACAAAAAAATGGTACACAGAAAATAGAATATTTATTTATTGATTTGGATAACTTATTACATTACAGAAGCTCAATTACAATCAGAGGAATCAATCCTCCACAGGCTGCAACACAATATAGCTACACATCACCGGGCTCTGAAATCTTCTGCCTTCTGTAACCCCAAATCAGCTAGGGTTTCTATTTTCCCACCTATTCTTAACTCTACAATTTCCCCCTTAATACTCTACTACCGCCCAAGGTTCCCAAAATAGTCATAAATAGCACTTTTTGGTGGCCTCCAGCTAAATTTCAAAATTTGCAACTCCCTCCAAAAGTAGGTCAACTTCCGGGAAGCATAACTTTTGATCCGGGTGTCTAATTGATGAACTGTTTTAAGCACCGAAAATCTCGCGATGTGACCTATCACGCTAGAAATATTTAAATGGATTTCCATGAACTTTTTAGGATATTATGGGATGTTTTAGTGCCTCATATCTCATTCCAGAAATTTTCAAGGGCTTTTCAGAAAACAAAAACTTTAATATCTTTCAGCTCACTAATGATCTTTGCCTGATTCCTTCACCAAAGGTCTTATATTTCAGTTATGAAACTTTCTATAACTTTTTGCTTCAATCCGTGCCCAAATGCAAACTTTCCTAAAATAGTAGGTAAACTTTCCAAAATTGGCAGTTTGCTATTTTTAGCAGTTTGAAAAAAAAAACTAAAAGTCCTGCATCATTATTCAGGAGATTATGGAACCAGAAACACTAATTATGGAAAGAAATAAATACAACTACATTTATTTTGAATCAACTTCTTTTTGGGTGATGCAAGATTGCCCTTACACCACTGGATGCTCCTGCATCACATAGATGTAGACACAAAGACAATCACACTCATGGATTTAAATCCATGTCCCCTCACTGGGACACACTCAAAGAACTCTCAAGCTTCCTAACATGGTAGATAATAGGAGACAATGGAACAAGATCCCTAGAGGTTACATCCAGGTTAGAGTTGACCTCGAGATCTTTGAGAGACCTACTTTCTTATTACAAAGATTTTTTGACTTGCCCCCTTGCTTGGGGAGACTTTGCATGCTTGACTATACCTTTTATCTCTTTAGACTCCCTTGATGGAGTCACTTGTACTAAGAGATTAATTTAGTACTTATTATAAATACTTTGATTATTTTTAGATGTATATATAGTTGCAGTTAATATCTTATATTTTTCTTTCACTCTTGTGCACATGGTTTATGTATTGAAACCATGGATGCTTATATATGATGATACTATGCCTATACTATTTTTGTTAAATATTTTTGTTATGAATGAGATGTATGTAATGTGAATATGTATTGATCCATTTAATACACATATAGATGGAAATGCAATACACTTATCTACTTTCCTTATTATGAATGTTATTTTTCTATGACATGATTTGTTGTTTGTTTTTGTATGATATGCATATGGAACTAACTCTATGGTTTCTTTTTAATAATATTTTTAACCTAGGGGATTATGGGTTGACTTAGCATAGGGTGAACTACTAAAAATTCAAGATAAGATTTTATTAGGAGATCAAATGGGAACAAGGAAGGTAATGGAACAAATCTTGAATTAAGCTTCATAGAAGGATAAATACTAATCCTTATCTAGATCGACCACTTAGATTAGATTTCAACATAGACAAGCAACAACATCTATAAGTACCATCTAGACTTAAATTAGAAGATGGCCAACATGTCAGACATAGGGTAAAGGAAAAGATCCTTAGCAAGGATAGCCCTAGAAAACAACTAGACTCTTGGCTTTGCCTAACTTGTTGTCATGCCCACATTTCCGATGCGGTCACAACACACATCACACGTGTCATGTCCACATGTGTCATGTCCACATGTGTCATGTGGTCATGACATAAAATATCAAAAATTTTCCCATGCTTCCCTAGAAACCCCCTCGCACACGTAAGCGTGCTCGGTGGCGTACGCTTAAGGCGTAAACAATATAGTTGTCAGTGGGGTAATACACACACGTGCGCACACCCAAATGTAAGAAGGCCAACAAGGGGGTCTTCGCGACGTAGATGACATTGCTACCAGGGTTGCACTTACTAAACTCCTAAACCCTAGATTCTAGAAAAGTTCAGCAGCATAATGCCTCAAAGGCGTGAGGGGGATTTATTACACTAACACTACTCTTAACACGGGGTTTCCTGATAGGGTTAACAAATTTCCTACAACTCCCTAATTATAATGAATTTATAGTTGATCTGATTAATGGATATTTTTCAACAAAGCCCGATCATCTGTTCTCTTTGTCGTTTTCTAAAATTTAATATTAATTTCTCCTCCTTCTAATCTTAGCATTTTCAACAAAGCCTATTCATTTGCCCTCTCTTCCGTTTCTCTAAAATTTAATTTTGATTGTATTTCTATCATATTCTTCTTCTCGTTTTGTATGGTTTCTTTATGTTTATCCTGCTTTTCTTCACGTTCTCTATCAATCAGAGTTATCACTACATCCTTTACATTATTCCCAATTTCTTGGTAGACTAGAACACTTAAACAGGGTTTACTATCTTCTCTTGACATAGTCTCCTAGGTTTCCGCTCTGGTTTAATTCAATGTTTGAATTAATTTTGATAATTAACTTGTCCCTAATTAGGTTTAACGAAAGGTCAGTCTTACTTAGTTCTCTTAGCCCATTTCGGAAATGACACGTATTTTCTCCTCTTTGTTTTCAAGGTTAACTTCTCTTTCTCTTTCTCTCTCATTTTTCTCAATTGGACGTTTACACCATCTACAATTCGAGTTCACTGTGGTAGCATAAGAAATGCATATGATGGCTTGTTTACATTTATAAAGATATGCATATCTATATAAATGCAAATAAGCATATATATAATGTATATATGCTTATTTGCATTTATACAGATAGGTATATTTTTCTTTTCGTTTTCTTGATATTTTTAAATAAGAATTATTAAATTTTGAAATACATTTTCTTTTAATGAATTTCTTTTGATATATCCTTGAATTCATTTTAATAAACCCATGAATTTATTTTAATAAATAAATGTAATTATTATAATAACATTCACATCTCTAGTTTTTTTGTTTGTATGGTTATATATAATATATATATATATATATATATAATATATGAATATATATTTTATTATATTGTGTTACTAAAAAAGTTAGGTTTTATTTTATAAAACCTAAAGATTTTATTTTAATAATATAAGGGTTGGGGCCTTAAAATCTTTATGCCCTAAATTATTAGCTGAACCCTACATATATTTTTCATTGGCTTGTTTGTTTGATTGGTAGGGCAATGGAGGCGGTGGTGTTGGTAGGGCGACGGCGGCGCTAGGGCAGAGGTCGCAGGTCGCAGGGGAGGTGGTGTTCGTGGGTGGCAGTTTCTGCGAAGGGCAGAGGGAGGTCACAAGATATGGTGGTCGCGGGGGTAGCATAGATGGTGGGGGTGTGGGGAGGGGCGGAGCCCCCACCCACATCCCACTAGGGAGGGGCGGAGCCCCCACCCACACCCCACGTAGTGGGATGTGGGTGGGGGCTCCGCCCCTCCCCACACCCATTATGTAAATCGACGATGGTGGGGGGTTCAAACCCCCCACCACCACTCTGTATATTTATTTTATGACTGTGTTTTAAACACAGAAAACTACGGATATGATAAACTTCATTTCATTTATAAGAATTATATATATATATATATATATATATATATATATATATATATATTTCACAGAGTTACAATTTATTCAGATTCACAATTTTATTAATTAGAACAATAACTGTATAAACTCAGAATATATATATATATATATATATATATATATATATATATATATATATATATATATATATATATATATGTATATATGTAACTTTTTTTTTGGTCAAATAAATGTTGTAGGGCAGAATAATGAAATAATGTTTATATTGAATTTCCTTACAAATTTATTTTCAAATACAATTCAACACAAAAATTATAAATATAGAGTAATTTACAAGGTCAATTAAATCTAATTTCTTTTTTTTAATTAAGTTTAAATTACAAGTCAAATGATTCAATCTAAATATAGTAAGCATTTAATTTAAAGGGAAGAGAATTAATTTTATTTACATTTATTCACAACAAAATTCATATGCATGAGTATATCCCAAATTTCGTTTCCTTTCCAAATAACAATTTGCAACTTTCATAATTTAATAAATTCAACTTTAATATTTTCACTAAGCTTACAATGAAATAATATTTTAACAAACTTTATTTACAACAACAACTAATTCACAACTTTTCAAATAGGGTTATAAGGAAATAGACAATTCTAATATCTTTTTCCAAAACAAATTTCTTTTCATAATCATTTCATAATTGGTAACAAGAATTTAATAATCACTATAAATTTTAACTATCAATACATTAAAAAGGACTTTCCTCATAACTCAAGGAGACCAAATATTACAATAAGGGAGAGAGAAATTTCTCCTCTTAGATCAACAAGGATGTAGTCCATAACAAGTCCAAGCTCTTCTATAGAGCCTTAAGAGTAAAGGAAAATAAAATATTTTCCAAGTTCAAGTAATCTTCTTCCAAGCTTCACATTAAGCTCCAAGAACTTGCATATCAAACAAGGGGAGAAAACACCACTCAACTTGCTCTCCTCCCTATCGTAGACCCGCAAGAGGGTCACCCCCGAGCTAGGGAGAATTTTCACACACCTAGGGAATCCAAACCACTTCACAACAAGGCAAAACAACATCCCAAAAACACAAAACACCCATGGATAATTACACAACACAAACTCAACTAAAGTGAGTCAAAGAGAGGGGTAGGAGAGTGGACACACTCAACTCTAGAGTGCCACCCTTCACAATATTTCAACACCAATTTCCTCATGGCCTCAAGCCAAACTTGTTTAACAAAAATTTCCAAGGGATTCATATTTTGGCTCTCAAGCCATATAACAAAATTTCTCAAAGTTACACAAATGCCCTCAAGGCTTTCAACATCCCAAAACAAGGAATGAACTTGAGGAGGATCACTCCTCCCCTACCCCACAATTGATGAGCATTTCTCCCAAATGGAAGAAGCTCTATCAACTCCCCAATAAAAAAAAATTTCCACAATAACAAAAAAAATTTACAACACAAGCAAAAATTGCATTTCACACATCCATCATGCAACAACTAGAAAATACAAGGAAAAGGCCTTGAAATCCAACCTTAAAAAGCCCTTTTATGAATGAAGTTGATGTAGAGCTCTTCTAAAGTCTTCTCCAACTAAGCCACCAAACTCCCTCTAACCTTTTTTTTTTTCAAAAATAATTTCCAAAAATCAAAATCTCCAAAATTCAACAACCCTTCTCCCTTTCCCAAGTGGGATTAAAATAACCCAATCCATGAGTTTAGAGGAATGGGGAGGTGACACTTGTCACCTCCTCACTCTTCCTCCAAACTACTATTGTGTCCCAAGGGATGGGTGTTGACACATGTCACTCACCCATCCCCAAAGTCTTCCTTATCCCTTACCACATGTCATCTCTCTTACACATAGGAGAGAAAAGGGGAGTTAAAGAGGGAAAGGGTGACACATGTCTCCCCTTCCTTCCCTCTCATGAAGGACCACACAACCCACGGGGACTCTCACCAATAGTGAGGGAGACTTGAAGTCAAGTCCTCCACCATTAGTGGATCTTGAAGTCCTCTCTAGCCTTGGGAATGTAAACGGGATGGGCTTGAGTGTTGGTACCACTCATCCTATCCCTCCCATACCTCCAAATTCGTCACTTAACTTCACTGTGAAGTTGAGGTGACCATATGGAGGTTAAACAAGGGTTACCCAAGTCAAAAGGGACCCTAGACCCATGGGGTATAACCTAGGGTCAATTTTAACCTAGTTAGGACACCTAGGGTCAAGTTAAAACACAAGAAATGGGTCTCAAAAATTTAAAATAAAAAAAAAATAAAATTCAAATACATTTCTTACAACACAAATCATAGTTCAAATTTACAAGAGGGTAGACCTAACCCATTCAACCTCATGCAAGTCAACATTACAACATTAAATCAAACACAGAGTTGATCTTGGTTCCTCGTGGAACCAGATCAGCTTTACAAGGGATTACAACATAAGGTGTGGGATAATCTCTAGTATCTGTGGTTTTGTTAGAAATACCTGCACACTCAATTTCAAAGTTAATTCCTCATATAAATATCATAGCCGAAGCAAATTTAAAACATGCATTACCATAACATACCACAATTCTCATAAGCATAAATGAAATCACATTACAATTTTTCCTCTAACATCACCCAATTAGTTTTCCTGTAATTGTAAACATTAATAAGATATCACCCAATTAGTTTTCCAATAAAATGAACATCTATCTAACATCACCCAATTTGTTTTCTCTTAATGAAAACATCTATCTAACATCACACAATTAGTTTTCCTTTAACATAATAAGGTTTAATAGTTTGAAAAATTTGGGATCAACAGTCCCACAAATAAACAAGTATCAGCAACAGTAAGCTAAATAGTCACATGAACAGAATGAAAAATATAGGCCTCACACTTGTGCATGTGTGTGCTTTATTTCTTTCTCTTTCTTTTTTATTTTCTTTCTTCTCCAATAAGATGTCACCCTCATAGCTTCGATCTTAGATTGTTCTCCACCTAGTATGAACATTATAAATTCTCATTTCTCTCTTTTTTTTTCTTTTCTTTGTTTGCTCATATATAGAGTTCTTTCTTTTTTTCTTAAATTTCTTTGTAGAGTTTTGATCCCCCTTGATGTTTTTGGCCATGTGGGTAAGGGAATAAGAACCACCAAAAGGATAACTAAATCCTAAGACTTCCCTCTTGCTAAGGAGGATTAGGGGGATCTGCATGTTAGCTTCTATTAGACACTATAGTTTTGAAAACTTGTTTTTCTTAGACTTTACTAAATGATGGTTAAGACTGGGATCAATATAAATCTTAAAGTTTGAATTTATTTAAAATTGTTGGGAATGTAAAGAGGATTAGTGATGATGATTTTTAGGAATCTAAGGCTTAGTAGGGACAACCTATACTAGCAAGTTTGACTCCTTACTAGGATGAAAATTAAACGAGAGAAAACCATTAACAAATGCAATTTTGCATAGAATGAAATGCATGTTTCACTTTTATTTTTTATTTTTATTATTTTTAGATTTTTTAATTTTTTTAAATATAATACTTTTTCATATAAAATGCATTAATCATTTCATTGAATTCTTCAATCTCCATGGTGCTCAAGAGATCATAACCATTATCAACATCTTCTTTAACCATGTATGATCCTTATCAATCTTCTTGGAATTTTTGTTTATTTTTGTGTCTAATGTTTTTTGTGCTTCTTCTTCTAAGGACAAACTCACCTATTCTATAAGGTCTTATCATGGTTTGTTGGTCCATGAGTATGCTTCTACTTGCTTGTGGAGACTGGGTTGATGTGAGATGAGCTAAGGATTAAAATGCTCATTGGTGGGATGGGTCTAATATAAGGCCCCATCGCTAGCCAATAGTTTAGTAAGAAGGTCAAAATTATCTTGCATATAAATCTTAACTTTAACCCGCTCTTGAAAGGTTTGCAAGAATTGGAATAACTCAAAGGGAGTTTGACTCTCTTTTCTCCTCTGAAGGAATAAAACAAGTATACTTATTTTACCATTTGTTTTAGGTCGTAAGTCCATGAAGTACCTTATGTACTTTTTAGGTAACTCTTGTCACATCCCTAATTTTGACTATGTTTTACTTTTTACTCGTATGTAATTAGTAGGTAATTTTGCATTATTTAATGATTTGACATTATGTGAAAATATTAGGAAAAATCAATGATTTCATGAATTTGAGTTTATATGTTTAGAATTTGGCATGTGATTATATGATGTCATGATTACTTATTCATAAGATATATGAAGTAACTAATGATGCACTAATCGTAGTTTGGCTGATTGCAAGTGATTATCAGGAAAATGGTTTTTCCACCTTCCAAGAAAGAGAAAGAGAGCATCATCAGAGAGAAGTGAATACACATATGGAAAGAATAAGTAGTTGCCATCTAAGTCTCATGTTTGCACAATTTAGTGAACCTCATTGAGTATGGTAATTTGATTTTGACTTTATTGGTCTTAGTTGGTTTTTGATTCGACAATCGTCGATTTGACATCAAAATGTTTAGGCACAAGTTTTGTCAAAAAACCAAGGAGGGATAGTTCGACCATCGACAAGATGTAGTTGATAGTCAATATTTTCCTTTTGTGATGTGGATATAGTTTATATTCAGCAGAGAATATATATGTTAGTGGATAACTATCTTATTTTTGGTAATTTTTTATTGAATACCTTTATGGTATTCCTATTAGGTTAATTGTGTTTGACTATTTTTCTATATACGTGAGATAGAGAGGGGGAGAATACCTCAACCCTATTTTTGTATCTTGTCAAGCATTTGAAAACAATGTAAGGTATATGTTATGAATACTTTATTTATGATGTTATATATTTATATATTAAATGTGATATTTAAGTGAGACATTTTGTGTTGAGGTCGATAACTTCTTTATGAAAGAGGTTAAGATTCTATGTTATGCAAGTTGCTTTTTAGTACGTGGTTGCCAACCCCATCTTACTCTAACTATTTTGGAGAGTGGGGGAGCCTTTTGACCAGTTTTTGTGTGGTCTTTTATGACTATCACCTCCTTTCAATTGTGTTTCATCATGGACCTTATGATGGGCATTATTATAGGAGTGATGGGAAGCGGTTTTACGGAAAAGTTATATTTATCACCGCATGAATTTATCTAGTGAGACAAACATAGACACACACAAAGAGACACAAAAATTAGAGAATTTTTTTCAAATATTATTAGGGAGGGATGATGACAGAGAAGAAGGTTTTCGAAGCTCGTTGTTGAAGAAAAGAGGTGGTTGAAGGATCAAAGAGAGCCTTTTTTGCACCTTCATTCTCATAGGTTCTTTTCTTCTTAAGAAAATGTTATTTTGTGTTTGAGAATTCTTTGTACATTATCAGACTTGTAGATATGTTTATAAAAATCCAAGAGGAGCTTAGTATATATCTCTATGTTTTGAGAAACTAATAGCTTATATATCTCTGTGTTTTGAGAAAACCAATAGCTTATATATCTTTGTGTTTTGAGAAATTGATAGCATATCATATCATTGTGCTTTGAGAATGGGAGAGCTTAGTATATCTTTGTGATATAAGAAGCCGATAGCTTAGTCTATCACTGTGTTTTTGTGTAGCATTTTAACTAAGTGGAATACTATGTTAAGAAGATTGTTTAGCTTAAACTTATTCTAGTAGGAGTATGAGGTCAAATAGCCTTACACTCTTCATATTTATGGTTAAAACTAGAAGAACTAAACTCTTTAGACTTTATATAAAGAGAACTTAGTGGTTCATCTTTTAATATGATATGGTAAGTCTGTGTAGGCCAATTGGTCGTAGAGACATAGTTTGTGATAGGCTGAAAGGCTAGTGATCACAATAGGTTAGCTACTAGATTCAGTTAGTAAACTTTTACAATTTGAGAAGTCAATTTTCATTGGTCATTAGAATGTTTTAGGTGAGTACGAGTGTTATCACTCCTCAGTACACCCTAGAGGGTATATTTTTTGACTCTCTTACTCAGTTGATAAGCATGGAAACATCCTAAGGCCTGTGGGTTGCCTATAGGTTAGGATGAATCTCCAGAGAGGGTTCCATTGGATCTATCACCTAGTCTAACCTATTCTACTACTTCATTTGATGGAAAACGTATAAAGCATTGCTTGAAATAAATCTACTACTAAGATGATGCACCAAACTGTGTTTGTTTCAAACCCTGGACTGTTGTTTTGACATACAACTAATTAATGTTTCAGTTGTTTATGCACAACATAAGTGTTTGACATACCTATGTATAAGTATTTTATTGAAGGTTTGTGTTTTTTGTAGTTTTAGCAAGGAAGAAAGTATGGTTTCTTCACAAACTAACATCTGTTTGAACTATGACACAAACAATAACCTACACAAATATATCTTTCCTGCTTGAAAATGATGGAAATAAGACACTCATTTAAGGATTTGCACATTAAAATCACAAAAATACCATCAATTACCTCACACACACAACTAGGATAGAAACTTTGAAGGCCAAAATACTTGATTTATTGATAGCAGATGTGTTTACAATAGTACATGATCTGAAATCTGTATATTTTTTTGAAAATGTGTTACAAGAATGTTGTTCTACAACAAAATTTGAGTTACAATCTCTAGTTTTTAACCTCTTATAGCTCAAAAACATGAAAGAACTAAAATGAAAATGATTCCCAAGTATCCTATATGGCATCATAGACCTAGGAGAGTATCTAGGAGCTCAAATTGACCAAGTTACAAGGCTTAAAAAGTGCTAACCTACTTTGCACACCCAGTTGATTCCAAGTTTGACTTGGTCTTCTTCTTTGAAATTTGATAACTTTTCCAACTCCTTTAAGTGCTCCAGCTATTGGAAAGTCTCCTAGATGCTTGGGAGAAGGTTGAACTTCCCCCTATATTCTTGTAACTACCCTTGAAAAGTCTTTACTGGTTGTCCTTGCTGTCTAAACTACTCAAACTACTCCATGAATGCATTAACACCTTTTAAACTGCCCTTACTCATTACTTTTTTATTTTCTACTTTGCCAATGAAATAGGACATGTGTTTATGTTGTGAAAGCTCCATTAGAACTCTTGGCCGTATGGAAGGAGTTATGAAATTTTTGGAGTCTTCAAACTTCCTCAAACTGCCTCTTAAAGACTTGAAGACACCTGTCACTCCATTTATGACCCCTGTAGGGTCTTTTTGAGAGTTAAAATTGCCTGTAGATGTCATTTTACTGAGTTTCTAGTCCTTGAAATTGATAGGAAGTCTTCATTTCTTAACTCTGCTCTCTAGTTGTTAGATCACTATCGTACTATGTATCTACTTGGTGTTGTGTATGCTAGTACTTACTTTTGTGATAGTCCTTTGTATACTATTTTGATGATGTTGACCTATATCCATGTAGCTCTCCTTTCATCCTTCATAGTCTACTGCTCCTGTTTAACTGTCATGGACTTCATCATACCATGAATCCTATTGTCTTCAAAAACTGCATTCCCTATCATAGGATCCTCTACCACTTGGTGTATCTCTACCTTAATGACTACATGTAGGTTGAGAACTTCCTCCCTACTGCAACCTGTATATCAAATCCTTGAGTGCCATATGGCCTTTGCATCCTTTGCCATTAATGATGTCATTGTTGGTTTTGGAGAGTATGGGACTCTTTGATGATGTGATTGTCCCCACATGCTTTTAGTAACCTCTTTGGAAGTCCTCGCTGCCTTTGTACAGTCCTTTAGTGATTATTTTTCCTCTTGATAGTCACAATGAGTCTACTAGATGACTGCTCTTTCATTTGTCATGTTGTCAGTCCTCCATTAGCATGTAAGGTTTTACCATTTTTCACCCAGATTTGCTACTGACTCAGACATTGTTTATTATCCATCCATCTTGAGGATATAGTGACTATCCCCATAGTCATGAATATTCAAAGACACTTATCCTATCTCTATACTCTTCACTTTCTTGATATTAGACTATCTTCATTGCAAATTCAACATTTATAGACCTTTTCTCATGGCTATTCTCTACGCTTTTAGATGCTCATTGTCCATTAACATAGCTCTCAACATTCCTAATAGTTGACATTGTTTTGTAATGAAAAACAACTATAACACGACCTATATCTACCTCCTATAGGTCTCAAACCCTTTTGAAACAAGATCATTTTCTCTTATTAACTGTGGCAGTTCTATTTTAATGGGGTTTTTGATTGTTTAATATGGCTCCTTAGGATGAGAGAGCTTATGTAGTATGATTGTATTATTATTTGTCTAATACAGTCAAAATGACTATCCTGCCACTATTTCATTTAGTTATCTCAGTCATTTCCATAACTATTATGGAACTATCTTCTTGACTATCAAAGTGTTGTTCATCACTACCCTTTGATTGCATCTCTTGCAAACCCTCTTGACAATGGTCTGCTCCTTGAGGAAAGTCAAAAACTATTGTTTCAAAGCCCTTGCTGACTCTTAGACTATCATAGTTTTGGTCTTTTGTGAAGGACTGCATACCATGAACCCTTATACTGGTGGCTTAACTATAAGGTATTGACATTGTGCATATATAGGCTCCATCTCTTTCATGCCACAAGTCCCTTGACATCTCTTCATAGATCAAACATCAGTAAGAATGCATGATAGTACTTTTGAGTTTTTAAAAACCCTTATAATACTCCTCAAACTCTTACAGATTTCCTATTGAATTCATAGTAACACTATTCCATTATCATTGTTTGCCTATGAATAAGGTCTCATACTGAACATGCTACTCTCATGACTATCTTTCTCATGACTGTTGGACTATTCTTTATGCTTTAAGTACCTTCCTTTGACTTGTTTGATGTCTACATGCTAATGATACTTCCATATACCCTGAAGACCTCTAACACCTCTGACAGGGATTTTAGATCTTGATGGATTGGTAGGGGTTCTAGAACTTCACAAATCATGCATTATCCTTACTAGCTCTTTGTACACCTTGGCTTTCAATAGTAGAATTTGCATATGTTCATTGTCATTAAGCTACAATGTTGTCCCTACACACTCTATCCTCACTACTCCTTGATTGTTCTCAAACTATGTATAGGGCTTTAAGGTAGGGTTGTGGACTGCATGAATGCTTTGTCCACTGTGGACTGCCCCTCAAGTTGTCTCAATATCAGAGAATGTTATTAGTTAGCATACCAAACAAAAATACTTCCAATACCCTTCCTCTTGGTGATGGTTCTCTCTAGATAGGATTGTTTCCTTCAATGTATGAGGTCCTACTATTGCAGACTACTCCTATATCCCTATGTTGCCTTTGATAAACCCTCTAGAGTCTTGTGAGTGCTTAACTTCTTAGCAATGAGCTAATAGATAAGAACCCTAAGATCTGCAAGATTTTAAAGACTATCATAGGACATTTAACAATCCTCAACCACATTGCCAAACTTGTGTATACCTAAATGAGCCTACATCCTTAATGAATAGGACTGTAAACTCCATCAAACCTCTGTCAAATGGTGATAACCCTATAACAGTCTTATGTATAATGAAAAGTGATGAACTTTAAAACCTTTACCAATTTCATACTCTTGCAACCATGTAAAGTTACTTGAAGCTTCTAAGGCGAATGTGGGAGATTACTCTATGTATGCTACTCATACTAAGATGCAAACTATCTACAATGGGTGTAGACCATTTACCTGACTTGCATGTCTCCATGTAGTATCTACTCACTATCCAACCTCAGGGCTTTACGTCCACACTAGTCTGAGATCTGTATGATGTGCCAGTAGCCTTTTGAATATTTCTCAATATCCTTTCTTTGACAGTCTCTATATGTTTTCTCTTGTTTAGTGTCACAGTGTTTTGCTAACCTCATACTAGACCTTTATTCCTTCACTGTTTTCGTCCTCAACTATCTACACTTGAATTTTGTTTCCAGCCTTCATAGCAGTGTTTCACATTTTGATGTCTTACATGGATGAAAGAAGATCTTTCAAAGACTCATTTGAATCATTACGAGGTTTTCATTATGTAGAAATGCCTTGAAGATGTTGAAACCTGCAACCAACATGAGAAAACCTACAATAGGCGTGAAACATGAAGAGAGGAAAAAATGAGACAACAAAACCTAACGCTACAACCAAAGACCTAAACTTAACTCAACATCTTATTGAAGGTGAATACTCGATCACTTTTTCATCTCTTTCAAACAAAGTTTCCCTCCAATGAAGGTACGTGACCTTTTTGGCAAAAATAAGGTTTTTGTAAAGTGAAAAATATTTCATTTTGAAACTTTGACCTCATTTAATTTGTCATGCAGCATGGGTAATGCCTTTTGTATGGGAAACCAAAGCTTTGATAAATTCTAAGGTGAACAAAACCCTTTCAAACTCTTTTTAACCCTACAAAACCTCTAAATGACACATGGTAATGTTTTGGACATTAATATATGATATTTTGAGCAATTTTATAGTAAAAATACATCATGAAATGGGATGGTAAAAGCTCATCCACCACTTTTATGAATTTTAGAACATCTTACCTCACCTATTTGGGAAATATGGACAAATTGGTAACATTTTTTGTGACTTATACTTGAGTTTTGCCTACTAAAATTGAGAGACCAACTGCCATATCCTTTCCATTGGGCTATAGACTCAAAGATACCTAAAAAAAAATCAAAACAGACTTGAACACTGCTATAACACCTTCAAGATAGCAAGACACAAACTGAAAAACACCTAAAACTACCCAAAACAGGACTGCAAATGTGCATCAGCACTTGGAGGAAAATAAAGACTTCTAAAATCTATGTAGAACAACACTTATTGACTCAAAACTACTAAACTAATATGTACAAAAGTACCTCATACCTCAAAAGCAAAGCTTGAGGTGTATCCCATTGACTGGGATAGGTAGAACTTCTCCTTCCATGTTGGCCAACTGAAAGGCATTGTGCTTCTTGCACTCAGAAATGATGAAAGGACCACTCCAAAAAGAGTCAAACTTGGAGTGTTTCCCAGACATGCTCTTTAGTTCATCCCACTTGAGGACAATATCACCTTCCTTGAAGATTCTACGGGCTGCTTTTTTGTCAAAAGACCTCTTAACCTATGCTTGATGCAACTCCATTGTCTTCATGGCATTGTCTCTTATCTCTTCCAACTCAACCAATTGTGCCAACCTTGCTACAATTATCTCTTCTTCCAACATTTCAAGCTGATTGATCAAATCAAGAGTTGGGAACTCAACTAAAATGGGCAACCTTGCTTCCTTAACATATACCAATAAGTAAGGTGAATTTCTAATTGACCTTTTAGGGGTTAGTCCATCAGCCCATAAAGCTGATTTTAGTTTTGTATGCCACAATCTCTAATTATCCTCAATATTTATTTTGATAATTCTGATCAAGTTTTTGTTTGTGGACTCAACTAGTCCATTTTCCTAAGGATAATAATTAGAGGATATGCTCAAAAGTATACCATTCTTCACAGCCCACTCACTTATCTTAGTTCCAATAAAATCTAAAGCATTATCAGAGATGATAGAATCAGGAATACCAAACCTTGTCAAATCCTCATAGAAGTGTAGGATAACACTTTCATTAGTTTCTTTCAATGCTATAGCTTCAGTCCATCTATTAAAATAGTTAGTGGTTGTGAGCACCCATTTATGCCCTATACTAGAAGGAGGATTAATGGCTCCAACAAAGTCAATACTCCACTTCATGAAAGGTTGTTCAACCTGAATAGGCTGCAAATGAAGGGCTTCCAACCTCTCTTTACCTATGAAGAAAGCACATTTATTACATTTCCTTAACCATGTATATGTATCCTTAAACAAACTAGGCCAAAAATAGCTTGCCTTCATTATCTTCAATGCTGTTGTTCTAGGTGCAAAATGTCCACCAGTTGAACCATCATGAAATTATTGCAAAACTTGCTCAGCTTGGTTAGCATCAATACATCTTAACAACACACCATTGAAATCCTTCTTGAAAAGTATGTCATTCAAAAGCACATAAGGTATATATTACAGCTTAAAATACCTTCTGTTAGCCCTGTCCAAACCTTGTGGACACTCACCAGTTTGAAGAAAAAATGTCATATCTTGTACCTAGCTTGAAGGGGTGATAGGTACAATTGTTTGGAAGTCATTATAGAGGACTAGGACAACCTCCTTAAATTCTTCTTTATTGTTCCCAAAATCTCCAGCTAGTTTTTCACACTTGCCTTTCCCTCTTACCAGCTTTGTTACCTTGATTTCAATGTCATATTCCATCACTTTAGTGATCCAACCAGCACTTTTTTCACTCAAGTCCTTATTCAACAAAAACTCTTTAATGCTTGGGTGAGAAACCATCAAGCAAACCTTATTGTTTGAAATCAGATGTCTAAACTTTTTTAGGCTCCTAATGACAGCAAGGACATGTTTTTCAACAAAAGTATACCTTTGCTCATACCCTTCCAATCCTTGACTGAAAAATCTATTAGCTGCTTCAAACCTTCATCATTTTTTTGCACTAACATTGTTGGCAAGAAACACTACTATGAAGAAGACTGGAATGTTGTCATTGATGGAAACAAGGAAAAGAGAGTACATTAGTATGACAAGAAGACATTATTCTGGAAGACCAACTTGGATTGGCAACAAAGCACAAAAGTATTCAAGTACTGGAAGGCCTAAATGACTAAGTATGGACAGTATTTAGAGTAAGGGACAGAAAGTGGATTAGTATGCCTTCACAAATGAAGACCAGTAAATACAATTTAGGTATGTTAACTCATAGCTATTTGATGATGATATACTCCAGTGTGCAATTCATGACTTCCTCTGGAAGTCATTTGGAGAAAATATCTAAGTCTGGATGAATAGAAGTAAGACAGGGACAATGTACAGTGCAAAGTAAAAGGGTCCATATTCCGCCGCAAGTGCATATTTTTTTATGCAGTTTTGAGGTGTTGTAAATACTTGTATGAAGTTTCTAAATCCAGAGTTGTAAGATCTGAAGTCCACTGGAAAGATAATTGCAAGCTGTTGAGTATTGCTACAATGTTTGACAGAGTTTGACTATGACAAAGTCTGAGTTCTGATAGTTCACATTTTGCTGCTAAAGAATATTTTGGTTTATGTTTCTGAAGGTATGATTAGTGATGTTGAGGAGTCTTTGGTATGATTTTGAGTAAGCCCTATGGTCCACAGTAAAAGATGTAGTCTGACAGATGAACTGAACTAGTAGCAATCTAAGTTTGAGATCGACATGATAGTCTGATCTATGTGCGGTAAGTTTATTGATTAGAACTTTATCCTAAGTGGTTCTATAGTTGAGGTTGACATATGTGAATGCAATTCAAGTGTTGTTTGAGTCCGCTAGGAGTTTTGGTGAATGGATTTGGCCGACAAGCTACAAGTTTATTAACTAAGCTTCATCTGAGGATGTCGACCTAATATGAAGATCTTAAGTGTTGCGGATATATGTGGGATCAAATTCAATGTTTGAAGTGTGTGATGCAGATGTGAATGTGTGACATGTGAAGTAAAGCGATTGTGCAAAAGCAGGAAAAGAGAGATCTTGCTCCTATATAAAAGCAGAGCAGTGAAACAAAGTAGTCAGAAATGAAGAGTTTTGAGACAATACTTACATGCTTCATTAGAGCTACAACCATGCATGTGTAGATGCAATCAGAGTAGTTCAAATTGGCAATGAGCAATTCTTCTTTCTTCCTTCTTTCTCTAGGCAGTGAGCCTATTTGACAGTAAGCCTTTCTTGTAGTGAGCATTTCTCTGGGTAGTGATCCCTAAGGCCGTGAGCCTTCTTGTAATCTGGTATTGTGCTATAATAATATATTGTGAGCTAACACTCACCATGGTTTTTCCCTTTTTGGGTTTTCCATGTAAAAATCTTGGTGTTCATGTGTTATGTCTTTGTGGTTGTTGTATCTAGGTTTATTCTGTTCTCATATTATTAAATTTGGAAATTGGTTAATTAAGTTTGTTAAGAAGTGGTTTTGTGGAATACTGATTCACCCTCCTCTCAGTATTCCTTATTATCAACAATTGGTATTAGAGAAAGATTCCTTGGAAGAAGTCTAATAGCTTGAGGAAGATCTGCGGTAGTGTAATCATGGCGGCAAGAAGATTTGGAAATTATGAAAGCAACAAGGAACTAGAAGCAGCCCTTATTGATCTTGAACAATCTGAAGTAGAAGTTGGGGATCTAAAGGATAACTTACAAGAAGCTAATAAATGCATCTCAAAATAAAAGAAGTCAAGAAATTCAAAGACAAATACAAGGAAGTCAGTGATCAATTGATATCAGCAAATGAAACCCTGAATGATTTGGAAGCAGAAGTTATAGAAAGAACAGAAGTAGAAGAAGATTTGAATTTGATGGTGAAAAGTAAATTAGAAGATTATGCCAAACTTGAAAAAGAAATTGTGAGTCTAAAAGTAGAATTGGAAATAGCCAAGAGCTATGAAGAAAAGTTCAAGTTAAGTTCTGCAAAGCTTGATGAGATGATTACTAGTCAAAAGAGTGCCAATGATAAGCAAGGTTTGGGATTTGAGAAAGGTGAAAGTTCAAAATCTAGTCAAACAAACACTGAGTTAAAGAAAAATAGAGGGAACCAGTTCATAAATCAAAGACGTAGACCTAGAAGACCTCTGGTCAGACAACCAAATGCTCAAAGGTATCCATCTTTCAGTGGCCATTGTTTTAATTGCAATAAGTTTGGTCATAAAGCTACTCAGTGAAGGAATAGATTAAACCAGAATCAAAATGTTCCATCATTTTCTGGTCAATGTTTCAATTGCAAGAAAATTGGTCACAAATCAAATGAATGCATAAATCTGGTAAGGAATGGTTCCTACAATGCAAGGAATAGTCAATCATTCAATGGAAAATGTTTTTCTTGCAATAGATTTGGACATATGGCTAATCAATGCAGATCAAATCCAATCAATAGAAGGAATCAAAGACAAAGGAATGTTGTGTGCTACAATTGCAACAAATTTGGACATGTTGCAAGATTCTGCAGAAGCAAGAATGTGAAGAGAAATTACTATGTTGAAGAAAGGAAAACAAAGCAGACGAATGATAAGGGAAAATAAAAGATTGAGCCAGTTGAAACCAAGAAGGAAATGAGCAAGATCTAGATCAAGAAAGATGTGATTGAAGTCAAGGATGAATTTGCACCATCATCTGGTGCAGATACTTCCTCTAGAAAGTAAATTGAGAGCTCTGGCTTAGGGGGAGCAGTGTTGAAAATCCAAAACCCCCAGCCAGATAGTTAGTGCTAGAATCTGGCATGGAGATATGATAAAAAGAATCACATGACAAATCCTTTAAAACAAGTTCTGGAAGAAAAGGACCAATTGCGAATATTTGCAGTGTAATTTATGGTGTTTGTAGCTGTCGAGAAGGTGCTCAACAACTTTTTGTAAGATGACATTAATGACACTTAAGTTTTGGCATATGAAGATTAAAAGGAGTTATATCCAAAGGAAAAATCATTCTATATTCCATGCACTCAAGTGACTAAGGTGAACCAAAGAAAAATTCAAAGCGACTACAGTATTCTCCAAAGGATTTTAGATCAAGATCAAGGAAACCCTAATCCGATGAAAGAGGTATTTACAACTTGAAACCCTACTGTGAAAATTAAATTACTCTGGGAAAATGTTTACTCCTCACGTAATTGAGATAGGAAAAATGCCTCGCCCCAAGATTAAGAAACAATTCTTCAAATCACTAGAAAACGATCCGTTAGGGGCATTCTCAATCACTCCACATGGGGTCATGCATATGGAAGATATCAGAGCATACATTCATATCAGTCTAGAAGAATATGATCACTTGAAGTTACGAAAACTATATTTGGATGAATTAACTGTTGGTTACCAAATCTACAGAGGGTTTGCCAGTTCCAATGCACAAGCGGATTCGGCCAATAGATTACGGGAGGTTACGTGAGCTGCCTCCCCTTCACTTCTGGTTCTGTCACACCAAGGGGGGTATCCCTATAACTCAAGATGTAACATTGACTAGATCAATGATAGAAAGATTTAGCTTGACAGCAACAGGCAGAATACTCTCATTTGTGGACCAAGATCTGCATGATAGATCACAAGGTTGGCAACATTCTTGGACATATTTGTCTGGTGGGTATGAGAGTATGTAGGGGTTTCCTAATCCTACTCCTACAACTAACAGGTGGAAGTGATGAGATGGGTGGACATAATGTCCTGGATGCAAGACAAGGGGTTTTGGCTCATAACTACTAACCCAAAAATAGACTGGTGCCTATCCATTGGGCAAGGAGTCAACTAGACGTACACAACAGGTGGTTTGCAACTTTCACTCAAGTTTCAGGGGGTTGGACTGATGATTGCCTTACAAACATCACCCAAGAATGGGTATCTAACTGCCTCTACTTACAGATATCCCTGCAGACATACAACCTTCTCCATACATTGACCTAAAACAGTTTAATCCACTCCTTGAATGGAAGTTACAGATCAAGCATGTAGTATAGATATCTATACCCTAGAATCTATAAAACCCTTAACAACTAGATTTAAAAGAAGGATGACATGCAGCAAATGGAGACAAGTAGATAGACACATGCAATAAGCATTTTTCATATAAATCAACACTGAAACTAAAAATATGTGCAAAATACAATCATGCTGCAACACATAAACTCTAAAATGGGATGGAACAACCAAGTTCATGCCCTGTTCTTCATTATTTACACAAAAATGCCCCAGGCCTTCAACAAACTCAAATGAGTGACACAGTCTACCTTTTATAGCAAAACTGTGTACTCAGCAAATTAATTACAAGGCTAGACAAAAATTTGCCAAATGCAATGCATGATCAGATTGGCACTCAAAAATGAATGCAACAGCCAGAAATAGAGGACAGAGCAGGTGAGATCGGGATCAGGGCCACCGCCAAGAGACTTTCTTCATAAATCAGGTGGTTGACCGGTCAACTCGACCCATACTGTCACCACAATCTACCGTTAATGTTTCATCTACCTGCAGCCTCTAGAAATGCAGCCGCGGCAAGTCCCTAGAGTTTTCCTGCCTAAAAACAATCGCAGATACACGGGAAAAAACCCACGCTACAGGTTCAAAATGTGGCCGTCGATCAAAAACCCAGTGCAGAGATCGACAGCCCCAAAAAATGTTGAAAAGTCACCCACCAACTAAATCGTGCCACGTAGACACTTGGAGTTTCCATCGCTGGGTCCTTTTTCCTTTATCTTCCCCACCAAGAGCTTACTGCTGGAACCTCATGCAGAAGCCACCACGTGGCAAGCTCTGCAGCACGCTTGAAATGCCAGAGACTTTCTAGCGGAAACACATGCGAAAGCTGACAAGTGGCACATTCTGCCTCATTCTTGAGAAACACAAAAGGGGCATTTGAAAACTCTGCGGACTATGACACATGGCATCGTCCATGTCAACCTTGAGACACAATGAAACTTAAGAGAAACAATCATAAAGTTTCGGACCCTCCACCACGCGTTACATTCCGCCTCACTTAAAAATTTATGCTGGGGCCCACCTCCATGTTTCACTTAACTTTGAAATACACAGAAACAACTTTTGGAAGCTAACACTTGTCATGCTCCATAGTAACTATGAGGGACACACGACGCTTTCTGCGCACCCATTGAAACATATAGAAATTGCCCCCCCGTTTGACACTTGGCACCTTCCGCCACATTGAAACTTTATAAAGGGGCTCGCGGAAACTTAAACGGAAATCACCACCTGGTGCCTTCTGCGCATTTGTATCTTAGAACTAGGTCCCACCACTACTTCGCCACACTTAGAAACTTTAAAGCCCCTTTTTGAAACTCCTGCGGGAGCTGACACTTGGCGGGCTCCGCGCCCATTACAAAAGAAACATGGCACCTTCCGCAAACACAAAGAAACTTTTCAACAGGGTCTCCGCAAGTGACACGTGGCACTTTCCACATGAAGAAAAATAGAAATTGTGTTGGAGACATGTATTACATGCGGCATGATCCGCAGCATCAAAGGCACTTCACTGGGACCCACCTCGTCTTCACTTAGCGTTGAAACAAGAAACGAAACATTATGCGGAGGCTGACATTTGTCAAGCTCCGCAGCTACCATTAGGGACACATGGCATGCTCCACCCCTGCTTGGAAACTTTTTAGAAACTTCGCGGAGAGTGACATGTGGCATCGTCCGCGAGGCATTGAGAAACATTAAGCGTCTTTTAGAAACACTAGCGGAAGCTGCCACTTGGCACCGTCCGCGGGCCTTTAGTTACTTTCTTTTGTGTCCCTCTGGTGCCTCCACGTGGTGCCTTCCGCGCCACTATGAAACATTTAGAAACTTTATTGAAACTTCAGCGGAAGCCGACATGTGGTGCCTTCCTCGCGAGCAGCTTGAAACACAAAGGAAACATTTAAAGGGTCTATGAAACACAAGCGGATATCGACACATGTCAAGTTCTGCGGCGCAGGCACAATTTTGACCCTTCTAGCCACACTTAGAAACATTTAGGGTCTGGAAACTTTGGCTCGAAATGCATTCCTAAATGCATGAAACTCAAATTTTTAACATTTTCAGGGGCCGATAGTAATTTCAGCAACATAACAAGATCCCGCAACTCAGAAATTTCAGGGTTTGGAGGAGAAAATTAGCAAACATTCAAGTTTAAAACCCTAGACATAAATAATTACCAACACTAACTACTATGGACATTGTGCTAAAAGATGATTACAAAGTTCTAGGAGAAAAGAAACTTGACACCTGGTTGGACTTTCCCGCAATTCCAATTGATGCATGGGTTAAGCTTATTCTAAGCATAATTCATGATGAATCATTATGGCTTGATGAACCCTATATGATAACTAAAGAATCCATTAAAGTTGTAATAGGTATGACCTCCTCTAGAAGGGTTCCAGGCATAAAGAAAATAAAGAACAATGTGGTAATGCAGCTAACAGGAGCCAAATTTGAGAAGAATGGCCTTACAGTAAGTGATATCAAGGATCTGACTGTCAAATTTGCATCAATGATTGTTGGATACAAAGTATACTTCTCCAACAATGAAAATTTTGTGTCTGCATCAACTATATACACAGCATATGACATGATAAAAAATAATACAGATTATGACCTTTGTGAATTGCTTCAAAGTGAACTTATGGAGAATTTGAAAAGAACAAAAGAAACTAATCACCCTTTCAAATATGGAACATTGATTACATGTTTACTCTTTTACTTCCTAAGAGAGCTACCTGGTTTAGGAAATATTGTCTAGCTTGATCGCATACCTGTAGCTACTCAAATAAGAAATCACTTATAGAGTCTGGGTAATGCAGATATGCAAAACGAAATCATATGGAAATTTTTTAAAGATTTTCAACAGAAAATGGAAAGAAGGTTCCGGATACCTGAAAAAGTAGTGATAAAGTATGAAGAGGATATTGTATTCATGGTGGATAAAGACAAATGCTTCATGGAAGTTGTGGAACCAAGAATTGTATGGGTCCCTACACTAGGTTATGAAGCTGTAGAAGATGTCTTGACTGAATTACCTGATGCACTACTAAGTAAACCTATTGACCCCAAAGAAGACAGATTTGGGACATTCTCATAATTATCTTCGAGAATGTTGATGGAACCTAAATAGTCAGAGAAAACATCAGATGAACAATTAAATAAGGCAAAAGTCAAATCAGGAAGATCCAAGTCCATGAGTGCTCCAGTAGAATGGACATCAAGCACTCCAGAAAGGAAAGATAAAATATCTAAAGAGGAGAGACCAACATCTAATCCCAAAAAAGAACAAGGACCTCATCCATTACAGAAGCCACAACTGAAGAAAAGAAGAGAAAGAAAGTCTCACTTTATGAAAAAAAAGTGGCAAGAGACACTATTACAGAAACCTTGGAAAAGCTACAAAGTGCACAAATCCTAGATCCACCCAAGTTTCTTCAAGAACCAATAAATCTAAATTCCTTATCCCTGGAATTGAAATTTGAATTAGTATCATTTGCCCAAGCAAAGGCTCGGGAAGAATTGATAAAAACTCACATGCAGAACAATAAGCTCATTACAACAATATCTGATATACTGGGAGAATTGATGCCTGAATACCATAAAGACACTTCAACATCATCTACTGATCAACTAAAAGGTATGATAAAATCAATTAGTAGTCATTTTGAATCCTTTAAAAAATCTACAGAAACAAAGGTCAGAAAAGAATTTGATGAGAAAAGATTAGCCGAGTTGAAAACCATGTTGATTAATGATAAAATCTCTTTAGAGCAAAGAATAAGAGGTATACAAAGTGCCATAAAAGAAGGTTGTGACTTGTACAAATTTTGTTTATCTTGGCCAAAGGTTACAAAGGAATTAGAAGATAAAATCAAGGACATGGAACTCAAAGTGGTTAATATTTCTAAGACATATAATCTAGTAATTGAGTCAATAAGTGCCAAAGAGACACAGGTTGTAAATATTCACAATGATCTAAGCATTTTGATGAAGAAAAGGGAAGAAATCAAAGATGGGTTGTGCTACCTAAGGGGGCTAATAAGTCTAAAAATTGATTCCATGACTAATCTGGTAGATGAAGCCTTGAAATCACAAGCATTAATTGATACACCATCAGATGTGCAGAAGGCAAAAAAGCTAGTCTTTTTGATAAATAGCCACATCCATATTTTGGAGATTGCAAGGAATAGTTGGAATGGAGAGATAGATTTGATAAAGACTATCTATAATGATATTTTACCTTCAACTATAAATTAAGATACAAATGTGTATTTGTATATATGTGGCAGAGTATAGCAAACTTTGCAGTTTTGACAATTTTTTACTCTGGAACCTATACCTTTGCCATTGATGTCAAAGGGGGAGAAGAAGATTAGTGAAAAATGGGCAAACATCTCAGGGGGAGAAGAAATAAAGTGTATATAGATAGGGGGAGCAGTCAAGGAAATCAAGCATTTTTCACTAAGTGTTGTCATCAATGACAAAGGGGGAGATTGTTGGCAATAGACACTACTATGAAGAAGACTGGAATGTTGTCATTGATGGAAATAAGGCAAAGAGGGTACATCAGTATGACAAGAAGACTGTTGCAAGTATGGGCCTAACCGGTTTTGTCATTGATGTCAACATACTCCTGTTGCATTAATGATAAGGATTGGATGAGCTGAATGTTGAGGATATTGAGAAAGTTAGTCCTATCAGAAACATAGAAGAACAGTGAAGTAAAGTTCCCAGCTATGATGAAGATCAGAGGATGCACTTCAAAGGGTTTGTAGATATGTGTCTTAATATGATCCAGTAAAGATTCAGAGGTCCGCATAAAGATCTAAAGAAGTTATGGCCACTTAAGTAAAACTGGTTCCGGTAGGTGTTCAGAGGTGACAGATGACACAGATAGGTCCAGTGAGCTCCGAAAATACAATATCCAGTTCTGTGGATTTGGGAGAGCGTTTAGGAAGTCAATTTAAATTAACAACTCAATTGGTTCATGGTCTGGAGGTCCGCAAGCATCTATTCCGTTATGACAGTGATGACAGACTGTGTTCTTGAGGTTCCGGATGAAGGAGATATGGATTTTAGTAAGCAGATGTAGTGTGGATGTTCTTGGTGATTCAGGCAAGCTTGTGGAGGTCTTTGGATCATGTCCAATTCATGTTGGTGGTTCGCATTGGAGTTTGAGCTCGCAATTGAAGAATTACTTCCGGATGATGGTGTTCTTCCAAAGTCAGGCCGATCAGATGAGTTATACATCCTCTGAATGATCTTGAAGATGTTGTGTGAAGATTGGAGTGTTCCCAAATGAAGATTGAAGTCTCAGATTTGTGTGGCCAATAGTGTGTTGATCCATGTGAAGTCTTGTTGTAATTATTCATGTTGTATTTATGTATTTGCTCTATAATGTATGTTGACTTGGATGATTATCCCTAAGTCGATGTCTTGTATAAATAAGGAGTTGCAAAGTCATTTCAAAAGTATCTTGCAGAGATGAGAGTGGTGTAGAGAGGAGAAGAGCGAAAGGTAGAGCAGAAGTATTGGGCTTAAATGGAACTGACTCAAGCTTGGTGAAGATGCTATTCTTCAATTCAATTATGTAATACTTATTATTCTATAGACAGTGTGTCTCCCATAGGCAGTGAGCCTCTTGTGAGCAGTGTGCTCGGGCAATGAGCCCTAATTGGCATGTGTCATTTTGTTCTTTATATTCTTCTAACAGAGAATACATTCTTGGGTTAGTCACCCCATGTTTTTTCCCTTAACCAGGTTTTCCACGTCAAAATCTTGGCATCTTGTGTGTTAATGTGTTTCTGCTCTTGATTTAATGCATTATGTTTCCATGATTAATTTATGATTATGCTACTGAATCACAAAGTGGATTTAAGTGTTTAAATTGGAAGAAAGTTTTGGACAACTAATTCACCCCCCCTCTCAGTTGTCTATCCCGAATCTAACAATTAGTATCAGAGCCAAGTTCCTCTAAAAGAGCTTAACCACTTGAGGAGATCCAGGATGTCATCTTACAAGAAGGATAGTCTGAGGTTTGATGGAAAAAATTTTACTCTTTGGAAAAGTCGCATGCAATGTCACTTACAATGTATGGGAATGCAATAATTGACCATGGCTTCAAAGAAATATACTCCTCCACAGAATGGTCTAAGATCAATAGATAAAATTGTAGATGCTAAAAATAATATGTGGACTAAAGAAGCCCTTCTAAGTGCCTTATCTGATTCAGAGCTGACAAATGTTGTTGACCTACAAACTACTTTTGAGATTTGGGAAAAATTGGAACTTCTGCATGAACGAGACAAGTATGTTAAATGTACCAAGCTATAGAGTCTAAAAGGAAAATTCAAAAATCTGAAGATGAGAGAAGATGAAAATATCACTACATTTATGCCAAGAGTAAATGAGCTTGTTTGTGGCATCAGATGTGTTGGTGGTGTCTTGGATGAAGATGAGATTGTTGGCAAAGTTCTTAGATCCCTTCCTGATTCTTACAAGTACAAGGTTGCTGCTATTGAAGAATTTAGATCTATTTCAGGTATTACAAGAGATCAATTGGTTGAAAAATTAGCTGCATTTGAATTGACTGATTTTGGAGATGCCCCTCCCAAGACTGAATCTGCATTCAAAGCTAGTGCCTCTGTGAAAGGAAAACAAAGGTTTGATCCAGGGGAGAACTCTTCAAGGAAACTATCATGGTATGAGAAAGCAAGAAAAGACTTGGAAGAAGATGAAGCAGAAGCTGCTCAACTTGAAGCTCTTATTGCAAAAAGACTGCCAAGAGGATCTGGTAAGTATGAAGGGAAATTGCCTTTTAAGTGTTTTAACTACAATAAGATTGGTCAATTTGCCTCAAGATGTCCAGAAAGATTTTCAAGGCCAAATCCTAACAGACCAAGGATCTAAAAGAATTGTTACTATGTTCATGAAGAGGATGATAATGAAGGAGTAACAGATGATGAATCAGAGACAGGAAACAAATCTGGAAGTGATTGGGTGTTTATTTCCATTAAGGAAGAAGATCCAATGCCCTCTGAATCTGTCAATCATAAAGTTGTAGAAAAAGCTCTGGCTACCCAAGTTGAAGAAAAGGATGAATGGGTCATTGACAGTGGATGCTCTCACCATATGATAGGTGACAAAAATAAGTTCATAGATTTGGAAAGGTATGAAGGAGGAGTGGTAAAATTTGGTGATAATTCTACTGGCAGAATCAGAGGTAGAGGAACTATTTCTTTTGATCGAAAGAACAAAACCGGTAATGTACTGTATGTTGAAGGATTGAAGCACAATCTTCTTAGTGTTGGACAATTGGTGGACAAAGGCTATGATCTCCAATTCAAAAATGGAAAATGCAAGATCTTTGAAAGTTTCGGAACAAAGATTGCATCCAGTACTCAAACTAAAGGTAATATCTTCCACTTGGTTGGTACTAGTAAAAGTTGCTTATTTGTTCAAGTTGATCAGAGTTGGTTGTGGCATAGGAGAATGTGTCATGTGAATTTTGATAATATCATCAAGATAAGAAACACTCAGGCTGTAAGAGATCTTCCAAGACTTGTGAAACCTACTAATAGCTTGTGCAAAGAATGTCAGTTGGGTAAGCTGAGCAGAGTCACATTCAAAAGTAAGGAACAGTCTTCTACTAGATTATTGGACTTAGTTCATACTGACCTATGTGGTCCGGCAAGAATCAGAAGTGTACAAGGTGATAGATACTTCATGCTATTAACTGATGAGTACTCCCAGATGATGTGGGTAACTTTTCTGAAGGAGAAATCAGAGGCTCTTTAGAAATTCAAGATATTCAAGGCTATGGTGGAGAATGAAACTGAATTAAGCATAAAATGTCTAAGGTCTGATAAAGGTGGAGAATTCACATCCGGTGAGTTCATAGAATTCTGTGAGAAGCATGGAATAAGAAGACAATTGTCTGCTCCTAGGACTCCACATCAGAATGGAGTAGTGGAAAGAAAGAACCGGACCATCCAAGAAGCATCTAGAACCATGATGTTGGAAGCAAATGTTCCTCAGATCTACTGGAGAGAAGTTGTAAGCACTGCAGTCTACACTCTTAATCGAGTTCAAATCAAAAGCAATACCGGTAAGACTCCTTATGAACTTTGGTTTGGCATCACTCCCACTGTGAGGTATTTCAGAGTTTTTGGTAGAAAATGTTACATTAAAAGAGATGAAGATCTAGGCAAGTTTGATGCTAGAAGTGATGAAGGAATATTCTTGGGTTACTCTACTCAAAGCAAAGCATATTGGTGTTACAACAAAAGATTGAGAAAGATTATAGAAAGTACAAATGTGAAGGTTGATGAAGGTATTGAAAACCCCTCAAGGTTTTATGAATTTGATGAAGATGATCAAAATGATGTTTTTGTTAAAGAAGTCCAAGCTCCCTCTGAAATTTAGATTCAAACTGATCTGGTAAATCAGGAAGAAGAGATAAGTGTGATTGAACCTGTTCAAGAATCAAAAGTGCAAGAAACTCCCAAAGTTCCCAGGTATATAAGACTAAACCACTCTGAAGATCAGATCATAGGTGATAAAAGCAAAGGTGTACAAACAAGAAGGATTGCTCAAGATTCAGAAGAGTATTGTCTGATTTCAAAGATTGAACCTAAGACAATGAATGAAGCTTGCAATGATGAAAACTGGACTAAAGCAATGGAGGAAGAGTTGATGCAAATTGAGAAAAATCACACTTGGGATCTTGTTCCCAAACCAAGAAACAAGAATGTGATTGGAACCAAATGGGTCTTCCGGAATAAACTGAATGAAGTTGGTGAAGTAATCATAAATAAAGCTAGATTGGTCTGCAAGGGTTACTCTCAAATAGAAGGAGTTTATTTTGAAGAAACTTTTGCTCCGGTGGCAAGAATTGAAGCATTCAGATTATTTCTTGCTTTTGCTACCTTCAAGGATTTCAAATTATATCAGATGGATGTCAAGTCTGCCTTCCTGAATGGTGACTTAGAAGAAGAAGTATACATTGAGCAATCGGAAGGATTTTAATTGTCTGATCATGGTGATATGGTCTGCAAGTTGAAGAAAGCACTGTATGGACTCAAGCAAGCCCCAAGAGCCCGGTATGAAAGATTGGATAAGCATCTTTTGAATATTGGTTTCAACAAAGGTACTACTGACAGTAATTTGTACTTCAAAATTGATCATGAAAATATCTTGATAGTTGAAGTGTTTGTTGATGATATCATTTTTGGAGGAAGAGATAGTATGTGCAAAACTTTTGCAAATCAAATGAAAAGTGAATTTGAGATGTCCATGCTTGGGGAAATGAATTTATTCTTGGGTCTGCAAATCATTCAAACTAAGAAAGGAATCTTCATTTCTCAGACCAAATATGTGAAAGAATTGTTGAAGAAATTTAGGATGGAAAAATCAAAACCAATGAGTACTCCTAGGCAACCGGATGTAAATTGAGCAAAGATGATGACTCTCCTAAGGTTGATCAGAAAAAGTATAGGTAAATGATTGGAGGATTGTTGTATCTCACTCAAACTAGACCTGATATTATGAATGTTGTTGGTCTTGTTGGTAGATTCCAAGATGATCCTAGAGAATCTCATGTCATGGTAATCAAGAGGATTTTTAGGTATCTGAAAGGGACAGTTGAGTATGGTTTGTGGTATCCTAGAGATCATAATTTCTCTCTTCATGCATATACAGATGCGGATTGGGCAGGAGATGTGGATGACCGGAAGAGTACCAGTGGTGGAGCATTCTTTTTGGGAAAGAGATTGGTTTCTTGGTTGAGCAAGAAACAAGAGGCAATATCTCTGTCCACTGCAGAAGCATAATATATTGCAACAACAGGCAGTTGCACTCAAGTTTTGTGGATGAAGCAAATGCTAAGAGACATAGGAGTGGAGTATGAGGAGCCTATCACAATCTTTTGTGATAATTCAAGTGCAATAAACATATCTAAGAATTTGGTGTTGCATTCAAAGACCAAACATATATCCATCAAGTTTCACTTTTTAAGAGAGCAAGTGAACAAGAATGAAGTCAAATTAGAGGTCGTACCTTCCAAGGATCAGATTGCGGATATCTTTACTAAACCTCTACCTAAGGACTCTTTTGAGTATCTCAGGGAGAAGTTAGGGGTTATTACCCCTCCGATTCTGAATTAATGTGCACTGATGTGCATCAGTCCGGTGGATATCACAGTCATATCTTATGGTCTGAATTGATGATGGGGAGCAAATACTCAGGGGGAGCAGCTGGTATGATTCTAAAGTGTTGGAGTTGCAAGTATGTTCCCTTTGCCATTGATGTCAAAGGGGGAGAGAAGATATGTGAAAAACTAGTGGTTACTGATCAAAGGGGGAGCAGGAAAGGAAGAGAAGACATGTGAATGGTTGTTGTTGATAGGGGAGTTGTGAATGTGAGAAAAAACTCTTGTCATGATGGTCAAAATAGTTTTTCACATCATATGTTGCCATCAATGACAAAGGGGGAGATTGTTGCAAGTATGGGCCTAACCGGTGTTGTCATTGATGTCAACATACTCCTGTTGCATTAATGATAAGGATTGGATGAGCTAAATGTTGAGGATATTGAGAAAGTTAGTCCTATCAGGAACAGAGAAGAACAGTGAAGTCAAGATCCCAGCTATGATGAAGATCAGAGGATGCGCTTCAAAGGGTTTGTAGATATGTGTCTTAATATGATCTAGTAAAGATTTTAGAGGTCTGCATAAAGATCTAAAGAAGTTATGGCCACTTAAGTAAAACCAGTTCTGGCAGGTGTTCAGAGGTGACAGAGTGACACAGATAGGTCCGGTGAGCTCTGGAAATACAATATCTAGTTTTGCGGATTTGGGAGAGTGTTTAGGAAGTCAATTTGAATTAACAACTCAATTAGTTCATGGTCTGGAGGTCCGCAAGCATCTATTCCATTATGACAGTGATGACAGACTATGTTCTTGAGGTTCTAGATGAAGGAGATAAGGATTTCAGTAAGCAGATGTAGTGTGGATGTTCTTGGTGATTCAGGCAATCTTGTGGAGGTCTTTGGATCGTGTCCAATTTGTGTTGGTGGTCTGCATTGGAGTTTGAGCTCGCAATTGAAGAATTACTTCCGGATGATGGTGTTCTTCCTAAGTCAGGCTGACTGGATGAGTTATACATCCTGCGAATGATCTTGAAGATGTTGTATGAAGATTGGAGTGTTCCCAAATGAAGATTGAAGTCTCAGATCTATGTGGCTGATAGTGTGTTGATCTACATGAAGTCTTGTTGTAATTAGTCATGTTGTATTTATGTATTTCCTCTATAATGTATGCCGACTTGGATGATTATCCCTAAGTCGATGTCTTGTATAAATAAGGAGTTGCAAAGTCATTTCAAAAGTATCTTGCAGAGATGAGAGTGGTGTAGAGAGGAGAAGAGTGAAATGCATAGCAAAAGTATTGGGCTTAAATGGAACTGACTCAAGCATGGTGAAGATGCTATTCTTCAGTTCAAGTATGTAATACTTATTATTTTGTAGACAGTGTGTCTCCTGAAGGTAGTGAGCCTCTTATGAGCAGTGTGCTTGGGCAGTGAGCCCTAATTGGCATGTGCCATTTTGGTCTTTATATTCTTCTAACAGAGAATACATTCTTGGGTTAGTCGCCCCGTGGTTTTTCCCTTAACCGAGTTTTCCATGTCAAAATCTTGGTGTCTTATGTGTTAATGTGTTTCTACTCTTGATTTAATGCATTATGTTTCCATGATTAATTTATGATTATGCTGCTGAATCACAAACTGGATTTAAGTGTTTAAATTGGAAGAAAGTTTTGGACAAATGATTCACCCCCCTCTCAGTTGTCTATCCTTAATCTAACAAAGACATCATTCCAAAAGACCAACTTGGATTGGCAACAAAGCACAAAAGTATTCAAGTCCTGAAAGGCCTAAATGACTAAGTATGGACAGTATTCAGAGTAAGGGACAGAAAGTGGATTAGTATGCCTCTGCAGATGAAGACCAGAAAATGTAGTTTAGATATGTTGACTCATAGTTATTTGATGATGATATACTCCAGTGTTCAAGTCATGACTTCCTTCAGAAGTCATTTGGAGAAAATATCTCAGTTTGGATGAACAGAAGTAAGACAAGGACAATATACAGTGCAAAGTAAAAGGGTCCGCATTCCTCCACAAGTGCATATTTTGTTATGCAGTTTTGAGGTGTTATAAACACTTGTATGGAGTGTCTAAATCTAGAGTTGTAAGATTTGAAGTCCACCAGAAAGATATTTGCAAGCTGTTGAGTATCGCTACAGTGTTTGATAGAGTTTGAGTTCTGATAGTTCACATTTGCCGCTAAAGAATATTTTGCTTTGCAGTTCTGAAGGTAAGATTGGTGATGTCTGAGGAGTCTTTGGTATGATTTTGAGAAAGCCCTATGGTCCACAGTAAAAGATGTAGTCTGACAGATGAAGTAAACCAGTAGCAGTCTAAGTTTGAGGCTGACATGATAGTCTAATCTATGTGTGGTAAGTTCTATTGATTAGAACTTTATCCTAAGTTGTTCTATAGTTGAGGCCGACATATGTGAATGCAATTCAAGTGTTGTTTGAGTCCGTTGGGAGTTTTGGTGGATAGATTTGGCTGACAAGCTACAAGTTTATTAACTATGCTTCATCTAAGGATGCCAACCTAATATGAAGATCTTAAGTGTTGTGGATATATATATGAGATCAAATTTAGTGTTTGAAGTGTGTGATGTGAATGTAAATATGCGACATGTGAAGTAAAGCGATTGTGCAAGAGTAGGAAAAGAGATATCTTTCTCCCATATAAAAGCAAAGTAGTGAAATAGAGCAGTCATAAATGAAGAGTTTAATTGAGACAATATTTCTATGCTTCATTAGAGCTGCAACCATGCATGTGTAGATGCAATTAGAGCAGTTCAAATTGGCAGTGAGCCATTCTTCTTTCTTCCTTTTTTCTCTAGGCAGTGAGCCTTTCTTGCAGTGAGCATTTCTCTAGGTAGTGACCATTTCTTTGGGCAGTGACCCTTCTTGTAATCTGGTATTGTTCTATAATAATATATTGTGAGCTAACACTCACTGTGGTTTTCCCTTTTTGGGTTTTCCACGTAAAAATCTTGGTGTTAATGTTTATGTCTTTATGGTTATTGTATCTATGTTTATTCTTCTCTCATATTATTAACTTTGGAAATTGGATAAATAAGTTTGTTAAGAAGTGGTTTTGTGGAATATTGATTCACCCCCCCTCTCAGCATTCCTTATTATCAACAAACATAGCTGATATAATGTCAATATTTCCATAGGCATACAAAGTAAAATCTTTGGAAAAAATAGGATTTATGAGTGTAGGTGTTGCTAATAAAGCTTCCTTAATGCTTTCAAAACTAGCATTTCCTTCCTTAGACTAGCTAAACACATTCTTTTTAAGCATGGATGTTAATGTCTTTAACAAAACAACAATATCAGGGATGAATCTCCTCACAAAGTTTATTCTCCCAAGAAAGCTTTGCAAACCTTTCTTGTGACTGGGTAATGGCAAGGCCAAAATGGCACTTACTCTCTCAAGATCAATCTTTACACCATGTTTGGACACTACATGCCCAAGTAACTTGCCTTCATGGACAAAAAATATGCACTTTTTTGGATTTAATGACACACCATATTCTCTACACTTGTCAAACACTTGCCTCAAATGATCAAAGTGTTCATTAGCATTTTTTAAGAAAACCGTAATGTCATCTAAATAAACCAGCACTAGATCTTGTGCATCAAACCTTGGAATGCCATATCCATGGCCCTTTGGAAAGTTGCCCCAGCATTGGACAAACCAAAAGGCATCTTCTTATAAACCATTGTGCCCCATTTTGTGATGAATGTCATCTTATATTGGTCCTCTTCCTTCACTAAAACCTTATTATAACCTGAAAAATTGTCAAGCAAAGAGAACCTTTCTGAACCTGAAACCATTTGCAAGATTTGTTCCATAGAGGGAAGTGGATAGTGATCCTTCAAAGAGGCTCCATTGAGGTCTCTAAAGTCAACACAAAGCCTTATTTCACCATTTTTTTTCCTAATAGGAACAAGATTAGACACCCATGAAGTATGCTTTATTGGAAAAATAATGCTGCCCTCTAACAACTTATTAAGATCTTTCTTCATTAGGACTTCTAGCTTTGGATTCAAGGGTCTTTGCTTTTGTCTAATGGGTTTAGCATTAGGCTCAAGCTCTATAGTGTGTTGGGCTAAAGCTGGGTCAAATCCCTTCAAGTCTTGGTATTCCCATGCAAAAATATCACTATACTCTTGACAATGTGTAATAAAAGCTTGCTTCTCACCTTGGGTACATAACTTGCCAATTTTTAGCATCTTCTCCTTGAAAATCTCCACAGTTTCATAGTGATCTTCAGCCACTATGATGTTGGTTTTCTCTTTCCTTGCTTGGTCATCATTGTTAAACATGGATTCCAATGTAACCAAACCTTTGGGTGGCTTGTTGGACCTTAACGGAATGATTTGGTCTTGATATTGCTGCTATATTTTTTCTTGGTTACGGGTTGAAAACTCAGCTTCTTCAACCAAGAAGTTTAGAATTTGCTCGTCACTGTCAAAAACTTGCCAATGCACGTTATTGTCAGGAATAGAAGGCCTAAAAACTACTTTAATGTGCTGCTATGTTTTACTTTTTGAAATCTCATTTGGTATATCATACTGAGCACCTATAGCAGCAAGCCTATCAACATGTTTATTCTCATTTCTAGGCACAGACAGCAAGTTAAAAGCCTAAAAATCTTCAATTAAATACCAAACCCTGTGCTTGTAAGACTTCAAAAGGTTATTTTTTGTTACATTAAGACCTCTAACTTGATTCACAATCAACTCACTATCCCCAAACACTTGTAAACAATTGATTTTCCTTTTCCTAGCCCATTCTAACCCATGAATAAGGGCTTCATGCTCTGATGTGTTATTTAAATAGCTGAAATAAAACCTGAAAGAAGAATAATACTTCTCACCTTGGGGAGATGTGAGCATGGCACCACCACCGGCACCATTTCTGCTTCTTGAACCATCAAAATGCAACTACCATTTCTTATTTTCTTGTTGTTCCAACTACTGCTTTTGATTCTTCACAAGATTTGGCATTGTCATACCTTGTTCATGAATCATATACACACCAATCCTCTTTCTTCTAGCTAGTCATGTGAAGAAAGAACATCATTTTTAGCTACCCAATCATCCAGAAGTATATCCGAAATGAGTTTACTTTGGGTATGTGGTTCTTGGACAGCTACACATTCCTCATGGTCAAAAATAGTGCAATTTGCATTGGTAGCATTAGACACATAAGGTTCTATGTGGTCTTTAGCAATAGATTATGACCTTATGGTTACCTTAGTACCATACCTTGTCCTAAAAAGCATATGGGACTAATTGAAAGACAAATAGCCACCTATCTTGGCAGTGAAATCTCTTGAGAGACAAAGAGCAAAATGAGGGGGAAGGTCAATCACAAATACATCCTGGGTAATAGAAAATTTTGGGCATGCATGTCATGTGAGACTTAGACCTTTTATAACTCCAACCATGTCAATGGTTGTCCCATCTAGTTGTACTACACCTTTGGAAATGGGCTGATGTTCAAGTCCTAGCTTATCAATAATTTATTTGGGCATTACTAGACTACTAACACCTGAGTCTATCATACAGTTATGAACAAGATGTTTGCCTATGATTAATGACACATAAAAAGGGGGTGGTTTCACTTCTTTAGCTTGCTGGTCATTAACTTTTGGAGGTGTATTAGACAACACTACCCTACGTTTCTCATTTAGAGGCTCATTAGACACTTGCAAGTTTGATAGGACAGCTTGTAAAAGATCTTTTTATCCTGGTAATGCTAATGAATCCCACAATGAAACATTAACATTAGCTTTCTTCATATGATCAATAACATTAAAAGGCATTGATATTACCTTACTTGGCCCTTTTTGGACAGCTGAATCACCTTTTGTGGCTACTGGTTGTGACTGATTTGAAGGTTGTTCATGAGCTACTACAACCTCATTTCTTTGAAGGATAGGTGTACCACCCACCATAGATGGACCAACAACTGTTTGACTCACTTGAGGAGCCTTTTGTGCCCCCTCTTCAACAACCCTTTTCTTACCCCTAGTATTTGTTGCAATGGGAACATAAGGTTGATTCACACCACAAAATTCACCCCCTTGCCAATTCATGAGGGTTGTCTCATTTTGGGGTTCAATTTGTTGTTGTATATGCTATTGATCAGGCACTTCTTGTGAAGTACAAGGCTGCAAAATAGGTGCATTTTGCACCATTAAGGCCTGGTTTATGAGACCATTTGAGCACGTGGCCTAATTGTGGGGTTGGTTACATGGGAAGCACCACTCATACTCTTGAGATAAGTTATTTTGCACAGGAACTAGCTCTTTTCAAGTGCTGGCAGCATTTGGATTATATGCTTGGAAAGGTCTAGCATTAAATGTTGGCCTTTTGCCCTTGGTTATTAGCATGATAGGGAAGCTTATTTTGCTAGTTAGGCTGATTGGGAGCTTGGTAAGGGGCTTGATAAGGCCTGTTGTTTTGATTTTTCTGCCTTTTGATATTTACCAGCTCACTACCAAATGTTTGTAGAAGACTCTTAATCTCTTGCAACACAAAAGAGTGGGCTGGGATAGCTAGTAAAGGGGCTATTTGTGGTATTTGCATGGGTGTAACAAGTTGTACTTCAGCAAAGATGGGCATTAGAGGTCTAGGGGCAATTTTTCCAACTTGTATGAGATTGTTTTCAGCCCTTATAGCTATTTCCTAGGCACCAGGGAGTGTGTTTGCACCCATAGATTGTATCATCACTGTAATGTCACTATTAAAAGCCCTCAAAAAATACAAAAAAGCATGTTGTGCTAAGGGTCTTACCAGCTGTGGGATTCTATCCCAAGTCCTTTGGAAATAGAAGTTAACGTCTGTCATGTGCTCGTGAGGAGCTCTCTTGATGGCGCTCAGCTACTCTACCAAAGACAAATGGCCTGATTTGTCCTCAAATTGTTTGAAAAGAAGCTCTCCAAGTTGATCCCATGAGCCTATTGAGTTCACTGCCAAACCTCTAAACCACTTCAATGCTTTGCCTTTGAAGGAGGCTTCCAACAATCTAAGAGCTACATTTTCTGTAGTGATGTGATGCACAACACATAAGTTTGCCACATCCTTGTTCTCAATGGGTGTAGTTTGGTCCTCTCCTAAGAAAAAGGGTAAACCTCTAAGAGCTGCAACTGGCATGTCATCATGTTGTGTCAAGTTCAAGGGGCTGCCTTGATCAAAAGGCACAAAAACTTGATTCCTAGGGATTGCCATTTGAACTATATAAGTCTGATTTCTCACAAGATGAGATACAACTCTCATAGAAGGTGGAGTTGACTATGTTTTCCTTGTTGAAGGATGAGTTCTACTAGATCTTCTTTGTCTTCTAGGCGAAGATAGTTGCAAGTATTCAAAAGAACCTGCACTCCTAGTTTATATACTTCTCATAAGCTCATTGCAGCACTGATTAGCCTAGAAATCCACGAGTCACTAGATATGTAAAAATCAACCTCTTACATGTCTCGAATGCTGATAGCATATCAATATCAGCAAGAAATGATGTTTTATTTTGACTATTTTGAGTCAAACAGTCCCACTGGGCGTGCCAAGAACTGTTATCACTCCTAAATGCACCCTAGAGGGTAAATTTTTTGACTCTCTTACTCAGTTGATAAGCATGGAAATATCCTAAGGCTTGTGGGTTGCCTATAGGTTAGGATGAATCTCTAGAGAGGGTTGGTTCCCTTGGATCTATCACCTAGTCTAACCTATTCTACTACTTCATTTGATGGAAAAGGTATAAAGAATTGCTTGAAATGAGTCTACTACTAAGGTGATGCACCAAAATGTGTTTGTTTCAAACCCTAGACTACTATTTTGACATACAACTAATCAATGTTTTATCTATTTATGCACAACATAAGTGTTTGACATACCTATGTATAAGTATTTTATTGAAAGGTCTGTGTTTTTTGCAGTTTTACAAAGGAAGAAAGTATGTTTTCTTCACAAAGTAACATCTGTTTGAACTGTGACACAAACAATAACCTACACAAATATATCTCTTTAGCTTGAAAATGATGGAAATAAGACACTCATTTAAGGATTTGCACATAAAAATCATAAAAATGCCATCAATTACCTCACACACACAACTAGGACAGAAACTTTAAAGGTCAAAATGCTTGCTTTATTGATAGAAGATGTGTTTACAATAGTACATTATCTGAAATCTCTATATATTTTTTGAAAACGTGTTACAAGAATGTTGGTCTACAACAAAATTTGAGTTACAATCTTTGGATTTTGCCTCTTATAGCTCAAAAACATGAAAGAACTAACTTGAAAATGATACCCAAGGATCCTATATGGAAACATAGACCTAGGAGAGTATCTAGGACCTCAAATTGACCAAGTTACAAGGCCTAAAAAAGTGCTAACCTAATTTGTACGCTCTGTTGATTCCAAGTTTGACTTGGTCTTCTTCTTTGAAGTTTGATGAATTTTCTGACTCCTTGAAGTGCTCCAGCTATTGGAAAGTCTCCTAGATGCTTGGGAGGAGGTTGAAACTCCCCCTATATTCTTGTAACTGCCCTTGAAAAGTCTTTATTGGTTATCTTTGCTGTCCAAACTGCTCAAATTGCTCCATGAATGCATTAACACCTTGCAAACTACCCTTACTTGCTCATTACTTCTTCATTTTCCACTTTTCCAATGAAATAGGATGTGTTTATGTTGTGAAAGCTCCATTAGAACTCTTGGGCATATGGAAGGAGTTATGACATTTTTGGAGTCTTCAAACTACCCTGAACTACCTCTTAAAGGCTTGAAGACACCTGTTGCTCTATTTATGACCCCTATAGGGTCTTCTTGAGGGTTAAAACTACCTGTAGATGTCATTTTACTAAGTTTCTAGCCTCTGAAACTAATAGGAAGTCTTCATTTCTTAACTTTGCTCTCTGGTTGTTAGATCGTTGTCTTACTATGTATCTACTTGGTGTTGTGTATGCTAGTACTTACTTTTGTGACAATCCTTTGTATACTATTTTGATGATCTTGACATGTATCCATGTAGTTCTCCTTTCATCCTTCATAGGCTACTGCTCCTATTTAACTGTCATGGATTTCATCATACCATGGATCCTAGTGTCTTCAAAAACTACATTCCCTATCATAGGATCCTCTGCTACATGGTGTATCTCTGCCAAGTAATGACTACATGTAGGTTGAGAATTTCCTCCCTACTGCAACCTGTATATCAAACCCTTGAGTGCCTTATGGCCTTTGCATCCTTTGCTATTTACGATGTCATTGTTGGTTTTGGAGAGTATAGGACTCTTTGATGATGTGACTGTCCCCATATGCTTTTAGTAACCTCTTTGGAAGTCCTCGTTGTCTTTCTACAGTCCTTTAGTGATTATTTTTCCTCTTGATAGTCATGATGAGTCTACTAGGTGACTGCTCTTTCATTTGTCATGTTGTCAGTCCTCCATTAGCATGTAAGGTTTTACCACTTTCTGCCCAGATTTACTACAGTCTCTGACATTGTTTATCATCCATCCATCTTGAGGATATAGTGATTGTCCCCATACTCGTGACTTTTCAAAGACACTTATCCTGTCTCTATACTCTGCACTTTCTTGATATTAGACTAACTTCATTGCAAATTCAACATTTATAGACCTTTTCTCATGGCTATTCTTTGCTCTTTTAGATGCTCATTGTCCATCAACATAGCTCTCAACATTCCTAACAGTTGACAGTGATTTGTAATGAAAAACAACTGTAACATGACCTATATCTACCTCCTGTAGGTCTCAAACCCTTTTGGAACAAGAGCATTTTCTCTTATTAACTGTGGCAGTTTTATTTTGATAGGGTTTTTCATTGTTTAATATGGCTCCTTAGGATGACAGAGCTTATGTAGTATGACTATTTTTTAATTTGTCTAACACAATCAAAATGATTGTCCTACCACTATTTCATTTAGTTATCTTAGTCATTTTCATGACTGTTATGGAACAATCTTCTTGACTATCAAAGTGTTGTTCATCACTACCCTTTGATTGCATCTCTTGCAAACCCTCTTAACAATGGTCTGCTCCTTGAGGACAATCAAAAATTGTTGTTTCAAAGCCTCTATTGACTCTTAGACTATCATAGTCTTTGGTTTTTTTTGAATGACTGCATACCATGAACCCTTATACTTGTGGCTTAACTGCAAGGTATTGACATTGTGCATATATAGGCTCCATCTCTTTCATGCCACATGTCCCTTGACATATCTTCACAGATCAAACATCAGTAAGAATGCATGATAGTACTTTTGAGTTTTGACAAACCTTTATAATACTCCTCAAACTCCTACAGATTTCCTCTTGAATTCATAGTAACATTGTTCCATTATCATTGTTTTCCTATGAATAAGGTCTCATACTGAACATGCTGCTCTCATGACTATCTTTCTCATGATTGTTGTACTATTCTTTATGCTTTAAGCACCTTCCTTTGACTTAGTTTGTTGTCTACATGCTAATGATAATTCCATATACCCTAGAGACCTCTAATACCTCTGGTAGGGCTTTTAGATCTTGATGGATTGGCAGGGGTTCTAGAACTTCACACATCATGCATTGTCCTTACTAGCTCTTTGTACACCTTGGCTTTCAATAGTAGACTTTGTATATGTTCATTGTCATTAAGCTTCAATGTTGTCCCCACCCACTATATCCTCACTACTCCTTGACTATTCTCAAATTGTATATAAGGCTTTAAGGTAGGGTTTTGGATTGCATGAATGCTCTATCCATTGTGGACTGCCCCTCAAGTTGTCTCAATATCAGAGAATGCTATTAGTTAACATACCAAACTCAAATACTTCCAATACCCTTCCTCTTGGTGATGGTTCTCTCCAGATAGGATTGTTTCCTTCAATGTATGAGGTCCTACTATTGCAGATTACTCCTATATCCCTATGTTACCCTTTGATAAACCTCTAGAGTCTTATGAGTGCTTAACTTCTTAGCAATGAGCTAATAGATAAGAACCCTAAGATCTGCAGGGTTTTAAAGACTGACATAGGACATTTGATAGTCCTTAACCACATTGCCAAACTTGTGTATACCTAAATGAGCCTACATCCTTAATGAACAGGACTATAAACTCCATCAAACCTCTGTCAAATGGTGATAACCCTACAGCAGTCTTGTGTACAATGAAAAGTGATGAACTTTAAAACCTTTACCAATTTCATATTCTTGCAACCGGGTAAGTGCAAAAAGATGGGGGGCCAAAAAGTGGCCAAATGGTTTTTTTTTTTAAAAAATCATACATAGCGTGAGCACGTTATAACATGCTCTCGTTATAACGCGAGCGTGTTATTAACTATTATAAAAAAAAAAAAGGAAATCTTGTCATTTCATTTCATTTCTTTTTTTCTCCTCTATCCCCGCGGCTTGCAAACCCTAGGAAGCGTGCTCGCGTTTTGGAAAAGACAATTCAATACCAAAATCTTGTTGATTCATCACCAAAATTCCGCCACGACGTCGAGCACGCCAAAGGAGTGAGTTTTTTTTTTTTTTGTTTGAATTTACTTCTAAATAGGTAGGTTTGAGTTGTTTTTTGATGTATATTTCGTTAATTGTCAGGAAATGTTAATGCACCTCCTCCTCCTCCTCCTCAAAATCCACAAAATCCTAACAAGGAAATACTTGCAGAACAACCTCCTCCATCCATTCCTCGACATGCCCCTCGAACACAAGAAAATATAATGGGGCAAATTGAAAACAACAAAAAAGAAATTGAAGATATAATTGCAAGGTTGAAAGATCCTTCCACTTCAACCTTGCATAGGTCCACGCTTGCTGTATCTCTTGAATCTATGTTATCAAATGTAGATTCAATTAGCAAGCAAATAACTAGTTGGACAGATAAGAGGAGAGAGTTTAGAGATTATTATGCAGACAAGCTGTCATACCAAGATGTGAAAAAATTACAAATCACAAAATTAGACTTGTGTTCGATTTTCACAAACCCACAAACAAATCAACCTCTACCCATTACATGCAAGAGGTTCCCTATCCATTGGTGCAACAACCAAGGAATAAGGGACAATTTTGGGCAGAGGTGGTGGATGGTTTTTGACCATCCTCCATGCCATAATTATGAGGTCCCACAATACTTTTTGAGGAAACTCTACTACGAGTTTGTCCTCAATAAAGTGCCAAACTATTTTGATATGCGGGACTTCCAGGGTAGAGGTGGGGGGTCAGCACAAGATAGACCAGGGGCACGTCTTGACCCACAATGGGTAGTGAGATGAGTAATCAGCAGACCAGCCCATGAGCATGTTTCTATCCCTTCCATTGTGAAGGAGAGTGTTGAGGTTGATACACTTCAGTCCATTAGTGCCTTGACCCAGAGCATCATAGAGCATGCCCGTCCTGCAACACATAGTGGGTTGGGAGATGGTGCAAGGAGTAGGGTCCCACCCCATGCTTGTCAAGCTTGTGGTTCAGCCTGTGGTTATGACCCCATGGATAGTCAGGACGCAGGTGCACAGGCTACATCTGTAGCTGAGCAGATGGTGATGACAGATACCCTCCTGAGTGAGACTTTCGGCCTTGATACTCAGGTAAATATTAGCAAGTTTATTGAATTTAATTTATTAAATTTCATTTTTGAAATGTAAGATTAACTAATTTAAATTGATGATTTTAATGAAATTTCAGGGTCATAGTGTCGATGCAGTTTTCAGTGGTTCGCCACCTGGATTTTACACTAGATCATCTACTGTCGGGATATGTAACTAGTAAACAATTATAAATATTACATGTGAATAGCATCGTTATATGAATGGTATTCTAATATCTGATTGTGGATGTTGAATAGGTTAATATTGTAGATTTCACGGCAACACCTGCCAGCGGTGGTGGACTTCAAAGCTTTACGAAGGTAATAAAATAAATAGTTTAATGAATGAATTGTACTTACTAGATTTTTGTATGTGACTTGTGTGCTTTATTGTGTGTACTTCCATGTTTAGATGAACGTGTGTGTATGTTAGGAGCCATGATTTGCATCACTATTACAGTTTTCATAATTGAATAATGTTGTTTTATTTCCAGATGATGCAGGCTGCGGAGACACCTCCTCATGTTCAAAGGGCAATGGAGCATGGTGTGCCCTCTGCAATTCATAGCTCCATGGCATTGACAAGGGTATGAGGCAGATTAGTAAATTTCAATTTACATTCATTTTTATAGTTGTCTATTTTTGAAAAATCAAAAGATTATTGATTTGAAGTTCAATTTCTATCTGGATGGTTTATATAGGACATGACATCACCAAGGCCTATTCCTGCTACTGAGGCAAGTGAGGAGATAGATTATATGTTAGCGGTAAGTGATTATTTTGTTAAATGTTTCATTTTTTATAACATGTAATTTCTATATATTAATGTCTATACTTTTTATTGTAACAGCTAAAGATGCAGGAAAAACTAAATAGGAGGAGTAGCCCTCGGATTCGTAGTAGACCACCCACATGCGTGTCTCCATCCCCTAGAAGATCAAAGGTTGCCTGTGATCTATTCTCTTCACCAGCCAGAGGGGAATGACTTTTTATTGTGTTCCTTTGTTGTATGCCTATATGACATTTGTGGACATATATTTTGTATTGTATATAGATGACATTGTAGCCTATATGGCATTCTTGTAAGCCTATATGGTTATTTTGTATATATGTTATACTTATATCGACAGATATTGATGTATGCCTATATGGATATTTGGTTAATACAAATCTTTTTTATTGATGGCGTCCATACTTGCATTATAAATCCACGTTTGAATGGATATTTGTAGATGGCTACTTCAAATAATTAAAGTCCAATTGTATTACATAGGATGTTTGTTGATCCAATAAGCTAGCTATTGTTATTTAAGTATCACCTAAACCTCATTTTGGAACTAAAAGATAAAAGTTGTATTTATAAAAAAAAGAATCATCATGTTGAATAGAAAATATTAATATTCTTTATGAGTAGCATAGAATGTCAACTATATGCAATACAAAAAAATGAATCATCATGTTATTCTTTATGTTTGAGATCCTGAAAATGACTAAGTCTGGTAGCCTGATATCCTAAAACACTAGGATGAATATCCAAGTCATTAGGATGATTGCGCCTTGAGAAAAAGTCATTAAGATGAGCACCTAAAGGAGACTTTCTTAAACATTCAAACATTGAGCAACAAGCATGAAGGGTTAAGGTGCAATTTGTAACTCATAAAGCCTCAAAAGGGCGCCCAACTTAGAGAGAGCATTCATTTAAGACAAGGTGCCCATTGACACCTGTTCCACCATAAAAGTGCACCTAAGGTGGAAGGAGAACAAGCCTCTAGTAAGTGAAGCGCACCTATTGTCTAAACCACTTCATTATGGCACCCTAGCATGAGGAGGAGTATATAAGTCAATAGGAAATGGTGCCTAGAATTCAAATGAAGGACTAAGTGGCATTTTCAATAAGCATCAATTCACCTTGAGCTTTCAATAAATACATCAAATTGAGCCCCATAAGCCTAGGCACCCTTTGCCTTCAAAAGAACCTTGTATCGACGTCAAAAGTTGGTCGTATCGGTGTATCGGCAGACCTTGGTTAAGCTTTGTCGATAGTGGTCTGTCTTTCCAACGAGTGTGGTTTGAAGTCAAAGACATCGGTGTATCAGAAGATAATCCCATCGACGCATCGAAAGAGCAGTTCAGAGATTTGCCGATGAAGGGGGTCACACCGACAGTCGAAATCCATCGGTGTATCGACCCAATGAGATTAGAGTTCACCGATGTTTGGAGTCTCACCGACGGGTGTGGTCTGAAGGTTGTCATTGGTGAGATTGGTGTGTCGGTAGAAGAGTTTTTGAGTGTACTGATGGTATTAAGTCCTACTAATAGGCGAGGGACTTAGAGTCTCATATTGGAGTGACAAAGACATCGGTGTGAAAGGATATAAAGTCACCGATAGCGGTCTGTCTGACCGATAAGAGTCAATGATGGGATGTTTGTCAGAAGTGAAATCAAACGGAGTCATTGTCGCATCGGCCTATCGACCGATGAAATTTTAAGCTCGCCGATGGATCAAGATAATACTATCAAGCATCCACATAATAGTAGATAATCTTATCAAAAGTCATAGAGAAATTTCTAAGGACCATAGGGTTATCCCTATGACTTGACACATACTGCTTGTTTCATAAAGCAAAGGGACATGATATAAATATTGTTGTTATATGGAGCCTAATCAGACTTGAAGGTTAAATTTACCCAACTTTTATCAGCATGGTTTCCCCCCAAATATTTTCCTACTAGTTTTGGCACCTTGAAGTCTAAGTGCATGAAAATCATTCTGAGTTGGCAACCTAATCCAATGACTTGACACGGATCCCAAAACCACCTATTGGACCAATAGGATCCTAGGCACTCACTTCATGCATTATGATTTCTAGGTGCCAGTTTGATGCTCCATCACAAGGAAAGTGCGCCCACACTTGCAAGTGTTTTTCTTCAGGATCTAGGCGCCAGTTGAAGGTTGTAGTTGCCAAGAAGAGTGCCTAGCAAGAGGAAGTCTTTTGGAGTCTCCAAAACACATGAAACACTTGACTAACAACAAGATAACTTTTTCCCAAGTTAGGCGCTTCAAGAGAGAAGTTAAAACATGAATAAGCGCCAACTTGTCTAGGTGCAAACTCAAGCTTGTTGAGGATACACATGGCGCCCAACATTCCTTGGTGATTTCATGAAATTCAAATGCTCAGAACTGTTCAAGGAATGCCCAATGCCCCTTCTTGATGATAGGCACCAAAGTGAGTGGAATTGCGCCTTGTTAAAATCCGTAAAATAGATTATAACCCAGAATCAATTGAAAGAGTTAGAAACATAAATTGTAAATGCAAAAAATAATAACAGCGATACCATGAGATTGATGTGAAATGCTCAAATGGAAAAATAGCATCAGATAACTATCTCCAATATCGAATAAAAATACAAGCTAGGTAGCATGCTTATATAGACCAGAGAGAGGGAGGAGGTGGCAACACCGACCAATGAGGAGCAACCATCTATCGGACTAAAGATAGCAAAGTATCTTCCCAAGATAGCTAATGGATGCTCACATGTAGGAAGGTGACACCTCGCAACCACTCACATAATAAGACATGCTTTATTAACCTAAGCAAGCTTAAATAAATGTGTAGGAAAAACCTTATAATAAAAAACCTATACTAACACCCCCCCTTAAGCGTAGCTTAGGTGGGTAAAGAGATGGGTCCCGGCAAATCAAGCCTGATGAGGTACCCATGTACAATGAATTCCCCCCCAAAAGAGATGTAGCGCCCCCCCCCCCCCAAAAGAGAGTACACCCCCCTGAATAAAGAGAGAAAGAAGGAGCTAAGAAGCCCCCTAAAAGGAGGACACCTGCCGCACCCCAAGCAAAGCTCACAAATGAATGAACTTGCTCTCAGTGAAGGGTTTGGTGAAGATGGTAGCTGTCTGATCTGATGTTGGATAATACTGAAGATTAAGAACCTGCTCATGAATCAGCTCCCGAATGTAGTGCATGTGAATCTCAATGTGTTTGGTCCGTTGATGATGGACTGGATTGCAAGAGATCTGAATAGCACTTTGGTTGTCACAAAAGATGACCGTAGGTTTCCTGAAGGAAATACCAAACTCAGTGAGAATGTGTTGAAGCCAAATGGCTTCAGTAGGAGCATTAACTATTCCTCGATACTCAACCTCTGTAGATGAAAGAGCAATAGCAGACTACTTCTTGCTCGACCAAGAAATCAAACCAGAACCAAGAGAGAAGCAATACCCTGAAGTAGACTTGCGATCCTGAGAATCACCTGCCCAATCTGAATCTGTGTATCCCACCAAGTCAATATCCATGCCTGCTGCATAATGAATCCCATAACTGTGAGTGCCCTATACATAGTGAAGAATCCTCTTAGCTACTTTCCAATGCAGCTCATGGGGCTCCTGCATGAACTTGGAGACCAGGCCCATGACATATGAAATATCAGGCCTTGTGTGAGTCAAGTATATGAGACTCCCAACCAATTAGCGATACAAGGTAGCATCTACCAAAGGTGAAGAACAAGAAGCCTCAAGTTTGACTCCTGACAGAAAGGGAGTCGGCGTAGGCTTACAGTCAGCCATGCAAAATCTGGAGAGCATACTTGGGCTGAGAAAGAAAGATACCAGTTGAAGACTGTGTAATCTCAATGCCCAAGAAATAGTGAAGAAGACCTAATTCAGACATCAGAAAATGATCATGAAGGGTAGTTTTCACTGCCTTGATGGTGGAGGAGGAACTCCCTGTAATCAGCAAGTCATCAACATAGAGAACAAGGAAAGTGAGAGTATCATCCTGCTGCAAAATGTAGACGTTCGGATTAGAATGGCACTGAGTGAACCCAACTGATAGAAGAAAGGAGTCCATCTTGGCATACCAGGCTCGAGGGGCCTGTTTAAGGCCATAGAGAGACTTCTGAAGTTGGCAAACAAGTGAAGGATCCTGGATGAACCCCTATGGCTGCTCCATATATATCTCCTCCTGAAGGTCACCGTGAAGAAAAGCACTCTTCACATCCATCTAATGAACTTCCCAGCGATGGGCTACAGCAATGGCAAGGACAAGTTGGATTGAATTCATCTTGGCAACTGGCGCAAAAGTCTCAGAGTAGTCAATCCCAGGAACTTGGGAGAATCCTTTTGCGACCAAGCGAACCTTATTTTTATCGACCGACCCATCTGCAACAAATTTTGTTCGATAGACCCACTTACATCGAACAAGTTTGTTTCCCTTAGGAAGTGGGACTAAATCCCATGTATGGTTCCTTTCCAAGGAACTGAATTCTTCCTGCATAGCAGCATCCCACTCAGGGACACCAGAAGCTTCCCTGAAGGACTATGGATCAGAAGCTGAAGCAAAGAAGAGATGAGGAGCCTGCTCGAACTGTGACCTTGTTCTTCTTGCATCTGAAGGATCACCAACCCAATCACCTGCTGACTCCAAAGTCTGACGAGCCCAAAGAGGCCCAGTGGCAGGAGAATCTAGAGGAGAATCAGCATCCTCTGAATGATGACTAAGAGAGGAGGAAGGTGAACCCTCATCATCGCCATCTGAAGTGCAGGAAGAAGACTCCTCAGGAGGATTAAGGTCCTCAGAAGAACTATCATCATGAAGTCGCAGTGTCTCGATGGGAATGAAAGATGGAGAAGTGGTAGAAGAAGTATCCTCCTCAAACCGAACACTCCTCTCAATAAAGAGCTCATGTGTGGTAGGGTGGAGTAGCCTATAGCCTTTGACACCATCTGGATAGCCAACAAATATGCAAGGCCTACTCTGTGGATCCATAGCCTTGCATTTCTCTATTGGAATGTGGGCCCATGCAGGAGACCCCAATACTCGAAAGTGCTTGACTGTGGGTTTCCGACCAGTCCAAGCTTGAAAAGGAGTTACCCCCTTCACAGCTCGGTGAGGAACCCGATTCTGGATATAACATGCATAGTTGATGGCCTCTGCCCAATACTGAGGTGCCAATGATTTGAAGTGAATCATGCAATTGGCCATTTCCTTCAATGACTGATTCTATCGTTCTGCAACTCCATTTTGCTGTGGACTGTAGGGAACTGTGTGCTGAAGATCAATGCCCTCTGAAGCACAAAACTGCTCAAACCTGTGGTTGACATATTCTCGGCCATTATCAGTGCGCAGAATCTTGACAACCTTCTCAGATTGTTTCTCTACAAAAGCTTTAAAGTCCTGAAAAGACTCAAAGACTTCAGACTTTTGTTTGAGAAAGTATACAAAAGTGTATCGGGAAATATCATCAATGAAGGTCAATACATATCTAGCTCTGCTGAATGAAGGATGTTGAAATAGACCAGCCAAATCACTGTGTACTAACTCCAAGAGCTGTGTGGCTCTCTGTGCTTTGCCTTTGTCAAATTTTTCTTTAGGATGCTTGCCAAGAATGCAACCTTGACAAACTCCATCAGAGAATTGAATAGAAGGCAGCCTGTAACCATGTCATGCTAACTGAGCTGCTGCAAGTAGCGATAGTTCAAGTGGCCAAACTGCTGATGCCACAAATGGCTCACCTCATCTGAGTGAGTGAGCAATGCAAGTGAAGGAGAATCAGAAACAAAATGAGAAAAGTGATAGAGCCGAGAATGGTTATCAACTTTTCCTACAGCAACTGTAGACCCACTGTGCAGATCACTGATAACCACCGAGTCAGGTGTAAATTCAACTCTCTTGTCGGAACCTGTATGGGTGATCTAGTAGACAGATAGGAGATTAGTTGACAAAGAAGGCACACAAAGAACATCATGGAATGTCCCATCACCAACGTCAACAGACCCTCTCCCAAGAACTTCCTCTGGTGTATCATTACCCATAAGAATATCAGGCATAGAATATGACTCCAAGGATGAGAAACTTTCCTTTGTATTGGCCATGTGGTGAGAAGCACCTGAGTCAATTACCCAACTATCTACTAGTGTAGCAACTGCAACAAGGGCCTTGCCCTTCCCCTTACTATTTTTCATGTCCTTTGAAGATTGTAAAGAATCTTCTTTAGCTAAATCTGGCACTTTGATATTATTCTTCTCAAGAAGCTAAGGGAGATGAGCTATTTGCTTTTTCAAGCACTTATGCTCATCGTGACCAGGTTTCTTACAAAAGGCACACTTTGTCTTCTCCTTTTTAGACATGTTGTCTTTAGAGGAAGACTCAGGAGCTGCATTGTTTGCAGCTTGTTTTGGACCTTGTTTCTTCTCTCCTTGTTCCTTTTGTTTCTTATTTTGCTTTCCATTGCCTTTCTGATCTTTAGTGCCCTGATTTGCAGCCAAGGCATGAGACTTAGAAGGCTTAATAGTGCCCATGTGAACTAATTTATCCTGTTCTTTAGTGAGTTCAGTAGCAAATTCATCTAAAGAAAGCATTTTGTAGGTAGTCCCAAGAGCACTTTTGGTGGCATAAAATGTAGAAACAAACACTGAGTAGTTAGGACCAAGCTTAGAAAGAATACTTAAGATCAATTGTGGATCTTTCTTTTCAATCCCACATTGCTTCAACTGTAATCTAATGGCCTTTAGCTTTGTGAAGAAGTCTTGTATTGTATCAAAATTACATGGATTTAACCCTATTAGCTCATTCTCTAATTGATGTCCCCTTAATTCATCTTGTTTACCAAAGAGATTTTCTAAAGTAGTCCATACATCATTTAGTGTTGTAGCAGATTCAACATGAAAAAGAAGATCAGGAGATACAGACATGCATAGAGTTCCAAAAGCTTCATCTAGCCTGTTATAAAATTTAGGCCTTTCTGCAATTAAGGTTGGTTCAGTTTCTAGACCCATTGTTACTCTATATAGTCCTAACTTCTTAAGTTAGATAGTCATCTTGGACTTCCACTCATAGTAGTTGTAGGGTGTTAGAACAAGCACTGTTAATTGATCCATCTTAATGCAGAATTAGATTGTTGTTGTTGTTGTTGTGAGGAAAGAAAAGATGCAAGAATACACAAGACACCCCCCCTTTTCCACTCAATCAAAGAACCCCCCCAAGAAAATTTGATTTGGCACTTTATATTTAGTGTGTTTACAATTTCCACCAGCAAGAAATACTGAGTGGACTTGATCTCAATGCTATTACAGATCCTTAAAAAGAGCATATGTCGAAACTAATACTTAGGGCCAATGCCTAGTAAAATAAATAGCACCACCATAAACTACACGAAAAAACATCCACTTTCAAAAAAAGAATCACCTCGATCCAAGGTTTTATGCAAAAGTTATGCCTCTTCGGAGTTCCCAAAACGAAGACTACGCAATGTCTCGACTGAGAATCTGTAATTTATGAAAAATCTCTGCACTAAAATCAAAAAATGACTATACTAGTGCATAGAGCACAAAAAAATAGCGAAGATCAAAAAAAAATTCGTGAGAAACGGAGTCCGTATGAGCAAGAACGGAGCATTTGAAAACTGCATTCAAATCTGCAACTGCCAATGGAGAGGGGGTCTTCTGTAGCTTCTCGAGTTCGTTCCTACAAAATATATAGTCTGCATGCAAAAACTAAAAGATACCCAGATGCTTTTTCTATGTTGCGAAAAAAACCCAGAAGGCATTTTTCTTGCTGATGTATAGAAGATGTAGATCTAGTGTAAAACAGATGCCTTTAGCCACAAAAAATGACCCCATCAACCAAAAAATGACATGCAAAGGTAGAATCAGCTACCTAAGTCAAGAAAAGGTATGCTGCAACCTACAATACTGGTTAAAACACTAAATATGCAAGCCGATTGACAGATTTGAGCAAATCAAGATTTACTGGACCTTCATAAATCCTTTCTGATTCTCTAGATTGTTCTAAAAATGCAAGAGAAGAGAATATGGGATTTTACAAGATCTCTACAAAGAATCTAACCTTACAAAACTTGCTCTAATACCATGTTAAAATCTGTAAAACAAATTATAACCTAGAATCAATTGAAAGAGTTAGAAACATAAATTGTAAATGCAAAAAACAATAACAGCGATACTATGAGATTGATGTGAAATGATCGAATGGCAAAATAGCATCAGATAACTATCTCCAATATTGAATAAAAATACAAGCTAGGTAGCATGCTTATATAGACCAGAGAGAGGAAGGAGGTGGCAACATCGACCAATGAGGAGCAACCATCTATCGGACTAAAGATAGCAAAGTATCTTCCCAAGATAGCTAATGGATGCTCAAATGTAGGAAGGTGACACCTCGCAACCACTCACATAATAAGACATGCTTTATTAACCTAAGCAAGCTTAAATAAATGTGTAGGAAAAACCTTATAATAAAAAACCTACACTAACACGCCTTGATGGCATTAGGCGCTATCTATAGTATGCTACTCCATGGAAATGTGCCTTCTTGCTTAGAGTAATTCAAACACTCCAAGGTCTTCAGTGATCAATTCCCCAACTTATGAAATGTCCTCCTTCATTTTAAAACACATTGTAATGCTCCAGAGAGATGACTATACCTAGGCGTCAATCTGGGTTAGAAATGCCTCCAAAGTGCGCCTTCTCTTTCAGAATGCAAAACAAGGTCCAAAGGTGCTAATAAACTGAAGCGCTTCTTTGGAAAAGTCCCAAAGGTTAAGATGCGCCTTGTCTTAATGAGATGCAACTCTTGGGTAAGAAAGCTTGTAAAGTGTGCCTAACTTAGTGAAGAGGTTGATAACTTCTAAATCCTTCTTGGAACTTAGATTGCTTCAACTAAAAATCATCTTGCACCAATACATCACCAAACTTTCAATCACAAGATCAATTCAAACTTAAGCGCTCATTAAGAGTCTTTCCAATGTTGGCGTATCTGAGAGGTTGAACTGGCAAGAGATGGCGCCTAGCTTCCTAGACCTTGTTTCAATATGTTTGAGTTCCAAAGTTGACTCAATGGTATCAAGATGGTGCCATAGAATCTTTGGACTAGTTCCTTAGAGTTTCAAAAACATTCTAGCTCCTTGAAAATTCCTCCTACATGCTTGGGCGCCATTTCAAGGTCCTCAAACCATGATGTAGTGCCTTATTTCTCTAGGTGCCCATTCATGATTATGCAACTTAAGATTGGTGCCTAGAGTGAACAGGCTTTCATCCTGACTTAATACACTGTCTCCTTCTGACGATTTTTGGGGCAGCAGAAAACCTTTCACCACGGGCAAATGTCTCAGAGATATAAAAAATTGAGAGAGGTTATTGTAAAGGCACTCTACGTGATCGCATTTCCTTAGACAGAATGTTTCTAAGTGACATGGTTTTCGAGTAACATCTCGTCAAAGATTGCTACATTTTTGCACTTTAGACTCTTCAGGGATATCGTCAGTACAATGTAGCTCGAACTATTTTGACATGTTTGGGTGAAAAAAAGGACCATGCCTAGCATAAATGTACTCATCCGGATGCGTTGGAACAATCAGTTTGGTCACATTAGGAGCAGGACGAAAGTTACACCCCTTTGCAACTTTACACTGCCTACTTCTGACAATTTTTGGGGCAGCAGAAAACCTTTCACCACAGGCAAATGTCTCAAAGATATAAAAAATTGAGAGAGGTTATTGTAGAGGCACTCTACATGATCGCGTTGCCTCAGATGGAATGTTTCTAAGTGACACAATTTTTGAGTAACATCTTGTCAAAGATTGTTGCCTCGCACTTTGGACTCTTCAGGGATATCATCGGTACAATGTAGCTCGGACCGTTTCGACATGTTTGGGTGAAAACAGGACCATGCCTAGCGTAAATGTACCCATCTGGATGCGTTGGAATAGTCAGTTTGGTCGCATCAGGAGTAGGACACCAAAAATGCAAAAGTTGCTTTGTGCAACTTGACAACATTGACACTTTTTTGCAACATGACTCAAAGACTCAAACTAACCCCAAATGACTCAAAGTGACTTAAAATCACCTTGACTTTGGTGCCCAATGTACATTATAGAGGTCTAGGTGCTCCTTATCATTCAAACATCTTAGATGAGCGCCTAGGAAAGGAAAAAACTTTAAGTTTCATCATCATGAGTGCCTAATATCAAGAGACTTTAATGGCTCAAACCTTAGCATGGAGTCCTAAGGCGCATTTCATGTCTCCTTTCATCCATTTTGGTGCCCTTATGTAGATTTTTCAACTTGATTTGGCACCCTGTATGTGAAGGAAGATCTAAAGGCATGAAAGTGGATGTCGTTTTGCAAGAGTTTGGATCATCAAAATTGAAAGAAATAAGTCTATTAAGCTTGGGTGCCCTTGGTCTTCTTTTCATTCATTATGAGCGCCTTGGGAGAATGGTATATAGGTCATCATCATGATTGGGTGCCCTAGATCCAGAGTGTTGGAGAGATCATCAAATGGTGTCTAGAGGAAGTAGGGTGAGTTATGAGTTTGGTCACATCAGGAGCAGGACAACAAAAATGCATAACATGATGATGTAAAAATGTGTATATGTGTAAAAATGCAAGAGGAAATAAAAAAAAGACAAACCTTACAAATTAATGTGCATACTTACAACTCAATGTAACATGACTTTACAAAATCAATGTGAATACTTACAAATTAATCCAATGAACCATCTGAGTCTGCTCTACTCCTTATTGTGTCAAGTATTGCTTCATGGTCAGACTCATGCACCTTCCACAAGATTTTGTTCAAAGGTCTACCCCAATACTTTATCAAATGAACATTGGATGCCACGACAAGGTTCGAGTAATGAAGAATCTTCCGATGCGTGTCAAAGTCCTGAAATAGCCAAATATTAACACTCTTATGTGGGTACCTTCTAAGCCATGTTCCAGTAATAACCACTGAGCCTGTAGGGTATTCGATATTTTTTCCATCTATAACAGGGGCCTCCAATTTCTTTTTGGCCTCAACACAACGACATAAGTAATAATCTGTTCTCTCTTCATTATCTTCATCTGTAATAACTGCATATACGTGCCCTACATTGATATGTGTAGCAAATTAGATGAAATTAGTCAACATTACAAAAACACTACAAAGTAAGATGACATTACCTGGTTGAATTAGATGAAATTAGATGCATATACGTGCCCTATATTACCTGGTTGAACTAAATCTGATATGTGGTCAAAGTCAACTGATGATTCCATTTGTGTTAGTTCCAGTGCTGTCGGGGGTCGATACGTGTCAAGTGGGCTAAGATAACTTAACTTCCATTCGTCAACCCACTCCTTTGACTCGCACTCATCCTAGACTTGAATTATACAGGAAGAACAAAAGCATGACATCTTTCATGTATGGATACTCCATGAACCTGCAATTGAGCTTCTGAAAGAGTGCATCTCATTTGATCTTGTCAGTGTACAACAGTCCTCATATGATGCAATGTTAGTATCATCTATCAACCAAAAAAATCTACGAACTGAAGACTTACCTTCATCACCTGGACCCATGGAAGCATTACACCACTCGACAATCGATTTTGCATCTGTCAACTTTGCATTGTCTTTATACTTTAACTCTTCTCGTGCTATGGCTCTTGCACCATCATGCTCCCCCTTTCCATGCCCGGCCTCACAAAAGTTCCACATATGCTGAATACCTGTAAAATTATGCCTCCTACTCAACCAATATAAATTCTGCGAGTTCTTGAATTGTGACGCACAGTTATCCGACCATATGATATGCTGACTGAATGATATGCCCCTTCTAGCCAAATCATTGTAGAACACCTGAAAGCAACCTTGCACGGACTCCGTAGAATGCGTGCGATCATCACTAATATAGAAATTATACTCCCTTATGATCTTTCTGTCATCCTCTGTACTATCATTCGCATGAATGAATGCAATGTGCACAAATATAGAAATCTGTGTGGAGTTGTAATATTGTGATTGCACCTCACGCTGTGGCTGTAGACTATAGGTCTCTGCAAAGTCAACGATTGAAACAATGCTACCAACTGGAAATGTGTCCTTGCATAACTTGAATTGCAAGTCCAACCATCGAGCTCTATGGGCATGTCTTGCATACTCATACACTATGTTTTCACGAAATATAGGCATAAACTGATACACTGGAATCTTTTCAATAACCAATTCACACCTCTTTGCTTCTTTACCATCTTTTGTATTGTATGCCACTGTTTTATACTTGCCAAACTCTACTATTTCGTTTCCAACCGCATGTGTTCTTTCCATATGTTCACATATTGGCAAATGTTGCAAGCCACCGCAACGATGACATGTGCCATCCAAGCATAATTTCTTGTAGAATATTTGACCTTCCTCTCTTTCACATAAAATTCTTGATATGAAGTCTCTTGAAGATGTTGGTGGGGCACATATGGCACAACCCTGCAAATCATTGTTAGTATGCATATCTAAACATATAGACCTATAAGCATCAAAATGGTTAGAAAATTCAATATGTAATCTACAACAACAAAAAGTGTGTGTGATTTATCTTAACATAAAAAGGTTTTAGCATTTCAAAATATATTTGACAAATTTTAATTTGAGGATACTTCTCTAGAAATTTACCATAAAACTATGTTTGAGTCTCATCCAAAAAATGCTTTGTATGTGGCTCACGGTTCTGACTACCGATTCTCCTTCTTACCACATCCCTTTGATTTAGAGATACCCTTGTGTAATTCTTCCAAAAGTCTTCAATTAGTGATCTTAATGCTTCAACAATTGGTTTATTTTTTCGTGGTAGTCTCCCTGAGAACGCCCATAATTCATTGGCATTAGTGTCCTCAATTCTTTGGTGTCTTCCAACGACTCTTGATAAAGTTTTCCTATTAATTCTCAATTGTTGACTCGTCTTTCTAATGAGACGAGCTTTCCTTGTTTAACTACTTACTATAGTTGATGTAATCACACGCTATGTTGCATTACTATCTTTTGTGCGTGAGGTGTTACCCACACTCTCATACGCACTCATTAGATTCTTGACAATAGATTTTTCACTTGAAGCCTCTGATGTTCTCAACCCAAGAATCTTCATGATAGACCTATACTTTATACTTCGCATCATTTCAACGAATAGTTGAAATCTTGCAATCTCATTTAACTTTTCAAAGAACAATCTCCAAATCTTATTAGCATATCTTCTACAAGTGCGTTTTGGAATCTTACCTTCCATTGGCTGTAAAATATTCTCATCAATATCAATCAAATACTTTGGCTTTCTATGCAAAATTCTAGGTGGTGTTAAGTTAGGTAGATTCATCTCAACATTAGGAATTTTATCAATATTTAAATGAGATGGGTTAGATGGCATACCTTCAATCAAAGATGGAATAGATGACATACCTTGAGGTTGAGGTGGGAACGATAGCGTACCTCCTTCATCACATGTGAGTGATGATGTACTCTCAACTTGAGATGTGGTAGATGGTGTCCCTACATGTTGACTTGCAGTAGAGGACGTGTCTCCGACTATGGTATTCAAATCTCTCGTACCACGAAGTTTTTTCATTCATTCTCTTTGTGATGGTTGTGGTTCCTCTTCAATTGGTATGTCTTCATTTATCGTGTCCAATTTTCTCTTCTCACGAAGTTCCCTCATAGCCACTGCTTTCTTTGCATTCTTAGCTTCTATCTCTTCCTGTGTTGGTTTAATTCTTGATCGTTTCCTCGGCATGACAGAGATTTTGTTTGTAGCATGATAAAGAGACCAATATTAGTTCCTAAGAAATGAATACAAGATAATAGTGGGATTGTATTTTTATTATGTTGTAAGGATTTATTCTTGTATAGTTTGACATCATGGTATGTTAAGGTCTGTTTATTACACATAATTATTAAAGAGCCCAAGTGTAGAAAATATACATGGTATCATGTGAGATTGTAGGCTACTTTCTTGATTGGGAATGTGTCTATTTTAAACATGTATGATAAAGCATGATAAAGTAATTCAATCCAAAATAAGGAAATTGTAAAGAACATGCATGTAAAGACTTGACATACCTAAAAATGAAGATTCGAATAGAGAGAGTACCCAATTATGTAGTGTTTTTTTCTTCTTGCATCAAACTCCTCAACAATTTGAGTTTTTCACCACTTGCTTCCTTTTCAATGTTAAATTGAATAACACTCAAATATAATTACTAACAACCATACTATTAACCAATCTATGATGTTAAATTCTTAAAATTGAATCACAATTAACATTGCAACACTACAAAAATTAAAACTTGAATAGATACATATCAAACTTGGTGTGAAAACTATGCTATTTTCTCCTTCTCAAGTTGGCAAAGCAGAAAAGGTGGTGGAAAGATCATGCAAAGGTGGTACAATATGTCAAATGTGCATGTGAACTTCCCAACAGCATGAAAGCACTTCTTTTTTGTCAAAGCACACGCAGAATCAGTATGAAAACAAAGCATGTGGGCCTGGATCACGGGGGTCAACACTTTTTTACCGTTTCTATAGCAACACAAAATGTGAGCGTGTTATAACGCGCTCGCATTTTGTCCTGATATAGATTGATCACATCCTTTGCATTGATCACATCTCTTTCCAAACCTTCCCCTTTAGACTTGAATGACCACAAGGTTTTTGAGGGAGAACTTTTCCTGTTTCCTGCAAGAGCTTGCCAGATGCTCTGCCATATGATAGGCATAACAATGAAGGGGCAAGCCCTCATAATCAAGTTCTTGATAGAAAAGGCCCATCGAGGAAGAAAGACAAATCTTATTTGGAAGCAGAAGTTCTAGTTTGTGACAAATCCTTATCCAAGCATAAATAGCAGGGGTTCTGTCAAGCGATTTCTAATCCACTTCCACAAAGTCTCCTGAAGACTTCCTGATTGATTCCAAAACATCCACACCCCAAAACTAGAGAGGTAATTAATATAATCAAACCCATAAATCTACATTTGATGACAGAAACCCTCAACACTATACCTTAAACCCTAATCCCTCAACCCTAAACCCTAAACCTTATCCCTAATCCCTTATCCTTAAACCCTCCAACCCTATCCCTAATCCTTATACCCTCCACACCCTACTTTAACCCTAATCCCTCAACCCTCAACCTTATCCCTAAACCCTTGACCCTCAAACCTCAACCCTCAACCCTCAACGTCAAACCCTAATCCCTCAACCCTTAACTATGATCCCTCGAGCCTCAACCCTATCCCTAAACCCTAAACCCTAAACCCTCAACCCTCAATGTCAAATCCTAATCCCTCAACCCTTCACTCTAATCCCTCAACCCTAAACCCTCAACACTATACCTTAAACCCTAATCCCTCAACCCTAATCCTAAACCTTATCCCTAAACTCTAATCCCTCAACCCTCAACCCTAATCTGTCATCCGTCATCCCTCAACTCTAATCCCTCATCCCTAAACCCTAAACACTATCCCTATTCCTAGACCCTCAACGGGCTCGATACTATACCTTAAATCCTAATCCCTCTACCCTCGACACTCTTATTTCACCCTAATCCCTTGACCATTAACCCTATCCCTCAACCTCAACCCTCAACCCTCAACATTAAACCCTAATTCATCAACCCTAATCCATCATCCCTCAACTCTAATCCCTCATCCCTAAACCTAAATGCTATCCCTATTCCTAAACCCTCAACAAACTCCATACTATACCTTAAACCCTAATCCCTTATCCCTAAACCCTCCAACCCTATCCCTAATCCTTATACCCTCCACACTCTACTTTAACCCTAATCCCTCGACCCTCAACCCTATCCCTAAACCCTTGACCCTAATCCATCATCCCTAAACCATCATCCCTCAGCTCTAATCCCTCATCCCTAAACCCTAAATGCTATCCCTATTCCTAAACCCTCAACAGACTCGATACTATACCTTAAACCCTAATCTCTTATCCCTAAACCCTCCAACCCTATCCCTAATCCTTACATCCTCCACACTCTACTTTAACCCTAATCCCTTGACCCTAAACCCTATCCCTAAACCCTTGACCCTCGAACCTCAACCCTCAACCCTCAACGTCAAACCCTAATCCCTTAACCCTTAACTCTGATCCCTTGACCCTTAACCCTATCCCTAAACCCTAAACCCTAAACCCTCAACCCTCAACCCTTCACTCTAATCCCCCAACCCTAAACCCTATCCCTAAACCCTCAACACTATACCTTGAACCCTAATCCCTCAACCCTCAACCCTAATCCGTCATTCATCATCCTTCAACTCTAATCCCTCATCCCTAAACCCTAAATGCTATCCCTATTCCTAGACCCTCAACGGGCTCGATACTATACCTTAAACCCTAATCCCTCTACCCTTGACACTCTTATTTAACCCTAATCCCTTGACCTTTAACCCTATCCCTCAACCTCAACCCTCAACCCTTAACTCTCAACATTAAACCCTAATTCATCAACCCTAAACCCTAATCCCTCAAACCTAAACCCTATCCCTAAACCATCAACCCTCAACACTATACCTTAAACCCTAATCCCTATCCCTCAACCCTTAACCCTTAAAACTTAAACCCTATCCCTACACCCTCAACACTTGACACTGTATCTTCAGCCTTAAACCCTCATCCCTAAAGCCTCAACCCTCAATCCTTAATACCTTCAACCCTAAACCCTATCCCTAATCCCTCTACCCTCGACACTCTAACCCTAACCTTGATATTAAATGCTAATCCATCAACCCTAAACCCTAATCAGTCAACCCTAAACCCTATCCCTAAACCCTCAACCCTCAACACTATACCTTAATCCCTAATCCCTCAACCCTCAACCCTAAACCTTATCCCTAAACCCTAATCCCTCAAACCTCAACCCTAATCCATCATCCCTCAACTCTAATCCCTAATCCCTAAACCCTAAATGCTATCCCTATTCCTAAACCTGCAACAGACTCAATACTATACCTTAAACCCTAATCCCTTATCCCTAAACCCTCCAACCCTATCCCTAATCCTTACACCCTCCACACTCTACGTTAACCATAATCCCTCGACCCTCAACCCTATCCCTAAACCCTTGACCCTCAAACATCAACCCTCAACCCTCAACGTCAAACCCTAATCCCTCAACCCTATCCCTAAACCCTAAACCCTAAACCCTCAACCCTCAATGTCAAATCCTAATCCCTCAACCCTTCAATCTAATCCCTCAACCCTAAACCCTCAACACTATACCTTAAACCCTAATCCCTCAACCCTAACCCTAAACCCTAATCCCTCAACCCTCAACCCTAATCCGTCATCCGTCATCCCTCAACTCTAATCCCTCATCCCTAAACCCTAAACGCTATCCCTATTCCTAGACCCTCAACAGGCTCAATACTATACGTTAAACCCTAATCCCTTGACTATTAACCCTATCCCTACCCCTCAACCCTCAACTCTCAACATTAAACCCTAATTTATCAACCCTAAACCCTAATCCCTCAAACCTAAACCCGATCCCTAAACCATCAACCCTCAACACTATACCTTAAACCCTAATCCCTTTCCCTCAACCCTTAACCCTTAAAACTTAAACCCTATCCCTACACCCTCAACACTTAACACTATATCTTAAGCCTTAAACCCTCCTCCCTAAAGCCTCAACCCTCAATCCTTAAACCTTCAACCCTAAACCCTATCCCTAATCCCTCTACCCTCGACACTCTAACCCTAACCTCGACATTAAATGCTAATCCATCAACCCTAAACCCTAATCTATCAACCCTAAACCCTATCCCTAAACCCTCAACCCTCAACACTATACCTTAAACCCTAATCCCTCAACCCTCAACCCTAAACCTTATCCCTAAACCCTAATCCCTCAACCCTCAACCCTAATCCATCATCCCTCAACTCTAATCCCTCATCCCTAAACCCTAAATGCTATCCCTATTCCTAAACCCTCAACAGACTCGATACTATACCTTAAACCCTAATCCCTTATCTGTAAACCCTCCAACCCTATCCCTTATCCTTACACCCTCCACACTCTACTTTAACCCTAATCCCTCGACCCTCAACCCTATCCCTAAACCCTTGACCCTTGAACCTCAACCCTCAACCCTCAACGTCAAACCGTAATCCCTCAACCCTTAACTCTGATCCCTCGACCCTCAACCCTATCCCTAAACCCTAAACCCTAAACCCTCAACGTCAAATCCTAATCCCTCAACCCTTCACTCTAATCCCTCAACCCTAAACCCTATCCCTAAACCCTCAACACTATACCTTAAACCCTAATCCCTCAACCCTAACCCTAAAACTTAATCCCTCAACCCTCAACCCTAATCCATCATCTGTCATCCCTCAACTCTAATCCCTCATCCCTAAACCCTAAACGCTATCCCTATTCCTAGACCCTCAACGGGCTCGATACTATACCTTAAACCCTAATCCCTCTACCCTCGACACTCTTATTTAACCCTAATCCCTTGACCATTAACCCTATCCCTCAACCCTCAACCCTCAACTCTCAACAGTAAACCCTACTTCATCAACCCTAAACCCTAATCCCTCAAACCTAAACCCTATCCCTAAACCATCAACCCTCAACACTATACCTTAAACCCTAATCCCTATCCCTCAACCCTTAACCCTTAAAACTTAAACCCTATCCCTACACCCTCAACACTTGACACTATATCTTAAGCCTTAAACCCTCATCCCTAAAGCTGTAACCCTCAATCCTTAAACCTTCAACCCTAAACCCTATCCCTAATCCCTCTACCCTTGACACTCTAACCCTAACCTCAACATTAAATGCTAATCTGTCAACCCTAAACCCTAATCTGTCAACCCTAAACCCTCAACACTATACCTTAAACCCTAATCCCTCAACCCTCAACCCTAAACCTTATCCCTAAACCCTAATCCCTCAACCCTCAACCCTAATCCATCATCCCTCAACTCTAATCCCTCATCCCTAAACCCTAAATGCTATCCCTATTCCTAAACCCTCAACAGACTCGATACTATACCTTAAACCCTAATCCCTTATCCCTAAACCCTCCAACCCTATCCCTAATCTTTACACCCTCCACACTCTACTTTAACCCTAATCCCTCGACCCTCAACCCTATCCCTAAACCCTTGACCCTCGAACCGCAACCCTCAACCCTCAATGTCAAACCCTAATCCCTCAACCCTTAACTCTGATCCCTCGACCCTCAACCCTATCCCTAAACCCTCAATCCTCAACGTCAAATCCTAATCCCTCAACCCTTCACTCTAATCCCTCAACCCTAAACCCTATCCCTAAACCCTCAACACTATACCTTAAACCCTAATCCCTCAACCCTAACCCTAAAACTTATCCCTAAACCCTAATCCCTCAACCCTAATCTGTCATCTGTCATCCCTCAACTCTAATCCCTCATCCCTAAACCCTAAACGCTATCCCTATTCCTAGACCCTCAACGGGCTCGATACTATACCTTAAACCCTAATCCCTTATCCCTAAACCCTCCAACCCTATCCCTTATCCCTTAACCCTCATGATTAATAGCCGTGAACATAAAAAAATTTAAGGGGAACATAACGCGAGCGCGTTATAACGCGCTCGCGTTATGTCAAACATGACAAACAACAGACTTGCGGAAAAGGAAAAATGCAAAGCAAGACATAACATGACCGCATTATAACGCGCTCGTGTTATGTCTTGCTTTGGGAATCCCAAGCCTTGGGCTTGGGATTTGCTTTGGATTTCCAACCCAAAGGCTTGGAGTGCCTTATGAACAGTCACAAACGTGTTTTTCCATATTCTTCAAGATTTCACATAATTTCATTCGTGCTAACCCTCAAATTTGCATGTGTTTCAAGGTCGAACAAACTGAACACCTAGGTAATGTTAGGCTTTCTTTTAGCTATTTGACAATGTGATTTTTTTCACATTTTAACAATGTTAAGCCTTTTATCGTTAATTTCTTTTATTTGTGTGTCTGTTTTTGGGCAAAAACCACTATTTGGTCTTTTTTTCATTGTAAATTAACTATTCATTGAAATTTCAAAAAATTTACATATTTAGAAACTAGACTCCATTCTACAAATATTAAAAAAAGAAAAAAATAATTTTCAATTAGTTTTCAAAATTTATAGGGGTAGCACGGCCAAAATTCTATTTTTTAGGATGTGTCCACTTTAAAAATTAGTAAAAAATCAAATATTCATCAAAAAATTATCAGAAAAATTGGGCATAAACTAAATGCTATTAGCTAATTTCTAACTGAAGCGATTTTAAAAATACAAAAAAAAAGTTGACCTTTTGAGGGAGCCACAAAACATGCTATGTTATGTTTTTTTGATAGAAACAACACCAATTTCTGTGGCTCCCTCTTTTGAACCCCTTAATCTATACCATTTTCAAAAAAAAATAGTAGTTTAGAAAGTAGACTCGGAGCACTACGAACATTGTTTTGGTTGCATCATTTTGAGTGTAACTATGCTTAATTTCTCATCCAAGGCCAGTATTTCCTGATTTCAGAAAAAAAGTGGCCACTTAAGACCCCTTTTTGGCCCCCCATCTTCTTGCACTTACCCAACCATGTAAAGTTACTTGAAGCTTCTAAGGCAAATGTGGGACATTACTCTCTGTATGCTACTCATACTAAGATGCAAACTATCTATAATGGGTGTAGACCATTTACCTGACTTGCATGTCTCCATTGAGTATCTACTCACTATCCAACCTCGGGTCTTTACCTCCACACTAGTCTGAGATCTATATGATGTGCCAGTAGCCTTTTGAATATTTCTCAATATCCTTTCTTTGACAGTCTCTATATGTTTGCTCTTGTTCAGTGTCACAGTGTTCTGCTAACCTCATACTAGACCTTTGTTCCTTCACTGTTTTCATCCTCAACTATCTACACTTGAATTTTGTTTCCATCCTTCATAGCAATGTTTCACATTTTGATGTCTTGCATGGATGAAAGAAGATCTTTCAAAGACTCATTTGAATCATTACGAGGTTTTCATTATGTAGAAATGCCTTGAAGATGTTGAAACCTACAACCAACATGAGAAAATCTACAATAGGCGTGAAACATGAAGAGAGGAAAAAATGAGACAACAAAACCTAACCCTACAACCAAAGACCTAAACTTAACTCAACATCTTATTGAAGGTGAATACTCGACCACTTTTTTCATCTCTTTCAAACAAAGTTTCCCTCCAATGAAGGTACGTGACCTTTTTGGCAAAAATAAGGTTTTTGAAATGTGAAAAATCTTTCATTTTGAAACTTTGACCTCATTTAATTTGTCATGTAGCGTGGGTAAAGCCTTTTGTATGGGAAACCGAAGCTTTGATAAATTCTAAGGCAAACAAAACCCTTTCAAACTCTTTTTAACCTTACAAAACCTCTAAATGACACATGGTAATGTTTTGGACATTAATATATGACATTTTGAGCAACTTTACAGTGAAAATACATGATGACATGGCATGGTAAAAGCTCCTCCACCACTTTTATGACTTGTAGAACATCTTACCTCACCTATATAGGAAAGATGGACAAATTGGTAACAACAAGATCATGATGAGTCAAACAGTGGCAATGGAGAAAAGACTTGCTGGATGAAAAAGAGCTAACATTTTGACTAATATTTAGATTTGGATGGAAAGGGTGTTAATATTTCTAGCTGAAATATGGATTCTCTCCAAAAATTCCTTGGGATTACCTCATATTTAGGCAAGTGGGAATCCCAAAACTTATAGACATTATATTTCCACAGTCCATGATATTTAGATGTGTGAGCTTCTGGTAGTGACTACATGTTGCTTTTTTGAGTCATGTGTGAGCTTCTGGCAGTGACTGCGTGTTGCTTTTTTTAATCATGTGTGAGCTTCTGGCAGTGACTGTATGTTGCTTTTTTGAATCAAAAAAGCAACACACAGTCACTGCCATAAGCTCACACATATAAATCCCAAAACTTGCCAAAAAAACATGCAAAACCACCCATTTAGTGTTATCCTTAAATTGCCCATAATTAAATCCTTGAAGTTGACATACTTTTTTGTAACTAAATTTAATCAAATGAAAGGGGTTTATAGAGGAAGCTATTAAAATTCTAAAAATATATTATACACCTCATAATAATTTTAATAGGTGATTATTATTAATTTTCTACATACGCTATGTCTGATTTCCTAATAGATATACATATTGAAAAACATTCATAACTTTCAACATATTAATCATTTTTTAAATCCAAAAGATGCAGATCACATTATAGGATTTATTGGGTATACATTAAAATTTAGAATTTTTTATTTTCATATATTTTTTACCAAGTTAAGTTGGCTGAAAAATTAATTTTTAATATTTTAAAAAAGTCAGTAAAAAATCATAAATAATTATTTATTTACTTAAAAAAATTCAAAAAATATGCGTCACATTCATTCACGTGTCCTTTACTTAAATCTAAATCATGGAGGAAAAATATTATCTTTTTCTAATACTTAGGTTTGCTAGAATGACACATACTTTTTACGTTTTCCTAAAAATTTTAGTAGTGCTTCATTGAAATATCCAATTTTCACCAAACTATTTTTAAAATTTTCAAAAAAAAAAAGTAGTAGCCCATAAACTACATTCAATTTATTACAACTTTTATTACTACCTTATTTCTAGATTGTGTAGATAACTCATTCAATTTTTCACATGAAGTTACTTAAGTCTATTTTTCACATTTACATTGCCACTTAGGGGTAGTGTTTGGCCCATCATGATCTTGCACTCACCCTTTTATGCTAAGAATAAGATGATCCGGTCGTGTTTTGTACTTTTAGACAATGTATGTGTAGTGACCAGACAAGTATTAAACTCTGAGTTATCTGAGAATTCTGGTTGTCCTTAGTTATATTTAATGCACTTAGGATAGCAAATGATACAATGTTGTTTTATTTCTCTTAAAACTTAATTGAATCTATCCTTAGATTTCAATTTGAGTCTCTCAAGATCATTGTTTTAAGTCTTAGATGTTGTGACTAGAAGTTTTGATATAGATGTTTCTTTTATCTCTTTAACTCATTTGGGTTTATTGTTTTTCAATCCAAGACTTTGAGAAAGGTTTTCTCTTGTTCTAAAAGTGTATTGAAATTGTTCTAAAGAGAATTGAAAAGTAATAAAAACATAATTAATTGCAACATAATAAACTTTTAAGCATGGCCATTATAAAATGAGGGCATGAGAGAATGTACCTTGTCTGTGGGGACAAAGATATACTACCTATACACCATGTGTGTGGTCCTCCAACTCTAGCTCCTATAAATGATTTATAGTATGCTCAAATGTAGTAGCATGTGATAATATTAGAATATATTTAATGAAATAAAATTCAATAGAACTTACTATTTGTGTAGAGTTTCATAATATTCTTAATGTTAATTATCAAGTACCTAAAAAATGGGTTAGTCCAACCAAACATGTTATAAATAGTAAAACCAAGCTAGGATCTAGAGATACCAAAACTGAATAAGAATGTTACAAGGAAGTTAAAGTAAGCTTAAAGTAAGACCCAATCTCTAGAGGTCACATGGAAACAAAAGCTACTACTAGTGATCTAAATGAACATTAAAAATTGTAATGATGTGAGGTGCAACAAATGAGGCACAAAAAGGAAATGACAGGCAAGTAAAGAAAGGGGGAAAATAATTTATGTTGTCCTAACTACTAAATTTAATCAAGGAAAAGAAGGGAGAAACAAAAATATTCCTAGAGAAAAACCAAAATAGTTACCTTGAATATTGGAAAAGAAAATGTACAAACAAATACAAGCCAAAAAGGAGGGGTTTACTCAAAGAAAGAGCCCATAAAGCAAAAGGGGAAAAGACAAAAAATCCCCAAAAGAAAAACAATCTTACCCCCAAGTAATTAACATCTTAAAGGGGAAAGGAAGAACAAAATTTTAGGGCCAATCTAGGCATCTTTTGATGAAATGTAGAAGGCAACTCAAGAGATCTAAGATGTATCAATGGCATTTAGGTCTAATTTAATAGCACCACTCTTCACTTATTCACCAAGATTGCAAGAAGGTTTGGATAGATGGTAAAACCTCTTTTGATAGATGCAACAATTGATAGATCAGATTAGGAAAAAGGGGCGTTTCAATCAAAATGATTACATCCACAAAAAAATTTGTTTAAGAAGGAATGTACATTTCTAGGCCATCAAATTTTCTCTCTTTTTTGTAACCATCAAACCAAGCCCCATGCAACTAGTAGGATGCAAGGGTTCATCATGGAGGACTAGACAAGAGCAAGTAAGGTTTATCTTCCTCTCCCTACCCCCCACAACTAGGCAGATGCAAGGACTCATCATCAAAGGACAACTTGAAGGCAAGAGAATGATTATTTGACTTAAAAGGATTATGATGATTATTTTGTCAACACTACAATAGTAGGCTAATTCTTCAAGAATTGACCCTTGATGAGGAACAATAGGGAGATTTGTTTGAAAGCCTCTAGTGTAAATGAGTGAGATGGATGGACGTCATAGGGGAGTTGGGAAAAGATAAAAACATGTATTGATTACAAAATGATTATTCATCATAATATAGTGAATCCAAATGTCAAGCAAAAGGGTAGGTGATATAAAGTAATATGTGGAATGAAGGGGATGAAATCTAGGAAGGATGTAAATGGTTCCCTAAGATTCCCAAAAGATAAAACAAAATTATGTTGTAGACAAAATGATGATGTTATACTAGTAGGAATGCAAGATGCATGGCTATGACATTCTTAACATAATATTTTTTAGGTGGAAGGCATTTATAGTTTCAACAAACTCCTCACCTTCCATGGTGCATAAACAAAAGGTGCTATTACCTAGATATTCTAGTATGTGTAGTATGGCCCTAACTAAATATGACATGGCTTTTTTCAATAATATAACAATCCACCAATGGGGATCAATCCATTGAAGGGATGACCCAATGCATATATTCTTTCAAGAATCTAGCATACCACCAATGGAGATCAATTTAGATTTTTTCATAAGCTCTAAATGATAGATTTAGTTTTTTATTTCTAGATTTGATTATTGATCACGCCAAAATTATATAATTATCACATATCGAGAAGATCAAATTGATAAAATTTAATCCCTCTTCACCTTTTCAATTTATATGTCTCACTCTATCAATTTAAGTATGATTTTAATTATTACTTGATTATTAAATTAGACCTAACTTAATATTGTAAAAGGTTGATTTAGTCCCTAATAATCCTTTTATCTTTTAGCAACTAGTAGTCTACAAAAAATTAATCTTTGACATTCCATAATTAATAAGCATTCATAACAATAGTTTTGTAAATAATAAATACAAAACATTTTTTTTAAGATAATGCGCCTGGTAAACTTTTTAACGTGACCAATGACACTGGCGCAAAACGCCCTCCGGCTCCACACTAATGCTTTTGCCCGAAGTGATGAACCGATGAGGCCACAACACGGGGGACCTCATCCCCAAGAAGGAACACTTCAAACCCACGAACTCGTTGGCCCAACGAAGGTGTAAAACCTGCGAGCTCGTTGGCCCAGTAGGGGTTTGAACTCTGGTGGCCACCACTACAACCGAGCGACTTAACCATCGAACCACGCCCTTAACGGCCAATACAAAACATTTTAATTCATTTTAATATTTATATAATTTATTAAGTGAATATTAAATATTATTGAGCCATACTAAATATTTTGAGAGACATTATCTTTTTAATTATTTTAATTGTTATTTAGTTTTAATGGCCCACTTATGAAAGGGCAACACAATTAAATGTAAAAAGAAGCAATGTCTATTGAGCTTTTTAAAATAATAATAATAATAATACATATGTTAAATCTAGTTAATACTATTCTCCAATTTTAATTAATTATTATTATTTTTTAAATTACATCTAATATATTAAATACACATTGGCTTAAAAAACAGCTAAACCTTTTATTTCAAAACACACTTAATATGTTAATCTATTTGATACTGTTTTCCAATTCTAATTAATAATTATTTAAAAAATAATAATCTAAACATTGGCCTTAAAAAACCACTAAAACCTTTTATTTAAAGGCACTAATAATTAGTGAGAAAACCATAACCTTAATTATGAATATGACCAACCACCAACCGATGTAAATCCGCCACTCTCCAGTAAAGACATTTTATTGGAGCAAATATAACGCTGTAAGAAAATTAGCGGCAGCGGAGAAGAAGAATGTGTAATCATCAACCGTCACAGTTTTCAGGAGCGATTCCAAGTCGTCGTGTTGCCACATCCTAGTAGCAGAAGAAGTAAAAGTGGGAGTGTTGTCATTTCTTACCAGAGATGGATGATATTGTGTGAAGAGGCAAAACAAATGAATGATTGATATAAAGGCAGCGTACAAAGAATAGAGCAGTGTGTGGTAGACGGAGTTGAATGAGTTATAAGGATGGAGAGGATGGTTTGTTTTAGAATTCCAATTCTTCACAAACTGCCATTAAACTTGTGTTGACTTGACTTCCAGATTTGAGTCTTTGCGCCAGTAATCTCGGTCTTGCACGCGACCGGTAATCAAGGAAAAACATTGCGAAGGTTTAGTTGGACATTTTGGGGTCACGTATTTGGCTTGGTTAGTGAGAACTATTTTTTGCCACAAATATATAAGGATGTAAGGAAATTTGTAAGGTTGTAGAATTTTTCAAGTTGTCAAAAGAAGCAGTCAAAATGTTGGACTATATTAGCCATTATTAGTGCCAAAGAAACCTTGGGTTAACATAAATATGAATTTTGTATTGGGATTGCCAAGGACACAAAGGGGGAATGATTCAATACTAGTAGTGGTAAGCAAGTTTTCTAAGATGGCACATTTCATCCCATGTTAAGAAAGTAATGATGTGATACACATACATGTTCTATTTTTTAGGAGGTTGTAAGATTACATGGTTTACCAAAGAGCATAGTTTCAAACAAGGATGCTATCTTTTTGAATACTTTGAGCCTAGAGCTTTTTCTTGCCCTGCATGTGCAAGACATAAGTTGCCTCTTCCCTAACTCTCACTCTCCTTAGGTAATGGTTCATTTCCCTTTAGTGTTTCCCATTCCCATGACTCTTAGATGCAAAACCTAGGGACCTTTAACATTGTTCCTAAGTCTTTCAAGGATGTCTTAGAGACTTAAATCTCTCATTTGACAACTTCTATGAATATGCATGTGGGTGTTAATAGTGCAAGGGGCATAAGAAAAAGAAGACTATTGTGACTTATGATTAGGATGTCACACATGATTGTACCATTGGTGAGTTACATCTCATCATAAACATTTATGCAAAAATGGTTGATTGCATCCCAAAGGTAAATTTTAACACATGTGAATATAGGTATTGGAACTACTAAAAATTCTCTAAAGAACTAAGCTATCATTAACAAGTTTCATATCTTGTATCCTAACTTGAAAAGTCTACTTGAATGAGCAACCAAGGAATAGAAGATGTTAATTAATGCTCAAATTGATCTATTTTCCCATGCTAAGGGTTTCTTTGTTATATTTTATGAGATGAAAGAGGACAATCTAATGTGATTACAGAATCTCGACCCTAATTTTGGGATCAACACTTTCTATGTTTAAAACCTTGGTACCCTTCTTTTGACCCTAATAAAGACAAGTCCTTTTCTAGATCTTAGTGTGGGTTCATCTCTCTTACCTTCTACTGCAATTTTGGTGAGACTCTAAACTAAAGGTGATTAACTTAATTTGATAGGTAAATTCGTGCATGCTTCTAAGGAAACCAAAGATCAACTTTGCACCACCTTTGCCATTATATGTGTTGAAACGGATTTAAATAAAGATTTTTCAAATTTAATTTCAACAAACAAAATGGATGGTGCTAGTCTCAAGTATTCGATTATATTAATATCCTCTTTAGGTATTGAAGGTGTTCTAAAGATGGACATTTTGTAGGTCAATGTTCATGGAAGGATTCTAGTGATTTAAAATAGCACAACAAGAAGAATGTGACTCAGTGGAATGATGTAGAGATTCATCATTATTGGGTTGATCAAAACCTAGTTTAGAAGGTGTCATCCTCCTCACATCTACTTGGATGGTAGTCTACACAATTATCCTCTAGCTCTAGAGATGGGGTTTTGGGTAAGTATTTGATGTTGGAGAAAGATCCTTAGGGTGAAGTCAACACTATTTGCCATGCCCTAGATGCTTTGGAAAATATGACCCCCACCTTTCAAGAGTTGGTATATATTTCTTTAGAATGCATCATGGCTAATCATGTACCCAAGGATAAGAGTGATTGGACTCTAGTGTAGAAGAAAAAGATTCCTTTAAAAAAGATAAGGATGCACATAATATGATTCTTTGGTCCCAAGCCAAAAAGGAAGGTATTGGAGAGAGGAAATGTTTAAGTTCTATATAGCTTTTTGGTATTCATATTAATGGGAATTGGCCTTAGGTTATTGTAAATAAGGATTTCTATTATTTATATAACCTTGGTTTGTAATGTCCATACATAGCTCTATCACAACATCTTTAATTTTTTTATTATATAATTTTATAACAGGCATGAACCCTACCCACACTTCATCAATCAAAAAAATCATATCATTGATTATTATGTTTAATTCACCTAATTATTAATATAATTTAATAAGCCAATATTTCAAAAACTTGAGCCATCCTAAATATTTTTGGAGATGTTTCTTTAATTATTTTAATTATTATTTAATTTTTATGGCCCACATGTGAAAGAGTAACAAAAATACCACTATGATGTTTAAAATCAACATCTTGTAGTTATCAATTGACAAATAAGTATAATTAAAACTTTCATTTCATGGCACAGTTAATATATTTAGTTAATATATTTAATTAAAGGAATAATTATTAAGAAAATCATACCCTTAAGTATTAAGTTTGATTCCCTAATATTAAAATGATTTAATAATTTGATATTTAAAATCAAGCCATCCTAAATATTTTTGAGACATTGCATTTTTAATCATTTCAATTGTTATTTAAATTTTATGGCCCACTTAGGAGAGGGTAACACCATTGGGTTGTAAAAAGACTAATGCTATGTCTAAAGTCAAAAACATCTTGAAGTTACTAATTGACAAAGTATAACTAAACCTTTTTTCAAGTCACACTTGATATATTTCATTAATGTAATATTTATTAAGAAATCAGACCCTTAATTATTAAGTTTGATTCCATTAAATATTAATATACTTTAATAAGCTAATATTTAAACTTTTTGAGTCATCCTAAATATTTTTAGTGACTTTTTAATTATTTTAATTGTTATTTAATTTTATGGCCCACTTGTGAGAGGGTAACAACATTGTGCTATTAAAAGACCTCTACTATGTTTAAAGTCAATGCCTTGAAGTCACTAATTGATAAATAAGTATAACTAAAATTTTTATTTCAAGGCAAACTTAATATAATGAATTAAAGTAATAATGTCAAGAAATTCATACCCTTGAAAAATGTCATTATTGAAAGAATTTTGACCTCCCAAAGCCCTAATGCGTACTCATAAAATTCTACTTCTAGTTATGGAGACAACTCCTTGAGGGTCTCTATGGAAGTCAAAGGTTTGAGCTTTGACCTTAGTGCTTCTATTTTCCCTACATGTGTAGGCCATAAATTGCATCCTCCCTCATGCTTGCTTTCCTCAACAATGGTGCATTTCCCTTGGATATCTCACATTCCCATTACTCTACAATTTAGGACTTAGCTCGACCTCTACTAGTCCTCCTAGATCATTCAAGGTTGCTTAGAGACTTCAATCTCTCATTTGACAACTTCTATTAATAGGTGTGTGGGTGCCAAGGGTTCAAGAGGCATAGGAGAAAATAATACTATCACAAATTATTATTAGGATGTCACACATGAGTGTTCCATTAGTGAGCTGCATCTCATAATAAATAGTTTTAAAAAAAGGGCTGATCAAATCACATAGTAAATTTTGATATGAATATGGGTGGTGAAACTGCTAAAAAATCTCTAAAGTGCTAGGCTATCATTGGAAGGATTCATAGCTTGTGGCCTAGTTTGAAACATCTACATAAATGCATAATCAAGGAATAAGTAGCTAGTTAAGGCTCAAACTAATCTATTTTCCTATGCTAATGGATTCTTCATTATCTTTTATGAGATGAAAGAAGAAAAGAATACATGATTTTGGAATCTGGGCCACGATTTAGGAATAAATACTTGAACTATGTTTAAATCCTTTGTACCCTTCTTTTGACCCTAATAAAGACTCCTTTGCCATGATCCTAGTGCATGTTTGCCTCCTTTACCTTCTACAGTAATTTTGACAAGACTTTGGATTAAGGGTGATTGGTAATTTGATAGGTGAATTCCTACACGCTTCTAAGGAAACTAAAGATCGACTCCACAATACCTTTGCCAAAATATTTATTAAAATAGATTTAAAAAAGGTTTTTCAAAGTCAATTTCACTAGAAAATAATGGATGGTAACATTGGTCTCAAGTACTCAATTATATTAACACACCGTTTAGGTGCTGAAGGTGTTTTGTATATGGGCATTTTGCAACTTAATGTTCATGGAGGTCTTTCGATAACCAAAAATAGCATAGGAAGAAGAATGCAACTTGGTGGTATGAGGTATACCTTCATAATTATTAGGTTGATTCAAACCTAGTTCATAAGGTGCCCCCCTCCTCTCATCCACTTGGAAGATAGTCTATGCCATTCTCCTCTATCTCTATAGACATGGATATGGGTGAGTATGTAATGTCAGAGGAAGATCCTAAGGATGACCCCCTTGCTATTAATGTAATGCCCACCTATGTGTTAACTCTTTACTTATCCCAATGTTTCTTATAATTGGATTGAAGGATATACTAAGTTGATTATTATATGATGTAATTATAGGATGGTATGTGCCTTGCTTGATTACATGTCCTCGTTGGTCATTGTATGTTGCTTTGGATGTGATCTTTGTTGTTAGGTTTGATGTTTTTCCTTGAGTGTACAAGATATATACATGTTTTTGACCAATGAAAGGATGTGGAGGAGAATGACATGATTCTCTTGACCATCTCACTTTCCCTAGTCTTTGTGGTCAAGTTAGTGATCTTGTGACTTTTGTGGTATGTTTAGTTTCTTAACCCATCCTATTTAGTTGTGAATACAAGGATGTTCCATGTGTTTACCTAATTTTTCACTAATCCAAATCCCTTTGCAATTTTACATTATTTTTTGGACTCGCTTTGGCATCCATTCCCCTAGCATGTTTCAGGGATCACTTTAGCCTATCTTGGGCCTCTTTTTCCCTCACCAGATTGTCAGATTTTGCCATCACAGTCTAATTCTCTCTGTTGATATGAGAACACATATGAAACTTAAATAAATTTCCTTAGGATACCAGCACAATGCATGGACATCCATGAGATGTGCTAGCATCTTAGAATTTTTCAAAAATTTAAATGTTGGTTTCCTACCTAGCTACCTATTGTCAATTATTGTAATGCTCATCTACTTGAAAAATGCCTTTGGCATTTGAATCTAACCCTTCAAATTCTCATAGACCCTTTTGGAAAAGAATTATTTTAGAGATTTTTTCTAGGAAGAAGAAGATCTACATAATGCATACAACTCTCTCAGCTCTCTTGACTTCATGCTACTAAAAATACCACCATTGTTGAAGCTCACTCAAGGATTCATACTGCTACACTATGGTTGACTCCTCCAAAGAACTCACATTTTTTTCTTCTACATCATATTGGTAATATTATTCTCATTCTTGTTTGAATAATATTACTATAAATCTCTTTATCATATTTATTTTCTTCTCTTGGCATATCACTTCCTCTTGTTGAATCTTTCACACACACTAGTTTATTGCTCTTTATAGACCTGAGAGTAATATTCAAAGTTTCTTGTCACTATTCTTAGTTCCTAGTGTTGAAATAAGGGTAGACAACTAAGAGAGGGGGTGAATCAGTTGTTACAAAGCTTTAAAACTTGCAGCAATTTACCTTCTTTATCACTTATTAACAAATTAATGATATAACCATGAGAGCATAAATCAACAACACATAAGTAGAAACATAATCAACACACATAACACCAGGATTTTTACATGGAAACCCGGTTAAGGGAAAAACCACGGTGGGGATTAACACACAAGAAATTATACTTTTTTAAAAGTATTACAAATGGGGAAGGCACATGCCTTCAGAGCGCATTGCCCAGAGCTCACTGTTCCAAGAGGCTCACTGCCTACAAAAATGATTACAAGAGGATTACAGAATGTTTGAACTGATGAATAGCAGCTACCAATGTAGAAATTTAGTTCCGGTTAAGCATAGAATACTGATCTTACACACTTCATCCTTATTCTGCCCTATTTCACTCTTCAGCCATAATTCAAGCTTAGATCTCCACCTTCACACTTCTTTCTGCCTTTAACACACTTACTCCATCATCACACCACACACCAAAACACTCGAATCCATCAGCTATATATATCCGCATCAAGAGATTCAATCAACTACAGTCGGCTTCCAAAAAACTTAGAACATTTCTTAAGAACTCTGCTTTGTCGACTAAATCCATGCACAAACAACAACGTGGACCAAAAACTTGTGTTCTCAAATTATCAATCATGTCGACCAATACTACTGGTTATCACAAATTGCTTAACCAACAACTTTTCTTCATCCAAACCAAGATCAAATACTAGGTCAGCCTGTTCTTCTTCTAATTGTATTGACTAACTGGAACCCAATACTCAGATGCTTATAACTTTTGAATCCTTCAAAATCAGAGGCTAAATTCCTAGATTTAGATAGTCTTGACAATCCTTATTACTCCCTCAGATCCGCAACACACTGTGATTGACCACTGGAGAGATCCGGACCAAGATACTGGACCCTGTCACATGCTTTGTTTCTGACTACCCAGACATAGACAAATCTTCACTCTGACTTTTCTGTATGAACAAATTATGTAATGCAGATGTGTAAGATAGATTTAATTGCCATCAATGACAACACCTGTCATGCATAGCAGTGTCTCTTTCCAACACCTAGATGCATATAAGGTAAGAGCACACACTCTTTAATCTATTTTCTATCTTGGTTATTAGTGGAGATCAAAAGACCAAAGTAGGGGCTTGACCAAATTCTTACCAAGCTCCCAAACAATCACAACTATTTTCCTTTTCCTCATTTGCAAGTTTCTTAGATCTCTTTCTTTCTCTCTTTGTCATTTCTATTTCCATTTCAAAATACATAGATCGAGTGGATTTTTGACCTTTCTATACATTTTGGTGCATTCTAGGTTTGTTGTTCTATTGTGCATGTTTCTTGGTGTGCAGATTTACTTGTTTCAAATTGGAAAGTCACATTTACTAGCATTCTAGACAACAACATGAGAACTAGACTACAAAGTATTGTGCAAACGTCCGTGCATTGCATTGGCATCCTAGATAGTGACTTTTATCTTTTGGCCCCAGATTCTTCTATTTTTGTTATTTATGATTTTGAATCTAGTTTATTGAATTTGTGTTTCAGTCTTTTGTAAATCAACATTTCCTCATTCTACTCTATGTTTTAGCTTAGTGAAAAGTATCATTTTGCAAGTTTAAAATATTTTAGGATGTTTTGGTATTATTTTGTTCTTTTTGTATTAGAATTGTAGAAAAATATTTCTTCTATTATAGAGCTAGTTTTATCCTAGTAACTTGTCTTGAAAACATTTAACATAGAAAACAAAGAACGTTCTTAGTTAAATATTTTTTTCTACATTATAGTAAGGGATGTTTTCTATGGTTGGTATAGCCATATTTTTCTAATGTCTCATATAGAGTTCTATCATGCCATCTCTAGATTTTTATTATCTATTTTTATAAGAAGAGTGGATCCTACCCACACTTCATCAATCAAAAAAATCATACCCTTAATTATTAGCTTTAACTCCCCTAAATATTAATATAATTTAATAAGTTCATATTTAAAAAATTTAAGTCATTCTAAATATTTTTAAAAACATTATTTTTTAATTATTTTAATTCTTTAATTTTTATGACTCGTTTATGAAAAGATAATACCATCAAATTTTAAAAACCACTATATTTAAAATCGATGTCTTAAATCACTAATTTACAAATAAATATAACTAAACATTTTATTTTTAAAAACACAATATATTTAAAATAATAGTTATTAAGAAAATTATAACCTTAAATTTGATTCTCCTAATTATTAATATAATTTAATAAATAAATATATAATTTTTTTAATCCATCCTAAGTATCTTCAAAAACATTTTTTACTTATTTGAATTATTATTTAATTTTTAGAGTCCACTTATGAAAAAGTAAGTATAGAGAGAGAGAGAGAGAGAGAGAGAGAGAGAGAGAGAGAGAGAGAGAGAGATTTTATTTAAAGTCTACATCATAAGGTCTACAATGGACAGATGAGTATAACAAATCTTATATGTAACTAGCACTTGCACCTATAGGAGGTTCAAGGAATACGCCAATAGGAACAACCGACACTTTAGAAAATTTTCTGGCATGAGACAATTATGAGCACTATAATGCTCACATATAAAAGCCTATCCGCTAATTAAAGTAATAATAGTTATTGAGAAAATTATACCCTTAATTATGAATATGGTCAAACGATGTAACTTCGCCACCCTCGGGCGAAGACATTTTATTGGAGTAAATATAGCGGTGTAGAAAAGTTTGGAGGCGGCTGAGCAGAAGAATGGAATCATCAACAAGTTTTACAGGTTTCAGGAGCGATTCCAAGTCGAGAGCCGGGAATGTCATACACCACTCGGAAGTTGCGCTGCTGGTAACTCCCTAATATTGATATTACGGAGTTTCCAGGTGGAGGAGCGAAAGCCAAGCATGCCACAGTGCCCTGCTCATTCGCACCAACTAAATAATTTTGCAGCGGCAGAGCGACGTCCACATTATTATCAAAATGCAACGTGATCTGAGGAACCTCGATGCCACCGGAAGGAATGTTGAAGCATGTATCGAAAATCGAGTACGAAGCTGCCCGACTGACATTAGAGAGATGGCGGATGAAAGAGTCTCTCAGAGAGCTGTAAGCGGGTTCCACCAGCCGAGTGATAAAAGTTCCCGAGTCTATAATTGTCCCTTTCCCGCTCGACTGCTCCATCGCCGGCACGGACACGCGCTCTTCTTCAACCGAGATTCCGTTTAACCCCACGTAATAGAACGAAGGGTTTGCAGCGTTCGTCAACAGGGTCGTAAACTGCAAGCCGGAGGAAGAAAGGGCGGATTTCCCCAGCGCAAGGCAGCCCGTAGATGCAGAGGACGGGATGCAATAAGAGAAGATTTTCTCGAACAAATTGGCCGTCTGTGAAACAAATGAGAGTGACTCCCTACCAAAACCGACCAAACCGGGAGTGGATGTGATGAGCCCTTGCCGAGCTTGCGCGCAGCCGAAAATAAAGCCCGGCATCGACTGCGAGCCCACGGATAGCAAGTCCGTTGAGATCAGTTCGTACACCTTGGATCCGTCGCCGTAGGTCTCCGTAATGGTGCAGTTGTAATTCCCGCAGCTTGGAGTGCTGCCCAGTGCCTGGCATGTCTCCGAAGAACAGCTGAGAAATTTGAAGGTGGGTGACTTGGAGGGTTCGAAGACGGTGTCCCCTGCGCAATCGGTGCAGGCCGCGCAGGGAATCCATGTGATGTCACTGCCTGTGTCGAGGGAGGTGTAGAAGCTCTGCTGGGGCGTGCCGAAGCCCAGTTGGATTATGTAGTTTCCGCTCTTTACAGCCAACGGAACGTTGGCGTCCTCTTGTGTAGTAAACCTGCTCGCTACTCTCGTTGTTGGGAGGTAGCGATGGATGTCGCCCTTTATTGACTCCAACATTATGCTCAGCCACGTTGCATTGTTGGTGCGGAAAGGGGAGCACTTGGCTTGGACGTGCATCAGAGGAAAGCTTGTGCTAGATTTCCTTGGCTCTGCCGCAGAGCAGGCCTTCTCCTCTGCGTCCTCGTGACTGAATAGAAAGGAGTTTACTTTTACAAGCTTACTGCTTTGAGCTACGCCACAGCCCAGTAGTAGCAGAAGAAGTAAAAGTGGGAGTGTTGCCATTTCTTACCAGAGATGGATGATATTGTGTGGAGAGGAGAGGAATGAATGATTGATATATAGGCATGATTGATACAAAGGATAGAGCAGCGTGTGGTGGACGGCTTTGATGGTTTGTTTTAGAATTCCATTCTCACAAACTGCCATTAAACTTGACTTCCAGATTTGAGTCTTTGCGCCGAAGCAGCGTAGAAAGTATAGTGCAGCGTGTGGTGGACGGAGTTAATGGACAGGATGGTTTGTTTTAGAATTCCATTCTTCACAAACTTGTGCGGACTTGACTTCCAGATTTGAGTCTTTGTGCCGGTAATCTCGCTCTTGCACTAGTCAATCACATTCCAAGGGAAGAATATCTTTGCTCAATTCTTGCCTTCACATGCACTGGTAAGTACTCGCGGCATACTTTTCTATTTGCAACTCCCTCTTCTGTTCCCATTCGAAATTAGGTTTCCTCTGTAATATCCGAAAAGTAAAAGTTGGAGTGTTGTCGTTTTTTAGAGAAGCGGTCCAGAGAGGAGATGAATCAATGATTGGCATAAAGGATAGAACAGAATTGAAAGGGCTTTGATGGAGACGATGTTTGTTTTAAAATTCCATTCTTCACAGACTACTGTGTAAATTATTGTGGACTTGACTTCGCGTCGGTTATCTCGGTCTTACACGCACCCACAAGATTCCCGCGGCATGCTTTATTTTTTTAATGAAAATATTATATATTATAATAATTATAAGTTAAAACGTCCAGTTCTATAGGACTGTTTCTAAACTAAAAGGTAATGGGCACGGTCTTGTTCAAGGACCTTGTCCTTATAATTTGTTTAAAAAAAAAAAATCTCCCTTTTGAGTTTATTATTTCAATTGGTTAATGTTAATCAAAATAGTATACCCTTAATTATACATTAAAACGTGGAGTTTTTTTTTAAAAGAAAAGGTAATGGGCACGGTCTTGTTCAAAGACCTTGTCTTTATAATTTGTTTTTTTTTTTTAAAATTAAAAAAATTGAGTTTATTATTTCAATTTGTTAATGTTATTTGTTTGTTTGTATATCGAATATATTATGTTGTGTGTTTAAAGAGAATTCTTAGAATATAAGTGATCATCAAAATTTACATATCAAAATTAACAATTGAATTGGAAAGTAAAATTGACAAAAACAATATATGTACTTCAACATCATCATTCATAAATATTGGTTTAAGCATTTACCTTTTTTTGTCTTATGTGTCTTTAAGTATTGTAAACCTAGCAAAAGGGTTTAACTTCCTATTAAGGAAGTTTCATACTTCCCTTGGCTTATATTATTGTCAATCACATCCCAAGGGAAGAATATCTTTTCTCAATTCTTGCATACACATACTTTTCTATTTGCTAGTCACCGTCTCTTTTGTTCACATTCAAAATTAGGTCTTCTGCACATAATATCCGATCACCCAACCGTTCACCTTAAACATCATCCATTTCAAGAGTTAAATGTCATTTTTGGCCAATAAAAGTTGGACAAGTATTTACCATTTTCTGGTATGGATGAGTTATAAATTTGTTATTAATTGTTTTACCATTGAACTGGATGATGCTTAAGTAGGGTAAAGCTTAACCAATTGGTGCGTTGTAAAATGAGTGTCTAGTTGAAAACCTATCAAGGAAAATGGTTTCGACTATTTGATTGACAAACAAGGTCATTAATTAGGTCGAATTCATTACAATGAAGAGGTCGACAGTGATCAGAGTCGAAAAATCTATAAATAGTTGGCACGACAACTTGTCAGTTGTTTACGGTGGGCGTTTAAATAGAGTGCACCACTGTCCATTTTTTTTTTTTTTATAAAATTATACGGTGAGAAAAATTACAATTTGACAACTACTTAGAGTAAGCAGATTTTAAAAAAAAAAATGGAACCTAACTTTAAAAAAAATAAAAAACTAAAAAATTTAAGCATGGCTACTATATAAAATTAGCTAAGTAATTACAGGCCACCGCTTTATTGATAATTGCAATTCAATATAGTTGTAAAGGAGAAAAATGCATACCTTGGCCTTTTCCTCTTGTTTGACACTCATGTTTGGTCCCTTTATCATTCTAACATTTAATTTGTTTTATTTTGTGCACAAGTTTACCTCACCTCTAAAATTATCATCTACATCTCACATCTTTCATCTCAAAAAGAAGGCTAGTCATTCTTCTTTAGGACTTTTTCATCGAAGAAAAGGTCATGGGCATGTCATATCTAGACGTCGTGTCCCCATAATTAAAAATATCTTTCTTATTTCTTGGGCTTACAATTTCAATTTTTAGACCATTACTTGTTCTCTTATACACCAAATACATTGCATTGTACACTTTGTTTACCCGAATCTTTCATTTATTTAGTAAAGGTCTCATTTTGTACATCTTTAGTAATTGCACAAAAATTTGGCATTGTTCAGTTAATGTTTTACTTCCAACGTATTCATTGAAAAGTTTTGAAGCCCACAACTGAACTGTTCGTGATGACCTCTTGCCTTCAAGTTTTTCCATTATGTTCTCATCAATTTCAAGTAACCATTTTGGGGTTCTTGGATGTTTTATAATTTTGCTAAGCTCATTAGAAAATGATGGATGCGGGATTTCATTTTCTTTTTGACAAAGGTCCTCTCTTCTTATGTAATTTGGAGATAAGTTGCTTTTCATTGTTTCATTCGTGTTATCAATCTCATCAATGTTATGAACAATTGGTCTATGGAGTGTAATTTCAATATCATACAATTCATATCCACAATCTTCAAGCATATGTCTATGTTATTCTTCTTCTTTATCCATGATATTACTCTTATGAATAGGTGTTTCATAACATTTTACAACATTTTCATTTTCATTTATGAACTACTCTTTTCCTTCTTTTTTCATCTTCTCTCTGTCTTCCTCATGGTTGAAGTTAAACTTGTGAAACCACAATGATAACAATTATTGTCTATTGATACACTACAAAAGACTAACTTTTGAACTTTAGATTTCTTACTACTTGCATAAATAGAGTAGTTGCATGATCAATCCCTAATCAATATTGATATTAAACCTAAAATTTTATCCTTAATGGCCCATTAGGCCCTTAGTTTTAAACCATGCTTTGATACCATATGTGATAGCCCAATGGACTTGGGAAAAAATAGACTATTTTTTAAATTTGAACTTCTTAAGCTTTTAATACCCACATTATATAAAAGAATTTAGTCTTACAACATCAATAAATCCCTATGACAAGTCACCCAAAAAATCATCTAGATAGACATACTTGGATTCTTGGGTTTGATAACAACAATGAGCTTAGGCATTCATGTCTAGGTTTTAAAAAGTCCTTATTTTATCTTAATGTAGGGTGACAACTGAGAGATAGGTCTTAAGATAAGATTTAGTCTGGATTGAACCATCAAATTTCAACACTCAGTATAGGAACACATGGCCAACTCCAATTGGTACATTCTTGCAATCTTAAAATCCCAAGCATCTTTGACATAGATTAATTATACTTATGGATGTGAAAGCAATTTATACAACCTTGTTTAATCAGGTGTCTTGGTCTAAAAATTTAATGGCCTTAGATTTGCGGGCTCAGTGGATGCAAGAGTCATATTAAAGATGACGTAATTGTAAGTCAGTTCTAGAATCCTAAGGTTGTATTAGAACTAAAGTTATCCAAAGAGGACACATGTTTGCTTAGGGTTAACTTTGATATAAAGACATGGCATGCACCCAATAGGGGAAACATTCAGATTCCCACTTAGAGGATAGGCATCATCACATGATTAACTTTGGTCAATTAATGACTTAGATATAGAGTAATGAACAGGGTTTTGTCTCAACTTAGGAAACTTGTCAATGCTTCTTTCCTCTTGGGGACATGTGTCCATTATAGATTTACTCTAAGACAACCATGGTCAAGAATTTTCTTGAGGAATTGATGGTCAAGAGTTATTTAGACTTGAAAACAAAAATAGGCTTTAATATTACAAAGGAAGCTAGTCTCGAAGTGTAGCCTTGATAGAGCAATTCTCATGAAGGCAATCTAAGACTAATTGGAATTAATTCAAGCAAAAACCTCCCATACATAAATTATTTAGATTTTAGATCGTTACATCTTGCAAAGAGCCATAGGATAGTGGTTTCAATCTAGGCTATTAGAATTTACCTCAAAGAGTTTTGCTAATTCCTTTGATGATTTATCCATGGGGTTTACACAATCAGCTCTTAATAAATCTTGACCATCCACATGACTTGATTTATAGCTAGGGAATATGCTCAAATTATGACATAAGAGAATTACTTGTCAAATTCGGGAATCCCAATTACATAGCCTTTGTACTTTAGCCTCTAACCATCCATGACTCCAATTGTCTAGATCATTCATGATAGGTCAATTACACTTAGGTAGTTAGGTTCATTCACTAGAACATTATAGAATCATGTCACATGTCTTACAAATTAACCCAAATAATAATATAAATTAATACTTTAGTAGGAAGGTATCAAGCCTTATAGGGTTCATAATTAGATTTACTAAATGAGAATAAAACACTACAATATCCCAATAAAAATGAAAATGTACTCATTAAACCTTCTAGGAAGCTCATCCAAGCCTTAAATAATTTATATTACACACTAGAATCATAGTATTCAACAACTAACACTATCTTTTAGGTGGTGGGTCAAATTTAACACAAGTAGTTTACAATAAGTATTATAATCTTTAACTATTAACATATTCTCTAGACTTTACAAATTAATACCTTAAGACAAATTAATAACAAGTATGTTGATCCTTAACCAAGAATTTGATGATTGTCAATCGCCACCCAACAATCCTTGATGCTTCCTACCACACATCTTTGATGGAGTCGTTAAGCAATCTCCACCCCTTTTTTCTATAGACATATTGGGGAAACAAAGATCACAAAGTTCATTACAATAGTCAAATATAATTACAATTAGAAGAGATAATATTCACTCATCTTTATTGCAACTAGAGTTATTCATTTATTCATAGAATGTAAGAACATGTGTTACCAATTTATTATTAAAATGTAGAGGACTTTGCTTGGAGGCCAACCCAAGTATCATGCCTACTTTTCCTCCTATCCACCATTACAATGAGGTATTCAAATTCATAAGGGCTTTGATGAGGGACTGTGGGCATCAGAGGTCTCCAACCCATTTGATTGGTGCAAGGATTCTACCATCTAGGCAATTTTGTAACTAATTTCTAGAACCGGGTCATCCCACAATAATGGGTTACACTTTTTGGCCAAACTTGACATTGAAATCAACATTTTGAACTAAATCTTCACTTTCTGACACCTATAGCCGCTAAACCATTAGGAATTTGAAGATGATGCAAACTAGTGATTTGTGAGAATTCATTTGTAGATTCTAATTATATTTTTTAAAAAAAATTGGAGTTAAATTGTAAAAAAAATTGTGTCTCCTTTGATAACTAGTTTTTTCTAGTAAACAATATTTTTTTAAAGTGATGTGTATTCTGTAGCACATAACATTTTTCTACAAAAGATAAAATTCTGATTCTTTTGAATTTAGATTGGTAACACTGATATATAGGGCATGCATTCGGTTTCATAATGTTTTGTTGAATTTTTTTTTTAATTAAGTTTTGAAGTCAAACCAATTATAATTTAGACATAGATGGTAAGTGCAAGAAGATGGGGGGCCAAAAAGGGGTCTTAAGTGGCCACTTTTTTTTCTGAAATAAGGAAATACTGACCTTGTATGGGAAATTGAGCATAGTTACACTCAAAATTTGAAGATGCGACCAAAACAATGATCGTAGTGCTCTGAGTCTACTTTCTAAACTACAATTTTTTTTTTGAAAATGGTATAGATTAAGGGGTTCAAAATAGGGAGCCACAGAAATTGGTGTTGTTTCTGTCAAAAAAACATAACATAGCGTGTTTTGTGGCTCCCTCAAAAGGTTAACTTTATTTTGGTATTTTTAAAATCACTTCAGTGAGAAATTAGCTAACAATATGTAGTTTATGCCTGATTTTTCTGATAATTTTTTTTAATGAATATTTGAGTTTTTACTCATTTTCAAAGTGGGCACATCCTAAAAAATAGAATTTTGGTCGAGCTACCCCTGTAAATTTTAAAAATTAATTGAAATTAATTTTTTTAATATGTGTAGAATGGAGTCTAGTTTATAAAAATCTAATTTATTTGAAATTTCAATGAACGGTTAATTTATAATGAAAAAAAGACTAAACAGTGGTTTTTGCCCAAAAACAGACACACAAAGAAAAGAAATTAAAGATGAAAGGCTTAACATTGTCAAAATATGAAAAAACTTACATTGTTAAATAGATAAGAGAAAGCCTAACATTACCCAGGTGTTTGATTTGTTTGACCTTGAAACATGTGCAAATCAGAGGGTTAGCACGAACAAAATTATATGAAATCTTGTAGAATTTGCAAAAACACGTCTGTGGATGTTGGGAAGGCACTCCAAGCCTTTGGGTTGGAAATCCAAAGCAAACCCAAGCCTTGGATTCCCAAAGCACAACATAACGCAAGCACGTTATAACGCGCTTGCGTTATAACGTGTTTTTTTCCCTTTTTTTGCATGTTTGTCGTTGTTTGCCCAATTCGACATAACGCGAACGCGTAATAACGCGCTCGCATTATGTCTTTGTTTGAATGATTTATGTTCACGTTTCATAAGTATGTTTGATGGATGTATATATGTATATATGTATGCTTGTAGGTATGTATGTATGGTTGCATGTATGTATGTACATGTATGCATGCTTGTATGTATGTATGTATATATGTATGCATGTCTGTAGGTATGTATGTACATGTATGTATGTATGTATGTATGTATGAATGCATGTATTTATGTATGTAAGTGTTTTGGGTTTAGGGTATATAAGGACCTGAGCCTGTATAGTTTTTAGGGTTGAGGGTTGAGGGATTAGGGCTTAAGTAATAGGTAGAGGGTAGAGGGTTACAATTGAGGGTTAATATTCAAGTTGTTGAGTGTATAAGATTAAGTGTGTAAGGCATGGGGATTAGGGTTTAGGATATTGGGTTTAGCGTTTACGATATGGATTGAGGGTATATAAGGCATAGGGTGACTTGAGTTGAGAGCATGTATGGTTTAGGTTTAATTTAAGTATAAGGTTGAGGCACAATATTCAGGGTTTAGGGTATAAGGGTGAGGTTATATGGTATAGGGATGAGGGTTTGTGGGTGTAGGCTTCAGGGTTTAAGGTATAGGGTTGAGGATTGAGGGATTAGGGCTTAAGTATATGGTTGAGGGTATACGGTTGAGCATTTAGGGATAGGTTTTAGGGTTTAAGGTTTAAGGGTTAAGGGTTGGGGGATAGTATTTAGGGTTTAGGGGTAAGCGATTAGGGTTTAAGGTATAGTGTCTTGGGTTGAGGGTTTAGGAATAGGGATATCATTTAGGGTTTAGGAATGAGGGATTAGGGTTGAGGGTTGATGGATTAGGGTTGAGGGTATAGTGCTAAGGGTTGAGGGTTTAGGGATAGGATTTAGGATTTAGGGTTGAGGGATTAGGGTTTAGGATTGACGGATTAGGGTTTAATGTTGAGAGTTGAGGGTTGAGGGTTTAGGGTTTAGGGATAGGGTTGATGGTCAAGGGATTAGGGTTAAAGTAGAGTGTCAGGGGTAGAGGGATTAGGGATAGGGTTTAGGGTTGAAGGTTTAAGGATTGAGGGTTGAGGCTTTAGGGATGAGGGTTAAGGGATTAGGGTTTAAAATATAGTGTCGAGTGCCGAGGGTGTAGGTGTTTAGGGGAAAATTGGATTTGTTAATGTTCTAGATTTTAGATGTTTAAATCCACCTCTCAATTATACATTCAAGGATCTAGGGTCGAGTGACGAGCACTATTATACCCTAAGTCACTTGCAAATGTAGGGAAACTTGGATTAGGGAATTTAATTATCAATTTTCCTTCTCTTATGCCCAATAGACCATTAAAACCCTAATTATGCAAATACGGCAACAAATTGACAAATAATAGAAAAAGCTCTTGTAAATAGGAGTAAAATACCAAATCACAGAGTACCTATTTTTGGGGTTCCGAAGCGGAACAGTCGGGGACATTGGAGCTGGTGCCCAAGTCCAAGGTACTAGTTTCTTCATGGGATCCAGACCTCCTTCCAACACTGATCAGCCATGTAACTTCTGTTTCCTGAAACTCAGATGCGAAGGACACTAGAGCGAGTGCCCAAGTCCTGGAAGCGCTCCTATGTCCTACTTTTCATCAGATCTTGAATCCTTGGTGCCTGCCAATCCTTCCTGCAACTTCACTTTTCCCAAATGTGACACCTGCAACATGCAATTACAAGATTTGGTTTGGGGGTTGTGGTGTTTAGATGCTTGCCTTAGTCAATCCCCGGAGGACACTTAAGTCTCCGTACACCGTTGTCAGATAAAGAGTGTGTGCCTTTGTGAGGTAGAGGAAAAAACCAAAAGAATCAATGATGAAAACATAATATAATGTCACCTTGTAGTGAAGATATCATGGGAGGAAGATGCTCTTCATTCCATGATGAAATGGATGCTCAAACATGCAAACAAACACATAAACAACACAAGTCTGCTCTTGCAACACAATGAAAGCCTTGAATCACCTTGAGAACACAATAGCTTGCTAGTAATCATCTACTTTACAAATGAATTCCTAAACATGCTTATATATGCAACTACAAGCACTCCCGCCAAGATTTCAAAAATCAAAACTTACCGTGTCGGCAAAAGGACCAAATAACGGTCATAAACTGACACTTAAATTTTGGGCCTGACCCAAAATAAGGGACTAGGGCATGGGCGCCCAAGTCCTCCCCCTTATTTTGGGCAGGGTTAAGGTCAAGGGGTCCTCCTAGGTCCACTTTTCCATGAAACCTAGGCCTCATTCCATCGGGATGCCAAAATATGAACTAAGATGTCCTAAATGCATGCTAAAGACCTGGTAGCTAAACCTTATGAGGGAAAAAGCCCGAAAGGGGACATTTTTTGGCGTTACATTTAGCCCCCACTTTAATGTATGTATAAATGCAAGGCTAATACATGCATTAAAGTAAGGTCACAAACACAACAAACACATCAAGCATGGAGAAGACACGCTAATCATAGTAACAGGCACGCAAAACACGGAGAAGACAGTTATAGTCACGCAGAACACGAAGAAGACAGTAAATGCATAGAAGACACATTAATGCATGGAAGACAGGCATGATTCTTTTCTTTTCTTTTTCTTATATATATGAAATGCAAATGCAAGTACTAGAAAGTAAACAAACCTCCCATAATACATGATGCACTCATCGCGCAGGTCTTTGTATATATGGGGCAACACACACGCAATGCATGCAAAACCTCCCAAAATGTAGACTGCATATGGGGCAACAAACATGCCAAAACACACACTTGAAGACATGGAGAAAACACGACAGACAAGCAATGGTGTGTTCCCTATTTCTAGGCTCGTCACCATCTCAGGCACATTACAGGCACACACCGATGATTGGGCTTCACCACAACAATCACTAAAGACACACGTAAGGGTTGAGTTAGTCATAGAACTGCTCCCCGCCTCCGTAGAGGACTTTTGAAAATGCAACCCCACCCGTGTCACGGAGACGCCTTACAATGAAAAGGAAGCATGGCATACCACCCCACCTGCATCACGGAGATGCCTTACAGTGAAAAGGAGGTATGAGCTCAAAACTATACAACCCCACCCACATCATAGAGACACCTTACAATGAAAAAGAGGTATACGCAATAGATTTCAAGATAGATTGGTTGATTGCAAACAAACTCAGGATGCAGGAAGTACTCATTGCACTAGCCTACACCTGAGGACAAGCACATTGCTAACATCTACAATAGATAACTTACCTTATATATGCTCCCACCTTAAGGTGTTTGATATCAATTATCGATATCAAGCACGTTAAGGTAGGAATAAAACACACAAGGGAACACTAACTTTCGTAAAGCCCATGCCCCCCGGAGGTGACATGTTTTTTACAATCGCCAAATGTTCCCACACACACATCCCTGCAAGAAACATGTTAGTGTCTACAACATCATGATAAATAACAACATCAATGCATATGATTAACCACATAGAGAGCCAAGGTTATACAATGAATCTGGAGTTCGAGGGTAAACTTAGGGCTATATCACGAAGCTCTCTAAATCGAGTACCACTAAGGCCAGATTCAAAGATGATCAAAGGTGCATAGAGCAGCAGTATTGTTAAGGTTTGTAAATGTGATAGAGACATCATGAAAATCACTACGCGGAAAACACAAGTGCATCCACTAGCCAAGCGTTGAATAAGATATACAACCCCATCATCATATTAGGAACTAAGTCCATTTTTTGATTGCTCTCAAAAGGGACACTAGGTCCGCATCAGTATAAATATTTGTCATCATTTGCCCACTAGGTGGAAACACTAGAGGAAGGGAAACAATAAATAAGAGAGGAGAAACAAGTGTCTTATGGACAGTCACGTAGGAGGGTGCCCCCAGGTCACCAACTGCGACGCTATGTCCATAAGACACAACACACAACAATGAAATCAGAGAGAGAGTCAATATAAAAGAATGATGATACAAATAGAAGAAGGTCACAATAGAGGTGGTCTCCTGGTATCCTGAACCTTACGGGAGAATCTGAGGTCATCCCAGGAGGCCTAAACAACATAAAACACATCACGAGGGAAGCACATCACAAGAGAGATAAAAGGTTAGAGATACTTACCTATTAGCACCATCGTTAAGAACTTACACACTTAGGATATCTCTCATGTTGTTTTAATATTGTATTAACATTAAATTTAGGATGACAAGAGGCTTTCTTTTCTTTAAAAGGATTATATCCAATGCCACTTGAGTAATGTGTTGAAGCAGATTCTATAGGTACTCTAATTCCTTGCTGATTTACACCACATCCCTTACCTACATATTCACAGTTATTATAAAGGATTTTAAATCCTTGACCATAAAGGGATGTCATTTCCTTAGAAGATGGTGAAGCCGCATAGGTCTCGTAATTTGTGGTATAAGTGAGAGTATTGTTTTTATTTTCGACCAAGGGGATTTTAGTTTTCTTCAGTGCTTCAAAAGATTGCTTAGGTGAGATCGATGCCACTTTTGATATGTCAAGGCTATTAATTTTATATTCCCCTATACTACAAGGATTAAAATCTAATGAACCCTAATCATCACCAACAAGTGCATTCGATGGTTAAGAGTCTTGCACAACATTATTCATGGCTAGAGGCATTGATGAACCAGCTCGTAAAGTGTTTAAGCTCATATGATTGTAAACTGGTTTTTGTTTTTCAATGTGTAGACAATTATCCAGTTCAGGATCAGCATGAATAGTACGAAGTTTACCTTTGAATATAAATTTGATTGAATGATGTAGAGTGGAAGGGACTACCCCCAATGCATGAATCCAAGGTCTACCAAGAATCGTGTTCTAAGATAAAGAACTAGGCATGACATGAATCAGGGTAGGCACAATCATAGGTCCCACTTGTATAGATAAAGTTATAGTACCTATGGATTTTCGTCCAACATTGTCAAAACCACGGATACTTAACGGTTCCAGCTTGATGGCAGAAGTATCAACTTTAATCTTATGTAATAAGTCAATGCCACAAACATTAAGAGTTGATCCATTATCAATCATAACTCATTTTACCAACATTCTATTTATTGTGATAAAGATTATAAGAGGATAATATTGGTTTTGAACTTCAATTGATGGTAATTCCTGTGGTTGAAAGAGCATATCTTTTTTTGTCGCATGCATACTATCCAATAGGGCTGCTACATCATTAGGCTTAGCAGTAGGTGGGACAATCACCTTTTACAAAGCTTCTTGGAGCATTCCATGGTATGTAGGTGATGTTTGTATTAAATCCCAAAGAGAGATCTTAGCCGGAGTAGCACAAAGCTATTCGACAAGATCATACTCTCGACCACTTTTATGAGTAAGACGAGGTGGTAGAGGGAGCATAGGTTGAGAACATGGAAGATAGACAGGAACATGCGATGCTTGGTTACTTTGCTTGTTATTACGAGTGTTGTATGTGTGAGAAATCACATTGTGGTGTGGTTGTTGTAACACATTTTGAACACCTTGAACTGTAATCACCAGTTTTAAGCAAGAGGGTGCACTAAGTTCCCCTCGGACAATGATTTTAGGAATATTGCTATGAAGTCTATTAATGATTATTGAATTAACATTGTTTACCTCTTGATTGAACCCAATATCCATCCCTAAAGGATTTAATGTGAGAGACCTTTTCTCATCCACTAATGCTACATCTTGGCCAGGGAGAGCAGTGAGATGAGAGGAAGGTACATCAACATCATCATCATACTCTATGGCAGAAAAGGGCTTTTCACTCTTATCTTTCTCATGAGTATTCCTAGAGATGAATTTGGCTAAATATTCTAATATAAAAGGATATGATCCTATGAGTAAAGTGAAGCTACTAAAATCATGTGTATAAAAAAGTAATTACAACTCATATGTAGAACATATAGAAGTGTCGATACCACTTATATAAGCTATGTGTTCTAGAATATGAGGATTCTCATTAGTGAAATTAGAGAAATTTTCAAAATCTAGGATATACTCATGCAAAGATTTCAGATATAAATAACATGAAGATGCAATAATGAAATGCAAAATCAGATTTTAACAATTTTCCAAGAGTATGCAAAAGACAAGTGCAAACTATATGCAAAAATGATCTTAAAATGCTTGATTTTTTGTACCTTTTCCAATGCAAATGAATGAAATAAAGAATGTTTTAAGGATTTTGTTCAAGGGTAGAAAATTATATGTCTGATATTAATCCAAAATAGAAAAAGTATCCTTCTCAAGACACTCTTAATGCGATTTCAAGATAATGCCAAGTCAAAATATAGTGAAAATGTGTCAAGATAGGCACTTTTTTCACCAAAATTCACTGCAATAGGGCATAACAAAGGATGTTGTGGAAAATGATGATGGAAAGAAAATAATATCAGTGATAATAGCTACTTAGTGCCAAAATATCCAACACAACATGCTTTTAGTGCCTCTTAAGGTCAAACCCTAGTGAAAATATAGCAAAAATGGGCTATTTTTCACGATTTTTCAATTCCAAGACCTAGCAAAGGAGGTGTTGTAATGAATCTCGGGAGGTAAAGAAAATAATATCAATGATATTAGTCACCTCACTCCATAAAATTGATCACAACACGCTTGGAGTGCAAACGAGGTCAAACCTTAGGGCAAAAATAGCCAAAATGTGTAGTTTTTTACCAAGTTTTCACTATAACAACACAATAAAAGGGTGTTGTGAAGCTTTTTATGAGGGGAAGAAAATGATTACCCTGATAAAAGAAAATTAATGCCAAAATACATTTCACAACACGCATATGGTGCAAGTTTATAGAGTTGATAAGGCCAAATTTAGTGAAAATCGTTGTTTTTGAAGCCCTAGGTTTGAGATCTTGGGACAAAATGCTATGCAAATGTTCTGAAGTCTAATTTATGATAGGAATTAAATACTCTCAGATCTGAAAATGATTTCCAAGCTTGAACATGCAAAATGCCCATGCAAACTTAATGAAAATGCATCAAAATTGCTAGTTTTTGTTGAAATTTTCTATGCAAAAATGCAAATATTTTAAATATAAATGCAAATTTACACTAAAATGAAAGACTACAGCCAAATGAAAATTTGAATTAGCCTCTAAAATCAGTAGAAAATTTTGAGAAAAGATTTTTCCTACTAACCCTAGATTTTGGAATTACTAGGTTATATGAAAATTGTTAAAATTTCTACAAAAACCTAGCAAATTAATAATGAAAATGCAATGCAAATTTCTAAATTTTTGGATTTTTCTGTAGTTTATATCAGATATGATGCAAAAATCATGAATTAGAAAAATTTAGAAAGGATTGATGCAATTTAGTAAGCCAAACAATGCAATTTTTTTGTATTTTCCAAAATTTTCAATTTTTTTAAATTTTTCTAAATGCAATAAAATGAATGACTATATGAATGAATGAAATAAATCTAAATTTGAAGACACACACTCAGCAAGTTGTAATTTAAGTCCAAAAACACGGGTTCACCAAATGTTTAGGGGAAAATTGGATTTGTTAATGTTCTAGATTTTAGATGTTTAAATCTGCCTCTCCACTATACATTCAAGGATCTAGGGTCGAGTGACGAGCACTATCATACCCTAGGTCACTTGCAAATGTAAGGAAACTTGGATTAGGGAATTTAATTATCAATTTTCCTTCTCTTATGCCCAATTGACCATTAAAACCCTAATTATGCAAATACGACAACAAATTGACAAATAACAGAAAAAGCTCTTGCAAATAGGAGTAAAATACCAAATCACAGAGTACCTATTTTTGAGGTTCCGAAGAAGAACATTCAGGGACACTGGAGCGGGCGTCCAAGTCCAAGGTACTAGTTTCTTCACAGGATCTGGACCTCCTTTCGACACTGATCAGCACTGTAACTTTTGTTTCCTGAAAATTAGATATGAAGGACACTGGATAATGTCACCAATCTCCAAGTATTTGATGATGACCAACACAATTTAGACTTCATATCAAATAGAGATGTGTTTGATGCCTAGATTATAGATGAAAGAAATGTAGAAGATCATATTTGGGAAGAAGAAGAGATCATGGATTTGTCAAGTAATAAAATCCCTAAGGGGATGATAGAATTAGAAAGAGCATTTGATTTACACAATATGCTGAAATAGAAAGATCTCCCAAAGACTGATGGAGGAGAGTGTTCACCAATCAATATAGGACAAAACGAAGAAGTAAGGAATGTCCTGATTGGTAAAGTTTGTACAGAAGAAGAAATGGTAGGGATAACCCAAGCACTTAAGGATTACATCCATGTTATCACTTGGACCTATGATGAGTTGAAGACTTATGATACCTCAATCATCACTCACAATATACCATTGAAGCTGGATGTCAAACCTTTTAGACAAAAACAAAGACCTGTTAATGTTTTGTTAGAACCCATTATCTTTGAAGAAGTGAAGAAGTTGCTTAATGCTAGAATCATATTTCATGCGAGGCACTCAACTTGGATAGCCAATCTGGTCCCTGTAAGAAAGAAAAATGGTGATATCAGGCTATGTGTAGACTTCAAAAATCTAAAAAGAGCTTCTGAAAAGGATAATTATCCTTTACCTTCACTGGATGAAGTCTTACAAATAGTAAATGGTGCTCAGATGATGTCATTCTTGGATGGATTCTCAGGGTATAACCAGGTGATGGTAGATAAAATAGATGGATTGAAAACTGCATTCACCACTAAGTGGGGAATATTTGCTTATAAGCGCATGCCTTTTGGATTGATAAATGTTGGAGCCACCTTTCAGCATGTAATGGATATAGCTTTTAGAGGCTTGATTGCAAATGCATAGTCATTTACATGGATGACTTGACCATTTTTTCAAAGAAAAGGGGGGACCACATAGAAGACCTTCAGGAAAGTGCTCAGACAGTGTGAACAATATGGCATCTCACTTAATCCCAAGAAGTGTATATTTGGAGTGACAATAGGTAAACTTCTTGGTCATTTGATAACAGAGAATGGGATCATCATTGACCCTGCTAGGGTAGAATCTATCATGAAGTTGCAACTACTGGGATGTAAGAAAGAACTTAAATCCTATTTTGGCAAGATAAATTTTGTTAGGAAGTTCATTACTGGATTTGCAGAGATTGTCAGGCCACTTAATGCAATGCTCAAAAAAGATGCCAAAATTGAATGGACTCCTGAAGCAAGAGCAACATTTGAGGATATCAAGAAAGCCATATATGATGTTCCTATTCTGATTAGTCTAGATTATACAAGAGATTTCTACATTTATTCATTTGCTTCAGAGCATACATCTACAGTAGTACTGACACAAAGAAAAGAAGACAAGGAAGAAAAACCTATCGCCTTTATGAGCTGCCCATTCAAGGATGCAGAGCTTAGATACATGGATGTTGAAAGACAAGCTCTTGCTCTAGTTCGAGCAGTCAAGAAATTTAGACATTACATCTTAAGAAGTAAGATTATTGTTGTAGTACCAGATACAATAGTAAAGATGCTCCTAATGCAAAGTGAGCCTGGCGAAAAGAGAGCCAAATGGATAACAGTGCTCCAGGAATACGATATGGATATAACACCCATGAAGTTAGTAAGGGGACAAGATTTAAGCCAAATGATTTTTGAAATTGACCCTAACCTCATGAGTCAACAATATGTAGTTAATTCCAAAGAAGATAAAGATTGGTATTTTGATATCAGGCATGTCCTAATTACTGGAAGATGCCCATCAAAATTGCAAGCTTCATAGAGGAGAGCCCTAAAAATAAGATCACAGAAGTATATGATAAAAGGAGGAGTCCTTTTCAAAAGGAACTATGAATGAATATATCTCAGATGCCTGGATAGGTAAGAAGTTGATAAAATTTTGGCAGAATTGCATGATAAGTTTGGGACTGCACATGGGTCACATTTAGCTACCACTCATGCTATCTTGAGAGCAGGATATTATTGGCCTACCATCTTTAAGGATACAATAGAACATATTAAATGTTGTCACACCTGTCAGGTTGCTGCTAATAGAGAAAAATATGTTAGTCAACCTTTGCAGCCAATGATGGAGATACACCCATTTGCTCAATGTGGCATGGATTTCATAGGACCCATCAATCCTCCATCATCTTCAGGCCATAGATATGTCTTAACAATCACTGATTATTGTACTAGGTGGACTGAAGCTGTCAGTAGTAAGACATGCAATGCAGATGATGTGATCAAGTTCTTAGAAAGCAACATAGTGACCGAGTATGGGGTTCCTTATGCTTTAGTATGTGATAATGGACCTGCCTTTGTATCATTAAAACTATCTAGTTGGGCTTTTGATCATGGGATTATTTTGAACTTTTCCTCTAATTATTATCCCCAAGGGAATGGCTTAGCAGAGTCAACCAATAAAAACTTGTTGAACATCATAAAGAAACTGATTGAGAAGAACCCTAGGGAGTGGAATACCCTATTGAAGTATGCCTTGTGGGTAGATAGAACTAGGATGAAGGCTGCATTAGGAAATTCTCCTTATCAATTGGTATATGGGGTGGATCCAATCCTCCTTGTTAACTTGAAGATCCGCACTTTACAATTTGCACAAGAATATCTAGGATAGATAATAAGAAAGAAGTCAGATTACTTCAGCTCATGCACTTAGAAGAGAAAAGAGATAGGGCAATTGATCAGTTTGCCAAACACCAGGCTATTGTCAAATGTTGGTTTGATAAAAGAGCCAGAGTGAAAGCTTTTAGGATTTTAAATTTAGTCCTCATATGGAATAAAGCGCATGAAAGGAAAGGTGACCATGGGAAATTTGACAAACTTTGGATAGGTCCTTTTCAAATTTTGGAAATCCTAGGAGATAGTACCTATAGACTTAAGACCTTAACCGGTGAGGATGTCCCATTACCAATCAATGGGCAGTTCCTCAAACATTACTTTTAGGCCTAAACAAGGTCATGTAAGTCATTTGTATCGTAATGTATATGTTGTATAGTTGTTTGTATAGTTTTGCTTTGTGTGCTTGCTTGTTTGTTTGTTGTTGTTGAGTCTTTGTTTTGGTTAGTCAAGATGATGCACCTTATCATCCAAGGAAACTAACAAATTGTTAGGATTCAAATGATGAGTACAAATTTTTACATAGGTTGTGATTCACCCTGAGAAGTATCCCTGATCAGGTCTGTGATATGCTTTTCATTAGTGATGCTTTTCTTGATCAAGGGGATTTTCACAACGACTCACCTAACAGCCTTGGGTTTGTTGAACGCATTAGTATAGGTGTTAAGTGAAACATCTAAAGGGTCACCCTTGCTACCATTACAATCCCCAACCTAAATCAGCAAGTGATCACACCTTGCACATTGAGCTTACATGATGATATCATATGAATAAAAAAGATGAATATTGAAAATCCAAAGAGAAAAATTAGGCCATCTAAGTGACTCTACCAAGGCTATAGACGTATGCTGGCAGTGGGGCTCTACTTAGGGGGATTGTAAAGATAACCTTGTCGGGGCTATGGATGCCTGCTAGCAACAAGGCTCTATCCCGGTTGGCGATGAGGGATGAACTCAAACCATGTAGCTTAACACTAGTTACTTATGTTTTCAACTTACTTTCAAGATGAAGATTATTAATCATATGCACACACTTGATCCCTTATTAGCATTGTTGCACTAATGAACCTGATATCATTCAGAATGGTCATGATACTTATATTTAGAGAGAGTTAGAATATTATGTTTTAATGTGACCTCATCACTTGAATCATTTGAATTTGGTTGTTTTCTTTGGTGGCAAGTTGTGTGGTTACACAAAATGCCCCATTTTCCCTTAGCAAAACAGGGACCCAACTTTTTGCTTCTGTTTGTTTTTGTTTTCTTGCTTTGGGCAGTTTGGTAAAAGTCAGTCAAAGTGTATCACATTTTCTTATGCATGTGCATCACAAAGAGGGGTTGGTTTTCAAAGTTAGAATTTTCTATCACAAACCTCATAATTGAAAAGAGTATAAAATTCTAAGCAAGTTTGTCTTTTGGATCATCCTGATATTGTTTAAGGATAGAAAGTTATGCTAAGTCAAAGTTTGGTCAACCCAGATATTTCCCATAGGGTCACATTTCCAAATATTAGTCATATTCGTTAGATGACCCCAAAATATGAAGATCACCCAATATCCACATATTCATTGATATGTAGAACATTAAAGTAAAATCCAAAGGAAGATTTACCTGACAAGTCTTAGGCATATTTTCGCAAGGTCACATTTTCTAAAATCTAGATGTTCCCAAGCATCACCCTTCGCCAAAATATGACCATGATGTCATCTTGATTCAAACTATAAGGAACTTAATATGATGATGACGTCACTAGTATACTCGATACCCAAAAGGTCACATTTCTAGATGTTCGTCATATTTCTTAATATGACTATGACGTCACCTTTAACCAATATTAATGGAATGAGATTTTTTGATGATGTCACCCTCATGACCTAAAGAAAGAAGGTCATATTTTAAAACATGCATGATCATAACCAATATGACAATGATGTCATTCTCCTGAACAATTCCAAAGAATCATCTTTGTGATGACATCATATGCACTTCCTCATAGGGGGATATTTCGTGAGTTTCAAATATCTAGATATTTCTTAATACCTTGCATACCGACTCTTGCAACCCAAAATGTGATGATCCTTGATAACCAATTAAATAGCGCCACGTGGCACATCCTCCCGATCATGCTGATACAATACATAACCTGATTGTTATAAAAGGGAGGCATATTAACTTAACTTCGATCACTGGTTGATCGTTGAGCATCTTGTGATGATGTCACCATCATGTTCCAAATAACAGTCACATTTTCAAATATCTGGATGTTTTTGAATATCACCTCTGCATTAAATGAGATCCTAATGGTAGGCGAGGTATTCTGAATTTCAAGTACTTACACGCCACTTGTCAGCATCCACTAATACCATATACTAATCAATGGACATGAGAAAAATGACATTAAATATACCCTAATTCACATGTCGAATAATTAAAAGGTAATTTTAGGGGTCATTTTGAATTTACCATGCGTTTAAGTCAAATTTACAAAGCTCAGAGCGATTAAACCCTTACTACAACTCGTGACTGAAACAGAACCACATTCAAACAAAACGGATAACGGCAATTGCAGCACAATCATATTCATAAAGATACCACCTTTACAGTAAGAAAGAAGGGTGTTTTTTAGGTATGTAACAGAAAACCCTAGTTTTGTCGTTTATGGTAAATTGTAAGGTAAATGTCATTTTTACAAAGTTAATTAGCATAATGATTGCATGAGATAGAATGGAACACTAGAGTAATCACCATGAGATACATAAAGTTGCAAAATCACTTCTGCACATGACACATCAAGGTAAGACGTGTATGTTTTATCGCAGGACATCATGGCAGCTCGAAAGAACAGATCAGAGAGCAATTTTTTAAAAACCATGTTCCCGCAATCTGAAGGGGTAATGTTTAGATATGGAATAATCAACGACACACATCAAGGATGCACAAATCTTGATGCATGGATGAGAGGACTGGACAGGGGAGAAGATAACCCTCTCCTCATGACTATAGTCAATTCAGGAATGTGGAATGCTGGAGGATTCCCATATGCCATGGAAGCTACAGAGTTGGTGGTAGAATGTGCTAGGAATTACAACCCTGAGACCATGAAAGTTGAGAAACATGGCAGGGTATATGCGGATTTCTCCTTCGCTGGCATCACCGCAACATTTAATTTACCTAAGGGACCTGAGGTGGTTCGGTTGAGTTTGAGCAAATTAGAGAAAGAATATAGTAGCAATGAAAAGGCAGCTAGAAGAGTCATGTACCAGTGGAGGTCAAAGAGAAGCACGTATAAGGCTGCTTCCAAATTACCTGTGCACCTTTTCAAGTTTGATTTCTCATTAGAGTATCAGTACATGATGGTTTTGCTCTGTAGAATGACAGGGAGGCCAAATGCTGGATTGTTTGAAAACTGTATGTACGGTATAATGCGGATGGTCGAGTATTCTGATGACATTCCCTTGTGAGCCAAAATCATAAGTGATAGCTTAGATGAAGGCATGACAAGGTTGGGGGAAGCATCAACATGTTCCATATGACATCTTACATTCTATGTTCTTATGCTTTCAAAGGGACTTTCAATCGATTACAAACAGTAGGAAGATTTGGGAGCAACCCAGGAGATATGAACATATGGGAATATTATCCATAGCTGAAAAGGAGAGAAGCCCTTGATAATTATAAGTTAGTAAATGATTCTTTTTCTATGCATTTGGTTAGGACTATGGAGGAAGACAAGCTGAAGAGGATAAGTGTAGAAGCACAAGCAGTTATATATAAACATGGGGCCTAGTTCATTCAATTTTCCACGTTCTCATACATAAGGATAGAGGGCTTTGAGGGGAAACATCTTATGCTACCCAGCTACCCAAGTGATAAAGTTGTCCTGATGGATTTTGTTAGACAAATAATACCCTTGGTGGAGGCTCACATTGAGCAAGGAAAGATTCCACAAAGATTGTTTCCAGTCATGATGGGCTGGCATGTATGTCCAGATAGGGAAAGTGTAAAATATGCAATTGGGGGACTCAATATGGTGCATCTGCAAACCTTTGAATTAGCCAGACCCTATGATCGTTATGGAAGAATGGAAATATTGTTGGAGAAGACCATCCATTAGAAACACCTTGAGGATTACTAGACTGACTGTGATGATGAGGAAGGCGTGAGGAGAAGAGAATACCATAGGCTCACCCTGAAGCAAATATGTACCTTTGATTACATCTCAGTGCCAGTTCAATTATGAAAGTATGATGGGAAGGTAATATCTCAGGAATATGAGAAGAATAAAGTGTATAATGATACCATTACAACACCTGATTTGACTCAGCCAGAGGTTGTCTTACTTGACCTGATAATGGCGAGGGTTATGAAATGGACCCAGGAATGGGTAGATGCCAAGGTTAAGAAATTGAGCGATAAGGATGTAGCCCTCACAGTGGATAATAAAAGGAAAATATAGGAACTTTCTGAAGAAGAATATGATGATTTCCTTGCATTAAAGAGGCAATCTAATGGAGACAGGAAGTCACCTGAGCATAAGAAGAAGCCAAAAGGTAAGAAGAATTCCCAAGCATATGGGGTGGTGATCATCAGGAAACCAAAACCAAAATTAGATGGTGCATCTACATTACCTGCAAGAACTTCATCTAATGTATCACCCAAACAGAAGAAAGTTGTCACAAAGCTTATTCCTACCACAGTTGAAGAGGAAGAAGAAGAACATTTAGATAGTCATTTGTTGATTACAAGGAAAAAGAGGAAAGTTGCAACCCCATCTCAACCACCTCAGAAGAAGTAGAAGACTGCAATGAGAGGAATGGTGGACATTGACCCTCTATTATTGAGAGGTGTAGGTGGTTTGGGTATCGTGAGAAACTTGCAACATGAAGTCCCCATTCCAAACATTATTCAATTTAAAACTGAAAGGGCAAATGAACAAAAGGAAGAAATACAGAGTGAAGGAAAAGAACTACCTCTACCACTTGATGACACAGTTGAGCTATCAGATGATGAAATAGTTAATGAGGTGTCTTCTCAGAGGATGGAAACATTGATAGCAAATACAAGAATGACTCCTTGCAGCACTCCCTTAGTGCAAAAAGAAGCTCCCCAAGAGGATGTGGAAATAGAAGAAATTGAAGAAGAAAGTCTAGAGGTAGTAGCCAAACAAATTGGATTGACTAACCTAGTTGATCAGGTCACCCATCCAACAATGATTGATTTGGCATATTGTTACATCCCTGTTTCCTGACTTGTTATACTTTTACTTTTTACTTGGGCATAAGTAAATTTGTTGAGATGTTATAGACTTATGACAGGATATGACATGGAATTATAGTGAATATCAATTATGAAATCATGGAAATGATTATGTTATGGTCGATCTAATAATTGTAAATTATGAGATTTGATTTACTAGTTGAATTTGTTGAATAATGATGCACTGATCTCTTATTGTTTGATGACAAGTGAAAACAAGATTACAGGTTATCGACTCTCAGAGAAGAGAGAGAGAGTATCTTTCAAGAAGAGAGATATAGACCTTGGAATACGAGTGGTCTATTTGCCAAACGAGTCTAGTGTTAAACGATAATGTGAACCAATGAGTCGTATGAGGTAAATCTTGTCTTGCTAGTTACTTTCGAATCTAATCGACAGGTAGTCAATATCTTGATTTTCATTTAGTCAAGTCAATGATGAGTCGACATAGTCATTGCGATGTAAACAACATCATAGCCGTAAAACAATTGCATTATTCTTCTTGAGTCACTTGAGGTTTTATTATTGCCTCTTGAATGTCAAGACGTTCCCATCAAGTTAGATGACACTAATATTGTCGACGTTTAATTTCAACAGATGAACCTATTTGTGGCAGATTTGTGGATCACGTCTCGTAGTCGAAAGATGCGAGAAGTCATTTTGTGTGTCAAACGATTTAGAAAACTTGTGTTGCGTTACACCCAATCCATTGTGATTGCCATCAAAACGCGTTAATCATGTGTTGTGAATTTGTTTCCCTTTTGTAAATTGATGGAAATCGAATGTGAAGTCGATTTATGCTATATTTGTTTTGGTCGTCATTTGGAAGGATATTCCAAAATCGTTTAGTCGTAATTTGGCTAACGGGATGTAGTTTTTCGCTAGTTTGCTTGATGTCGGCTTCTCGTCAAGTCAAGTGGTTTTTGCCCAAGCTCTGTCAGTTGGGACGTCTTCCATTGCGAATGCGTCTTTTTCCTTCGAGCTTAAGACTTCGAGTTATCATTAATCAAACCTATATTTGCTTCATTAAGTCAGCCTTTATGCATTCTCTTTTTCGACCTTGGAGACACTCTATGCATTTATAAAACCACCACCTTGCAAGAGCATAAACATCACTATTCAGTTATTAGTTACTAATTCAGAGGTTTAGAAGCCTTTAGGTTTGAGTAGTGGACGGGGTCGTTATGTTCACCAGCTGCCACGTCACCAAAGGAACCTCCATTAAGCAAAGTGGTCGCTGAAGGTGAGGGGAGTGTGTAGCATGCAAAAACTGATTTCCTTGTGTATAGACATGTAACGATAGAGGTTAAATGCCTTTATGCTTCTTTGTCGTGGGCGGGAGAGAGAGGATGTGATTCGGTTGAGGAGAAATTGAAAACCGGAGAGGAAAATGGCAGGATTCCTCTTCGCCGTGAGGATTCACGGAGGCTTCTCGATTCTCAGAAGGCATGCTAATGAATGCCTTCCACCTCTGGATATGAGTCAGCAACCTCCCACCCAAGAGTTGGTGGTGAAAGATCTACATGGGATTGATTGGCGTTTCAGACATATTTTTCGAGGTTAGCTCCACCGACACTTATTAACAACAGGCTAGAGATGCTTTCATATTTTTAAGGGGTGAAAATGGAGAATTAAGGGTAGGGGTAAGATGTGTCATGAGGCAGCAGAGCAATATGCCATCTTCAGTCATATCTAGCCACAGCATGCATCTTGGTGTCATTGCTACTGCATCTCATGCTGTTGCAACACATACCTTGTTTACTGTTTATTACAAGCCAAGAACAAGCCAGTCTGAGTTCATTATTCCCTATGATAAATATTTAGAGGCCATGAATAGCAATCTTTCGGTTGGTATGAGGTTCAAGATGAGATTCGAGGGAGGAGGACGACTCTCATAGGGTCGAGGGGATTCAGATAGCATTGTAATATGGAAGGAATAGGATTTTGGGTGTTAGCTATCGTGAGAAAGAGGGAGAGGATTAATGTTGGAGCATAGTCTAGAGTTGTTGAAGAGAGAATAATGAGTGAGTATCATGGAGAGAAAAGATAGTGAGCTACAGAGAAAAGCAAAATCTCTTTGTAGGATGAGCACCGACTGTCAAGGATCCTCTGTAGTAACTTTTCAGGTTCTTTTCACTTATGGAGTATTTCTTTACTATTACGAGATGCAGGTTTTTATATTAATCTTCAAACCAATTTTGAGTTGATCCTCTATCTCTGTGAGGCTGACACCTTAGAATGTTATAATGGCCAACTCTTTTATGATAAGAACGTCTTCATTGTGTAGAGTGTTGCCCTTCGTAGTTCTAAAAAGCATTGATATCTCTTAATAGAAGATTTTTAACCGAAAGAAATAAATAAATCTGGTTATCTTTAGTGTGGAGTAGTACCAAACAAGACAACGTAGAACTTGTAAGTCATAGAATACTATGGATACTGTAATCTTATGCTCATTTAGAATCACGACTATATATGTATATGTATTAGCTAAGTGACATAGAAAATCACTTTGTTTCTGCGTAATCCCTGGCATGGAAATGTTGTCAACTTTGATAGATTTTATAGTCTCCTAGCTTGCTCAAAAAGAAATAGATAACATTATTCAGGGATGACATTGAATATATAAGAAAGAGCAACCCTCGACAATAAATTAGTTGATAACAATCGGGAATAGTCTATCATCCCCCTTGGAACCAATTCAAACTTAGTCAAAGCTTAAACTTGTTGAGAACCTTTAGTTTAGCTATAACTAAGGTTTACTCATATTTGAAACTAGTTAAGGGTGGAGAAACTTAAAACGACCTTGTAGTTAGAAGAAGACTAAGAGGTTAATGTTTTTCTTACAATATTCTTACTTTCAAGACTAAGTATGTTAGTTATCCCATTGAGTTGGAATAGGGTAAATAAACCTATGCTCAACGGAATTTAGAGCATAAGACGTTGTCTAAATGATTGTCAAGCTCGAGGACCTCTATTATAGTTTCCTTGAATTGCTCAAAAGAGATAGCAAGGTTCATTGACTACATAGAATAAGGTTGAAAGAGTAGCCTTTCGACATTGAATATTAGTGGATAGAAAACTCGATGTAGACTTATCCACCTTTTGGTATCAAATTGAGCATAGCCAATATACAAACTTGATTGGAACCTTTTGGTGGGTTTTAACTAAGGTTTTCTTGTAATTAAGAAATGATCTTGTTTGAAATGACTTTTTGTTTTAGTTGAAAGAAGACTAGGGGATAATCGATTACTTAAAACCCCTTTCGAACTTGAAATAAAAGGTTTATTAATCCTTCATTATGGGAAAGGGTAGACTAAACCCAAGTTTAGACCCAGTAGGGTAGGTTATAAATTATACCTTTTGGGTTACAACTTGGTTTAGTGGATTATATCTGGGTCGACAAAGAAGGTCGAGAACCCTAATCTGGAAATGCTCATGTCTTATTGAAAAGAGATTTGTTTCTAATCGACAATGTTTAACCCTAGGAAGGGGAAAAATCATGTGTTGGGCTACAAGTCGACTTAAAATACAAGTTGTAAGCCTCAGATTTTTGCAAGCGTGCAAGAGGTACCATTAAAAGATTAGTCAAACATTAAAATCAATGTACCTTTTGGTCACAACTCCTCTTACACTATTACTTGTCGACAAGGGGTGAATCTCAAATATTGTAAAGATGCAAAGAGAGATACCTAAGAATGGATAGTCAATCCAAAATGAATAATCGAGCAATGACAGTGTCTTGTGTTTACACCTAAGTCAGAAAGACTAGATTGGAGTTGGATAAAACTCTTTAGTTAAACCTTAACTTAACCTAGATAGGGTAATTTTTTATATTAAGGCATCAAGATCATTATTTAGATCATGATTGAAGGGTCAAGTGCCCTGACTAGGTGTAAATATTCTTACTTGCAAGAAGGGAAATTAGATTCCTAGACTATATTGCTTAACCTGGGTAAGGTTATCATATTAGTCGTAATTAATCTATCTATATCTATATGTGACAATAAGTCGTGGACCTCGGGTATTGCAAGAATGCAATGAGAGTCCTTGTAAAGAAAGAAAATTGAATAGGTCTATGGATTATAGACAATGAAAGAAATCATGTATGAGTCGGGAAGACTAAATTAATGAAATCACCATGACTTCATAAGTTGAATGTAGGTTGACCAAGGCAAACTATAGGAATATGATAGTATCCAAGTCGAGTTGGAGTGGGTGAACATTACGACAACGTTCATTGGGAACGTCAATTTATATTGAAACTATGGCCATAGTAATGCATATGTCTCTACATGCATTGTCGGTTCACTGTATCTGGATTGCACATCCTATCAGGAATCATACTTAGCTAGAGGGTATCTAGGGTTGTATGATAGATAGAGTTGTGTAAGATACAACACTATGTACTCGGAAAGGCAAATTACCACTAGTCACCTTGGTCTATACTTCTCGTGAAGGGAAGGGCCACTTCCGGTTAGGAAGGAGTGCGGGAGACCGACGATCTATGGTTGGAGGTAAATCACTGGAAAGATACTCTCTCTCTCTAGCAGAAGACATGCCGAGGCTTGTGATAAAGATGTCAGATTTCTGGATGCAGTATATTTCTGAGACTTGTGTTTATGGAGACTAAGTAAAACATTATCTGTTTCAGGTATTTATAATTGGTTTATTTTGTAAACATTGTAATTGAGAAAGACAATAAGGTTGATTAAATTTGTTATGAGATATCTTGTATTTGTAGTTACTCGACTATATGCTGAATAAAAGAAAAAAATTTTGTCTCATTTTTACCTTGTAAATTTACTTTATGGTGAATTTTTGGGTTTTACTATGTTTCTAGAACGTGGATGTTACACATATCAAGGTGATCAGGATCAAGATGAAGGTAGTGATCCACCCCCAGAGCAAGAGAAGATTGAAACTCATGTACATATGGAGAGGGATAATGAAATACCCACCAAGGAGAAAGATCAGGATGGTAATTTAATGCCACAAGAGAAAATAAGTGAAAAGGAAGTAGAGAAAACTCAGATCCCAGAGGAGAGAAATACATCAAAAGATGTGGGATAAAGCCTTCAATCTAATGATGGTCAACAGAAGATAGTGGAGAATATGAATCAGGATAATCAAGGGGAGCATATAGACAAAACAGATCAGAACATTCAAAATCTTCCTAAAAGTCCACCTCAACAGGAGGCGCATGATCATGATGCTCAAAATCTTTTTGAAGATCCACCTCAACATAATGTGCAAGATCATAATGTGCAGGATCCTCCTAAGGATCAACCTCAACAAAATGCACTAGACCAGAATACTGTTGAACTACATAAACCTCCTTCTACATGACCGCCTCCCGCACCTTAGGGACCCTCTACATCTCAAGAAGATGCTGCTCAACAGGAGGTTCATGCAAAAGAAATACATCAAGAAGAGATCCCTCAGTAGGAGATACCTCAAGATAAAGTGCATGAAGAAGAACAAAAGAAAGAGAATTCTCCACCAAGGCAAGAGCATAATACAAAATCTTAGGATGCTCAAATTGAGCAAACCAATCAGCAAGAATCCAGTGTTGATGTACCTTATTGGTTGCAGCAAGAGATCAACCCACAACAAATTATTGAGGTCAGAGAATTTGATGTTTCTGCATTGTTTTCAGCTAGTATGATGAAGTCTAAGAGGAAGGCTAGACCAACATATGCAATTAGAAGAGACCCTACTATAGGTAGGAGAACTGTCCAAGTCGCCTTGTCAATGGCAGATAAGGCCAAAGGGGAAATAAGTATTGAGGAATTCCAAATGACCAATATTGATTTAGGTTTTGCTACAGAAGAGAAAGAAGGCGAAGAGGCCAAGGATAGAATCGACACTTTATTGAAGAGGATTAAAAAGGAAAAAGATAAGAACAAATAGCACAAAGAGCACATTGCTCAATTACATTCTTTTATTAAAGGGTTAATTGACCCCAAGCATATATCACTTAGTGTAGCTACCCCATTAACAATCATATCTCAAGATGAGATAACAGGATTAGACCTCATGAGGCATAAAGCTTAGTTAGTGGATAATTGGTTTGTCTCTTTTGCTAGTGAAGCAGAGCATGTAGTCAAAACATCCTTTTCAAATTGTAACTCACTTAGTGCTCTAAGGACAAAATAGATAAATTTCAAAACGAAGTTGGGCGAAGATCATTCAAGTTGGAAAAACATCTGGATGCCTTGGGAGAAATAAGGAGGATAGACATGAAGATACTAACGGATAACAAGGTACTAGAAAATAACACTGCCCAGTTGCCTGGTATTTGGTGAGGACACTAGATTTGAATGTGATGTATTAAAGAGATGCAATAGTAAGCTTAGGGACATAAGTGTCAAACTACATCATCTCATGGCAGAAGAAGTAAACACCTTGGAGGCTTTGGAGGATAAAGTAGAAGGAAAAATAGAAAATTAGGATGCTAACTTTGCTGTCCAAGCCTTCCATAATAATTTCAAGCAAGCAGCAGAGGATCCGCTTCATCACTTAACAGAGGATGTGATAAACAAGGCCATGAGAATGAAGGCTAAGGTAGAAACATACAATGAGACATTAAATAGTAGAAAGAACAAGTGGAATAGTCTTCAGGCACAATTCAATTCTCACAAGCATGTTGCAGTTAAGGCCAGAGTCCAAGATGGAGGTCAAATTGAGGGAATGCACAGGCTTATGAATCTGTCAGAGGGATAGTCAGTATGCACATAAGGCGTGATCCTATGGCTAGTGATGATGAAGATGATGAAGATGAGGAAAATGAGGATGATGAAAATGAAGAAGATGATGGTGGAGAAGAAGTAGAAGAAGAGTAAGCAAAGATGCATGATGACAAAGTCATATGCATAACTAGATAACAAAAGGATCGAGTTCCACCAGACAGTTGCCAAATGGCAACTTGTGCCACGTATACATGTGTTGACCGAGTCAAAGGCAATATTGACCGTAGATTTAGATGGACAAATCTTGATCGTTAGGTCATTGTAACCGCCTCCTCTCTTTAGCCTATAAAAGAAGATGGAGTGCTCGTTTTGTATTATTAGAAACTTTATTGAAGTTAGATTGTTGAGAGTTTTAGGACTAATTTCAAATCTCATTGTGAATGTACATGTCTTTTTCATACCTAATAGAAGAGAAGTTGTTTTGATTACAAATAATCGTAAATCCTAAGTAATCAGTGGAGGATTCCTAGATATATGCATTGATTAGCTGCATCCCTTGGAGTGCTTATCAGTCTGCATGTGTTGTTTTCATTCTAAGTTCCTTTGAAGTTAGCATTAGCCATAATTAGCTATGGAAGATCCTGGTGGAATTATGGTTTGGTTTCTTCTCTTTGTGAAAGTATCTAGAATGTATGTGAAACAATAGCTGAAGGTTCACTAAATTTAGAAAGCATTCTTTAATTTTCTTTAATTTCATTACAATCACTTCGTAATTGCAAATAATAGATAATCTAAAGCAAATAAACATGAAATATGCCTATAACTCATAAATATTGAACATACAGAGCATATTTTAAGTAAAAGCATGTCAGAATGATAAATATCATGCAAATACATATGAATATCAAGGATAAACATGCAAATATCAACTAATCAGCACATTATTTGTGCATGTTCATAACATAAAAGCGAGAATAATCAAATTGAAGTTAATGATCAGAAGAATTGATCAAACTTATCAAAGATCATCATTATCTGTAGAGCATAGCAAGATTAACCCTATTTGTGAAGAAATTTACAGGAAACAGATATGTGGACATCAATTCATGCTAGCTGAGAAGTGTAAGACCCCTTGAATGAGAAACAACATGTCACATCAACCTTTGAGTAACGTCAGAAGATCATGATCTGATCAACGGAGACTTGGAGTCACCAGTTTGTTCCAAATTGATCGTACTTTTCAAGATAATAAAGGTTTGTTGTGCAAATTTTTTATGCATGTTGTTATGACTAATAATCATCATCAACACTACCCTAGAACTCCCGCATATCAAAATAATTTGGCACTTTATTTTTGACAAACTCGTAGTAGAGTTTCCTAAAAAAATATTGCGGGACCTCATTGTTGTTGCATGGAGGATGGTCAAAAACCATCCACCACCTCTACGCAAAATTATCCCTTATCGCTTGGTTTTTGCACCAATGGATAGGGAACCTCTTGCATGTAAGGGGTAGAGGTTGATTTGTTCGTGGGTTTGTGAAAATAGAACACAAGTCCATTTTTGTAATTTGTTCATTTTTAACTTGTTCATATGACAACTTGTCTGCATAATACTCTCTAAATTCTCTCCTCTTTTTGGTCCAACTAGTGATTTGCTTGTTAATTAAATCTACATTTGATAACATAGATTCAAGGGATTGAGCAAGCATGGATCTATGCAAGGTTGAAGTTGCAGGTTATTTCAACCTTGCAATTATGTCTTCAATTTGTTTTTTATTGTTTTCAATTTGCCCCATTATATTTTCTTGTGTTCCAAGGGCATATTGAGGAATAAATGGAGGTGTTTGTGGTTGGGGTTCTTCTTCAGCAGGTATTTGTTGTTCAGGTGATGGAGGATTTTGTGCATTTTCAGGAGGAGGAGGAGGTGCATTATCAACTCCTGTAAATTAAAGAAATTTACATAAAAAACTATTTAACCTACCTATTTAGCAACAAATTCGCACAAGAAAGCAAATAGAACTTACTTCTTCGATGTCCCCGACGTCGTGGCAGCATTTTGATGATGAATCGGTGAGAAATAGCTGATGAAATGGGTTTCTATAATGTGATCGCGCTTATCTTCTCTCCAAGCCGCGGGTTTTCCTATCGAATTGTGTGAAATAATGAAATCAAATGCTTTTCTTTTTTTAATACAGTAGAATATAATGTGCTTGTGTTATAACGCGAGTGCATTATGGCTTGATGTTGGGCTCGGCAACACCAACTTTTTGCACTCCAACTTTTTGCACCCGCCCTAGGCATATTCCATAAAACATAATTTTTTCTGTATGTATCAAAATTCAATTTTTCTTTTTTTGTTGAAACAAGGACATCAATACCTAGGGCATATATATTTTTTAGAATTTTTATTCACTACTTTACTAATTTTCCATGTGTGTAGAACAAAGAACTTGATGTTTGGTGAAAAACCTACATTCACAAGAAATAAAAAATTATATAATAATCAATTTAAATATATTTAAAATTATACTTTTTGGGAAGCTTATAATAAGGACTACATACTTACAAAACATAAATTTTAAATGAATTTATTTGATCCCCCAAAAGGTAAATCAAAAGTGGTTTTATCAACATTTTGATAGGTGTAGAGGAGACTCTATTATAGGTATGGTTTAAAACTAGCAGGGTTCTATCCAAGGGGGTTTGAATCTAAGCGGGTTTGATCAAACCCTCTTCAATTAAAATCCTTTAAATGGAACATTTTAAGGATTAAATCATTATATTTTCTAAAAATATGTGATTTCAGCAAAAATCAGGATGTCCCAGAAAGTGTAACCCATTATTGTGGCACCACCCAACCAATCCAAGAAAACCATGGAATCCACCACTTAGCCAATCGAGGAAAATTATGGCATCCACCACTCAACCAATCTAGAACTCAATATCACAAGATTGAACAACTGACACATGCATAAGAATGCATACATATAGGCACACACAAGTCTCTAAACATCTAAGTCACAATTATAGTCAACATGGTTTGGGGGGTTACAACTAATCCAATGGGCCCAAGCACATGTCAACAAGGAAATATAAATTGATTCTTTTAAATAAACAATCAATTCCTTAGTTTGTGCTTCAAGTGTCCATTCCTTGTAGTGATTTTGGTTGTTCTTTGCAATGTGATTCTAGTTAGAGCACACACCACTTTAATTTTGATTTGAACATTATTCCAAAAAGTACATTAGATACATAAATCCTCTTTCATTTATTGTTTGTTAAATTCTATATTCAAGATTAGTTTTAACATAGAGCTATTCCAAAGTTAATGCACTTACTTTGTGTAAGAATGGGTCATGATTATTCTGAAAATAGAGCACAACTAGTTTTTGAAGCACATCAATTATTAGGAAAAGTTCCCATAAATAAATATTTCACATTTATGGTTTGTTATGTATTCAATTTTTTACCACACATAATAAACAATATTCTCCTATATTATATCATCCTCCTTTGGCTTGATGCTTATTTTATATTTTACAATGGTTCACTAAATAAAGTTTATTATTGGGTTTTGTAAATTTATTCTCTACCACGTACTTTATTATCATGAATCTACGTTACTAGATGGACAAGAGCATAATTGATGTGTGTTATGTCTAGTGTGATGAAATAAAGTGCTAACTTTTCATATAAAGATTGAACTAATCAATAAATTAGATTTATATAAAAGAGATTAGAAATAAGTAGTTAGAGAGGGATAAGAGTTTTTAGTAATTAATAATGAGATGTCAAATTTGATTTTACTGTCAACTTGCTAATGTGTTTATAAGTAACTTAATTTAGATTAGGATGTGGAACATATATTAAAATACTATGTTATAGGTGCTTAGAGATAGTTAAACATATGAGGAAATGGTCACATCATTTGTCCTAGTCTAGGATAGGGCCACATCATGTGGCCTATTCTATTTGGTGCAACCTAGTTTTAGTATCTGTCATGCCTTCATCTTCTTAGTTCTTATTGAAAAGGTGATTGCATTGAAAAGTGTAATGAGGATTGTAACTTTCAAGGCAAGAGAGGAAGAGCCAAACTTGTATTGGACCCAATTCAAACCCTTGGATAATGATGTAGAAGCTTGTAGACATGACATACAAATGATGCAAGATGTAGAGATATAATGGTTTATGTATGATGCAAATATGTAGCTTTAGATGCCCTATAATTAGACATGTCCTTAGAGTGATTCTCACAAACACTCAATGTCAAGATGTAGCTTTAGATGTATAAATCTAAGTCATGGATTGAGCCTATATCCACATGAATGAATTGATTAGAAACTAATTGTTGGAAGTCACTTGTCTCAATATTCTAATATCTAAATTTTAGTAAGGACTAACAATGTTTTCAAACACCTTTCAAGAATCTTCTGAATTAAGAGGATCATGTTATCCTTAGTCAAAACCTTATGATGATTTATTCAATGACTTTAGAACAATTATTAAGGAAAGAAAGCAATTGCACAATGGGCCTAGGATGAGTTAAAAAGAAAACAATTCCAAATTGGTTTCACTTTAAGTTGTTTGACCAAGATATTCTTTCACATTCCAATATGATTTTAAATGAATGAATGAATGTATTTAAATGCAACAACATAACACATATATCAACACCAATGTGCACTAGGTTAGCTCACAATGAACTTCATAGGAGGAATTTTAGATTTGTGATTGTAGAAATGACCTATCCCAAATCCACAACCATGGATTTGATCTAGGGTAATTTTTGTTGAAGGCCTTTAGATTACATGAGGTCCAAGTGAAAAGATATGATATAATCAAGATATTTGTCTGACTTCCATTTTTTAAAGAAAAATGCATACTACATTAGGGACAAAATTGTATATTAGTACCACTTATCAACTAGAGATAGATGACCAAAATATTAGGGTGTAAGTTAGTCATTGTGGACATACTATCAATATATTGCATGGATTGGTATTACAAATGCGAAGATTGTGTTTCTTAGGTAGATCCCATGTACAATAAAACATATCATTTTACTCTATACATAGGTCCCATTAAATATATTATATATAAACAATTAAATGTTGTATTTAGTGGTAAAGCACATTAGATTGTTTTGTGCCTACCTAAAAAATATTTTTTTATGTAACATTTAAATGTGCTAGTTTATTTATAGTTCATATTTGATCACATTATCTAGTATATAAGTGGTGTTAAGTTGTGCTATTAGGTAGACCATTAATATGGTTATTGTATTCAATTATTGTATAATTTTTTGGGGGTTAATCTTGGAGAACTTGACTACTTGTGACTAATCAACAACCATTAAGGTATTTATAGATACCACCAAGTCCACAAATGTTTAAGAAACATAGAGAAGTCAAGAGTGAGTAGGTAAACTGAAGAGAAAGTTAGTAGAATACATAGGATGGGTTCATAGACATAGGACAAGTTTGCAATCATTGATTATTCTTAGATCATTGGACTCTGTAAGCACTAAAAAGACATATGGGCCTACATGGTAATCTGATGATGAGTTGTGATCCGAAACATGTACATGTAAGTGTGTATATATGACCTCTCAACAAGTGTTCTTCTTGATGACACATGGATTAGACCTCCCCTCTTCTTTCTTCCTTTGTTTTTCCCTAGTTGATTTGTGAAATTTTGCTCATTTTTTATTCTTCATTTTTTGACTCTTTGTTTTCTTCACTTTTTGATCTTGTGTTGAAGTCCATAGGTGTCATATCCTAGGGAACCTACGTCTTGTTAACTTGTTTCATCTTTTTCTAGATTTTAGAGACCCTAAATTGACATACTGATTTCATCTCCAACCCTAGTTTCAGGTCACCTTCCAACTTGACCTGGTCACCCCCTATTATTTTGGCATCCCCCTAGGTGACCACCTGGTAACAGGAGTGACCACCTCTTCTGGTATCTTTTTGGCAAAACAAAGTTGTTAGGTGTCTTCCCTAGCCCCCTAGTATTAGTTTCCATGACCCAACTTTCATCCAGAACCCTGTTTTAACCTGGTCGGCCCCCTAAGTGACCATCCTGATAAAGGTGGCGACCTTGTCATGTTTTCATCCATGGATTTGCTTCGAGTTTGAGCTTGAAAAAGCTCTATTTTTGCTCCAGTTTGCATGGAATTTCAAGCCTAACTTAGAGTCATCTATTCTTAACTTCTCAATCAACTTTAATCATGTAAATTTAGCTTAGTTGGACTATTCTTAACTCCTCTCTCACATACTAATTCCATTTCTTCTTCTATGATAATCTTTCAAGCTTAGTTCACTCTCTCATCAACCCAGTTCACTGAGCAATCAATAAAATTGACTCTCCAATCAAGGGAGTTAACTCCCCAATCAATCCCACCAATCATTCTTCAATCCGACCTATAAATACCGCCCTCCCCAAGCTCAAAGGGAGTCAAATTCATTGTTGTAACTACATTTTGCTTAGCTTTTGCTCTCCACTAGCATTCTCATGCTCATTGCAGGACTTACGAGATTTTTGTTTTAGTGTTATTAGGCCAAGATTTGCCATAAGATTCATACAACATCGTTACACTAGCCATTTCACAAGCCCAAGTGCTTTATTGCAAGCTTTCATAGCTCAATTCAAGCTTTCTCAAGCTCTCATTTGAATCAATTGCTTCCAATCCCTATTTCCAAGAGGAGTACCCCGCTATTGCAAAGGAAGGGAAGGTTACCAAAAGGGTCTCTAAGGATATGCCAGGCTCATACACCTTCAATTTTAGGTTCTTTTATGCTTTCACAGTAATTAGATAATCACAATCTTGCTCTTGGAGATAGTATTTTGATAACTGCAATTTCCTTGATAGGCTAATTAGATTGCATTTAATTAGTTTACTTCAAGTACATTGCTTTGTTAGATTAGATTTGTAATTCTGTACTTTCATTTCTTAGAATAGTTAAAAAAGACCTTCAAAAAAACACAAAAACATAGATCAAATTGCATTGAGCAATTTCATAATTAGTTGCATTCATATTTGATTCATAGATTAATTAGTTCACTTTCATTTCAAAAATCACAGAAAAGAACAAAGACATTGTTTTGCCTACATTTAGATTGCATTCATACAAAATATCATAAGACCAAAAACAAAACATCAAAGATAGCACAAAACCCCTCGAATTCATCATGAGATCAAAATATTCAAACAAATGAAACAAACCTTAGGTATTCACACTAAGTCAATGCTAAGTCAACTCGTGGTTAACTCTAGACAACTCTCTTCATTTAGGCATTTGAATGTGCCCTAGACTTAGAGGTGAGTGGGTGAGGGTGATCCTAGAGGAGATCAAAGTGATCCACCCTAGGCCTCAACAAACACAACCAACAACTGAAGAACAAGAACATAGGCTTAGGTTGCTTGAGCAAAGAGAACAAATACAATGAATACTACAATATTTCGAAGAAGAGGAACAACATCGTGCACTCATAAACGATCACAATAGACACTCGTCTAGGCATTGGAATCTTAGGAACCCAAATAGGAGAACAGTAACCAGTGACCCTTCGGGTCATTATCTCAACAATGGTCACTGAGTATCACATAAGAAACAACCCCCAAGAAATGCCCCATGACTGGTCAACCGCTCTTCATGAAGACCAGCTCCCAATCGAGCAAGACCACTCCCGTGTCTCACCTCCTCTCGACTGGCTTCTACCACGAGAGTGAGAATGATGTGGAGGCTCACTTGTGGCAAGGAGAGGGTCCCATGTGCTCCGTCAAAGCTGACTCGACCACTCCGTGCTACCAAGTCACGTTTTGAAGTGTACAGACTCATGGTCCCTACATAGATAAAGAGAATATTTTAATCCCATGGTGATTGCATCTATGTTATCTTTTGTTCCTAACCTTGAAGCTTATCAAATTTAGATCTTCATCAATTTTTATGTGCATTCATTAATTATCAAGCAACGTAGACTAGTTTTCTATTTACATTTTTGCACATTTTAATTACTAAGTTCAATATTCAAGTCAACTCAACTCCATAATTAGTCTAGGTTAGTGATGCTTAAATGTGTATGCATTTTATTGGATTATCCTAGACTAAGCTTTAGGAAACCTTGTTTTCTTATATATTCTTTATGAACTCAATAAATCCCATCAAACTACGTAATTTCATGGAAATGGCTCAACTTTGGGAGATGATGAGTCACACATGGAAATGGTTCAGATAACTTGTAGCCTTGATAGGACACAAGAATTGAAGTAAAAATGTCTAACCCCAAATTAGACATAAGGACTTGATGAACGTATAGAATAAGAATAGGCTAGGGTCATTTAACCTTGTATCCATGCATAATCTTTCCTAGTGCTCCTCCTCAAAAATATGGCTCATGGAATTTATGTGGAGAATTTTTGAGGTTCAAATTAACTCACAATCAAGGATAAGTTTCCAATCCCTATGATTGATGAGTTAGATGAATCGCGTGAGTCTTATTTCTTCTCCAAACTAGATATATGGTTTGCATAGCACTAGTTCCATCTTCAAGAAGCATTCTAGACTATGTTCTAAACTCATGAGGGCTACTCAAGTTCCCAATTATAGATTTTGGCCTCACTAATGCCCTATTTACATTCCAAATCCTCTTAGGTCTTTTAACCATTTCTTAGGAAATTCATTATGATATTCCTTGATGACATCATCATTTACAAAATAAAATTGGATGAGAACCTCATTCACTTGGATCAAGACCTCCAAATTCTTTTAGATAACTAGTTAAGTGCAAAAAGTGTTAGGACTAGGTGTTGTAAACCTTGCAAATCCTAGTGATGATGTCATTATTGAATATTTTCAAAATATTATAATGTTTGGCCCTGATGGAAAAGGGTGACACACATGAAGAGAATCTTGAGATTCCTTTGTTGGCAATCTCTATCGTGTGTCATTTGTCTTATTCAATGATTGCAAGAAGTCATTGGAAGGGGATTGCAAGCTAGACTAGCCAAGGCATCTTTAATTGTCTCATAATTTAGATGTTTGTAAAAGGTGTGTAAGAGACAATATTGCACCCACAAGAACTCAAGAGTTACATATGTTTCCCTTGGTCATAGGGGTTAATGGTCATCATCATGAGTTACAAATTGTAAGTGGGAAGGAGTTAATTTTGGAGAGGGGCACATGGGTTCAACTTGGACAAGATGGACAAGATCTGACTCATCGTTTTGAGTCCATGGTTTTGGGAAAACATTTGTGGCTTCTAGGATCTCCTTTTCCTATATATCAAGGGATTCAAGTGGAGATTGTATGTTTGATTTTATGTAGGTTTATGCTGCCAAAATTCCTCCAAAATGCAAAGTGTTGACCTTTAATTATACAATCTCCCAAGCCAATTTATCCAGCTTTACATAGATCTCTTGTGTCTGTGGATGCAATTTGTCTCCTACACAAAAAGCATGTATCATTTTATGGCCTTCAATCCAACTAAATCCATGGATCTTATAATTTCCTTTATCTCATCAATCTCCTTACTATTTGAACCTCGCACCACCTACCCACTTCTACATAGATGTTTGAGAGAAGAACATAAGTCACAACATTTTAGGATCCAAATCAAAATGCAACGTCGCTGTAAATACTCCTAAGCCTATGCTCATATGTGATCTGCAGGCACCAAGAAAACACATCCACAAAACCACCAGAAGTTTAATTGGCACTTTAACGATAAAGTTAAGGGTGTCCACAAGATAGCTAGCATGGGCAAGAAGGTCAACCATGCACACATATGATTAATTGTAGGTGTAATGCAATAAGGGTTACTCATGTGATTGAAGTATGTACAACCCTCATCCACTAAATTTGCATGGCTGCATACACATAGAACACAAGCAAAGCTTATAATGTCATGATATGTTCCAAAATGCTTTATTAATTCAAAGATTTTGAAAGCATCCTTGCAAAATCCATTTTGTGCATATTCCTTCAATCATGGTATTCCATGAGACCACATTTCTTTGAGTCATTTTGTCAAATAGTTCACGTGCCTTGTGTATGCTTCCACATTTTGCATACATGTCTACCAGAGCAGTTGCAATTACAACATCTGAAAAAATTCCTCTATCCTTTATGCTTTGATGGATGTCCATACCTTGTTACAAAGCTCTCGCCTGGCACAGGCTGGGAGGATGCTGGCAAAGGTTGTAGAGTTTGGCTTTATGCATGTCAATTGCATTTGCTTGAAAGTTTCTAAAGCCTTCTCAACAAATCCATTTTGTGAATATCCTGCAATTGGGGCATTCCATGAGAACACTTTTCTTTTGAGGTATTCTGTCAAACAACTCACGTGCCTTGCCTATGCTTACACATTTTGCATATCTCGCAATGATGGCATTCCATGAGATGATATCTCTTTGAGGCATTCTATCAAACAGTTCACGTGTCTTGTCTATGCTCCTACATTTTGCATACATGTCTACGAGGGCAGTTACAACAACATTGACAAAATTCTTGTATCCTTTATCCTCTGGTGGATGTCCATATCCTGTTCCAAAGCACCCATTTTGGTACAGGCAGGGAGGATGCTAGCAAAGGTTGCGGAATCTAGATTTACACCTACCAATTGCAGTTGCTTGAAAGTTTCTAAAGCCTTTCCAACAAACCCGTTTTGTGCATATCCTACAATCATCGCAACCGAGGAGATCACATTTCTCTACGCCATCCAGTCAAACAGTTCGCGTGCCTTCTTTATGCTTCCACATTTTGGATGCATGTCTCCCTAACCATTTCGGGCGGGAGACAGTTTCAAAAACTAATTGACTGGGCGGGAGATAGTTTTTTAAAAAAAACTAAACTTTACCAAATAATAACCGTGATTGCCGAATCACGATGGAAAATAGCGCCTACCCCATGTCCCCATGTGGCTGCTTAAGTTAATTTTCTGCTCAAATTTAAGCAGTTTTAAGCAATTGGAGTGGCCCCGTGCAAATTTGTAATTGTGGGAAAAGGATAATATAGAATCTTTCCTATTTTTGTGGAGCAGCTACTGCTTAGGAATTTCAAATAAGCTTTTGGAAAAAAGGGGGGGACTGGAAATAAGCAGCCAATGCATAATGAAAAATATGCCATGTCGCTGCATATAATTCGTTCCTTTTTTTTTTTAATGTTCTTTTATTATTTTTTACTTTTTATATAATAAAAAACTCCAAATTAAAATAACTGCTTAAAATAAGGAGAAAAATAAAATTTCATGGAGTCACTAGGTCCACAAATATCTGCTAAAAAAAATTAAGCAGTGGCTGCTAGCCAAAATAAACTAAGCAGCAGCATGGGGACATGCCCTTAGAGTGTGTTGTTTAAGCCCAACCCTCAATACGAGGGAATTGACTAGTGTGCTGTTTAAGCCCAACCCTGAATACTAGGGAATTTACTTTTACAAGCTTACTGCTTTGAGCTACGCCACAGCCCAGTAGGAGAAGAAGTAAAAGTGGGAGTGTTGCCATTTCTTACCAGAGATGAATGAAGAGGCAAAACGAACGAATGATAGAGCAGCGTGTGGCGGACGGAGTTGAAAGGGCTTTGTTTTAGAATTCCTTTCTTCACAAACTGCCATTAAATTTCGTGGACTTGACTTCGAGATTTGAGTCTTCGCGCCGGTGATCTCGGTATTACACGCAACCGGGAGATTCTCGCGGCTTGCATTATTGTCAATCACATTCCAAGGGAAGAATATCTTTGCTCAATTCTTGCACTGGTAATCACTCATAATTTTCTATTTGCCAGTTACCGTCTCTTGTTCGCATTGGACATTATGTCTCCTTGTATGTCCGACCACCCGACCCTTCACGACCATAGCATACATTGGCCTTTTGCTCTTGCGTGATACTCATGTTTGGTTCCTTTATCATTTTAACATTTAATTTGTTTTTATTTTGTGTCTAAGTTTATTTCACCTCTAAAATTATCATCTACATCTGGGATCTTTCATTTTAGATTGTGCACAAGTTTACCTCACCTCTAAAATTATCATTTATATCTCACATCTTTCATTTTAGAAAGAAAGCAAGTCATTCTTCTCTAGGGGTGTCCCCATAATTAAAAATCTCTTTCCTATTTTTTGAGCTTACCATTTTAATTTTTAGACCATTACTTTTTTCTTGTACACCAACTACATCAAGTTGTGCACCTAATGTTATGTACTTAAGAGAATCCTTACGATATAAGTTTTATTGTGGCTCTAAGTATTATTTTTGTTGATCTATATATCTTTGTTTCATAAGTTTACCTCTTGACATGTGTGTACCTTCATTATTATTTCCTTGATCTTGTAAAACCCCAAAATATAACTAGAAAATTTTCTCTTTTAACAATAATTACAAACATATCACATAACTATGAATGTAAATATATGCAAGTAATCATAAAGTGAATTCCATTAATAAAGTAATCTCACAAGTACATAAAATAGTACAACCATTGAATAATATATCATTCAATAACACATCAAGTCAACAACTGCAACCCTCAATAATAATTACAATAAAACTAGGCCAATGAGCTATTCTTCCACATATACAATAGTGGTCTTACTCAAAGGTACAATATACAAATGTAGTCTTTAGCTCGAATCCACAACTTCATGCTCTAATTGATGATGGAGATGGTAATTGAATTTGCACATTGAAGGATTCCCTTTTCTCCACAAGCATCGATCTAGCATGAAGTACTCAAATGAATAATACAAAATTATGAAGTAAAAACAAGTCTAATGATTACCTTTTAAGTTCAAATTTCTATTTTCTTTCACAAAGACATACAATTAAATCTATAGTCCATACAACTTAACCAAGATGATCCACTTTTACAACACATGTTCACAACATCAATTTAACACCACACTAAAATTTACCAAAGAAACCAAGACTTTATAATATGTTACAACACATTAATACAAGCACCCAAAATGCACATAGACACAAATCACATAATACATGTAAAATAGAAAATTTGATTCTAATTAAAATGCTAATGCCTTCTAACTTAAACAATTTTCAACAATATTACACTAGGATCTAACTAGCTTCAAGGGAAGAGTATTCCACTGTTGTCTAAGTAGGAAAAGAAAAATAACTCCAGCCAAATCCTATAATTTCCCTAGACCTAGAAAATAACTATTTTTGCTAAGCTAAAGCATAAGCATACATCAATAAAGCTATAATTTCTAGAAAATAAAAAATGAAATTACAAAAATAGTTTCAAAAATAAAAGAGGGAATGAAAGAAGAACCTGGACCAAAGAAGGAAAGCCTCAACCCAGATGCTAGAGCATCATGTAGATTTTTGCATAGCACAATGTCATCTATATGGCAAAAAAAGCTTCAACAAATAGCTTTGTTCCAGTCCAAGAAATTATCCACTCTACACAACAAAATACACAAGAGACCTAATAACATTCCAAATAACAAAATCTATGATAAAACACATTGAAGTAACTAATTTAAATAATAAGAACAAGAAATGAGGAAGGGAATGAAGAGAAGAAGACCACCAAACCTTCATACAGTCAAATCCCCTCAAATCACCTACAAATACAAAGAAAAAAAAAAATTGTTGGGGTTGTTTGGGAGCTTGTCTTCAGGTCAAGCCCCTATGCTGGTCTTTTAACCTCCATGGACAACCACTATGGAAAAATATTGAGAAACAAGTGTGTGCTCTTATTTCTTAAGTGCATCTAAAATAATAATAATAGTGACAATAATAAAAGCAATGAGTATCAACCTTAGTCTACAAGGAAGAATACCCTAATGTGTGTAAAAGGAAATAGGATGGTGGTCTACACAATAGATTTTCCACACTAAATATGTAACATCCCAAAGCTCTGGAATATTAAATATTCTCAAAAACAATTAAGCAAAAATCTCATTTTTTTACAAAAAGAGAAATATCTATAATCAATATATTACATTTGCAATTATCCAAGTACTATATATATATATCAAAAGAAGGTTGCTTCACATGCGACTAGAAAATCGCACATATAACAAATTGTCGTATTTCTTATGACTTACAATTTTTATCAATATTATATACAAAATAAGTAATGTGTTCTTGTTCACAAGTCTTCGGCAGTCAACTACAAGAGAGAGAGCATCACCCTGGTGCTTTTCCTCCAACCACAGACTAGAAGACCCATGCACACCTTCCTTCTGGAAGTGCCCATTCTCTTTACGAGGGTAATAGATAATGAGAATCAACTGATTCTTTATGCCATCTGAGAACTAATGATGTGTCCTAGCCAATGACAATCAGGTTACAACTTTAGTCTAGATCTAGCTATGTATGACCCATTCTAATTGTTCAACTATCTAGTACATCGTGAACCAACAATGCAAGCAAGGACTTTTGTATTACTTTGGCCAAAGTTATATATATATATATGGGTAAGTGCACAAAGATGAGGGACCAAAATGGGGTCTTAAGTTGCCATTTTTTTTTCTGAAATCAGGAAACATTGATGTTGGATGAGAAATTGAAGATAGCTACACTCAAAATTTGAAGATGGAATGAAAACAAGAGTTGTAGTGCTCTGAATCTAGTTTCTAAATTACTATTTTTTTTCAAAAATGGTTGAGATTAAGAGGTTCAAAAAGGGGGAGCACACAAATTGTTCTATTTTTCTTAAAAAAACATAACATAGCATCTGGTGTGCTCCCCCTAAAATGTTAACTTTTTTTTAGTATTTCAATAATCGCTCCAGTGAGAAATTAGGTAACACCATGTAGTTTATCCCTGATTTTTCTGATAATTTTTTAATGAATAATTGTTTTTTTAGTAATTTTAAAGTTGACACATCCTGAAAAATAGAAATTGGAGTGTGCTCCCCCCTAAAATGTTTGAAAACTAATTGAAAATCTTTTTTTTTGAATTCGTGTAGAATGGAGTCTAGTTTCTAAAATATAACTTGTTTCAATTTTTGATGAACGGTTAAAAAAACAAGTTAAAAATACTAGACACTAGTTTTTGACAATAACTGGACACACTTACAAAAGAAATTCAAGATGAAACACTAAACGTACTCAAAATGTGAAAAATATTATATGGTTAGATAGCTAATAGAGAGATTAAGATTATGGTGGTATTTTTTTGAGTTTTCATTGAAAAAAGTGTCATCCTGATGGGGAGCACGCTCCAGATTATCTCTAGATTTTGCTAAAAACTGATAAAAACACGTCAAACAAAGCTCATCATAACGTGAGCGCGTTATTCAAGAAAACGCAATTGGCATGTGAATTTCCAGTTATGCTCATCATAACGCGAGCGCTTATAATGCACTCACGTTATGATGAGCATAACTGGCAATTCACATGCCAATTGCATTTGCTTGAAAGTTTCTTAAGCCTTTTCAACAAATCCATTTTTTACATATCTTGCAATCATTGTATTCCATTATAGAACATCTCTTTGAGGTGTTACATCTTACAATTGACATGCCTTGTCTATGCTTCCACACTTTACATACATGTCTACAAGGGCAGCTGCACTTCCTATCGTCTCTCTCTCTATTTCTCTCCCCTCTCTACGTCCTACCCTTTCTCTAAGTCTCTGCTTCCCTCCCCTCTCTACCTCCCACATTCTCTCTCACTCTCTTCTTCACTCCCCTATCTACCTTCTACTGTCTCTCTCGCTCTCTACTTTCCTCTTCTATCTACCGCCTACCCTCTTTTTGAGTCTTTGCTTCCCTTCTCTCTCTACCTCCTACCTTCTCTCTCACTCTCTTCTCCCCCTCCCTCTCTACCTCTTACCCTCTCTCTCACTTTCTACTTCCCTCCCTGTCTACCTCCTACCCTCTCTCTTAGTCTCTGCTTCCCTCCCCTATCAACCTCCTACCCTCTCTCTCTTCTTCCTTGCCCTATCTACCTCCTATGGTCCTCTCCCACTCTCTACTTCCATCCTATCTCTACCTCCTATCCTCTCTCTCACTCTCTACTTCCCTCCCCTCTCTACCTCTCCTCATTCTTCCCATCCAAAGAAATTTCATAAATTATCTTGTTTCCATTTCATTAAATCCCAATTTATATCAGCATCCATCTTTACATGTCCTATTTTTCTTACATTTCCATGTTCTTTGTCGACAAGGGAGAGCGAGAGGGAGGAAAAGGGAGAGAGGATGGAGATGGAGGGGAGAGAAACCTAGGAGAGATACTTGGTTATAGGGAGAGAGAGAGAGAGAGAGATAGAGAGTCCTAGTTTTCTGGTTTTGGAGAGAGAGAGAGAGGGTGGGTCGAGTTTATGAGTTTAGGATTGCTTAAGTTTAGGGATTAGGGGAATCATTTAGGGTTTAGGGGCTTAGGGTTGCTCAAGTTTATGGTTTATGGTTTAAGGGTTAGGATTTAGGGGCATTATTTAGGGTTTAGGGGTTTTGGGAGAGAGAGAGAGAGAGAGAGGTTTAGAGTTGCTCAGGTTTAGGGTCATTAGTTAGGGTTTATGAGCTTAGGGTTTGATGCAGAGGTTGAGGTAATGTTGTAGTAGGAGTTCACTCACTGAGCTTAGATCACTTCTCTCAAGAGGTTAACAATGGTGTATGTGAAGACAAAGCCTACACAAGGCTATTACAGAGTTTGACCAAGCCTAGGATCACTATCTAGTGTTCTCCTCTTAGGCTATCCCCTTCTCAATTTGGAGAGTCATTTCTCCATCCAACCTACTTGCACAATACACCCTTCCAAGGACTCACAACATGTTCCACACCTCTACCAATAGTAATCACACTTACTTGTCATGACAATCAAAAGATCATTTCATGCATTCTATAGACAATAACAGTGGCAGCAATAAGACTGTTTTAAACAATGTTTGGAATAAGGTTTACCCCTTCAAAACTTCAAGGACCATTAGAACTACAAACATATTAGGTACTAGGTATGAAAGACCAACCATCAACTCACATATTGGCCCATACTATGACTAAAAGGGCAGTAGACAGCAAAACAGCAGGTGGCTGTTTTAGGACAGCATTTGGAGAAAGTTGAAGTCTTAATGAATTTGTTAGATAACCTCTTCAAGGCTTCAAGAGAACATCAACACTCAATTTATACTAACTACTCAAGGTGAAAAGACAACCATTTACTCATATGTAAAACCACACTGTGTTGAAAAAGGACAGAGGACAAGAAGTACAGTTTGCTGTTCTATGATAGTGTTATAATGACAGCCTCTTTTTTACAGTCTTTGTGAACATTCAACCCTCAATAACTCTTCTCCAACAATGATTAATACCACAAACACTCACAAGGATAGAGTTCACTTGAAATCTCTGACCCAACACCCCACCAAAATAATTTCTCTGACAGAAAAGTACGACTGTTGACAGCCTTCAAGAAAACAGCAATAAAAAGAAAATTATCTTGCAAGCAAAGAGAGGTTTTACACCATGCAAATCCTTCAAAATCCTCAAATGACCTTCATTGCTTGATGCATGAACCAAACACCAATATTAAGAGGTTTTCCATTCATTAATCCTTCAGGCCGTACTGTACCCACGTGCAAGACAGCAAGCTGTTTTTTTCTGTCAGCATTTGATGTTTGTCTTCTAAAGAAAGGTTTAGGTTGGAAATAGAGCAAAGGGGTGAAACCAGATCCCTTGTATGAGTAGTAGGGCTCTTGTGCATACCTTTATCCTCTCTAAAACACAAATAACAACTCCAATCTATCACACCTATGACTGTTTTCTTCCCATAGCTGCTGTCCACTGTTTATTTTCTCAACTAGTCAGTGTTTTGACTAGCTAGAAACATGCCAGACATCTGAAGAAGGAGTTTTTCACCTGCACAACATGGAAAAGAGTAAAATCTAATCTAATCTTCCCCATCCTACTGAAAATGATTGAATTTCTCAGAGGATAGGGGAAGAATCCACCATTTTTATGCACAAACCCTAGTTAAGAGGGTTCCAAAACAAATTCTACAAATTGAATTTCTTCTACCTTCTACAGGAGTGTCAAGAACTCCAAATGGATACAAATTAAAGGTATTTTGCAAACTTAATAAATTTTCAATATTTCAGCTCATGAGAATCCGTACCAGGCCGTACAAGCTGCTGTTTCTAATCAAAAAACACAGAAAACTATTTTTTCTCCTTAAAAAAACTCCTCCTTTTCATATCTTTTTGGCATGTTAAAACAAAGCTCAATTTATAGGGAGTTGTCCAGACTTTTCCTCTTCCAAACAGTCCATACAACTGCCCAAGAAAGGCAGGAAACTGAAGGAAAAAGCAGAATTAATAAAACAATAAGTTTTATCTTAATAAAACCAAATTTTCTAAAAGAACTTCCTATGAAATAGGCCTTAGTTCACTCTATTTTAGACTAGTCAAACAAATGACTAAGTCTTTTATTTCCACACATCAAAAATGGCTTTTCAAAGCCTTAGATAAAACCAAAAATTAACAAGGTCATTAAAATATAATATTTGAAAAATAGTTGAAAATTGAAACTCCTGCACCAGGGTTGCTTAGACCTTTAGGGGCATTATTTATGGTTTATGAGTTTAGGGTTGCTCAAGTTTAGGGTTTAGGGTTTTGGGTTAGGGTTTAGGGGAATTATAAATAAGGTTTAGGGGTTTACTGTTTCTTAGGTTTATGGTTTAGGGTTTAGGGGTTAGGGTTTAGGTGTTAGGGATTTACGGTTGCTCAGGTTTAGGGTAAATAGAGAGAGAGTGTGAGGGGATCGATAAATATTGGGAGAGATATAGGGAGATAGAGGTTTAGAGTTGCTTCCAGGGCTTATGGTTTAGAGGTTTGCGGTTTAGGGTTGCTCATTTTTAGGGTTTAGGGGTTAGGGGTTAGGGTTTAGGGGCATTATTTAGGGTAACTTAAGGTTCGTGTTTTAGGGGTTAGGGGTTAAGGTTTAGAGGTTTAGGTTAGGGTTTAGAGAGAGAGGACCGATAGCTCAAGATATTAAGGAGACTAAGGGGAGACATAGGGAGATAGAGGGTGAGGGACATGGCTAGAGACATAGGCAGAGAGATTGAGAGGTAAAAGGATGATAGAGACAAGGAGATAGGGTTTAGGGTTGATTGGATTTAGGGTTGATCAGGTTTAGGGTTTAGGGGTTAGGAGTTTAGAGAGGGAGAGATATGGAGATAGAGGGTGAGGGACATGGCCAAAGACATAGTCAGAGAGATGATAGAGACAAGGAGATAGGGGTTTAGGGTTGATCGGGTTTAGAGTTTAGGGGTTAGGAGTTTAGAGAGGGAGAGATAGGGAGATAGAGGTGAAAAGGACTAGATTAGGAATGATAGTGCTAATTAGAGAATGATTAGAATGATTTAGGAATAGTTTAGGGATGGTATTTGAGATGAAATCCAGGTTGATTGGAAAATGATTAGGGATGAAGTTAAATTGATTTGGATGTGATTTGGGATGGTGTGAAGTGGTTTAGGGGTGATTAGAGATGAAATTGAATGGATTAGGGATGATTTGGGATTGATTAGGAATGAATTTGGTTGGAATGAAAGCTTAATGTTTTCATGTTTTCACGTTATAGAGATTGGGAGAGATAGGGAGATAGAGGTTTAGGTTTGCTTCCAGGTTTTATGGTTTAGGGGTTAGGGGTTTAGGGTTGCTCATTTTTAGGGTTTAGGGGTTAGGGGTTAGGTTTTAGGGGCATTACTTAGGGTAACTTAAGATTTATGTTTTAGGGGTTAGGGGTTAACGTTTAGAGGTTTAGGTTAGGGTATAGACAGAGAGGACTGATAGCCTGAGATATTAAGGAGACTGGGGGGAGACATAGGGAGATAGATGGTGAGGGACATGGCTAGAGACATAGGCAGAGAGATTGAGAGGTAGAGGGATGATAGAGACAAGGAGATAGGGTTTAAGGTTGATCGGATTTAGGGTTGATCGGGTTTAGGGTTTAGGGGTTAGGAGTTTAGAGAGGGAGAGATATGGAGATAGAGGGTGAGGGACATGGCCAAAGACATAGCCAGAGAGATTGAGAGGTAGAAAGATGATAGAGACAAGGAGAGATCAGGTTTAGAGTTTAGGGGTTAGGAGTTTAGAGAGGGAGAGATAGGGAGATAGAGGTGAAAAGGACTAGATTAGGAACGATTTGGGAATGATTAGAATGCTTTTAGGGATGGTCTTAAGTGGTTTAGTACTGATTAGGGAATGATTAGAATTATTTAGGAATAGTTTAGGGATGGTATTTGATATGAAATCTAGGTTGATTGGAAAATGATTAGGGATGAAGTTAAATTGATTTGGATGTGATTTGGGATGGTGTGAAGTGGTTTAGGGCTGAGAAGAAGTGGTTTAGGGATGATTAGAGATGAAATTGAATGGATTAGGTATGATTTGGGATTGATTAGGAATGAATTTGGTTGGAATGAAAGCTTAATGTTTTCATGTTTTCACATTATAGAGATTGGGAGAGATAGGGAGATAGAGGTTTAGGTTTGCTTCCAAGTTTTATGGTTTAGGGGTTTAGGGTTGCTCATTTTTAGGGTTTAGGGGTTAGGGGTTAGGGTTTAGGGGCATTATTTATGGTTTAGGGTTTATGGTTTAGGTAGAGAGGCAAATAGGGAGATACAGAGGAGACTGAGCCTGGGAGAGATATCTTTGTCTCCTCTATCCCTCTCTCTAACTATACCTACCTTTGCTTCCAGGTTTTATGGTTTAGGGACCTTAAGGGTTTAGGGGTTTAGGGTTGCTTCATGTCTCCCTATCCCCATCTCTGTCTCCTCTATCCCCTCTCTCCCTTTCCCCGTCTCTATCTCCACATAGCCTCTCTATCTCCATGTCCCTCTCTATCTCTCCATGTCTCCCGATCCCTCTTTATATATAGGAAACAGAAATGAAGAGAGAGAGAGAGAGACTCTCTCATGTAGATAGAAGGTTACCTTTATGTTATCATGCTTCCCATAACGTGCTCACGTTAGAATGCGAGTGTGTTATGGGAAGCATGGAAAATAGTAAAAAAGCATGTGGGATCCGTGTTTCAGACCCCACATGCCTGTTATTCCTACTTTTCATGAGTATATCAGACAAAAAAATGTTTTTTATAGTTGGTGGACTAATTGAGAATCATTTTTATATGAATCCACCACCTTTTTTTGTTTTTTCATCATAGAAGAAGTGATTTTTCATGTTTTCAGAGAAAATTTGATTATTTAAACTGAAAGTTTCATGTTTCATGTGTGATTTGGTTTCAAAGCTAATTACCATTGATATATAGATTGAATTTGATGATATATGTTTGTTTTTTACATAAATTTTACTAATCCTATTCTAGAATTATATAGAATTCATAATCAAACTTAAGAAAAAAAAGAATTTGAGGATTTTGAAGCCATCTTTTGGAGAATTGGTCAACTGCAATATCGAATTCTAAGGTATGTTCAATTTTAATTCACATATATATATATATATATATATATATATATATATATATATATATATATATGTTCTTTATGTCTTTATGTTTTTTATGTTCTTTATGTTCTTCTTGACATATATGTGTCTAGGTATATCAGTTAGTTCAGTCAAAGAGACTCCAAATTCTTTATGTTTCCACCTTGTTTCAGCCCTTCATGCCTTTATTTCACCTATTTTCAGCTATAGAAGAGAAAAACATTATCAAATACTCCATAAAATAATTTTATTGAACAATTGTTAGTCATACTCATATTCGAGTGTATACATGGAGCCAAAATTGATTTTGGAAGACTCTTAATTTTTTCCCTAGGATGACATAAGATGATACAAAGGGAGTTACAAGGAGATAAAACACTAAAAAGGAGGTTTTCATGAGTGTAGGATAGTCATGTAAGTCTATATAATAGTCCAATATCATGTAGTCTATATATAACCATGCTGCCATGTATGATCCTCCTTGCATTTGAAGGTCATTTTACAATGCTATGAAAGTTATAATTTATTACAAAGTGGTCCTTCTTATTGCATCTATGTACAATGAAATTCATACATTTATACACTATTTACAATCAATGTGTAAAAGTTCTCTTCCTACAACTATGCACATGCTACAACTAAGATAAGAGTTTGTGCACATTACAACAATGAAAACCATCACTGTTAAATGCTACAACATGTTACAAGTCATCTATGTTACATGCTACAACATTTATGTTACTATGGAACACAAATGTGCATGCTTACAACACCCAAAACATGTCATCGTGCTAGCTCTTACATTCTCTATTTTCCTTACATCCTTTCTTGACCTCCAAGTGGCCATACTTCTCATACTCGCCCATAGTGAGTGAAACGCACTACTTGCTTGCTCTATAAGTGAAAAACTTGAACACAACTCAATCCATAGGAAAAACTTGGAGTGCTAATCAAATGCCCCTACAAATGAAAGAAACTCACACTTATCTCCTTTGCAAATCAAGTAAATACTCTATCCAAGTATCATTACTTACTAACATCATTAAATGTTGATGTAGACTCGTGAGAGCTATTCTCTCTTTGAATTTGATGTTTTAGTGTGCCAACAGCAGATCTATATGTCACAAAACTTCAAATTCCACCATTGGTTAGTATAGCCATGCTCATCTAGGGTGCAAATTAGAAAACCCTTCATTTCTTCACAAATAAGGGGGTTTTAATGAAAATCTCATATCCATTCTTATTTCTTCCTCCAAGTTTGTCATCCTCTCTTCTATTCAAACTAGATTCAAGTGTATATGTGTGTTCAAATGCATACTCCATGACTTATGTATGTTCAAGGAGTCTTGATATGAGGTGTCTTATTCTGAAGTTTGTAAAACCTTGTTATTCATTCTGACTGTGCTATTCATTGTCATTATAAAATTTCTAATGATCATTGTCTTATTCTTCATGCTTGTAGAAATCATCATCATGCCGAGGAAATGAGCAAAGACTCTAACACTAGAAGAGCGTGAAGCTGAGAATGAGAGGAAAAGAGAAAGAATGAGGTGAATTCGAGAAAGTAGGAAATTGTCAACCATACAAAAAGATATTCCACCATTGCCAATTGAAGAGGAACGTGACACGTCTAATGAAGCTAAGAAAGAGATGGAATTGGCAACACAAAGGGAATGAATGTAAAACCTCCATGCAATGAGGAAAGTGAATCTCCAAGTTGGAGGCACTCCATCGTCCACATGTCAAGTTGAAGGAACACCATCATTATCTTCTCGAATTGGAGACACTCCATCTTTCATAGGTGAAGGCACATCTACATTTTCTTCTCAAGTTGGTCACATGCCATCATTCACACCTCAAGTTGAAGGTACATCATTTTCAACCTTTTCACCTCCAAGCGAAGGTACATCATCTATCCCATCTCAAGTAAATATTGAAGAAATTCCCAATGTTCAGTCTACTTTACCAAATAAAACACCTCCTAGAATTTTGCATAGGGGGCCTAAGTTTCTAATTGATATTGATGAGAATGTATTGGAGCCCATGTAGGATAAGATTCCCATGCGCACTTGCCAAAGATATGCAAATTATTCTTTGAGAATTTAAATGAAACTGGAAGATGTCAACTCTTTGTTGAACTAATGAGAAATCTGAAACTTAGGCCTACTATGAAGATTCTTGGCCTAAGAACATCGAATGCATCAAGTGAAAAATCAATTGTCAAGAATCTAATGAGTGCATATGAGAGTGTGAGCTCCACCTCATGCACCAAGGATAGTAATGTCACACGACGTGTCATTACATCAACAATTGTAAGCCAACAAACAAAAAAAGCTCGCCTCGTTAGAAAGACAAGTCAACAAATGAAAATAAATAAATAAACTCTAATGAGAGCCATTCGAAGATGTCAAAGAGTTCAAGATCCAAACACTAATGAATTGTGGACATTCTTTGGGAGACTCCCACGGAAAGACAAAGTTGTTGTCGAAGCTTTGAGATCACTAATTGAAGGCTTTTGGAAGAATTACACAAGGATATCTCTGAATCAAAGGGATGTGGTAAGAAGGAGAATTGGTAGTTGAAACCGTGAGCCACAACCAAAGCACTTTTTGGATATGACTCAAACAGAGTTTTTTGGTAAATTTCTAGAGAAGTATCCTCAAATTAAAATTTCTCAAAGATATTTTGAAATGCTAAAACCTTTCTTTGTCAAAATAAATCACACACGCACTACTTGTTGTTGTAGATTACATATTGAATTTTCTAACCATTTTGATGTTTATTGGTCTATATGTTTAGATTTGCATACTAACAATGTTTTGCAGGATTGTGACATACGTGCCCCACCAACTATGTCAAGAGACTTCATATCAATGATTTTATGTGATAGAGAGGAAGGTCAGTTATTCTAAAGGAAATTATGCTTGGATGGCACATATCAGCATTGCGGTGGCTTGCAATGTATGCCAATATGTGAACATATGGAAATAACACATGCGGTTGGAAATGAACTAGTAGAGTTCGATAAGTATAAAACAATGGCATACAATACAAGAGATGGTAAAGAAGCAAAGAGGTGTGAATATGTTATTCAGAAGATTCCAGTGTATCAGTTTATGCCTATATTTCATGACAACATAGTGTATGAGTATGTAAGACATGCCCATAGAGCTTGATGGTTGGACTTGCAATTTAAGTTATGCAAGGACACATTTCCAGTTGGTACCACTTTAGTCATCAACTTTGCAGAGAACTACAGTCTACAACCACAGAGTGAGGTGCAATCCCAATATTATAACTCGACATAGGTTTCTATACTTGTGCACATCACATTCATTCATGTGAATGATAGTACAGAAGATGACAGAAAGATCATAAGGGAGTATCATTTTTATATAAGTGATGATCGCACACATTCCACAGAGTTCATGCAAGGTTGTTTTCAGGTGTTCTATAATGATCTGGCTAGAAGGGGCATATCATTCAGTCAGCATATCATATGGTCGGATAACTATGCATCACAATTCAAGAACTCGCATAATTTCTATTGGCTAAGTAGGAGGCATAATATTACAGGTGTTCAGCATATGTGGAACTTTTGTGAGGTCCGGCATGGAAAGGAGGAGCATGATGGTGTAGGAGCATGTATCAAAAGAGCCATAGCATGAGAACATTTAAAGTATAAAGATAATGCAAAGCTGACAGATGCAAAATCAATCATCAAGTGGTGTAATGCTTCGATGGGTCCAGGTAATGAAGGTAAGTCTTCAATTCATAGATTTTTTTGGTTGATAGATGATACTAACATTGCACCATATGAGGACTGTTGTACACTGACATGATCAAGTGAGCTACACTCTATCAGAAGCTCAATTGCAGGTTCATGGAGTATACATACATGGAAGATGGCGTGCTTTTGTTCTGCATGTACAATTCAAGCCTGGAATGAGTGCGAGTCAAGGGAGGGGGTTGACGAATTGTAGTTTAGTTATCTTTGCCCACTTGACATGTATCAACCCTCGACGGCACTAGGATTGACAGAGATGGAATCATCAGTTGACTTTGACCACATATCAGATCTAGTTCAACCAAGTAATATATCTACTTGCATAGTTAAATTTGAAATTCCTAATGTTATCTTAAACTTTGTAGTATTTTTGCAATGTTGATTAATTTCATCTAATTTGCTGCACATATCATTGTAGGGCATGTTTATGCAATTATTGCAGATGAAGATAATGAAGAGGGAACAGATTATTACTTGTGTCATTGTGTTGAGGCATAAAAGAAATTGGAGGCCCTAGTTATAGATGGAGAAAACATCGAATACCCTACAGGCTCAGTGGTTGTTACTAGAACATGGCTTAGAAGGTATCCACATAAGAGTGTTAATGTTTGGTTGTTTGAGGACTTTGAGACGCATCGGAAGATTCCTCATTACTCCAACCTTGTCATGGCAACCAATGTTCATTTGATACAATATCGAGGTAGACCTTTGAACAAGACCTTGTGGAAGGTGTGTGACTCTGACCATGAGGCAATACTTGACACAATAAAGAGTAGAGAAGACCCAGATGGTTCGTTGGATTAATTTGTAAGTATTTTCATTGATTTTGTAAAGTCATGTTACATTGAGTTGTAAGTATGCACATTAATTTGTAAGTTTACATAGGTTTTCCTTTTAGGTTGGATTAATCTAGGTAATGTATAAAATATAGGTGTCCACTAGAATACATGTGTCTTAGGTCTTAGGTGAGGCCACATGAGTTTCCACCTTCACGTGGTTGGCCTTGTCAGTATAGAATATTTATATTTCTTGAAGCTAAGGGAAGCTCTTTTTCTTAATAGGAAAACTTAAGACCCTAGGATTAGAGGTGTTCCTTCTTTAGCCTTCTTATGTCTTATAGCCCTATTTTAGTGGTTTTTTCAACATATCTTCCAAATTTCTTTATTAAACATATCTTGAAAACTAAACGGACTTCACCAACACGTCAGGGTGGGCAGATAACCTTCTGTTTGGACCTACAGATGCATGTGGAGTCTATCCACAATAACCTATCTTAGTTTTGTTCAACTCTAGTGCGTTTGACTGTGTCAAAATCAAACGCATTCTTGCAAAATGCTTCAGTTTCATGCAGTGGAAAGGTGGTAGGAGTGACATTTTGCATTCCATAACTCATGGGGGCAAACAAACTTCACCAATGCGTAGGGGTGGGCAGGTAAATTCTAGGGGAGGTCTTGTTTCGTGCGCCAAGCGCCGCAGTCATTCAGGTCAGCAGGCTACTGGCAAAGTCCCTTAAGATCCCTAAGATGAGAAAACTACCAAACTTTGACAGGGCAGTTCTCAGAATTCGTGGCTGCTGGGAACCTTCCATTTGGATCTACAGGTGCATGTGGAGTCTATCCACAATAACCTCTCTCAGTTTTGTTCAACTCCAGTCTGTTTGACCATGTCAGAATCAAACGCATTCTTACAAAATGCTTCAATTTCATGCAGTGGAAAGGTGGTAGGAGTGACATTTTGCATTCCATAGCTTGTGGATGAGAACAGACTTCACCAACATGTCGAGGTGGGTGGGTAAATTCCAGGGGAGGTCTCATTTAGTGCGCCAAGCGCCGCAGTCGTTTGGGTCAGCAGGCTACCAACAAAGTCCCTTAAGATCCCTAAGACAAGAAAACTACCAAACTTTGACGGGGCAATTCTCAGAATTTGTGGCAGTTGGGAACCTTTCGTTTGGAGCTACAGGTGCATGTGGAGTCCGTCCACAATGACCTCTCTCAATTTCACTCAACTTCGGTCCGTTTGACCATGTCAGAATCAAACGCATTCTTGCAAAATACTTCAGTTTCATATAGTGGATAGGTGGTAGGAGTGATATTTTGCATTCCATAGCTCATGGGAGCGAACGGACTTCGCCAACGCATCAGGGTGGGTAGGTAAATGCCAGGGGAGGTCTCGTTTTGTGTGCCAAGCACCACAGTCATTCGGGTCAGCAGACTACCGATAAAGTCCCTTAAGATCCTTAAGACGAGAAAACTGCCAAACTTTGACGGGGCAGTTCTCAGAATTCGTGGTAGCTAAGAACCTTCAATTTGGACCTAAAGGTGCATGTGGAGTCCATCCAGAATAACCTCTCTCAGTTTTGTTCAACTCCAGTCTGTTTGACCGTACCAGAATCAAACGCATTCTTGCAAAATGCTTCAGTTTCATGTAGTGGAAAGGTGGTAGGAGTGACATTTTGCATTCCATAGGTCTTAGGGGCGAACGAACTTCGCCAATACATTGAGATGGGTGGGTAAATGCCAGGGGAGGTCTCATTTCGTGCGCCAAGCACCGCAGTCGTTCGAGACAACAGGCTACCAACAAAGTCCCTTAAGATCCCTAAGACGAGAAAACTGTCAAACTTTGATGGGCCAATTCTTGGAATTCATGGTAGCTGTGAACCTTCTACTTGGACCTACAGGTGCTTGTGGAGTCCATCCACAATAACCTCTCTTGGTTTTGTTCAACTCCAATCCGTTTGACCGTGCTAAAATTAAATGCATTCTTGCAAAATGCTTCAGTTTCATGCAGTGGAAAGTTTGCCAGGTGCCATATTTTTTGTTCTGCTCATCGTGGGGGAAAACTGACTGCATTGACACATTGGGGTGGGCAGGTAAACACTAGGGAAGGTCTCGTTTCGTGCACCGAGCATCCCAGTCGTTCGAGGCTGTAAGCTACCGACAAAGTAGAAAGTTGCTAACACTGAAATTTTGCATTCCACAGATCTTGGGGCCAATTGGACTTCACCAACGCATCAGGGTGTGTGGATAAATGCTAGGAGAGGTCTTGTTTGTAGGTCCAAGTGTCTCAGTCGTTCTGGACTGCAAGCTACCGGCAAACTCAAAAGGTGCTAGTTGTCGGTAGCTTACAGGCTAGAACGACTGGGACGCTTGGTGCATGAAATGAGACCTCCCCTAGCGTTTACCCACCCACCCTGACGTGTTGGCACAATCCATTCGGCCCCACGATGAGAAGAACAAAAAATATGGCACTTGGCAACCTTTCCACTGCATGAAACTAAAGCATTTTATAAGAATGCATTTGATTCCGGCACGGTCAAACAGACAGGAGTTGAACAAAATAGAGAGAGGTTATTGTGGAAGGACTCCACATGCACTTGTAGATCCAAATGGAAGGTTCTCAGCTGCCACGAATTCTGAGAACTGCCCCACCAAAGTTTGGCAGTTTTCTCATCTTAGGGATCTTAAGGGTGTTGCAAGTATGAGGTGAGCCATTGTTGTCATTGATGTCAACATACTCATACTGCATTGACAAGAAGGATTTGATGAGCTTTGTGCTGAGGATATTGAGAAAATTAGCCTCAGTCAGGAACAGTGAAGAACAGTGATGAGAAGAAGGTAAATATACTGTATAGGATGAGAACCGGAGGATGCGGATTAAAGGGTTAGTAGATATGAGTCTTGAGATGCTACAGTTAAGATTTCAGAGGTCCGCATGAAGATCTGAAGGAGTTATGGCTGCCGGTATAGAACCGGGTCCGGCAAGTATCCGGAGGTGACAGAGGATCACAAAAAGGTCCGGTGAGGTCCGGAATTGTATTATCATAATCTGCGGATTGGAAGGAGTGTTTTAGATGTCCTTGTGATGTGTCATCCTGATTTGTGTGTGATTTGGAGGTCCGGAAGTACCTCTTGCATTATGACAGTGACGACAGACTGTGTTCTTGAAGTTCCGGATGAGGAAGACAAGAGATCCCAGTAAGCAGAGGAAGTGCGGATGTATCCGGACATTCAGACAGGCTTGTGAAGGCTCCTGGATCATGCTTAGGTTGTGTTGTTGGTCCGCATTGATGGTAGAGCCCGGAATTGAAGTTATTCTTCCGGATGAAGTTATTGCTCTGTTTAGCCGACCGGATGTGTTATTCATCTTGCGGATACTCCTATAGTTGTTTGCCGACTTAGATGCTTGTTCCTAAGTCGATGTCTTGTATAAATAATGATTTGTGAATTCATTTCAGTGAGTAGCATGTGGATGAGCATGGTGTAGCGAAGAAAGGTGCGAAAGGCAGAGCAGAGATTGTTGGGCTTAATTGGAACTGATCCGGACATGGTAGAGATGTCATTCTCCAGTTCAAGACTGTGATTTTTATCACTCTGTAGACAGTGTGTCTCCTTGTAGGCAGTGGGCCTCTTTGTGAGCAGTGTGCTCGGGCAGTGAGCCCTTATTGGCATGTGCCATTCATTTTTCTTATTCTTCTAATAGAGAATAATTCTTGGGTTAATCACCCCGTGGTTTTTCCCTTAACCGGGTTTTCCACGTCAAAATCTTGGTGTTCAATGTGTTGATGCTTATCTACTCTTGTGTTTATGTATTGTGCTTCCATGAATGATTATTTGATATGCTACTAACTAACAACAGAGAATAAAGTGTTTGAAATAGAACAAGTTCTATACAACTGATTCACCCCCCCCCCTCTCAGTTGTATGCCCTAGATCCAACAATTGGTATCAGAGCTGAGTTCCTCTGATAGGAGCTTAACCGCTTGAGGTGATCCAGGATGTCATCATACAAGAAGGATAGTCCGAAGTTCGATGGAACCAACTTCACTCTCTGGAAAGGTCGCATGAAGTGTCATTTGGAATGTATGGGAAAAGCATACTTGGCTATGATTTCAAAACCATATATACCCCCACAAGGTGGTCCGACAACTCCTGATGAAACCACAGAAGCTGAAAACAATCTGCGGACCAAGGAAGCTCTTCTAAGCGCATTGAATGACTCAGATCTCTCGAATGTCATTGACCTACCAACTGCATATGAGATCCTAACTAAACTGGAACTTCTGTATGAAGGAGATGAGTTTGTCAAAAGTGCAAGGTTGCAAAGTCTGAAAGGGAAATTTGAAAGATTGAAAATGAGAGATGATGAAAACATTACTACCTTTATGCCAAGAGTAAATGAGCTGGTATGTGGAATCAGAAATGCTGGTGGAACTCTAGATGAAAATGAGATTGTCTGCAAAATCCTAAGATCCCTTCCTGCTGCCTACAAAATCAAAGTTGCTGCCATTGATGAATTCAGAGCCCACACAACTGTCACAAGAGAACAATTGGCTGGCAAACTAGCTGCATTTGAAATGACCGAGTTTGGAGATGATCCACCCAAGACTGAGTCTGCTTTTAAAGCCAGTGCCTATGTGAAAGGCAAACAGAGATTTGATCCGGGTGAAAACTCATCAAGGAAAATGTCATGGTATGATCAAGCAAGAAGAGACATGGAAGAAGAAGAAGCAGAAACAGCTCAACTTGAAGCCCTCATTGCAAAGAGACTGCCAAGAGGATCCGGTAAGTATGAAGGAAAACTACCCTTTAAGTGTTTTAACTGCAATAAGATTGGTCATTTTGCCTCAAGATGTCCGGAGAGATCTGCAAGATCTAATACTCACAGACAAAGGTTTCAAAAGAATTGCTATTATGTTCATGAAGAAGATGACAATGAAGGAGTAACAGATGATGAATCAGATCCAGGAAGCAAATCCGGAAATGAGTGGGTGTTTATAGCCATCAAGGAAGAAGATTCCTTGCTCTCTGAATCTGTCAATCACAAAGTTGTTGAAAAAGCCTTGGCTGCTCAAGTGGAAGAAAAGGATGATTGGGTTATTGACAGTGGATGCTCTCACCATATGACTGGTGACAAGAATAAGTTCTTAGACTTGGAAAGATATGAAGGAGGAATGGTAAAGTTTGGTGACAATTCTGCTGGCAGAATCAGAGGTAGGGGAACTATTTCCTTTGATGGTAAGAGCAAAACAGGTAATGTACTATATGTTGAAGGATTGAAGCACAATCTTCTCAGTGTTGGTCAGTTAGTGGACAAAGGCTATGATCTCCGGTTCAAGAATGGAAAATGCAGAATCTTTACAAGCTCCGGAACTGAAATTGCATCCGGTACTCAGACAAGAGGTAACATCTTTCATCTGGTTGGTTCAAATAAAAGTTGTTTGTTTGTTCAAATTGATCAGAGTTGGTTATGGCATAGAAGAATGTGTCATGTAAATTTTGATAACATCATCAAAATAAGCAATACTCAGGCTGTGAGAGATCTTCCAAAGTTGATAAAACCTACAAACAGTGTGTGTAAAGAATGTCAGTTAGGCAAACAAAGCAGAGTCTCTTTTAAAAGCAAAGATCAGTCTTCTACCGGATTGTTGGAATTAGTACATACTGATCTATGTGGTCCGACAAGAATCAAGAGTCTGCAAGGTGATAGATATTTCATGTTGTTAATTGATGATCATTCCCGGATGATGTGGGTTACCTTTCTAAAAGAAAAATCAGAAGCTTTTGAGAAGTTCAAAATCTTCAAAGCTATGGTGGAGAATCAAACCGGATTGAAACTAAAGTGTCTAAGGTCTGATAGAGGTGGTGAATTTACATCTGGTGAATTCATTGACTTTTGTGAGAAACAGGGTATAAGGAGACAGTTGTCTGCTCCTAAGACTCCACAGCAGAATGGAGTAGTTGAGAGAAAGAACCGGACCATCCAGGAAGCTGCTAGGACAATGATGTTGGAAGCAAATGTTCCTCAAATGTTTTGGAAAGAAGCTATCAGCACTGCAGTCTACACTCTCAATCGAGTTCAAATCAGAAACAACACCGGTAAGACCCCCTATGAACTTTGGTTTGGCATCACTCCTACTGTGAAATATTTCAGGGTATTTGGTAGCAAGTGTTATATTAAAAGAGATGAAGATCTAGGAAAGTTTGATGCTAGAAGTGATGAAGGAATTTTCTTGGGCTACTCCACTCAAAGCAAAGCATATTGGTGTTACAATAAGAGATTGAGGAAGATGATAGAAAGTACCAATGTAAAGGTTGATGAAGGAATTGAGAAGCCTTCAAGATTTTATGAATTTGATGAAGATGACCAAGATAGTGTTCAAGGAACTCAATCCTCTCCGGTGAAACAGAGTCAGCCTGATCCGGTAAATCAGGAAGAAGAGTTAGGTTTAAATGAGCCTGATCAAGAAACAGCAGTACTGGATACTCCCAAAATTCCAAGGTATGTAAAACTGAATCACTCTGAAGATCAGATCATAGGTGACAGAAGCAAAGGTGTACAAACTAGAAGGAATATTGCTCAAGATCAAAATGAATGTTGTCTGATTTCAAGGATTGAACCTAAAACAATAAATGAAGCCTGCAATGATGAAAATTGGACCAAAGCAATGGAAGATGAACTGATGCAAATTGAGAAAAATCATACTTGGGATCTTGTTCCCAGACCTAGAGACAGGAATGTAATTGGAACCAAGTGGGTCTTCCGGAACAAACTAAATGAAGCTGGTGAAGTAATCAGAAACAAAGCTAGATTGGTCTGCAAAGGCTACTCTCAAATAGAAGGAATTGACTTTGAAGAGACTTTTGCTCCGGTAGCAAGAATTGAAGCAGTCAGATTACTTCTTGCATTTGCTGCCTTCAAAGATTTCAAGGTATATCAGATGGATGTCAAGTCTGCCTTCTTAAATGGTGATCTGGAAGAAGAAGTCTACATTGAACAACCGGATGGATTTCAATTGTCTGATAATAATGATATGGTCTGCAAGTTGAAGAAAGCTTTGTATGGATTGAAGCAAGCCCCAAGAGCATGGTATGAAAGGTTGGATAAGCATCTTGTGCAGATTGGATTCAACAAAGGTACTGCTGACAGCAACTTATATTTCAAAATTGATCATGAAAACATTCTGATTGTTGAAGTGTTTGTGGATGATATCATTTTTGGAGGAAGAGATAGTATGTGTAAAACTTTTGCAAATCAGATGAAAAGTGAGTTTGAAATGTCTATGCTTGGTGAAATGAATTTCTTCTTGGGTCTGCAAATTACTCAAACAAAAGAAGGGATCTTCATTTCTCAGACCAAATATGTGAAAGAATTGTTAAAGAAATTTGGTATGGAAGACTCAAAGCCTATGAACACTCCTATGGCAACCGGATGTAAGTTAAGCAAAGATGATGATTCTCCAAAGGCAGATCAGACAAAGTATAGATCAATGATTGGTGGATTGTTGTATCTCACTCAAACTAGACCAGATATAATGCAAGCTGTTGGTCTTGTGGCAAGATTCCAGGCTGATCCTAGAGAATCTCATGTTATGGCAATCAAAAGAATTTTTAGATACTTGAAAGGGACAGTTGAGTATGGTCTATGGTATCCTAGAGATCCAGATTTTTCTCTTCATGCTTACACAGATGCAGATTGGGCAGGAGATGTGGATGACCGGAAGAGCACTAGTGGTGGAGCATTCTTTTTGGGGAAGAGATTGGTTTCTTGGCTAAGCAAGAAACAAGATGCAATATCTCTGTCTACAACAGAAGCAGAATACATTGCAGCAGCAGGTAGTTGTACTCAAATCTTATGGATGAAGCAGATGCTAAGAGACATCAAAGTTGAATATGAGGAGCCTATCACAATTTTCTGTGATAATTCAAGTGCAATTAATATTTCCAAGAATCCGGTATTGCATTCCAAGACTAAGCACATATCTATCAAATTTCACTTTTTAAGAGAACAAGTAAACAAGGAAGAAGTCAGATTGGAGTATGTTCCCTCCAAGGATCAGATTGCAGATATCTTTACAAAACCTCTTCCCAAGGACTCTTTTGAATATCTCCGCGAGAAGTTAGGGGTCATGGCCCCTCCGGTGATGAGCTAAGATGCACTGATGTGCATCAGTCCGGTGGCTATCACAGTCATATCTTGTGATCCGGACTAATGGGGAGCTGCAACTAAGGGGGAGCAGCTGGTATTATTCTGATGCATGAGAGTTGCAAGTATGAGCCCTTTGCCATTGATGTCAAAGGGGGAGAGAAGACATGTGAAAAACAAGTGGTTGATGATCAAAGGGGGAGCAGCAAAGGAAGACATGTGAAGAGTTGTTGTTGATAGGGGGAGCTGTGACAGAAAAGAGAAGTTCTTGTCTTGATGGTTTTTCACATCATATGTTGCCATCAATGACAAAGGGGGAGATTGTTGCAAGTATGAGGTGAGCCATTGTTGTCATTGATGTCAACATACTCATACTGCATTGACAAGAAGGATTTGATGAGCTTTGTGCTGAGGATATTGAGAAAATTAGCCTCAGTCAGGAACAGTGAAGAACAGTGATGAGAAGAAGGTAAATATACTATATAGGATGAGAACCGGAGGATGCGGATTAAAGGGTTAGTAGATATGAGTCTTGAGATGCTACAGTTAAGATTTCAGAGGTCCGCATGAAGATCTGAAGGAGTTATGGCTGCCGGTATAGAACCGGGTCCGGCAAGTATCCGGAGGTGACAGAGGATCACAAAAAGGTCTGGTGAGGTCCGGAATTGTATTATCATAATCTGCGGATTGGAAGGAGTGTTTTAGATGTCCTTGTGATGTGTCATCCTGATTTGTGTGTGATTTGGAGGTCCGGAAGTACCTCTTGCATTATGACAGTGACGACAGACTGTGTTCTTGAAGTTCCGGATGAGGAAGACAAGAGATCCCAGTAAGCAGAGGAAGTGCGGATGTATCTGGACATTCAGACAGGCTTGTGAAGGCTCCTGGATCATGCTTAGGTTGTGTTGTTGGTCCGCATTGATGGTAGAGCCCGGAATTGAAGTTATTCTTCCGGATGAAGTTATTGCTCTGTTTAGCCGACCGGATGTGTTATTCATCTTGCGGATACTCCTATAGTTGTTTGCCGACTTAGATGCTTGTTCCTAAGTCGATGTCTTGTATAAATAATGATTTGTGAATTCATTTCAGTGAGTAGCATGTGGATGAGCATGGTGTAGCGAAGAAAGGTGCGAAAGGCAGAGCAGAGATTGTTGGGCTTAATTGGAACTGATCCGGACATGGTAGAGATGTCATTCTCCAGTTCAAGACTGTGATTTTTATCACTCTGTAGACAGTGTGTCTCCTTGTAGGCAGTGGGCCTCTTTGTGAGCAGTGTGCTCGGGCAGTGAGCCCTTATTGGCATGTGCCATTCATTTTTCTTATTCTTCTAACAGAGAATAATTCTTGGGTTAATCACCCCGTGGTTTTTCCCTTAACCGGGTTTTCCACGTCAAAATCTTGGTGTTCAATGTGTTGATGCTTATCTACTCTTGTGTTTATGTATTGTGCTTCCATGAATGATTATTTGATATGCTACTAACTAACAACAGAGAATAAAGTGTTTGAAATAGAACAAGTTCTATACAACTGATTCACCCCCCCCTCTCAGTTGTATGCCCTAGATCCAACAAAGGGACTTTGTCGATAGCCTGCTGTCTCGAACGACTGCAGTTCTTGATGCATGAAACGAGACCTCCCCTAGAATTTACCCGCCCACCTCGACGCGTTGGCAAAGTCCATTCACCCCCACAAGCTATGGAATGCAAAATTTTAGTGTTAGCAACTTTCTACTTTGTCGGTAGCTTACAGCCCCGAATGACTGGGACACTTAGCGCATGAAAGGAGACCTCCCCTAGAATTTACCCACGCACCCTGATGTGTCAATATAGTCAGTTCAGCCCCACAATGAGAAAAAAAAAGATGACACCTGGCAACCTTTCCACTGCATGAAACTGAAGCATTTTGCAAGAATGTGTTTGATTTCGGCACAGTCAAACGGACTGGAGTTGAACAAAACCGAGAGAGGTTATTGTGGAAGGAATCCACATGCACCTGTAGGTCCAAATAGAAGCTTCCCAACTACCACAAATTTTGAGAACTGCCTCGCCAAAGTTTGGTAGTTTTCTTGTCTTAGGGATCTTAAGGGACTTTGTCGGTAGCCTGCTGTCTCGAACAACTGCGGAGCTTGGCGCATGAAATGAGACCTCCCCTAGAATTTACCCACCCACCCAGACGTGTTGGTGTAGTCCGTTCTCCCCCAAGACCTATGGAATGCAAAAATTTAGTGTTAGCAACTTTCTACTTTGTCGATAGCTTACAGCCCCGAATGACTGGGACGCTTAGCGCACGAAACAAGACCTTCCCTACCATTTACCTACCCACCCTGACATGTTGGTATAGTCCATTCAGCCTCATGATGAGCAGAACAAAAAATATGGCACCTAACAACCTTTCCATTGCATGAAACTGAAGCATTTTGCAAGAATGAGTTTGATTCTGGCACGGTCAGACGAACTGAAGTTGAACAAAACTGAGAGAGGTTATTGCGTACGGACTCCACATGCACCTGTAGGTCCAAAAGGAAGGTTCACAGCTGCCACGAATTCTGAGAACTGCCCCATCAAAGTTTGGCAGTTTTCTCATCTTAGGGATCTTAAGGGACTTTGTCAGTAGCCTGCTGTCTCGAACGACTGTGGAGCTTAGTGCACAAAATGAGACCTCCCCTAGAATTTACCCACCCATCCTGACGCGTTGGCGAAGTCCGTTCATCCCCATGAGCTATGGAATGCAAAATGTCACTCCTACCACCTTTCCACTGCATGAAACTGAAGCATTTTGCAAGAATGTGTTTGATTCCGACATGGTCAAACGGACTGGAGTTGAAAGAAACCAAGAGAGGTTATTGTGGATGGACTCCACATGCACGTGTAGGTCCAAACGGAAGGTTCCCAGTTGCCACAAATTTTGAGAACTGCCCCGTCAAAGTTTGGCAGTTTTCTCGTCTTAGGGATCTTAAGGGACTTTGTCGGTAGCCTGCTGACCCAAACAAATGCGATGCTTGGCGCATGAAATGAGACCTCCCCTATCATTTACCCATCCACCCTGATGCGTTGGTGAAGTTTGTTTTCTCCCATGAGCTATGGAATGCAAAATGTCTCTCCTACCACCTTTGCTAATTGTCGTTTGTTACTACATAATTGTCTAGAGTTTGGGACAACTGTTATAACTTTTTCCATGGGTCAAGAAAATGAACTACAGATTATTTTTAAGAAGTTATGAACCTTATGCATGTCTAGGACAACCTGGGCATCATAAAAATGAGTTTTATCAAACCTACAACAGCCATGAACCTTTGACATGGTGCTTCATTGTTTCATCATGGTTTCATGGAGTTTTCGATATGATGAGAGAATGTTCTTTCCTAGATTATGAAGTGTCCATGACAAAATTTCACACCTAGACCACTATATGGCATAAATACACCCAATATGGACTTAGTTAGACCTTATAGCACCAAAAAAATGACTTGGACATACAAAACTCACTAAAGACTCTTATTTACAACATTTGACCAACATTGTGAAGGTTCTCCTGCACCAATGAGGATGGAGAAAGACTTTTATGACACATTTGACATGATTTTGACTATACCTCTTGATGATTTTGAGTAAGGCAGGGGAGTTCTAAATTGTTATTCCAACTATTATAACAGTCTTATTATAGCTGATAGGAAGGATATTCATTGTGAAGTTCATAATATGAACTTGATCTATCAAACCTTGCAATAGAATTTACCACTTTATAATAGGAATTTATAATGACATTTGTGGTACAAACCCATTTATGCAACTACCCTGTGAGACATGTATGCAAATTTATGAAACCCATTGATAATGTTGTAGTTGCAACTGCCCTGTGAGACATGTATGCAAAATGTGGAAGCATGGACAAGGAACATGAACTATTTGACATAACACCTCAAATAAATGTCGTCTCATGGAATTCCATGATTGTAGGATATGCATACAATGGATTTTTTGAAAAGGTTTTAGACACTTTCAAGAAAATGCAATTGGCAAGTGTAAATCCAAATTCCACAACCTTTGCCAGCATCCTTCTTGCATGTGCCAAAATTAGGTCATTAGAACAGGGTATGGACATCCATCAAAGCATGAAGAATATGGGAATTCTATCAGATGTTGTAGTTGCAACTGCATTGAGAGACATGTATGCAAAATGTGGAATCATAGACAAGGCACATGAACTATTCGATAGAACACCTCATAGAGGTGCCATCTAATGGAATGCCTTGATTGTAGGATATGCACAAAATGGATTTGTTGAAAAGGATTTAGACACTTTAAAGAAAACACAGTTGGTAGGTGTAAAGCCATATTCCACAACCTTTGCCAACATCCTCGCTGCCTATGCCAAAATGGGATCTTTGGAACATGGTATGAACATCCATCAAAGCATGAAGGATATGGAAATTCTATCAGATGTTGTAGTTGCAACTACCCTCAGAGACATATATGCAGAGTGTGGAAGCATAGACAAGGAACATGAACTGTTTGGCATGTTGCCCCAAAGAAATGTCACCTCATTGAATGCAATGATTGCAAGATATGAACAAAATGGATTTTTTGATAAGGCATTAGAAACTTTCAAGCAAATGTGATTGGCAGGTGTAAAGAAAAATTCCACAACCTTAGCCAGTATCCTCCTTGCCTATGCCAAAATGGACATCCATCAAAAGGATAAAACATATGGGAATTTTGTTAGATGTTGTAGTTGCAACTGCCCTTAGAGACATGTATGCAAAATGTGGAAGCATAGATAAGGAATCTAAACTGTTTGACATAACACCTCAAATAAATGTCGTCTCATGAAATGCCATGATTGTAGGATATGCATACAATGAATTTTTTGAAAAGGTTTTGGACACTTTCAAGAAAATGCAAATGGCAGGTGTAAATCCAAATTCCACAACCTTTGCTAGCATCCTCCTTGCATGTGCCAAAATCATGTCATTGGAACAGGGTATGTACATCCATCAAAACATGAAGGATATGGGAATTCTATCAAATGTTGTAGTTGCAATTGCATTGAGAGACATGTATACAAAATGTGGAATCATAGACAAGGCACATGAACTATTCGACAGAACACCTTGTAGAGATGCCATCTAATGGAATGCCTTGATTGTAGGATATGCACAAAATGGATTTGTTGAAAAGGATTTAGACACTTTAAAGAAAATACAGTTGGTAGGTGTAAAGCCATATTCCATAACCTTTGCCAACATCCTCCCTGCCTATGCCAAAATGGGATCTTTGGAACATGGTATGGACATCCATCAAAGCATGAAGGCTATGGGAATTCTATTAGATGTTGTAGTTGCAACTACCCTCAGAGACATGTATGCAAAGTGTGGAAGCATAGACAAGGCACGTGAACTGTTTGGCATGATGCCCCAAAGAAATGTCACCTCATTGAATGCAATGATTGCAAGATATGAAAAAAATGGATTTTTTGATAAGGCATCAGAAACTTTCAAGCAAATGTGATTGCCAGGTGTAAAGCAAAATTCCACAACCTTAGCTAGTATCCTCCTTGCCTATGCTATAATCAGATCTAGAGAACATGGTGTGGACAACCATCAAAGCATAAATGATATAGGAATTTTGTCACATGTATTGTATTTGCAAAGTTGTCCTTGTAGACATGTATGGAAAGTATGGAAGCATAGACAAGGCACATGAACTATTTGAAATGATGCCTTAAAGAAATACGCAGTCCCACATAATTCAATGATTGCAAGATATGCACAAAATGGATTATTTGAAAACAATTTATAAACTTTCAAGCAAATGCAATTGGCACGTGTAAAACCAAATTGCTATAACAATAATTGATTATCATATTAAATATTTAATATAAATTGTCATATACATAATGTCATGAACATAACATCTAGTTTATATAAAAAGCCATATAGGCATGTCCAAACAAAGCCCTATAGGTAAATATACAAAAATATACATCGGATTAACATACAAAAGTATGTATACAAAGCCATCTAGGCATACAAAAAATGTCCCAAAAACTAGTTTCCCATGGACTTTTATGAAATAATTGGTGGCCCTTCTTTGACTATGAAGATGGAGATCTAGTTCATGACTCATCCTCTCTATGCCGTCAAGTAGACCTCTTCAAATAAAGTTCATCCAGGTGCACCTGTTAATACAAATAAACAATATGCACATTAGTATAGAAAATGTATCAAATATATAACATTGAACATATGTAATTGATCACTTACCACCAACCGATGATCACTCTCCGTCATCTTTTCTCTAGCTTCTTCATCCGTAGTTGGACAGACTGGAGTTGTGACTTGTTGTAAGAAGCATCAAGAAGCAAAATTGACTAAACATAAATATCATTTATGTACATCAAATGACATGAGATAAAACAAGAAATACAAAATTATGACATTTTCATGTTATTGGCTCATACCTCAGTCAAAGCATTTGCAGACATTATGGCTGCATCAATGCCTCTCTGCACTAAATCACGAACATCGGGAGGAGTCTCCAGATTCAGCATCTAAAAATCAAGTTCAAGATTAATCGACAAAATAAATACATAACATTAGTTTAAAAATGCATAATGATTAGAAATGGTTAAATTTACCTCCATATAACTGGTGGGTTGGCGTCCAGGGGACTAAGGATACAATGCAGTTGCCGGTGACTGTTGAAATCATCAAATTGTCACAAAATAATATTACCATTGACATATCTACAATAATTACGATCATGTTATAAATTACATACCTGTTGTCTTGACCTCCTCTCATAACCTACCAATGGATGGCTAACGGAGGTAGGATGAAGATTCTAACCCTGGAAATTCATTGTGCAGACAATTGCATACATTTGACTTATAATATAGATAATCATATAAAAATAATTACAAATTTCAAATAACAATATATTAAATCATAATGAAACTTGTAACAAATTACCTCAGAGTCAATGCCAAATGTATGATATAAGAGATCATCACTGAGAACAAGATCATCTAATATGGATGCCCCCATCAATGGATGTTGCCCCTGTGTCGCATCATCCTGCCCCTCCGTTGTAGCATCCTGTGGAGAGTCAAAGTCTTGTCGTGCGCCCTGCGTCCCATAATCGCATAGGTTCCCACTGTACTACACAAATGTGGGGACACATGACGCCTACTACTCACACCCTCATTAGCCTGGGTAAAATCATCGGCATGCTATGATAGAGTTTGGGTGAGAGTAGTCAGTGAATGTAACGTCTCCACCTCAACACTCTCCTTCAAATCCAAAGAGAGTGACCTACGATCTGGCCTCCCTCAGGGTACAGGCACATGGTTTTCATCTCGATGATCCCCGGGTCTATCTTGGGTAGAGCCACCACCTCTACCCTAGAAATCACGAATGTCAAAATAATTTAGAATCTTGTTGAGGATGAACTCGTAATAGAGTTTCCTCAGGAAATATTGTGGTACCTCATCATTATTGCATGGGCGCTCATCGAAGACCATGTACCATCTATCCCAAAAGTATTGGGATATTTCTTCATTCCTACACCAATGTATAGGAAACCATTTGCAACTTTCTTCTAATCTTTGACCGGTTTTGGGATTGCTAAAATGTTCACATAATTTAGATTTTATAATTTTTTCATTCTTGACTTGTTCATATGATAAGCCATCGGCATAAAATTGCTGACACCTCTCCCTATAGTCTTGGAATTCGGTGATTTGTTTTGTCACCGAATCTGTGTGAGCAACAATCTCCTCCAATGATTTTGCAAGTGTCCTCCTACGATTAGTGGTTCCACTTGGATTGTTTAGGGTTTCAATAATAGTCTGAAGATGTTTCTTGTTTTCTTCTATTATCCCCAGGTAATGTTCTTGATTACCCCTTACATTAAAAGGAGGTGAAGGCGGCTTTGGAGGGTTTTGGGGGTTGTTTTCAACCTCCTCAGCTAGATTTAGGTTTTCTCTTTCTCCAATAACTGTAATGCAATATAAAAACAAATCAAACATTGCAAAACTCAAAAATTATTCTCAAACTAACAAAATCAGTCAAACCCTACCTTCTTCCTGTGTTGGAGCCTCCAAATTTACATGACGATGTCTTTGGTGGCGAGGTGGCATTGTGAATTTGTTGTTTTCTCTATCAAACTTGATTCAATAGGCTTTTCCTTAACGCGCTCACATTTCTCCTTTTCTTCTTTGCTACTGTCAAAGGAATGCTCATGGTCGAATGGGCAAAATAGGTTTTTTTTTTGCTTTATTTTTGGAGATGGTGATGACTTTTTGGTCCCCCATCTCCTTACATTTACCCATATGTAATAGTCGTATGTTCACTTATGCTTTTCTTGACTTGGAGACAACATTCTTATTAATCATTATTTCCTTTATATATAATAACTCTCTTGGTCTTGCTTATACCACACTAGTCATTAAGACATATACCCTTATCTACTAGTCAGTCTTGACAAGTCTAGGGTGAGAGTTTAGGTGACTGGTGTAAACATACATTGAGTCCCCTTTGCATCCTTGCAATCATGGGTCTATGACGTCTTGTCATCTACTCAATGGCTTGTTTACCTATTCTCATGTTCATTCATAATCTTCTACACATACAAAATTGACATTCTAGCCATATAGATTAACAAGTAAAGACTTTATCTGTCTTAATAAACATTCAACTCAAAATCTGTCGATAATAAGTTATAACTTTGTAACCATACGAATTAAATACTTCTCTTTATGTATATCAAAAGAGAGAATTCCAAAATATCACGATAGTCTAATTTTTTACATTTCATTGGCATAAAAAGTGTTTCTCAAGATATTCTTGTGGCTATACTTAGCTTAATTTATTAGGTAAAAGAATATTCCTCCACAAAAATAGAATATAGATAATTCATGATAATTCTAAAATAGCATCTACAAATAACTCAAACTTTATTCATATTTCTACTGAAATAGCATTCTTATGTCAAGTGTTTCTACACTATGACTTTGTCTCTTTTGCTATCTTTTTTAAGCTTTCAAAAACACACTCTCAACCTTCTCAATCTACTACTCATAAGAAAAATATACTTTTATAAATGACCTTCTCTTAGGTCCTTCATTGAATCTGATGTCGACCCTTATTAAGTTGCTAAACCTAAGCTTGGTTTCAAATAGCAGTCGGTCTCTTATAAATCTTGGCCTATACTTATCACCATTGAACTCCATATAGTAAAACATTCAGCCTTAATATATAACACAGTTAGCCTAACTATAATAACACAATTGGCCTTAGTATAATAGCACAGTCGGCCTCAATATAATAAGACAGTTGGCCTCAGTATAATAATTCGGTCGGCCTCAGACATGAACAATCAGCCGTAGACTAACATAGTCAACCTGAGTATATATTATCTCAGTCATCCTAAATATATATTATCTCAGTCGGCCTGATATATTATCACAGTTGGCCTAAAACATGAACAACCGACCATATATCATTTCTACTTCTACTTTTCTAAAACACCATTATCAATGGTTCGATTTCATAGTCCTTCAACTGTTACCATCATTACTAATATGTTTTGATAATCAATAAGGAACTTCCTACGTTAAACATAGATATATGATTCTCTTAATCCTAAGATATCATGCTCAAAAACATCTCCCTTAAGGATACAAATATATACACAACAAATAAATATGCCTTCTGAGTTATCCTAACTCTATCCCTAACTGAGATACGATACATATTATACAAAATTAATCCTCTGTTGAGGATAAACAATGATAGCATCTCTGTATATATTACTTTGCAAATTCAACAAATGTAAGATAATATATCAATGTATCTGTATCATTATATTCAATGGTATTCGATCAACTTACCTGTGTAATGTTACAGGTAGCACGCTAACAAGATTTTTGATTCCTCTTGTGTTCCTATTCTCTACTCCCTATCCTTCAAGCCTTTCACCAAAAGTAATATCCTCTCCGATATTCAAAAACACTCTTCCCTTTTTTTCTTAAGTCAGCCTCTCATAGTTATGGGTGCTTAATCAATGCACCACTATGCACCTTTCTCCACATCCCTGTGGCTTTCTACATGAAAAAAGAGTGGGGAGTATGGAGCTATTGCTCCCTCCCCCACTCCCTAAGCATCTAGGGAGTTTGCTAAGGATAAAAAGAGAGACTTTTTACCTTTCTCAATATGATCTTTAACTATAACAATAATAATAATTTGAAAATAGACAATAATATACTTATCTATTAGATGTTGCTATTGTATTCTCTCAAACACTAATTGTGCTTATATGTAAGCACAATCATTGACGGAGAATTCTTGCAAGTTGACTAAGATCTTGACAACAAAATCAAACATGTTTAGTCGATTTACTCACGTCAACTTGTCTTCCAAAAGCATACACCAAGTTTCTATCAGATGATGAAAGGCTTTTAACCTTCATCTTAATGATGACAAAATTGACAAGAACATGATCTCTCTACTAAGTATGTGTGTGTTTATGTGTATTTCCAAATGGCATAAGGATCGTTGCATTCATGTGATCTAGCATCCTCACCATGGTGATACTCTCTCTCCTCATATCGGAGGGAAAACAACATTGTTCTTGCATCCACCTTAGTTACATGACAGTAGTTAGTCCATTTCATCATTTAACCACATGATCAATAATGATATCATAAACATTTGTTCTTTGTATATAAACTAATATAAAGAAAATGCATTTTCCATCATTACTATAATCATAATATTTTCTCTGACTAACTTTTTGTCTTCTCAAAAATAAATAAAATAAATACATTAGTTTAAAAAATAGGGTGTGACATATCTCCCCCCTTAGAGATCATTGTCCTCGATGATTAAGTCTAAACTAAAAATAAATACTTCAAATATGTTTTTATACATCATGTTATATGAAAATATGTGGAAACTTTTGATAGATATCATTGCAATCTTCTCAGGTAGCATTTTCCTCCGAATACTAGTCCAACTAGACCTTGCACTGGGTAACCTCTCTATTACACAGGTGGAGCTTGCATACCTCGAGCACTTTGAGAGGATCGATGATGACCACTCCTAGGTCCTATACTTGGAGAAGATTCCAACCAAGTATGTGATTAGATCCTCGTATATTTTTCTTCAAATATGAGACATGGAAAACATCATGCATTCTAGCAATCTAGCTAGTGGTAGAGCTATCTTGTAAGAAACTAGATTAACCACTTCTAGGACTTCAAAAGGTCCAACATATCTAGGTACTAGTTTGGAAGACTTTCCAAACTTAATTGGGCTCATATGTGGTTTAATTCTTAAGAGAACTTTATCTCCTACTGAAAATTGTCAAGGTATTTGTTTGGCATCAACATAGCTTTTTTGTCTATCATTTTCTTCTACCAATCTTTTCTTGATCAACTTTACTTGCCCTTACATTTCCGTAAGCATTTTTGGCCCAAGGCAAATCATATCCTCTAGCTTATCCCATATTATAGGAGTTCGACACTTCATGTCGTACAATGCTTCGAATGGAGCCATCTTAATTGCAGAATGATAAGAATTATTATATACAAATTCAACCAGTGGGAGATACTCTTCCCACTTATACTGTTGATCCATGCAATACATCCTCAAAAAATCTTCCAATATTTTATTTACTCTCTCAGTTTTTCCATTTGTTTCTAGATGATAAGCTGAGCTTATATTCAGTTGTGTTCCCAAATTTGAGAACAAAGTTTTCCAAAACCTTGAAGTTATCCAAGCATCTCTATCTGAAATTATCTTTTCTAGAATTCCATGCAACCTAAAAACTTCTTGCATGAACTTCTTGGCTAAGATGGGTGCTCCATCTCTAAGATACTAGGTATAAAATGAGGTACCTTAGAAATTTTATCCACTACTACAAGAATAGCATCATGCTTATAGAGGGATAGGTAATCCTTGGATAAAATCCATGCTAATAACCTGCCATTTCCATTTAGGTATGTCATGAGGATACAAAAGTCCTTCCGAGTGTTGTTGTTCATCCTTAACTCACTGACACTCTAGGCATCCTACCACAAATCTTGCAACATAATTTTTCATTCCCTTCCAAAAATATAAGGGTTTCACATCAACTAACAACTTTGTCACTTTAGGATGACCTGAATATGGTGTAGAATGCACTTCTTTCCACACAGTTCTTCTTAAATCTCCCTGATTCAAAACATATATTCTGTTATTGAATCTCAATAACCCATAAGGTTCAAAATAAAATCCATCATACCTTGTATCTTGAGGATTTTCTATTAGAGATTTCAAAATTTGCTCATGATATACATCACCAGTCAAATTCTTCAATATCTAATCTTTGAAATCAGAGTGCACTGATACTATTGCCGATATGTGCCTTCTTCGACTCAAGGCATTAACCACTCTATTTTCCTTACCTTTAATGTTGTTAACCTCAAAATCATATTTAAAGATGAACTCTAACCATCTTGTTTTCTAGGCGTTAAGGTTAGGTTGCATGAAGATGTACTTCAAACCTTGATTATTAGATTTCAATTCAAATTATTTTCCCAACAAATAATGCCTCCATACTTGGAGAGCATGCACATTTGCTGCTAATTCCAAATTGTGAGGGGCATAATTCTTCTCATAGGGTCATAACTTCCTAGACTCATAGGCCACAACTTGGTCTTCTTGCATGAGCACTCCTCCTAACCCTTCTCCTGAATTGCCAGTCACAACAACAAATCAACCCTTTGGGTCTAGCACTTTAAGAATTGGTGCTAAAGTCAATTTCCTTTCAATTTCCTTTTATGAATATTAAAAGCCTCTTCACACTTATCATTCCATTCAAATCTCTTTCCTTTTCTCTGCAAGGAAGTGATAGGATGGGCAATTCTAGAAAATTTCAAAATGAACTTCCTATAATACCCTGCTAATCCCATAAAACTATGCACTTCATGTACATTTTTAGGAGTAGGCCAATCCAAAATAGCCTTTATCTTTGAGGGATCTTTAACAATTCCTTTAGCCGATATGATATGATCCAAGTATTGTACCTCTTTTTTTAAAAAGGTACATTTGGATAACTTTCCATATAAATTTTATGCTCCCTGAATTGTTGCAAAACTATCTGCAAGTGTTGATGGTGTTCCTCCTCATTGTGAGAGTAGATTAAAATATCATCTAAAAACACGAGAACAAATTTGTCTAGACAGTCTCTAAAAACACTATTCATCAAATTCATAAATGTTGCTGGAGCATTGGTCAAGCCAAAAAGTAAGATTGTGAACTCATAATGCTCATACCTTGTTCGAAAGGTTGTCTTGTGAATATCTTCTTCCTTCAATATCAATTGATGATAACCTAACCTAAGGTCGGTTTTGGAAAATATAGTGACATCACGCATTTGATCAAAAAGATCATCTATGTGCAGTAGAGGATAATTGTTCTTAATCTTTTCTTTGTTAAGCATACAATAATCTATACAAAGATGCAAAGTGCCATCTTTAATCTTAACAAAGATCGTTGGCACTCTCCAAGGCGACATACTAGGTCTAATCAACCCTTTTTGCAACAATTCCTGGAGTTGAGCCTTTAGCTCCATCAACTCAGTAGTAGTCATCTGATAAGGTGCTTTAGACACCAGTCCAGAACTAGGAATAATATCTATTACAAAATTAAAAACTCTTTTCAAGGGCTAACCTGGATGGTCTTCCAAAAACACATCCTGAAAATCACAAAGAAAAGGGTACTCTTCAAAAGATTTTTCCTTAAATTCCTTCTCCTCTTCATATTTTGCCTCCTCCATTTTAACTACAAACATCTGGCATCCTTTCCATTTTTCTCTTTTCAATTACATCACGAAAATTTGCCTAATTTTCATTTCTCACTGAAAACCTTGGATAAGGACAATATTTCCCTCATCATCAATGCATTCTACTATTTTGGAAAGACAATCAACTTTTTCCCTATGTTGAGATAGCCATTTCATCCCTAAAATGACATCATAGGATTCTAGAGGTGCTACATATAGGTTGACCTCCGTGGAAAAATTAGGTAGGGTTAATCTGGCTTCAAACAAGCATTGCTCTACCCGAGATCTTGACTGGTTTGAAAACTCTATTGTCCATGAATTAGCCATGAAACTATCTTTCCTAGACATTTTATCAAGTACTCTAGGGTTCACAAAATTTTAAGTTTCTCTAGTGTCTATAAGAATAGAAATTGGGGTTTCCAAAAAGAGTACCTATGGTTTCAACAGGAGTAATCTTATACTCAGCTTGATGACTATCAAGAGTAGCATGAATCCTTTGCTGAAAAGCTATTTGTTGTGAGGGTAAAGGTTTGCCTCCATAAGAATTCCCTTGACTCTTCGTGGGACACTCACTAGCATAATGATCTCCACATGTGAAACACCCTCTAGAAGGACCTCTCTTTCCTGAAGATCAGTTGGTATTATCATCATTCTTTTTAGGATTGAAGTCCCTATTTCCATCCCTGGATTCATTTCTGTTAAATCTAGAACTCTTACCACAGTTCCTTTCTCTGGATTCCTGATCCTTGTTTCTCTTTTTGAAGGTTGTCGAAGGACGACTCCAATAAAATTTCCTTCAAGATCTTTCTTGATAGACAGAGATAGATTTGAGCTTCTGCTCTTGCTTGATGGCTTTCTCAAAAACTTGATCCATGGTTGTGGGTCCATGAACATCCACTTCTCTGCCAATCTGAGCATTCAAGTCCATGATAAATTTCCTTATTCTAAATCTCTCATCCTTCTGATATTGTGGTACATACTTCAATAACCTGGTAAATTTTTTCCAATATTCAATAATAGTTGTATCTCCTTGACGTAGATTTTGAAAATCTATTAGTTTCTGGTCAAAGTAAAGTTGGGGCAACCACCTTATCTTGAATATGACCAGAAATTGATCCCAAGTTAAAATCAATGAACTCAATCCTAATTTCATTTTCTTATTCATCCACCATGTGGATGCTTCCCTAGCTAACTAGTATGCTCCCCCATACAACCTTGGTGAGCTCAGAGTAATTTCTTATCTCAAAATATTTTCCATCTCTATTAGCCAAGCCTTGACTACATCTCCACTCACTATTCCATTGAACTTAGGAGGTATAACTTTCTTCATATCTCAGGCTAGCTCACTAGTAAGATGAGATTTTGCCTCATTTTTCATTAGTGAGTCTTGGTTATTTACTCTTGGTTCTCCATGAAAACTAGATTCTTCACTTCCTTCAAAGTGGTGTTCTTGATTGGTTTCTCCCCCTCTAACTTCCTATTCCAGGGCTTCCAATCTTCCTTTTGTCTCATTTACAACTAACAAAATTTGATCTAATTTTTTCATAGGATCATTCTCAGGATCTGGACCATCCGGGTTACCTCCTAGTTGGTTTCAAGAATGTTCCATAACATTACCACACCTAATTAATTGCATAGAAATTTTATCAAAACATGTAACTTTTTGATACACTATCATACAAGTACAAGTTAATAAATATAGAAACTTAGAGATTCATCACATAAATATTTGCTTACTCAAAAAGCCAAAACTTTACTTTATTCACTTTTTGGATTTTTTTACATCCTTATTCGAATACAAAAATTTGCTATGGAAAAGGAAATATCTACATATCACTCTCTGATAGAGGAAACTCCTCCGGTTCCTCCTCTCCATCAGAATCAAGTAACACAAACTTAGTAGGTGGATGTACTTGTGAGTACTCCCTCAACACCTCTTTACCTATAACAGGTGCACCCTGACAACATCCAAAAGGCATGTCACAATGGGTGGATGGTTTACTAATCTTAACAATAATAGGGGTTGACAATCTTTTTGCCTCCTCAACACGTTTCCTCCTCTCCAGGCGGATATGTTTGAGTGCATTAGCTAGTGTCTAAAAATTAGTGAGCCAAGCTTCCTTTGCATAACTCATTGTTTCTTTAGTCTTTGGTTCAAGAGATGGCTCTTTCTTAATAGTGATATTAGGCATTTCACTAATTTTGTTTTCTTGGCTCACTTTCTTTTCCTTCTATTTCCTACCATTCTGGCACAAGAACAAGTGTTTTACATTAGCATATCTTGCCAATCTTGTGAAACCTCACAATGAGCTCCAAGGTCCAAGAAATGAACCTGGTAGCTCTGATACCATATGTAACCTCCCAACTGAAATATTAAATATTCTCAAATACAATTAAGCAAAAATCTCATTTTTTTACAAAAAGAGAAATATCTATAATCAATATATTACATTTGCAATTATCCAAGTACTATATATATATATATATATATATATATATATATTTCAAAAGAAGGTTGCTTCACATGTGACTAGAAAATTACACATATACCAAATTGTCATATTTCTTATATGACTTACAATTTTTATAAATATCATATACAAAATAAGCAATGTATTCCTATTCACAATTCTTTGGCAGTCAACTGCAAGAGAGAGAGAGAGAGAGAGAATCACCCTGGTGCTTTTCCTCCAACCACAGACCGACGGTCCCCCACACACCTTCCTTCTAGAAGTGGCTCTTGCCTTCACAAGGGTAATAAATAATCAGAATCAACTGATTCTTTATGCTATCTAAGAACTAGTGATGTGTCCTAGCTATTGACAATCAGGTTACAACTCTAGTCTAGTTCTAGCTATGTATGATCCATTCTGATTGTTCAGCTATCTGGTACACCATGAACGGACAATGTAAGTAGTGACTTTTGCATTACTTTGGCCAAAGTTTCATATATATATATATATATAGTTGTATGTTTACTCACTCTTTTCTCGACTTGGAGACAACATTCTTATTAATCATTATTTCCTTTATATATAATAACTCTCTTGGTCTTGCTTATACCACATTAGTCATTAAGACATATACCCTTATCTACTAGTCAGTCTTCACAAGTCTAGGGTGAGAGTTTAGGTGACTGGTGTAAACATACATTGAGTCCCTCTTTACATCCTTGCAATCATGTGTACTCAATGTCTTGTTTGCCTATTCTCATGCTCATTCATAATCTTCTACACATACAAAGTTGGCATTCTAGCCATATAGATTAACAAGTAAAGACTCTATCTATCTTAATAAACATTTGACCCATAATATATCGATAATAAGTTATAACTTTGCGCAACCATATGAATTAAATACTTTGCTTTATGTATATCAAAAGAGAGAATTCCAAAATATCATGATAGTCTAAATTTTGACCTTTCATTTGCATAAAAAGTGTTTCTCAAGATATTCTCCTAGCTATTCTTAGCTTAAGATTAGGTAAAAAAATATTCCTCCACAAAGCTAGAATATAGATAATTCAGGATAATTCTAAAATAGCATCTACAAATAACTCAAATTTTCTTCATACTTCTACTAAAATACCATTCTAATGTCAAGTGTTTCTACACTATGACTTTGTCTCTTTTGCTAGTTTTTTTAAGCTTTCAAAAACATACTCTCAACCTTCTCAATCCACTACTCACAAGAAAAGTATACTTTTATAAATGACCTTCTCTTAGGTCCTTCATTAAATATGTTGTTAACCCTTATTAAGTTGCTAAACCTAAGCTTGGTTTCAAATAGCAGTTGGTATCTTATAAAAGTTGGCCTATAGTTTTCACCATCAATCTCCATATAGTAACACATTTAGCCTTAATATATAACACAATCGACCTAACTATATTAACACAATTGGTCTTAGTATAATAACACAGTTGACCTTAGTATAATAACACAATCGACCTCAATATAATAACATAGTCGGCCTTAGTATAATAATACAATCGACCTCAGACATGAACAATCGACCATAGACTAACACATTCAGCCTGAGTATATATTATCTTAGTCAACCTGAATATATATTATCTCAGTCAACCTAAGTATATATTATCATAGTTGACCTAAGTATATTATCACAATCGGCCTAAAACATGAACAACAAGCCATATATCATTTCTACTTCTACTTTTCTAAAACACCGTTATCAATGGTTCGATTTCACAGTCCTTCAAATGTTACCATCATTACTAATATGTTTTGATAATCAATAAGGAACTTCCTACATTAAACATACATATACGATTCTCTTAATTCTGAGATATCGTGCACAAAAACAACTCCCTTAAAGATACAAATATATACACAACGAATACATATGCCTTCTAATTTATCCTAACTCTATCCCTAATTGAGATACGATATATATTCTGTTGTGGATAAATAATGACATCATCTATATATATATATATATATATATATATTTCTTTGCAAATTCAATGAATGTAAGATAATATCAATGTATCTATATCATTATATTCAATAGTATTCGATCAACTTACCTATGTAATGCTACAAGCAACATGCTAACAATATTTTTGCTTCCTCCTGTGTTCCTATTCTTTACTCCCTATCCTTCGATCCTTTCACCAAAAGTAATATCATCTCTGCTATCCAAAAACACTCTTCCCTTTTTTCCTTAAGCTGACCTCTCATAGTTATGAGTGCTTAATCAATGCACCACTATGCACCTTTCTCCACATCCCCACAGCTTTCTACATGTAGAAAAGAGTGGGGAGAATGGATCTATTGCTCCCTCCCCCACTCCCCAAGCATCTAGGGAGTTCTCTAAGGAGAAAAAGAGAGAATTTTTACCTTTGTCAACATGATCTTTAACTATAATAATAATAATTTGAAAATAGACAATAATATACTTATCTATTTGATGTTTCTATTGCATTCTCTCCAAAACTAGTTGTGTTTATCTATAAGCACAATCATCAATGGAGAATTCTCGCAAGTCGACTAAGATTTTGACAACAAAATCAAACATGTTTAGTCAATTTACTCACGTCGAATCATCTTCCAAAAGCATACACCAAGTTTCTATCAGACAATGAAAATGATTTTAACCTTCATCTTAACAACGACAAAATTGACAAGAACAAACATGATCTCTCTACTAAGTATATGTGTGTGTATTTCTAGATGGAATAAGGATCGTTGCATTCACGCGATCTAGCATCCTCTCCATGGTGATAATCTCTCCTCATATTGGAGGGAAAACGACACTATTCCCACATCCACCTCAGTTACATGATGAAAGTTAGTCTATTTCATCATTTAACCACATGATCAATAATGACATCATAAACATTTATCCTTTGGATATAAACTAATGTAAAGCAAATGCATTTTCCATCATTACTATAATCAAAATATTTTCTTTGACCATCTGTCTTCTCAAAAATAAAGAAAATAAATACATTAGTTTAAAAATAGGGTGTGACAAAATATATAGGAAGAAGCAATAAACATAATAACAATGCTATATCTTAACAATGAAACAATGTTACCCAGCTTAAAACAATGGAGGAGGTTGTGAGCTTCTTAAGGATCAAATCAATATGCAATCAACACCAATCGCTTGTGAGAGCCTCCACAATGATCAAGTTGTAAGCATGAGGTCAATAGAAGCTGAGAAAGAGAGATGCTTTAGCATAAGGAGAGCATGAAAAAACAATCAAGTGACTTGTATAAGCCTAAAATTTGAATGAGAATTCCAAAAGTGAGTAGAAGAAGATTAAAGGATTTCAAAATGAGATTTTATATTAAAGGCAGAGAGAATCAAATGGTTGGGTATGCTTATAGAGGTCATTTCACTACTAGATGAGCATTACCATCGATGAAATCAAGTGATTAAGGAGAAAACAATGGTTTGAATTTTGAAAAACTTTAAGATGCTAGTGTTTTGCACAAATATCTATGCTTCATGCTTGCATCTCGAGAAATGTTTTTAGAATTTTCAACACGTGTTCCCAAAATAGCAAGAAAAGTATAAATGTGTTATAGAATTTGGAAAACCTTGGTAAGTGGAAGAATAGGCCAAGGTTAGGCTCTAGTGGCCCTAGAAACATGCTATGGGATTAGATACCAAAGTAGGTCAAACACAACGTGAAATTATGAGGTACCTACGCAATTGCTTATGTTACATTTTTCCACCACTTTAGTGAGTTGATGACACTAGATGATAAGCTATGTTAAAGTATAGAAATAAAATGCTTGAAAGTAGATAAGCATGTAAAGGATACCCAAAAGGATACTATAGAGAATGAAAAAATTCTCCAAGTGAAAGGATGATGCCCTTAGATCAAGAACCTACAAAACAATAGCATTAGGTACTTCAACCCTACAAGATCACCATGTTAGAAAACAAATAATCCTCCAAGATCAAGATGCTTTAGTTCAAAATTGAAGCAATAAATGAACGAATTCTAAAATGGTGAGAAAAATGAAATGAATTAAAAATGTAAGGGTGAATGTATCCCCCCTCATGTTTTTGTCCAACCATTAGGAGATATAAATAGGAAGGTAAATTTGCTAGTTTTGAGTTTAGGGAGAAAAGTTGCTAAAATACCTTCTGTAGGGTTATTTTGTAAAATAATACTAAAAAAAAGGGTATATTATAAGGAAGAGGGTAGAGCTAGGATTCCAATGCAACAAACGGTCTGAAAATCCAAGTTCATAGGCCCGAGTTATTGAGTTTTTCATGTAAGAGGTGCTTCAGAAAATTTGAAAATTTACTATAAATAGTAAACAAATTCAAATGTACTATTCATGTTTGAATTTACCTAATTTGGAGGATTTGGAGCACCTAAATCACTTTAAAGGGAAAACATTCCATGTAGATGAGCTTTCTAGCCACCCAAATTAGACGCATTAAGAGAGTGCATGCGGCCGGATATCACCATGCAAGAGGTTAGTGAAAATTTTAATTTTTAACACACTTTTTTCTCATTTTTTGCACTTGATGGGGCCCATGTGGAGCACTAGCATCCTATCATCATCCTAGCATCTTTAGGATGCATTGGTGTTGATCATGGGTGCTAGTGTCCTTATGACACACTAGAATCCCAAAAGGGCACTAGGGTCCTAAGAGTGTACTAGCATCCACAAGCACAGTGTCCATTGAGACTTAGAATTTTTTTTACATTTTTAGATTTAGAATTTGATGTTTTATGATGTAGTACTGATATGATGTCACTTTTATGATTACAGTATTCTCCTACAATGTGGGAGCACATTGGAGGCAACATATTCACATTGTTGTGAGGTTGTATGAATGCACTAATAGCAAAGGATGTTGCATTGTTGTGCACAGTTTGTGTATACTGGGTGTACACCATGCCAAAGATGTAGTTTCATGATCGAATGTTGATGGTGCTAATGGAGATGTGGGATGTAGACACTTCTATCCTCCGTCTTCTAATGGGAGAGATGATTGTCACATTGGATAATGTCTATTGCATCATGAGACTATCAATCTAAGGGTGCATGGTGTCAATCATCAAGTAGTGATTGCTTACATATGTGTAGGTTGGGCAGATGTACTCAATCAATCGAATCATGCTTGGTGACACCACTAAGCACATCTACATGTGGTGTTTTGGATTTTTTTCCTATTTTAGACCATAACTTGGATTGTACTATAAACATCCTCTTAAAAAAGGATCTGGGGATTGTTATACTTTGTAACATCAGGGAGGATAAAAAATTTACAACACCAAGAAGAATAGGACCAACACATGAGAGAGAACCCCTCTCTCCTTTTTCTTTGAGCTCTGCTAAACTCAAGGGGGTATTCCCTACAATTCTTCTCAAGATACTTCACTAGTATTTTATAAGTGCAAAAGATAACTCAGAGCACCACATCCTTGGAAAGGTATCTCACTTCTAGAATAGGTTTTAATGACACAATGATGGACCCATGTTACTATCACTGGCCCAAATTGGTTAGTCAATTGAAAGTGCAAAGAGGAAAAGAACCATGAACATCTATAGAAAATATAAGCAAATCAACATCACACTACAAAGCTCATTAGTATAGACCTTATAAATTATTTAAATTATCACTAGTACTAAGAGTATCAAATTTGGAAATCATGGATATTTGAGGGTTAGATGACCGATGCCTTAAAATGTTAGGTATAGAATCACATATAATGTTCATAGTGTGACTGATTTCTCTAATATGTTAATAGTTTAGTTGACCTTTGAAAGATCTCTCATCTCATGAGACAAAGATCCTCAACAAATTCCCAATTTAAATTCTAGAACTCTACTTAGTAATCCCTCTTGATAAGAAATAATCCTGTTGCTAAATATGGAAGATGCCATGACAAATACAACATTCAACATGAACTGTTATGATATTTCTTGAATAACCAACATAACTTCAGCAAGAACATACTAAGTGAAAGTAAATTCCACATAATTATAACTCACTAGAGCAGGAGACAATTATGAAAGATGAACAAAAAAATATCATTGCATTGATTTTCAAAAACTCATATTACAGAAATCTCACACACAGTGAATATTACCAATATGGTCTGCAAACCCTTTTGTTTACCACTGAAATTTCTTACACCATATAAGAAAAAAGTTCCCTCCCAAAAATCCTTGAGCAAAGAAGAAGAATTCCTACTTATAGAAGTAGACAAGGCTCATCTCACTCAAATGATTGACACTTTTCATTTATTGATACAATAAGTTGTTGTGAAGTGGTTTATGTTCATAACAATATTTATGGTATGCATGATTCCTTTACATGAAGAGTCTAGATGTGATAGGGTTCCAAGTGAGACATTGGAGAGGAATCAAGTGCATGAACCCCTATCATAACCCTTTGAGCTCAACTCTAGGTCATACACCCACCAAAAAGAAGATTACGAAGTTGCAATAACACCATTTTCAAGGCCAACATCATCAAGTCCATGCACCACCAACCAAGAGCACAAGGTCAAAGGAGGAGCATGAACAAGATTTGTAGGCTAAGGATGCAATGAAGAAGCAACAACAACAATCTTCTTTCCAACCTCCTAGCTAAGAAGGTTTTGAAATGACACATGGGTGGCTTATAGAATATTCCCCACCATCTTCTGAGGCTTGATAATCTACTACCGTATTATTGGGAATGCAATGAAATACAACATTCTAATAGGAAGAAACGTGTTCAACCCTTATTGAAAAGTATGCATGTGATAAACACTATTATGCAAACCACATGTTGTACAGGGTTGCTAGAATGCAACCTAGGACTCTAGCCAAAGATTCTCATCTTGAGAGATAGTTTTAGAAGAATTCAAAAATCTTGAACAATCAGTACCTCTAGAAGAGAATGGAGATCCAAAAGAACACATAGACACAAAATGAAAACAAAAAGTTTAAATCTCTTTCTAGATCCTCCCTTACCACATGGCTAGCTAGAACACAAAACTTCCCATAATATTGAGTCCCAAACTTGGGGCATCCTATTTTTTTTCTGAAATCACATATTTTTTAGAAAAATTAATGATTTAAGCCTTGAGGGGTTCCATATAAAGAGGTTTAATTGAAGTGGGTTAGATAAAACCCCCTTAGATAAAACCCCCTTAGAAAGAACACCCTAGTCTTAAATCAAAACCTTGATGGATTCTCCTCCGCACCTATCAAAATGTTGACAAAAAACCAATTTAGAAATTCTACTTTGTAAGTATGTAGCCCTTAGTATAAGCTTTCCAAAAAGTATGATTTTAAATATATTTCATTTGATTATTATATTTATTTTCTATTTTCTAGTGAACATAGGTTTTTCACCGAACATCAAGGTCTCTATTCCACACAAGTGGAAAAATAAAAATAGAGAAAAAAATTATGAAAAGTATCTGCACACTAGGTATTGATGTCCTTGTTTCAACAAGAAAAAAACAATTTAATTTGGATACATACAGAAAAACTTGTGTTGTATGGTATAAACCTATGTCTGAATTATAATTAATCTCACTTCAAAAATTAATAAAAATATATATGTAACAAAAAATTATGAAAAAACATTTGCTCACTAGATATTGGTGTTACAAATCTATGTTTAAAATTTTATAATTTAGTCCTTTCTATAAAAAAATTTTATGATGTATGGTATAAACGTCACTTTTAAAAAATATTTTTAACTATAAAAAATAAGTTATTAAAAGTTATGTAAAAAAATTCACAAATTATTTCTTAATTTTAAAAAAATACATTTATAATCTGCACAAAATCTCAAAAATCACTAGTTCATACCATCTTCAATTTCTAACAGTTTAGTTGCTATAGGTGTCAGAAAGTGAAAATTTGGTTAAAAATGTTGATTTCAATGTCCTACTTTGGCCAAAATGTGGGACACAGTATTGTGGGATAATGTTTACAAAAACAAATTGGATGAGTAGAATTATGCCAATCACTTCTATATATAGGAAAATTCTAAAAGGAAAGAAAGAGATGACCTCAAAAAAAACACAAATAAGAAAGGATGCATGCTTGGCATTAATGCACACCTTGAGGTGAATCTGTAATCATATCCCAAAAAGGAAAAACTTTAGTTTAACAAAGGGAAATGTCGTTGCTTTTCATTGCATCAAAATTTGTTACTCATAAAAAGTAGGTGATGGCACATTCCATAGTATGTGGATGTAAAAGAATAAGGACTGAAAAGAATTGATACATCATCAGTAGTCCTGTGTGAACTTCTTTGTCTAGCTATCAAACTTCTCATTTGACACCCACATGGTTTCTAATATGGTTTTGATTTTGTTCACACTAGTGTCATCTCTAGCATCCGATAAGACCTTGACCCCTTTAGTGAAGTTGTTGATCGTAATTTCAAGTGTTATTTCTTTGTCCACCTAGGTGCTGCCTAGAAGAGGGTCAATCTTGTCATCTCAGAGGATGGGATTTAACCAAAAAGGAATTAAATCCTTGAAACAAAACTTCCATGTGTCAATGTCGTTGACTTGGCCCTTGGCATCTATCACATTTGGTAGGCCAAGGCAGATTAAATTCTTATTCTCTATTTCTTTTTCCTTTAAAGACACTTGTAACTTATTCATGAATGTTGACACTTCTCTAAGAAGGTGTTTCATCTCAAGGATTTCACCAATGACTTTGGGGCTCTCAATGTTGTACTTAATATTTTTGAAAATAATTTTCATGACCAAGGCCTAGGGAATCCACTTCACATTTAACTCCTTCAACTTCGGAGTTCCATCATTTATATTTCTATTATCAATCCTTATGTGTGCATGGTATTCTCAAAAATCATCAGATACTCTTAATAGGTTGACAAGTCTGGTTCTTAGGATTCCTCTAACAAGGTCCTCAATATCTTGCCTAGCTTTATGGACTGTATGTTGGACCTCTCCTTATAGGGTTTCAATATGTATCTCCAATTTCTTCCTCTCATCCTATGATATATAATCTTATTGAATAATTTACAATTAAGGAACTGAGGCACCTTAAGTCATCACCCTAATCTACTACATATACCTTTCTAATTTTGTTTTCTCCTTATTCAACTCCTAGTGCAATCGTATGTTATTCTAAGACAACACATCATAGTCCTATAATTTCTTGGTTATGACCCCATTGAATTATGTGGTGTGCACCATTAAGGTTGTAGCTTTAGGAGTAGGGGTATTATCTACCCTTTTCACTATTAAGGATCCAATCAAACCTTGGGGATCCTTGTGGATAGCTAGCTTATCATGTTCAAGGGAAATCACCCACAATGCTAGCATATTCTCATTAGGGAAGAATGCAGAGCCTGAATAAAACTTCTTTTATTGCTCAATATTAGTGAACACATCAGTTGCATTTATATTTCTTCTTGTTGGGATAAGTTGTCATTAACTTTGTAATCCTAACCAAATTCACGTGTCTCCAAAGTTCTTGGAAAGTGTTCTCCAACACATAGGAACTTGAGAGACAAAATAATATTTAATTATAGCACTATGACATGTTGTTGATAACTCCTATGAGGTAGGACCCAATTTGGGTGCCCACTTTGGAAGTGGAGTCCATGGAGACTTGTTGTTAACTCCTTGATGTCTATCTTGACTTGTTGATACCTCCTAGGAAGTGTGAGTTAACTTGGGCACTCACTTTGGAGGTGTCTTAAATATAGACTAGGATTTTGCTTTTTTGTATGCATGAGTAGATATTGTTGATACACTTTGCATGAACATGATGTAGTACTTAACAGTGGAGTTAGAGATGCATTATATTTGCATGAACATGATATAGCAGTTAACAATGGATTCAAAGATGCATGATATTTACATGAATATGATGTGGTAGTTATGTTGAAGGCACAAGACAACTGAGGGGGGGTGAATCAGTTGTAACAAAAACTTCAAACCCTCATAAACATAATCACATCCTCATTTGTTCACTTAAACCTTTAATATATTATGAAGATTTAAACATGAAAAGCATATAACAGAAACATGAACACATCAACACAATGCACAAGAGAACACTAGATTTTTACGTGGAAAACCCTAAAAGGGAAAAACCATGGTGAGGATTACCTCACAATATAAAGTAGTAGGAATACTGAATTATAAGAGGTTCACTACCCAAAGAAATAATGCTCACCGCAACAGGGCTCACTACCTAGAGCATTAACCATCCAAAGGGCTCACTACCCAAGGACTCACTGTCCAAGTGGACTCACTGCCCACTGTGAAAGAAAGAAGAGAAGGATTGCTCGCTACCAAGATTTGAAGTGATATAATTGCATCAAACCTATGCGTGGAGTTCATTTCCAATGAAGCTCAATATACATCTCAACACACAATATCTTCTCAACAACACTGAAAATAGTAGACACCTTCTGCTCACTGCATCCAGTAGCCTAACGCATGAAATCTCTAACTGCACCAATCAAATTTGCATCACATCATCATCCCCTTTTCACACACACACATACTCAAATCCTTGAAACTTATTTATACCACCACCAGTCTTCAAAACATTCTCCAAGGTTAGCAACACAATCTACAATCCTTGAAACAATCTCCAATATCGACAAACTCATAATATTTGAATTAGGTCTGGACCTAAACATTCCATGACACAAAGGAATGAAGGAAAATCACTTTACACCTTAGCTCAGATCTAAATCCATCCAAGCATGCTACTCAACACTCACATAACCACAAAATTAATTCCATAATCAACGCAAACATCCAAGGTCAGCCAAACAACATAAACATATGAAATTCTTGATTACATGCCTCCATGTTCACAACCATAACTTGCAGAACATACACAATAATTTAAAACAATCTGGAAACATCCATGAACAACTTGGAGTCACCTGAGAACCAACAAATTTAGTCACAACAAATTTCACTTGAAGACAGTTCACAAACTACTTACAAACAACATTGTCAAACTCTGCTATACAAGAAATGACTTTCTAGACCACCAAATCACAAATCCTCTAGAATGAAGATAGATTGGGATCTTATGAACATGTATCCAAAATTGAAGCACCTAAAACCTTTTTGTAGAGGAATGTGGAGCAAAATACTTTCTCTCGGGCATACTGCAAACACTGTCAGACGCTGTCCTCCAACTGGTGAATACAACTTTTACTATACAGCAATTCGGAGCACCAAATTCTAGATTTAGTATCTTCAAACACTTCTTAGGAACATATCCAAACCACACACTCATATCTCTAACCCAGAAGGAATGCGGAGCAAAAACTCAAAAAGTGTTCTGTAAGCCAGAAGACTCTTTCAACACACTATTTCCAATATTAATCAAATTTTCTCAAAAGCACTTGGAAACACAATATCAGAAGCATATCCTTAACATCTTAGGCACTTCTATATGGAAACCAAATCATCTTTAGTAAGCCAACTTAGACAAACAACAATAACTTCATCAAAATACATAGTTGACACCAATGACAACAAAAGCATGTTGACATCAATGACAACACCGATTAGCACATACTTGAAACAATCTCCCCCTTTGTCATTGATGGCAACATATGATGTGAAAAACAATCATGCATGACACAGCTTTGTACCAATCTCACTCTCCCCCTTTCTTATATACATCTTACTCTCTTTCTCTCCCTTTGTTTTTCACATGAACTCTCTCCCCCTTTGACATCAATGGCAAAGGGTGACATACATTTTCAAGCTCTCTCCCCTTGATTATGATACCGCACATACTTGCACTATTCTTAACTACCCTGAATACTCCCCCTTAGGAGTACACACCATCCTGTTCCAACTCTTACTCACCCTGACTGCAACAGTCAATGTCACTACCTACTCCCCCCTGAGAGGTAGCCTCCAACATCAGTCCAGAAAAGAGTGAATCTTGACACACACTAGACTGATGCATCTTCTTATGCATCTAGTTCAAGGAAGGATGGGCAATAACCCCTAAATTCTCCTAGAGATACTCAAAAGTGTCCTTAGGAATCACCTTAGTGAATATATCAGCAACCTGATCTTTTGTAGGCACATACTCAAGATTCACCTCATTCTCTGCAACCTTCTCTCTCAAAAGTGATACCTAATTGAAATATGCTTTGTCCTTGAATGCATCACTAGATTCTTTTAAATATTAATAACACTTATATTATCACAGAAGATAGGAATTGGATCATTATACTCAACTTTGATATCCTTCAAGGTTTGTCTCATCCACAACACCTGAGTGCAGCAAGATGTTGCAGCAATATACTTTGCCTCTGTAGTAGATAAGGATACCGAATCTTACTTCTTGCTTAGCCAAGATACGGCTCTATCTCCAAGAAAGAATGCACCACCACTTGTACTTTTCTTGTCATCTGTACATTCAACCCAATCTGCATTAGTGTAGGCACTTAGGGTAAAATCATTGTTCTTGGAATACCACAAACCATGATCTGGAGTGCCCTTCAAATACATGAATATCCTCTTCACTGCCATGACATGTGACTCTCTAGGATCTTCTTGAAATCTTTCCACAAGATAGACTGCATGCATGATATCTGGTCTAGTAGCCATTAGGTATAGCAGTCCTCCAATCATTGATCTATATTTGCTCTAATCAGTCTTAGGGGATTCATCATTCTTGCTCAACTTGCAACCAATTGTCATGGGGGTACAAACTAGTTTGGAATCTTCCATTCCAACTTCTTCAATAGTTCCTTGACATACTTTGATTGTGAAATGAAAACGCCCTTGTCTATCTGGTTCATTTGCAACCCTGGGAAGAAGTTCATCTCTCCACACATTGACATCTCATATTCTTTTTGCATTTCATTTGTAAAGTCTTTACACATGTTTTCATTTCCACCAGAGATTATGTCATCCACATAGACCTCAACAATCAGGATTTGATCTTTACTTACCTTGATGTATAGATTACTGTCTGCAGATCCTTTACTGAATCCCTGCTGCAACAAATACCTGTCTAACCTTGCATACCAAGCTGGGAGCTTGCTTCAGTCCATACAATGCCTTCTTCAATTTGCATACCATATCTAGTTTGTCTAACAACTGAAATCCATCTAGTTTCTCTATGTAGACTTCTTCTTCCAACTCACCATTTAGAAAAGAAGACTTCACATCCATCTAATATACCTTGAAATCCTTAATGTGTTGCAAAATCCAAAAATAGTCTAATAGCCTCCATTCTTGCCACCGGGGCAACAGTTTCCTCATAGTCTATTCCTTCCACTTGTGATTACCCTTTACACACAAGTCTTGCCTTGTTCCTTACCACTTCTCCATTCTCATTCAACTTGTTCCTGTATACCCACTTAGTTCTAATCACTTTCTTATTCTCTAGTCTTGGGACAAGTTCCTAAGTCTAATTTTTCTCAATTTGCATTAATTCTTCTTCCATAGCCTTAATCCAATACTCATCCTTGCATGCCTCAACCATTGATTTAGGTTCAACTTTGGAAATTGAACATAGATTTACATGTTCTTCAGCAGCTATACTTCTTGTCAGTACACCTTTGCTATTATCACCAATGATCTGATCTTCAGTGTGATGCCTCTAGACATATTTGGGACATTTAGGAACTTTTTCCAGAGCTTCTTGTTCTTCAACTTGTACTTCTCTTTCCAGAGCTTCTTGTTCTTCAACCTGTACTTCCTTTTCTTTAGTTTCTTCTTTTTCTCCACAAGAAGATTCATCTGATTCATATCCATTAATCTCTGAAAACTTATGTAAGTCTTCATCAACCTTAACATTAGCACTTTCAACAATCTTTCTTAGCCTCTTATTATAGCATCCGTAAGCTTTGCTTTTGTTAGAGTATCCAAGGAAAATACCTTCATCACATCTTGCATCAAACTTTCCTAGTTCTTCATCTCTTCTGATATAAAATTTGCTTCCAAAAACTTTAAAATATTTAGTAGTGGGAATTCTTCCATACCATAGTTCATAAGGAGTCTTTGTGTCATTTGCCTTCACCTATACTCTATTATGTATGTAGACAACAGTATGAATTGCTTCTCTCCAATAGACTTTCAGTAGGTTTGCCTCTTTTATCATTGTCCTTGCAGCTTCTTGAATAGTCTTGTTCTTCGTTTCAATCACTCCATTCTACTGAGGAGTTCTAGGAGAATATAGTTGCCTCTTTATCCCATGATTCTCACAAAACATGTTAAACTCATTAGAAATAAACTCTCCACCTCTGTCAAACCTCAAACATTTGATTTTCATATCCAATTCATTCTCAACCATTGCTTTAAAAGCTTTAAACTTAAATAAGGCTTTTGATTTTTCTTTAAGAAAAGTGACCCAAGTCATTCTAGAGCAATCACCAATAAATAACATGAAGTACCTGTCACCTTGAAAACTCCTTACTCTAGTAGGACCACATAGGTTTGTATGCACCAACTCCAGAAATCCAATAGATGACTGATCTTTTCTTTTGAAGTTTCTTCTTGTTAGCTTTCCAAACTGACATTCCTTACAGACTGCAGTAATGGGCTTTGTTAACTTACGCAGATCTCTCATATCTTGAACTAGACTTATCCTTACCAGGCTATAAAAATTGATGTTTCACAATCTCCTATGCCATAGCCAACTCTCACTGATCTGAGTCATAAGATAATAACTGACACCACCTTTGAGATGATAGACATTTCCACCTATCTTCTTTCCAGCAGCAATTACTATTCTGGATCTTTTTCTAATCTCACATCCATCATTCTGAAACATGATATTATAACCCTTGCTACACATCTATCCAACACTCAAGAGATTATTCTTTAAGCCTTTGATATAAAGGACATCATCAGTGTTATACTTTCCATCAAAACTGATTGAACCTTTTCCACAAATCTTAACAGCTTCATCACCACCAAACCTAACTACTCCACATCAATTTTTTTAAGTTTAATAAACTTACTCTTGTCACCTATCATATGATTTGAGCATCCACTATCAATGACCTAGTCATCCTTTTCACTCCTAGCATGAAAGGTAGATATTATAATGTATTTAGGGTTAGTACTTTCTTTTAGATTCCTTTCCTTCACACAACTTCCAAGGTTCACAGAACCAGTTTCATCTCTTATGGCAATGAATAAGCATTCATCATCATTATCATTCTCAACATCAGATTCATCATCAAAAATACTTGCATAGTAATTTTTCTTGAACATCCTTCCTTTGTTTTCCTTATTCTTAATTCTCAGAGCTCTATCTGGACACCTTGAAGCATAATGAGCTATTTTTCCACAACTGAAACATTTAAAAGGCAACTTACCACTGAACTTACTGGTACCCTTTTTCATCCTTCTCACAAAGTTAGCTTCCACTTCATCAAAGTCTTCTGGATCTGATTCAACAGTCTTCTCTGATTTACTAGCTTTAAAAGAAGTCTCATCTTTTGTAGTTCCACTACTTGTGCCAAAAGTCTCTTATTTCAAAAGTCGTTAGAGTGCCAAGCAACTAATCTTTGGTAAACTTATCCAAACTTTGTAATTCTTCAATAGCAAAGACCTTAGAACTGTAAGGTTTAGGAAGAGTTCTAAGTACCTTCAATATCACTTCTTGATCATTTATATTCCCACCAATTCCTTTGATGTCATTAACAACTTCATCCACCTTCTGCAAGTAGCTTGCAATATTTTCATCTTCAAACATTCACATGATCTCATAAGTGAGCTTCAAATTTTGCATTTTAGACCTTTTAATCTTCTCATCTCCTTCATAAACACTTTCCAACCTTTTCCAAATCTCATTAGTAGTTTTCAAATTCACAAGTTTTACGAACTTAGAATTAGTAAGACCACTTAAGAGAGCATGGTTTGCCTTACCATCTATTTCAGCAGCTTTCATTTCATCTTCAGAATTTACACCATTATCAGGTATAGTGTAATTGGACTTGATGCATTTCCAAACCTCATAACCAAGAGAAATCAGATAGGCTTCCATTCTTACCTTCCAGAGTGCATAGTCTAATCCATCAAACAAAGGAATATCTTTCTTGTGCGACATCCCAGATCTACCTCAAGCTATTAAGCTTTCTTCAAAGGAACCCTGTTCTGATACCAATTGTTGAAGGCACAAGACAATTGAGAGGGGGGGTGAATTAGTTGTAACAAAAAATTCAAACCCTCATAAACATAATCACATCCACATTTGTTCACTTAAACCCTTAATCTGTTATGAAGATTTAAACATGAAAAGCAAATAACAGAAACATAAACACATCAACACCATGCACAAGAGAACACCTAAATTTTACATGGAAAACCCTAAAAGGAAAAAACCACGGTGAGGATTAGCTCACAATATAAAGTAGTAGCAATACTGAATTACAAAAGGCTCACTACCCAAAGAAAGAATTCTCACTACAACAGGGCTCACTACCCAAAAGGTTAACCACCCAAAGGGCTCACTACCCAAGGACTCACTATCCAAGTGGACTCACTACCCATTGTGAAAGAAAGAAAGAAGAGAAGGATGGCTCACTACTAGGATTTGAACTGATATAATTGCATCAAACCTATGCATGGAGTTTAGTTCCAATGAAGCTCAATATATATCTCAACACACACATCTTCTCAACAACACTGAAAATAGTAGACACCTTCTGCTCACTGCATCTGGTAGCCTAACGCATCACATCATCATCCCCTTTTCACACACATGCATCCACTAATCCTTAACACTTATTTATAACACCATCAGTCTTCAAAACATTCTCCAAGGTTGGAAACACAATCTACAATCCTTGAAACAATCTCCAATGTCAGAAAACTCACAATATTTGAATTAGGTCTGGACCTAAACATTCCACGACACAAAGGGATGAAGGAAAACCACTTTACACCTTAGCTCAGACCTAAATCCATCCAAGCACACTACTCAACACTCACATAATCACTGAATCAATTCCATAATCAACGCAAACATCCAAGGTCAACCAAACAACATAAACATAAGAAATTCTTGATTACACGCTTCCATGATCACAACCATAACTTGTGGACCATACAAAATAATTTTAAACAATTTGGAAACATCCATGAACAACTTGGAGTCACCTGAGAACCAACAAATTTAGTCACAACAAATTTCACTTGAAGACAGTTCACAGACTGCTTACAAACAATACTGTCAAAATCTACTATATAAGAAATGACTTTTCGGCGCACCAAATCACAAATCCTCTAGAATGAAGATAGATTGGGATCTTATGAACATGTATCTAGAACTACAGTACCTAAAACCTTTCTACGGAGGAATGCAGAGCAAAATACTTTCTCTCAGGCATACTACAAACACTGTCAAACACTGTCCTCAAACTAGTGAATACAACTTTCATTGTACATCAGTTTGGAGCACCAAATTCTAGATTTAGCATCTTCAAATAATTCTCAACAACATATTCAAACCACACACTTAGATCTCCAACCCAGAAAGAATGTGGAGCAAAAACTCAAAAAGTGTTATGTAAGCCAGAAGACTCCTTAAACACACTATTTCCAATATTAATCAAATTTTATCAAAAGCACTTGGAAACATAATATCAGAAGCATATACTTAACATCTTCAGCACTTCTATACAACAAACAATTCATTTTTAGCAAGCCAAATTAGACAAACAACAATAACTTCATCAGAAGACACAGTTGACACCAATGACAACAAAAGCATGTTGACATCAATGACAACATCAATTAGCACATACTTGCAACAAGTTAACAATGGAGTTAGAGATGCATGATATTTGCATGAATATGATGTGATAATTAATAATGGAGTTAGAGATGCATGATAATTGCATGAATATGATGTGGCAGTTAACAGTGAAGTTAGAGATGCATGATGTTTCCATATTGCTTGCATGAACTCATAAAAGCTTGCATGGACTTGCATGTTGTTGCATGTTGCTTATATGGACTTACATGTTGCATGTTGCTTATCTGAACTTGCATGTGTTTGCATGTTGTTGCATGTTACTTGCATGGACTTGCATGTTGTTGCATGTCACTTATATAAACTTGCATGTTGTTGCATGTCACTTGCATGTGCTTGCATGTTGTTGCATGTCAGTTATATGGACTTGCATATTGTTGCATCTCATTCATATGGTGTTGCATGTATCTTGCATGACACTCTAACTTAGGATCAGTTTTGCATAACTCTTGCATGGTGCTCTAGGTGGTTGCTTGACTCTTGCATGTTACAGAACAAGTTGTTACAGAATAATATTAGGGACATCAATGATGCATGTTGTTTGCATGACATTGGTGTGTGTTGGTACTTCAATGATACTTCAATTGACTATGTCTAATTGGGAGTTACTAGGCGCTCATGAAGAAGCTTTTAGTTCAACATTGTTATTGTCATATAATACTTCAGTTGAATGAGTTTGAGTTTGACTTCTTGGGCACCCATGTTGAGATTTTTAGTTATGCTTTGTTATTGTCACATAAAACTTCAGTTAACTAAGTTGTTTGGGACTTCTCTGGTGCCCATGTTTGAGACTTGTGGTTAACAGTTGATTTCTACCATGTAGCTTTGGAGTTCACTATATTGGGCATTTGTATTTGCATGAGGTTTCTTCTCATGCTATTGGATACAGTTTATTGTATGTTTGACATCCATGGCCTCTATATAATGATGCCTTGAGTTGGTAGAAAGAATTACATTGAATGAGAAAGCATTACAACATTACAGATTACATATAGGTAATGACAGGAAGGACAAGTAATTGAAGATTGAAGAAGGAACGGAGTGCTGACATAATCCAAAGAAGATTTTAGTATTATTGTAAACTCATTTATAAGAATTAATACAAGCATAAGCTCTTTGGGTGTGGAGTTTTATCCCGCAAGGGTTTCTCCATGTAAATTTTGTGTCTAATTCTATCATGCTTTTTCTTCTCTACTACATTGATTAAATTGGAGAAATACTATTACATCTAGGTTGAAAGTAATTTTTAGATTTACACATGCTTTTATTTCATATTTGAAAACATTTAAAAGCTACATAGCTACAACATTACCTTGTTCTCTCTCCCTTTTCCAACATGTGGTATCAGAGCCAATGGTTCTAGTGAGAGAGGGATGCTTTTTTTTTTCTTAAATGTTGAAAGTATTTTGGTTGTAGGGGAAGTTCTATGTGTTAACATTATTTTGCAGATCTGTGAGTTTGGTAGCCATGGTAGTTAACTCTCAAATGGATATTGTCAAAAGAACCTTTGTTGGGCACTTGAGGCTCAAGGTTATGGATCTTTATGGAGTTGATATTGTGGTAGTGATTTGGAGATCCATTTTGACAATGTGTATATTCTCTTGTTTGGTGGTTTTATTCCTTTACCTTGTGGTCATGTGCAATGAAAGAGTGGTTATGTTGGATGGTTGCTTTTGCTACCTTGATCATATGGAAAAACACTCACTATTTGGACTACAGTTTGGAGTGCTTATGTTGGGTTCATGGTTACATGAAAGCACTGGATGATTTGTCACTGGTTGTATGTAGGTTGTGGAGTTGGTATTTCTATGATATGGACACTCCTGAACAACCTAGTTTCTCCTTTCTCATATTCATGTTATTGTGAATGTGTAAGTTTTCATAGTTTTCTTGTTTCAAAAGATTGTGGGTTTGTAGATCTATGGTATTCCATTATTTTAGATGACATATTTGATGGTGATCATTGGTGTGAATGTTTGGATGTATAAGTGGTTTGAAATTTACAGAGAGATGGTTTTGTAGGTTTTACATGTTAACCAAAATCTATGGTTTGTAGATCTGTGGAGAAATTATGTTTGCAAACTCTTTATAGATGAAAACAATTTCAGATTTGTAAGGTTGCTTGTTGGGTTCTTATGATATATGGTTACTCCTATGTAGATTTGTTTGGAAAATTAGATCTAGAGTTGATTCTGGTGTTTGAGTCTTGGAAATCTACATGTTATACCAAGTTACATTTTTCTTCATTTTTTTTATTCAACATGGGTAAACGCTTTTTGACCAGAGCTATGAACCGGGTAAAATATCAAGTGGGCAGGTGGGAGACTAGACCTCGTGACCTCGTTCCTACCATAGGAAGCTCTCGCCAATCGATCCAGGGCCCCTTTCCTACATTTTTCTACATGTTACTAATGTGGGGTTGAATCTATTTTTTCAGTTATTAGAGGTTGAAGCATTGATCATCTTTTTTCTCCTATGAGATGTTGCATGTGTGCAGATCTTATGAATAATATGATGTGGATTTTTTTGGAATATGTTTTCATTGATGTCAAGGGTGCAACATTTTTAAGGTCATAAAATCAGCATTATTGGCCTCACAGGATTGGAAGACTATCAAGTGTCTTGTTTGCAAGTTGCACATTGTGACTTCACTGGTGCATAGTGAGCTGCTGCCACTAAACAATTGTTCAAAACAATCGGTGCTGACATTTTCAAATTCCCTTTACAGTTACTTTCTTAGAAGTGTCCTTGATTTAATGCAAAAGGTTTCAAGGTCATATCTCTTATGGTTTGGGAGAATTAATTGGTTTGTGACTTATGTTGGAAGTTTACGAGAAATTTAATTTCTCAAGTTTGGTGAGCTTTCAGCCAAATTCTTTTGGTGGAAGTCTTTGTTTTGATATTATGCAGCTTCAGGTAATTTTTTGTTTAAAGATATTTTGTGAGAAAAAGTTATGCATGAAATTCGTTTTTAGGCACATAGGTGCTACAGGGACAAACCTGAATTTTTAGAATTTTATGTTGAAAGGAGTTTACAAGTTTTTAGAACTATTTTTGATGGATTTTATTCCTTAAGCATCCATCTTGTGAGACAAATTGAAATCTTTTTCTGGGCAATAATAGTTTTGATTTTGTACTCGCCGTAATTCCACCTGTTCGTTGTAAATTTGCACCTACGGAAAACATTCGTACTTTCCAATTTTTTAGATTTTAGAGGGGAGCATTAAATAGCAGTCTTTATTATTGAAGGAATGGAGTGTGGAAGTTGGAGTGGGAAGATTTTACAAATCTAAAGTTTAAAAGAGGAAAATGTTTCATTTTTCTGAATGGAATGCCTCATTTTTTTATTCATAATGAATTCAACGCTAGCTAGAGAATATATGATCATTAATAATATGTATGTTCCTTGCTAAAGATGGGAGGTGATAGTGGAAGAGTGCCAAAAACCAAGAAAGGCATAATCAGTATAAAAGTGTTGGCAAAAATAAAAAGGAATAGTGGTGGCTTATTTGTGCTGAAACATGATCTACTATTTAGAATTATAATACTTGCCACACCTATTTAAGTGGGCCCTATCAAATACCCAGCTACATTTGAAGTTGTAACAGTTTGCAAAAACCATATTTAACCTAGTTAATGTTGTAATGCATTACATACTGGTAGCGCTAAAGAGGGTTTTAAATGACTGTTGTAATGCCTTACATATAGGTAGCACTAAAGAGAGTTTTAAACGCCTGTTTTAACACATCACATATAGGTAGCGCTAAAGAAAATTTTAAAATGCCTCTTTCAAGAGCTTTTTATGAAGGTCGACCCATTCTTGAATGCATATACCAGACAAAAAGAGAAAATCATTGATCATTACAAATCATTGAAGATATATGGTGGGTGACGAATAATGCTAAAGTTTTTATTATTATTATTGGTATTGCATTTTTTCAGGTGCATTGATTGGACGCCCTAGTATTATAGTGGGGTGATTGAAGCATATACAGATTGGGATGTTTTATGTGAAGTGACTTCTATTATACAGAGATCTAGTGCTGCACATGGTGAATTAGATAGAATGATTTGGACTTCCATTATAGTTTGAAAGAATATTTATAAGTATTGGTAGAGGTCATTGATCAAGTGTGAGAGAGAGATTGTAATAGAGAAGTGTAGTAAAGGAATTTGATCAAAGTATTGCAGAATAAAGCAAAGAGGGAGTCTTCATCAGCAAAGTTGATTTTATTTATAGTTTTGATTGTTTGAGTTGTAGTCAGGGAGTTGGTGCTCTCTGTGGGTTGGTGCCCACACTGCATTTTGTAGAGTTGGTGCTCTCTGTGAGTTGGTGCTCATATTGTATTGCAAGATTGGTGTCTCTAGTCGGGGCCTGCATTTGCAAATGATATAATAAAAGCAATATTTTGCCGTGGTTTTTCCTCAAAAGGGTTTTCCACTTAAAAATAGTGTTATTTGTTTTTTCTCTATGTTCTTGATTCTGTGTTATGCTGATTTGTTTTGAAAGTTTTTAAATTTGACTAATATTGATTCACCCCCCCTCAGTATTAGTCTGTGCTCTTCATATTCTATTTGGTAGGCCTTTTATTGGTCACCTTGATTACATTGGTATTCTTTGTAGTGAGACAAAATGATGGTTTGGAGTACCTGATTTAGTATTTCATTGGAAACTGTAGCAGTAAAGTTATGTTGCATGAGAAGCTTTTTTCACTTTCATTGGAGTTTTTGGTAATCATGTTGATCATGATACCATGCATAACTTGGTATCACTTTCAGTGGGAATTTTGTGCAGTTACATAATGTGTTCTATCTTCTTTGTTTCAAGATATTAGTTCTAAAATGTTGGTGCAGTGTTGTGAGCCATGCATAATCTTTGATTAGAAGATGGATGATCTTTTGCAATAGTTGTTGGTGTCATAAGGAGCTCTTGGATTATTCCTTTAGTTTGCAATAAGGGTTCATTGACATCTTTGGTTCTATTAACATAGGATGCTAGATCTTCATGTTTTTTGAAGAGGTGTTGACATCTTGGCTTTCCATGGAAGACTCTTGGAGTCTTTGGTGAGGTGTTGAGTTTATAACTTATTAGTTGTGAAATATGATCCTTGGTTTAGAGGATGTATGGTATTATGTCATGATGCACTCTTGATCATGATTTAGAGTTTTTGGCATGATACAGGTGCTCTTGGGAGAAGGATATGTTCATTGGAGCATATGATCTTCTTTTAAGAAGATGTTAGATCATGATGTCGTGATATGTTCCTAATTCTAGAGTTAAAATTTTGACAATGGTTTGGTTAGTTCTCTTTGGTTTTGAAGTATTAATCATTTGCTTGGAGCTTCATGATTTTGCAAGTTGCATTTGAAGTTAGCATGGTTTGAGTGGTGAATACTCATGGATACAAGAGAGAATTGGGTGAGGCTGGATATCTCTTGAACTTAGAGATATGTGTTGGAAATATTTCTCATTATGAGATGGACCGATAAAAGGACCAAGGAGCCTACACTTGGAAATGGATGTGAGTCCATTATAGACCTTATGAGAAGGTTATATTTATTATAAGATTTTATTGCTTGATGTTATATGCAATGACAATCTTGTATCCCACTCTTGATCTACTCGGCAGGTGAAAATCTAAGAGGTGTTTCCCACCAGATTATTAGATGCATTTTATATATGTATCTTATCTTCTCTTGTGCATTAGTCTTGAAAAGGATTGTTGAGAAATAGATGCATGGGTTTATGGATTTCTGTTGTTCTCATTATTTTTGGTCTTGAGCTATGGAACTAGTTCTGAGGACTTGTTTGGAGAGTTACCAAAATGGTTTGTAGTTTTGGGCTTAGTCCCTTTGTTGTGGGAATGTTTGGCTAGTTTGATCTACTTTCAGTGAGAGGTTGACATCTATTGCTGCCATGTTTTCATCATAATTATGAATGTTAGATGTTGCTAACTTTTCAGTTTGGGAGTGTTGAAAGAGATCTTGCTTTACACAGTTTGGCACATGTTAGTGTGGTAAAAAGACATGGTTTTATTTGTAGGTTCTCTCTTCCTGGTATATTTTTCTTGAAGGTTCTTATGTTTATGGAGTTGAGGTTTTGTATTGGATTCAAGTGTTGTTAACATAGCTCTGTGATCTCTTTCTTCATTGGTTTAGAGGAACTGGGAGAGTTATTCAGAGATTGGTAATGAGAGATGTTTTAAGCATATCATTATATGTTTTGACACTATATGGTAGAGGAGTTATCCATGTCATCTATAAAAAGTGTTATAGGAGAGCTTGTAAATGCTTTGATCTTGTTTAAGATTTGACATTACCCATGTAGTGGGAGTTCCTAGATATGTATGATCTTTATTGTCAAGATATCTTTTTGGTTGTCTCAGTTTGCACATTATTGATGTGAAGGTGATTTTGCATGTTTCACTATTGGGATCTACAATTTGTCCAGTTTAGTGGATTGTCTTTACCCATTGGTTGCATTGAAGATTTGGATGTAGACTATCAATATTCATAGATCCATTCAGTGTTATTGCAAATTTTGTTTGTTGGCCTTGTCTTTGGTCATTTGTACATTGGTATGTTGCATTGAGATGGGAGGATGGATGATTAGAAGGATTGATTTACAAGGACTTGATTGCAGTTTTTGGGTTGGTATGTTGATGGCATGGAGTTCTACCTATGATGGTTTGTTTACCCTAGTTTTTTGAGGTATGGATATTTTGGATGAGCTAGCAACTTGATGTGGTTTATTTTCCATTTAGTATGAGTGTGGCAGACACTCAGAGTCTTATGTTATCATGTGATTTGATTCTTGTATTCATGTTGAGATTGGTGCAGATGCTTTTGCAGGTATCTTGTTGGAGCATATTAGTAGGTTGAAGAATCAATGGTATATTGATGGCTAGGGATGTTTGTCCCTATGATTAAATTTTTATTACCTCATAAGAGTAATTGCAATGTTTAATGTCAAGTGGGAGAATGTTGGGATATGTTGTCATTAACTTTACAATCCTAACCAAATTCATGTGTCTCCAAAGTCCTTAGAAAGTGTTCTCCAACACATAGGAACTTGAGAGACAAAATAATTTTTAATTATAGTACTATGACATGTTGATAATTGTTATGAGGTAGGACCCTGTTGGGTCCCAAAACTGCAACTCCAATTCCTAATCAGTCCATCAACAGAATATGGAGGGTTAAAGGTAAACTCTACGAGAGTGGGTTTCATCCCCTGCACTTCGAGCTCAGCTAGGCTCTAAAGGGATATTCCAAGGGGTATACCTTAATAGGTATTGAGTTCAAACTAGATGAACAACTAAAAATACATGGACAACCAAACCCAACTCATTTTCATGGCCCCAAAGACTATCACTGAACCAAGAAAAATTGGCTATCACAAAACCCCTATATAGCTGATTCAACTATGTGAATGTACATGTACAGGAAAGATAGTTTTTTCCCTTAAACCACTGGTAAATGTTTGTTTGATTTAAATAGTGATTAATCCATCCCCAATATGGACCGATGCCTACTCCATTAGGCAACAGAGTCATAAAATGCAAGGAGGAAAAAAAATATGTAGCATAGGATCAATGGAACTAAACATATATTCAGATATATGACTCATAGATTTTCATGTAATGAACACACTTAATAATCCAAAAGAGAACTAAAATGACTCATATGCAACAAAAGAATGGAAAATACAAAGCCTTGTATTAACTTGGATGTTGTCACACACCTCCAAACCTTGGTTACAATCGTGTCAACAAATGTCACAAGGGAAAACATACAACTACGATTGTACATTTGCCAAAATTATTACAAACTCTTGTGGAGACATTCCATTACATTCATATCTACTTTACACAACCTTCCTACACTATGTTGAATACATCCCTTCACTTACAGACCAAACTAATCATGATTTTATGCCAAAAAATACTCCTTAGGCACTTCCAGACCAGACAATTGGTTCAACGACCAACCCTAGAAACATCTTTTTATCATGTATATATAGCAATTCTTTCATATTGTGCAACCCAAGATGCTAAAAACTAGTCAACAATAAACCCCTGCTGTAATGAATTTGGCCCACTGTTATGTCAGGAAATCTACATGATTGGAAGGAAAGACCATACCCTGACAACTCTAAAACCTACAGGTACCCATGCTCTAGTGTTCTTTTAAAATGAAAGTACCAGAAAAAGATTTTCCTGCTGAGACACTTCATCCTTTCATTCAATTTTGGTCCTTTAGCATTGAAGATATTTACTATTTCAACCACCTACAATTAACCTTGTCCTGTAGAATCATTAATTTCTAAGTACATATATGCCTACACTTTTCTCCAATCATGGCGGTCGGGAGTAGATAGGCGTGTGAAATATAGTCCACCAAAACACTATGTAAATCCTTTTACAACCTTCTAAAATATTTTAAACTAAGTTTAATATGACTTAGACTATTATATTTATATTATGCTTTACTAGACATTTGATCTTCATTTGACTTTTTGCTTTTGTTTTCCATTTTGCCCTTTATTGGCGAATTTTCCTTATCACGAACTTTTGCACCATCTCTCTTTTTCTCCTTTGTTGGAAATTTCTTACTTTCATGAACCAAGGAAAAACCCCCCTTTTCTTCCTTTTTAACTCTATTTGCCTTATCGACAAATCTAGACATTGGCGAACCATTTATCCTTCACTTTTCCTCTTCTCTCATTTCCTTCTATCTTTTCTGCTTTATCATCTTTTTGGCCTGTCAACGAACCATCCTTTTCCTTGCATCTTTACTTTCCCAACTTTCTTTCCTTTTACCTTTGCTCCCCCTTCAGTCGGTGAAATTGTCCCGCAATGAACCTCTTATCAGCAAAACTAGGGGTTCACGAACCTCCACTTTTCCTGACGAAGCTGCTCATTTTTATTTTCTTTACTAACTTTCTTTCTTTGAAGACTCCCTTTCTTTACTTAGAAATTTTCTTGCTATCGGTGAAGTAGCCATTCACAAAACCTTCAATCAGCGAACTCGGGGGTTTGCTAACCACCAACTTCGCTGACACACACTCATCTTTCTTTTCCTTAGAAATTTTTCCTCTTGCCATGACTTTGTCTCCTTTCCTTCTATTGGTGAATCTTCATGGCAACAAACTTGATTGTCAGTGAACCAAATGGTTCGTGAACCAATCCTTTCAGTGATAAAGACTTTGCCCTTTCCTTTTTCTTCCTACATTAGAAACTTTTACTTCTCGCGGGCCTCTTTTCCTTTCTTATGTTGTCAGCAAAGTCCTTTGGTGACGAACTTTCATATCGACGAACCCAATGGTTCACGAACTAGAACTTTTTCTAAAAAAGGGGCTTGCACTTCTCTTTCTCTTTATGCCTTGGAAAATATTCATTTCCTTCGTCGCTGCTCTAACCCGTCAGCGAAGTCATCGTCGACAAAACTTTCCATCGGCAAACTTTCAAGTTTGCGAACTAAAACATTCACCGACAAAGCCTTCATCCCTTCATTCTTTTTTTCTCTATCTTAAACTTCTTCCTTCGCCTCATTGTCAAAAAATTGACAAATCAGCGAAATGATGAACCCACAAACCAAGTTTGTAAGTTCATGATTTCACCGATTCGCCGACAAAGGCCACAAATTGAACAAATTTTTCTAAGGAAAACACAAGGAACAAGGGGAAATTTTACTTAGAGATTTTCAAAAGGAAACCCATTTAAGTAATCTCATATTGGTTATAAATAACAGATTTAAGGGATAAGGGCACAAATATGATTTTGATGGATTTTTGGGGCAAAATAATACATTTTGGGAGCTAGTTTTTTAGGGCCCAACATTGGCTCTAGTTGGGGATGTGTGGAAAACTTTGGCATAGTGAGAATATAGAATATCTCTAGGCAGACCAAAAGCACAAAAAACATAAGGGAAAAACACAAAACATATGTACAAAGAAACATACAGTCAAAATTGATTATATCCAAAATTTTGAGACACTGCAGGCCAACCCTGTAGAAAAGTGGTGAAGCTACTTGCCCCTGTCAAAGACAAGCCTATTGAAGGAGTTGATCTCCCTCATTCCTTTACTGCACTAATCACCCAACATCAACAATAAAAATATTTTCCATGCATGCACATACAAACTACAGAAATTCATATCATCATGATGAAGATGGAAATAATTCTCACTAGGACAAGGCAACCATAGATAATATGGCTCATCATCATGCTGACTCACATAGAAATACTCACCTTCAAGTTCCATGTTAGCATGATGCATTTCTGGATCTGCATAAATATTAGCATGAAGAAAAATATTAAGATGATAATCATCAAGCTTAGGTGTGGTCTCATACTGGGCCATAGCACATGACTGTTCAAGTCCTTGTGACCCAAATGCACTACAAATACTAATGTATTCCTCTATGACTAAATCAAAGGCATGATTTAGATCCAATTCTGCATTATTAGCATATAGATCATAAATTTGAGGCACTTCAAGTGAATACTCACAATCTTCAAGTTGTCTCTCTGTTTCATACTCCTTGACACACTTTGTTGTGTAAACATTGCTACTAAGAAAATCAATCATGTTTTTCTCTTCACCCTACAAATCAAAAACCTGACTCACATGAGAACACCCAACTTCAATGTTATCAGGCCCAACCAATGAGCTCAAAAATGTGCTATCAGCATGATCCACATTAATAAGAGATAACTACCCCAAACAAATCTCTAAAAAAGCACCTATGACATAGTCTTCATAGTGGGAAATTGTTACCTCAAAATCACTTGTAGTTGTAGTAGTGCCCTCATGATGTCTAGCTGAAGCATAATCCACAGCATCCTCATGCAAACAAGTGTCAAAGACCTCAATGTCATCATTAGGGATAAAAGAGGGCAATACACCAAACAAGAGACCAACATCTTGTTCACTCTCGATATCATTTACATGCATACACTCAGCACAACCAACCCTAAGAACTGACTGAGTGAGTTCTTTGTCATTGTGTATGCACACCACTTTATCCACCTAGTGTCCATAGGTAACCATATCATATAGCATATGATTCTCCTCCTCCAAAGCTGACAGCTCAAATTCACTAAACTCTAAGTCATTTTCAAAAAGAGGATTATCCATTCACCAATGATAATCATGAATTATGCTACCTAGCAGACTTGCATGCTCTTCATAAAGGACATTGTGCCTTATGCTCATCCCTTCATCATTATTTGCATTATCAATGTATATATGCTCTATATAATCAACTACAAGAGTTGAGTTATTCAATTTTTCATTTGCATACAAGTAGTAGGGTCATAATTCTCTTCACTAAATTGGGAATTGTCATTGATTTTCTCATTTTCATCATCCACTAATGACTGATCCAATTGAATGCAGGTGCAATCACTACTATTTTCATCTGAATCAATGTCATATATTGCACCAACACCTTCTACCCTCCTAACACACAATCATCACTTAACATTGTGCCTGGATCACATGAAGCATCCACGTCCTTGTTGTCTACAACAACCTATTCATTACCAACCACTTCTGCATTTGAGGATAAGGATTTTGCAATCATATCCCTCTTAGTTCTATCAACATAATCAATGAACAAGTATGCATGTTGCATACTCATTAGATTGAACTCTTCCCATATAGAACCTGAGCCTAAAGTATCATCATAAGCACTCAGATACATGTCAATACAAACAGGAAGATTAGGTCTGAAATCCTCTAGGATGTGTGATAGGGCTACTTCAAATTTGTGGTGCTCCATACTCGACTCCCCCTCATGGCATCTAATATTTTTAAGTTTTTGGACAAGAACAACAGGGTCCAAACCACTTGCAAACTCTTCAAATACAGCCACCAATTGATCCCAGAAAGCAAAGTGATGGTCAGGGAAACTAACCAACAACTTCCGTGCTACTCCATACAGAGATCTAAAAAAAATCTCATCCACATTTCATCATTTGCAAACTGGAACTTGTCCATGAAGTCTGAAAAATGCCTCAATATGTGTCTTCCCATCATAAACCTCACACCCATCAAATAAAGGCATCTGATAATATATTTTATTGGGCATGGACTACTTTTCATAATTGACCCATGATCGAGATCTAGTTGTCTGTATGTGGCCTCATTTTCAATAGTAGGAAGCCGAGGAAAGAGTAACTGGAAATAGCAGGAAGGGGATTGGACTGCAGCTTTGATTGATGTAGCCTGATTTGGCTTTCTAATTCTTTTTCTTGTTGTAGCAAAGACTCAAGAAACTACTTTTCTTTTTCAATTTCATATTGTAGTGTAGTCAACTCATTTTGATTGTGCGATGGTGCAAATAGGTTTGGGTTTATATAACTTACAAAGCCGTGATTGGAAAATGCATTGTTCAGATGGGCAAAATCTATATAGTTCCTAGGGTCTGCAACATAAGAAGATACCCAGGAAGGAGCCTCCCTAGGGTATCCATGTTCATACCAATTGGCCATGATTGACTACAAACCACTTGTGCAGGACAAAGGAAAGCGAACAACACATTTATTTACTGAGAAAGAAACCATGCTCAAAGCTGGAAGAAAAAAATGTACCTTAACCAATTATACTCTCTTTGAATCATGCACACAACAACAACACTTTGTTTTATTTGACAGCAAAGTCGCCACCTCACTGAATAAGGAAAACCCTTGAAGCATGAATGATCTTCAAGGCTTCAAAATAAATCTAGGTTCTCCAACCAGCAAAGTCTTCAAATTCTTCTCAACCTAGAAAAAATCTATCCCCAACAATGGCACCATTATGTTGGCATAAGTTGATGGATTTCCAACTTTGACACACAACAAACTGCACCTAGAAATGGCTGAAAACTTAGATGACTGTTACAGAGGCCCTTAGGATAATTTGACCATTTAATTCATTACATGGCAATGACACCAATCTGTTGGTGTTCCAAAACTGCAACTCCACTTCCTAGGATGGAATCACACCCACAAGGCTAGGGTTTTCATCATGTAAGCATAATCAGTCCATCAACAAAATATGGATGGTTAAAGGTCAACTCTATGTGAGTGGGTTTCATCCCCTGCACTTTAAGCTCAGCTAGGCTCTGAAGGGATATTCCAAGGTGTATACCTTAATAGGTATTGAGTTCAAACCAAATGAACAACTAAAAATACATGGACAACCAAACCTAACTCATTTTCTTTGCCCCAAAGATTGTCATTGAACCAAGAACAACTGGCTATCACAAAACCCCTATATAGTTGATTCAATTGTGCAAATGTACATGCACAAGAAAGATGGTTTTTTCCCCTAAACCACTGGTAAATTCTTGTTTGATTTAAATAGTGATTAATCCATCCCCAATATGGACAAGTGCCTACTCCATTGGGAAACAAAGTCATAAAATGCAAGGAGGAAAAAATATGCAATAGAGGATCAATTGAACTAAACATATATTTACATATATGACTAATACATTTCCATGTAATGGACATACTTAATAATCTAAAAGAGAACTACAATGACTCATATGCAATAAAAGAATGGAAAATACAAAGCCTTGTATTAACTTGGATGCTATCACACACATCCAAACCTTGGTTACAATTGTTCCAACAAATGTGGCAAGGGAAAACATACAACTGTGATTGTACACTTGCCAAAATCATTACAAACTCCCGTGGAGACATTCCATTACATTCATATCTGCTTCACCCTAGTTTTTTGAGGTATGGATATTTTGGATGAGCTATTAACTTACTGTGGTTGCTTTTCCATTTGGTATGAGTGTTGTAGACACTCAGAGTCTTATGTTATCATGTGATTTGATGCTTGTGTTCATGTTGAGATTGGTGCAGATGCTTTTGATTGTATCTTGTTGGAGCACATTAGTAGGTTGAAGAATCAATGGTTTATTGATGGCTAGGGATGTTTTTCCCTATGATTAATTTTTTATTACCTCATAAGAGTAATTGAAATGTATAATATCAAGTGGGAGAATGTTGGGATAAGTTGTCATTAACTTTGCAATCCTAACCAAATTCACATGTCTCCAAAGTTCTTAGAAAGTGTTCTCCAACACATAGAAACTTGAGAGACAAAATAATATATAGTTATAGTACTATGAAATGTTGTTGATAACTGCTATGAGGTAGGAACCTGTTGGGTCCCAAAACCACAACTCCACTTCTTAGGATGGAATCGCACCCACAAGGCCAGAGTTTTCATCATGTAAGCATAATAAGTCCATCAATAAAATATGGAGGGTTAAAGGTCAACTCTACGAGAGTGGGTTTCATCCCTTGCACTTCTAGCTCAGCTAGGCTCTGAAGGGATATTCCAAGGGTATACCTGAAAGGAAGCTAGGTGTGCGGAAAACACTTCCTACACTAATCTAATGAGGAGAGGGCTATGCAAATTCGACTTTATCCTAATTATTACAGCAATGTTAAACCATTAACATGAGATATTCCAGCAAAACACAAGAACCAGAAAGAAGACAGAAGAGAGAGAGAGAGACAAGATATACGTGGGGAAAACCCTTACGGGTGAAAAACCCCACACTCCAAAACACAGCTCAAATGTATTACAGTAAACAATAACATATTACAATACAGTTTCAGAGCCAATGCTCTTTCAGGAGTCTTTGAATGTCGAATCTGGAGATATTCCGGTAGCATAACAGTACTTGTACTAAAGTTGTCTATCTCCCATCCAAGCACCTGTTTATATAGAGTTTACAAGGCAAATATGGAACCTTCTAGAGATGGGTCTTGGACTCATGCCCTAAAACCCATGCCAAAGGACACTTGTCCAACATCCCATCCTAAAGTGGGCACCTGGTCCCAAGATAGGTTACGACAGATGCTCTTACGCACCTTACAACTGTCATAGAAACCGTCATACACTGACTAAAAATATCATATTCCTCTTACATGTCATAACATCCCTTGACCATGTCTTGGGGGCGCTGCCCCAAACCCCCATTAATTATTCAAGGGGGAAACCACGGCTGCCAAAGTCACCAAAATTTACCCTGCTACATATACACAAGGTGCTGACTATGCCAACTCAACATGGGATAAATAAATATAACATTAGGAATTTGCAAAGGTTGAGACACCTGAATTCCCAACAATACCTTAAAATGTATTGTGTTCTAACCAAATGAATAACTAAAAATATATGGATAACCAAACCCAACTCATTGTCTTTGCCCCAAAGACTGTCACTGAACCAAGAACAACTGGATATCACAAAACCCCTATATAGTTGATTCAATTGTGTGAATGTACATGCACAGGAAAGATGGTTTTTTCCCCTAAACCACTGGTAAATGTTGGTTTGATTTAAATAGTGATTAGTCCATCCCCAATATGGACTGATCCCTACTCTATTGGGCAACAGAGTCATAAAATGCAAGGAGAAAAATATGTAGCAGAGGATCAATGGAACTGAACATATATTCTTCTCTACTACATTGATTAAATTGGAGAAATACTATTACATCTAGGTTAAAAGTAATTTTCAGATTTACATGTGCTTTTATTTCAGATTTGAAAACATTTAAAATCTACATAGTTGTAACTTTACCTTGTTCTCTCTCCCTTTTTCCAACACTTATTAAAGTATCAAAGGCCAAAGTTGACACAATGTCCCACCCTGGTAGCAACAAACAACTACTCTCTCATACCAATCTCTTGTCTTTTTTAGGAGTGATTTTCTCACAACTGACATTGAATGCAGACTCTCACTACCCTCTTCCTGTAGATTGTAACCTAGGGCCTTGGTGAAATCTTGTCTATCTTGAAGGTCACTCATGGCATACGTCTTCCTTTTGAGTATAAAGTTTTTGAATTCATAAGTTTTTATGAACTGATCATCTTCCATAAATGCCACACATTCCTTAATTATCATATCATTGACCATTGCATCACCTCTTAAACCACTTAAGACTATAATATTTGGTTTAGTGGTTTGTATTCTCCATTAGTGCTTAGGGGAACTAACAGGTCTAATGATTTCTTCACTCACAAGATCAACAATGTCATCATCACCTATGGTTCCTAGTTGCACTGGGGACTCTAGAAGCTCAATTACCAATTTCTCTAACTCTGGCCCTCCAGAGGACCCTTCTACTAGTATTCCTTTGCCTTTTTCTTTGGCTTCCACAATATCACTCATTCTAGGTTCCTCTTGAAGAAGAAGCCTCAAGTGCTCCAATCCCTTGAGTAACATAGGAGAAGAGATTTCAGACACTACAATCTTAGGAAATTCTACACAAAGGTCAACCCAATTATCTAGCAAGGCTTGCATCCTCTAAATAGGGTTAGCAATATCTATGTAGAATCCTTTGAAGTTATGAGTATCAAGCTACAACCTTTTGGTCTCAACACTTTTAACTTTAAATCCTTTTGTCCCTCTGTTCCTTCTCATCCTTGTAACTCCTAATAAAATCCTCATGTTCATCATAGTGGTTTTCATAAGTATACATTTCAAACTATCTTCTTGATTCATTTATGTAACCTTGAGGATCTCGTACTATCTTGCTACATCAAGCTCCAAGCCATACCTACTAATCAAGTCACCTAGACTATCATAACCTTCATCTCCTTTTATTGTAAATTCAGAGACTCTATCCTAGGATGGAAGCATGCTCTTACTCTTATGCTTCTTAAAGTGGAAATGATTTACATCAACCATCTATGACAAGGCTTCCAAATATACAAGTCTAGTGAGGAACTTGGGTGGTAATTTATGTGGCACGTAAGGGGATCCAAATACCATAATAAAGGTATATCCATTATGAAGGAACCAATCAACCCAATTATGTGACCCCTCAGGATTGTTTTCACTCTTTAGAGGCCTAAGGAAATCGTAAAAATCATGGGGGAGTCTAGGCCTATTGTAACCCAATTTGCTAAGAATAGGAGCTATGAAAAAGTCCTCAAACATATAGAAGTTGGACCTAGAATCAAACTTGTTTAAATGGGGAGGCCATAATTGCATATGCTAGTAAGGTCCCATCTTATTTCCATTAGAATACACCTAGACCTCCAATTCAAGGCCCTGGCTATTAGCACCAACATATAATTAAATGTGGCATAAAAGAGAATACCACCTAAACAACTTCATCGGTCTATTTTCCCTCATAGATTTTAGATCATCTCTCAAATTCTTAGTTAATAAACTAGCATAATCATAGAGGGTATTGGTGTGCATGCTTTGAATGTGGCTAGCAAAGACTACAGCACCTTTTTATATTATTCAAACTAAATTGATTCCCATAACCTGGCACATTGCCTCATAAGTTTCTCTGAAGTAATAGGTAAATGTCTTCCCATCTAATGGCTCCATCTCATAATGTAGAATTGGTTCAAGTGTATGCCTATGAGCTCTCTCTAAAATTTGGAAGTCATTTAGATCTATAGCTAAGCCTGTTTCTGTTATACTCAGTGACTAACACTTTCAAATCCAATGGAGCATAGGCTTGAGTATTTAGAAGGAAAACCCTTTGGAATAGAGCATTTTTTATGGTAAATATTTGATTTCCCTTACAATCATATATGTTGCACAATCCCTGGAATTGTATCTCCTAGTAGTCTACTCAACTAAGTTAGGGTCTATAAAAAAATTAGGGACCACAACCTTGCCGATACCAAATCTTCACCTATTACACATAGGAATATGCCCTTGAGCTTTATTGTGAAAGGATTTGAACAATTCCCCCTCATTTGTGAAAGTTATGGCATCTTTGGTTTTTGCTTTACTATCTTCCAATAAGTCGATTAGGGCACCACAACCAATTGCCTTTTTGAAAGATTTCAATGCCTAGGGAAAAATCTTAGACAGTAACTGAGTGAATTTCCTTTTACTTTCCATAATCATGAAAAGTTAAACTCAAGTTCCCAAGGTTATAGTTTTTAGGCCATGTTTCAAATTGTAGCATTAACAGCTAGGAGAGAATGTTTGAAACTAAATAATCCATTTACTTTGCAATGAAAGAAAATTGCAAGATAAATAATTAGAGAATACAGGGTAGTTTGACTCACCTTTCAAATTTTCTATACTTGGAACAATGGCAAACTAAAACTAGAGAACTACACTTACAGAAACTATGACCATTGCATGTGTTAGTTCTTCATAATTCTATCTTGGAGAGATTTTAGATAATGACTAGGGAAAAGCCAATTTTCGTATGAAGTCAAACAAATCCTTTGAGAAGTGTATTGAATCACACTCATCAACGTGTACATTTGAATAATAAATGCTCTTAATGTGCAGTATTTTCTTCAAAGCAATGGGTGGGTTAAGGATTTCAAATCTAATACATTTCTCATAGTCAATCTACCATCTTGCTTCTAGATCAATTCTCCAGCATAGCCACACATGACCAATCTTTAATAGGCTAAGTTAAGGTGCAGACACTGAGCTCAAGTGCAACCCTTCTATTGGTTCATTAGGACACACCATCTACTGCATGGAACACTATCATGTTGCCCCTATCACTTTGAGTCCACCTAGGTCATCATGTAAACTTGGAGCTCTACGGGTCCCATAGATGATGGCTAGGTGTCATCAGATCATCAACCCATGCATCTACACATTAAGGTGAGAAGTGGGTCCCACCTTTTGGGCACAATGCAAGAACTTGTATGTGGGTCTGTTTCCCACACAAAGAAAGGATAAGGACAACTGGGGGAAATGGTAATGTGAACCATCAAGACTTAAGCAACAAAGGACTGAATAGAAGTGCAAACATTGTAGAAGTAAGTTGAATGAGCTCACAAGCTAGGGGTTTTACAGGCTCATGCTAGAATGAGCCTAACAACTTAGTGTCTTAGTATGTGAAAGTGCAGGGAGCAAGATTTAAATATTTGAAAGATATTTCCCTATAAGTATGAAAAAGAAGCACATGCCTACATGGCAGTCTAATGATGAGCTATAGTTCTAATCATGTACATGTAAGAATGAAATATATATACCTCACAACAACTCCTTTCTTGGTGGTGTGTTTTCATTGGTTTTTCTCTTTATTTGTGCCTCCCTAACCTACAAGATAACCTTCTAAGGTCCTGCATGCTTTCTCGTTAACCACCTAACCCATGTTTGACAAATCATTCCTATCACTTGCCAACCCTGATGACATGACTAATCCACTTCACAAGGGGAAATTCATTTTCCCTAAGGGATTTTTCATAAATCATTCTTCTAAGAACATCCAATTGATCTTTCAAACCCCACTATTCCCTCAAATTGTATCTCCAAACTATCCTTTCTAGGTCACCCCTTATTACTTTATAATCTCCCTGGGTGACCCTGTAGCTAAAATATGGTCTCTAGAGACAACCTACCCTATTAAAAGGGGTGACCTGCTTTCTAGATGTCCTATCCCTTATTTCAGGCTTTTAAAACCATTTTCATCCTTCCAAGACCACTCTCCCACTTTCAAACCACTTGTTCAAACCATCCCTTCTGGGTCACCCCTTATGTCTTCATGGTGTCCCTAGGTGACCCTACAATTTAAGTGTGGCCTCTAGGGGTGATGTTACATCCCCAACTTACAATTAAACTTAATCATTAACTTTGCATGATAATCAAGAGGATTAGTCATAGTTAACTGATTTGATATTGTGGAAATATCTGAATTGATCATTGTTAATGATGTTAATGATTGATTTTAATTAGTTTTGAACATTAATTATTTATATTATGAGACATGATGCACTGATCATGATATTGTGGTCCTGAGTGTGAACAGGAAAAGTTAACGACCTTCGAAGAAGGAAGGAGAGTATCATCCTGGAGGAATGGTTAGATGTTGAGAAAACAAGGTTGAATAGTCATCTGAGTATTGGTTCCCATGTCCTTCTGAAACCCTTGTAAGTTGTTATGAGTCATGTCTTCCTTCTTTGTAATTCTATCCTTGTGAGTCATTTTGTCGATGATGCTTTAACGACTAGACGACGTTCTTGGAAAAATGTCTCAATTCGTATGATAGTCAAATTATAAGTCATTGAGATCTCTCATTATCCTATTCTTAAATAGGGATCGTATCTCTTATTTTCTAGTGTTTTGACTAAGGTTTATCGTCAATGTTGGGGGAGTATTACTCGACCCCAAACATCCTAAGCTTTTAATGTGATACCTTTTGTTTTCATTATTATGATGAACTTTAATAATATAAAAGTTATTTAACCCTTATTATTAGTCAAGGGTGTTCATATATAAATTTATATATACGAACCTCTTTAGAGGTCGATAATAATGGTTGTGACTATATTTATAACTATCATATCTTATCTTCTTACTTACCACCCCGATATGCTTAAACCCACGAGGAGTGGGAAAGGAGAAAGGATCAGCTGAGTGGGCAGCATGGATCAAAGATCTCGCTAGCTGGCAAGCTCATATGGCATGCAAAGATAATGTTATGGTTGGTTACAAACACCATCTTGGGTGTCTTGGGAAGGGAAGTGGAGTGAAGGAAAATAGAAGTTTTTGGTTATCCTATTGGGAGGATAGTCTTGGCAGGGAATTGTGTGTGAGCAGGTGGCAAACACTGCAAGCTTCTTTCTCGAGTTACAGAGAACCACAGTCAGTGAGGACGACTAGAATAGCTATGTTTGAGCTCTGTGAGCTGCATCTATAGCACTCTGCATTATATATATTCAGGTAACTTATATTTAGAGCCCTCGACTCATATAATGCATTACCTGTAATACAGTATTATCTCCTTTCAGATGATAGCAATGTCGGCACTACCGACTATAAAGATTAAGAAATGCATTGCTTTTTATGCACAGTGATGAAATTGTATACTTAACTATGCATAACGATGAATGTTAAGAGTAGATTACGGCTCTTAGAGCCCCAAATGAATATAATTCTTGATACTCTGAAACTATTGCTCTTTGAGGCACTCGGCTAGCTTAAGGCCAAAAAGCCTACGTGGGTTTGCTTGCATGAACACTGGAGTTTCAAACTATTACTTTGTGCCCTGCACTGTGCACCCTACATCTTAAATGATGCCTTATAACTTTATGTTTTTCAATTGTTAACTCTTACAAACTTGTGTATCCTTATGAGCCCGATAGGGCACTATTCTGTATTGAATAGCTACTCGATGGTATTGGCATGTGGAGTAGTCCATACCATCATATCCATGGCCACAGCCATGGTAAAGTTTAAACACAATTAACAAGAGATAAACTAGGTCATGCTACTGCACTTGACACCTTATTCTACCAACTCGATAGGAATGATAATGAAAATCGATTGGCAATCAATAATATACTTGTTATGTGAACATGATAACTCTTCGAGGAGAGTAACAAAATAATAACCATACTCTATCATAGTTATGCTATTATGACAGTTGAGACTTCAATCTTGTCTTCATTATGAAGTAAGTCCTGACATATCCTTTGACACAAAGAATCTACCCTAGCACTGTTATAAGCTAGTGGTTTTATACAGGATAAATGTCGACTATATAAGTGGCAATTATGTTTTATATTTGACTTTATTAAAGTATTCCAAAGGAGAATCTAGACATGTTCAACTCTATGAGTCTTTATGAACCTTTGAAAGATATTATGATAACAGTCTTTTCTTTTTATTAAGAAATGGTTTTTAACCTTGTCATTAGGTAAACAAAGTAAACATTGACCGAGTAGGGTGAATGTTGAAAACAAGAATGTATTCATTATTCAATAAAATGGGATAATATGATGTGGAGTCATTAGTAATAGTGTCAATATGAAACCAATAACCTAAATATGGTGTTTAAAATGACATTCAAGTGTCCAAGGATTTGACTTAAATGCATTAAACCCTAGTTATACTAGACCAAGAATGGTCGAAGTTGATATGACTTGCATAGTGGAACAAGGTGACGAGGAGTCACAAGTTCCATGTTATGAAATAAACTATTTTTATAATTAAACCATGATGGGAGTCAGGTGTCCTGATATGGGCAATGAATCGAATTGATCCCGATTATTCTAGACCTAGAGAGATAGGTTGATTTCAACTTACTGTAGGACATGACAGCTTATAAGTTGAGTCAGGGAGGTGGACATATGACAACGTTCAATGCGTAATGTTCATGTATGTAAAATCTTTGGCCAAAGTAATGCATCCATCTTTGCATACATTGTCGGTCCACAGTGCTCCAGATGGCCTAGTGTCTCCAGTAGTGTCATACATAGTTAGAGTGGATCTATAGTTGTGTGACCGAGAGACATTAGGAAGGACATAACACTAGATACTTAGATGGATAACCTAAGGGTTCCTAATATCTAACCTTTCCGTGAAGGGTAGGGTCATTTCCAGTTTGGAAGTTGAGCAGGGGACCGCAGGTCTGTGGTTGGTGGAAAAGCACCAAAATGATGCTCTCCTTTCCAAGCATGAGACAAGCCGAGGCCTATGAAGATGGATGTCAATTGTTCCAGATACAGTGTTTCATATTATATAACTTGATAGTCAATTGTAATGTATAATTTTGATATGTATAAGATGATTTATCATGCCTTGGGCATAACTTGTTCATGAATAGTGATAGTTGATCACTAAGGATATGTAAATGAACATTGTTTTGTAAGCTTGGTTATGTTCTATTTAGAATATCATGCTTAATTGTTGAAATGAAAATGATTCATTATGGTTAAATTTGATTTGAGAAATCAGATGGTTAACTAATCTCTTGATTATGATAAATGTTTATGTTAAATTTTGGGCTTTATGGAAAGTGATGTTACAAGTGACCTACCTTGGTAAAAGGAGAGACCCACTTCCCAAAAGGGGGAACCCTATCATCTTTTCCATGTGTGTTTTCTTCTAGTTTTATCCCAACTTTGATCCATATTTTTCTTTTGATGGCACGAGCTACTTCATGCACAACTAATCGTCCACTCCCCCTGACTGTTTATAGAATCTCAATTAGTCTATCCTTGACTTCCAATCAATCTATTCTTATCTCTCAATTAGTCATATGCTATCTCCATTTCTTCTTCTATGATCTACTCTCTAATAATGGTTCACTCCAAATCAAACCCAGATCACTCATCAATTAATTTTTTTAACTCCCCAATCACTACCACCTTTGGTGTGGATTTCCAACCTATGAATACCCCTCACCTCTTCATTATTTTTCAAGGTTGAGAATGCTCTTCTCATCTTCACAATATTTTTCAAGCTTATTCACAAGCCATTGATCCTCTTAGTTTCTTTCTTTGGTCTTAGTTTTTGCAAAGCTCCAAAGCTTTCTCTTTCGAGGAAAATTTTGAAGGGAATTGTAGCCATTAAGATAATTTCCACATAACCCTATGAGAGATATTTATGCAAACAAATATTTAGAAATCCATATGTAAAAGAATAGGCAGAAATACCATCAAGATGACACAAGATATACCTTGGGAAAACCCTCCATGAGGGAAAAACCCAGCCTCCAAAAGCATCCACACCCATTGTATTATATAATGAACAAAGATTACAATACATAGCCTCCATGAATACTTCTAAATCATTAAGCTCCCTAATTGCACTCCATGTGAACAAGAAAATGAGAATCATGTAACCACACATCCCAATTTATGCTTCCTCTCCTCACAAATGCAACCTACAAGATAAGCTCAATACAATGATAGCCCACTCAACCAGCCAACCCAAACCACTAACCATGTGCTTGCTTTATAGACTCAAGCTCACACAAATACAACTTGTGGTATTGGGTAAAACCATGTGACTCAAAACCATGAGTTCACAAAACCATTGACCCCTCATTTAATATTTGCAACTAAGTTTTCACTTTATGATACCAAGTTTTCCAAATATTAAATAATTTCCCAAAGAAATAAAAATTATTCTATGTGTCCCACACACATAAAATAACTAGCCCAATGTTACATACAACTTTTACAAGTGGCCCCAAATAAATATTTAATGTGGATAAACACATCAGAAAAGATGCACCACAAATAAATATTTATTTTACATAATTAAAATATTCAATGTTATGCAAGGTGTACAACACACCTATTTCCTAACATTCCCCCACTTGTTGTATACATTGCATAAGGGTCAATCAATGAAATACATCATCATAGCCATACATGAAACCACATGAATCTCCAGCATGCTCATGTGCTCCATCAAGATACCTTCAATAAAACCAAGGTAACCACCATCTTAAGCAAGAACTCCTCTCATCCTCCAACATGCCCCCTATGGAAGAAAAGGAACAAGCCAATGTGAAGATGCACCAATCTAAAGAACACAAGCATCAAATCCAAGTGATAAAAAAGGCTCCAAGCATTGTCAAAGGTAAAAAACCCCACATGAATGGAAATAGCACCCACAACATATGCTAATACATTCAACCATCCATACCTCCAATCCAAGGTATACTAATCATAGTTCAAGTAGACCTTATGCCATCAACATATCCAACCCAAATCATAATGATCACAAGTCCCTGTATATACTTTATCTTGCATAAATAAGTCCTCCAAGGTAACAACACATAAACATGTGATAACACACCTCAAGACCCTCAAGACCATCAACACTATAGTATAATGAGAACATCCAACAAAGGACACATATACATCCTAGGACTCCCACTGCATGGGTAATATCAATTTTGAAATAAATCAAGGCATCCAAAGATCCACTAATAGCACTCGCATAGAAGATGTGGCTAAAGCATCTATCACATAATGTCAAAGAACACACACAATGATTTGCAAAACCTATAGTCTAAAATAGATGCAACATAACCCTCACCTCAAGTCCATATCTCTCCCAAGTCTTCCACATCATAAGAGAAAGAGATTAAATAATCTCCAATGGCTCCATACAAACCTCAACTCCAATGTCATGTGAACACAAACATCTAGGAAGAAGCATTAGACCAACAAGAGAGAACATGCAAATCCAAATCATGTCCTTCTACCAAAACCAATGTGCTATAGTTGTGAAAAGTATGACCTCCTTCCTAAAACCCCATATCAAGAAGTCTCCTCAACATTGAGCTAATCAAGATGCAAGCCTCTCAAACTAAAGGTAGATCAAATAAAACCTCCATTCCTCAATAAGGAATATGCCCAAAGCCACTAACCATATCCATTACAAACAATAACTTCAAAACAACTTAGGATCAAACATAAGGAGATAAAAAATCATAACCATGCATCTACTCCTCAAACAAGTCCTCCAAAACTAATATCCATAGCTCAAGACTCAAGCATACATGAGAAGACAAGACATAAAGAAAGAATGCATTTGAAAATCAAGTGGCAATACCTACCAAATCATTCACCACTGAGAGGATGAAGAGTGGGAAATGAGATTGCTCCTCCAAGATGCACCAAGCCTCAATGACTCTCTCAAAGAACAATCTCCTCAATAGTTCCATGTTGAACTCACATTCAACCTAGGTGTAGGATCCTCAGTCTTGTTGCTGAAATATCATCAAAGAGTGACCATCTCAACACACGATCTCCAAGAAACAAGAGATCTCTAGCCTCACCCAAGTCTCCAAGTATCCATGAGCACCTACAATCAATCAATCCATGCTAAACTCCAAATGAAACACTACACTACCATGAATCTCCCAAGAACATGACCAATGTACTCAATACCAAGAGAACCAACAAGATCATTGTCAAAGCTCCCACTGCACGTATGCATAACCTAGGAACACATCATGACATCATGATCTAACATCTCCTCAAAAGAATATCAATGTCTCAAAAGAACATATCATGCTCCAAAGAGCACTTGTATCATGCCAACACTCTAACACATGATCAAGAGTCCACCATGGCACAATAACATCCATCCTATAAGCAAGGAACAACTATCAAAATTAACAAATTAGAGCCAACACCTCAACCAAAGACTCCAAGGGTCCTCCATGGTACCAAGATGTCAACATATCCAAATCACATGAAGATAGCCATTCCCTATCAATAGAACTCAATATGTCAAAAAACTCTCACTACATACAAGAAACAGGATCCAAGAGCTCCTCCATGACACCAAAAACCACTACAAAAGACCATCCATCACTATGTGATGAATCCACATCATTTACAAAGCTCCCACTGAATCATGCTACTGAGCTACACATGGCATCATGATAACCATCTTCAAAGTGAAGATCATCCATGTCCCCAACACAATCAAGGAATCCCACTATAACATCAATAGCTCCTAAAAGGTCAAGTAAAACATGATCTCCAGACCAAGAAGATAAAACCACCACTTGTAAAACCAAAAATCAATCCAACACCACTAACAATGCATCTGCATAACAACCATTTCATGCCAAAGTCCCAACCAAACAAGGAACCTCCATGACACCATGAACACCACTAATGTACCTACATCAAACTCCCACAAGTCTCCACAACTATACCATATAGTCAACAAGTCTAGATCCCATAACATAACTGTATCAGGTAACAACATCTCTCTCTATCTCATAATGATAACTAAACCAATGAACTAATTGACCAAACTAGGCCAACCAAATAGAATCTGCATAAATACTAAGATATCTATGGGTATAGACAACCCACATCCAAGCTATATATGCAACCTGTAAGTATAGACAACCTACAACACTACACAACTTGTAGATCTCACAATGTAACATACAAATTCAACCATACATTGGTAATCATGCCAACCAAGGATAATCAGAGATAAACTTGTAAGTTTTCCATGACTTAAAAACCAAATTACCTCAGATTCAATTTGCTACAAACTCACAAAGTACCATAGTCAAAGGAACTAATAAATGTCCCAAACAAAAATTCAAGTGAAAAAATCACATAACATATCCAAACTTGATCCACTGCATAGTGCTCAAAAAATCCTTTCCATCGCCTATAAGAAGTTCAAAATCGGACACCGTATGCACAAGATATGGTTTGTCCAAGCCTGAAAAGAAAACCTAGCTTCCAACTCGCATTTTCTATTCAAAATATTAAAATCTCTGACACCATAGCATAGTACTTGGAAAGATCATTTCGTCGACTATAAGAAGTTAAAAATTTGACATCTTGGATGAAAGTTATGGCGTCTGAAAGAAAACTACTCCAATCAAGCTTAAGGATTGAACACAGGTGGTTGGTGGGCTGAGCTTGGGTGGCTCTGTTGTTCCTCCATCGGTGGCAATGGTACTCTGGTGGTTTCTAAGCTGGGCAGCGGTGTTTGACGCTAACGTCGCAACCCACCCACTACCCACATGGTTGGGTGGCCACCCATCCAATGGTTGGGCCCCAGGCCATGGCCCTCTGGGCTTGGGCACTAGTCGTCCAGGTGACTAGGGGCGTGGACCCCCTGGGCGGCCCCCAAAACTTAAATTTTTTTAGTTTCAAACTCAGAAATTTATTTATTTGTTGAGTTTTTTTTTAAATAAATATTTTCTACAAACCTATCGACTCGCGCTAGTGCTACGCATAAGGAATATTCCCTAAAGATTCTACCGATTGTGTTGCCGTACGAATTCTATTTTTGAAGATTCCCTAGGGTAGAAAAAATGTCAAAAACTTTTTGTCTTCAAACATAGTTGTGTTTTATATGAAAATGTAGGTTTTTGGCCCTTCTAGACTCAATGGTGAGGTCTATTTTTGTCCAGGAGGCCTCTTGCAAAATCTCACCTCCAAAACCCCCACACAAAGAGCCCTAACTGAAAACCCATCAACCAAAACTCCATGAAACCCCAGATCTACAACAACCCAAGTCTCCAAACACACTTGTAACCTTGAAAATGCCTTCATTCATTTCCTACAAAGACATGGATTCAGCTATACACATAATATACTCATAGAAAGGGTTATAAAACCAAAGTTATCTCCTCTCACAACCATGGCAACCAAGCTCTGACACCAAATGAAGGGAAATTTGTAGCCATTAAGATAATTTCCACATAACCCTATGAGAGATATTTATGCAAACAAATATTTAGAAATCCATATGTAAAAGAATAGGCAGACATACCATCAAGATGACACAAGATATACCTTGGGAAAACCCTCCATGAGGGAAAAACCCAGCCTCCAAAAGCATCCACACCCATTGTATTATATAATGAACAAAGATTACAATACATAGCCTCCATGAATACTTCTAAATCAGCAAACTCCATAATTGCACTCCATGTGAACAAGCAAATGAGAATCATGTAACCACACATCCCAATCCATGCTTCCTCTTCTTACAAATGCAACCTACAAGAGAATATCAATACAATGACAGTCCACTCAACTAGCCAACCCAAACAACTAACCATGTGCTTGCATTGATAGACTCAAGATCACAAAAATAGAACTTGTGGTATTGAGTAAAACCATGTGACTCAAAACCATTGACCCCTCATTTAATATTTGCAACTAAGTTTTCACTTTATGATACTAAATTTTCCAAATATTAAATAATTTCCCAAATAAATAATTAATTATTCTATGTGTCCCATATAATTAAAATAACTAACCCAATATTACATACAACTTTTACAAGTGGCCCCAAAAAAATATTTAATGTGGCTAAACACATCAACAAAGATGCGCCACAAATAAATATTTATTTTACATAATTAAAATATTCAATGTTATGCAAGGTGTACAACACACCAAATGTAACATGTCTTCTCATCTTACTCGAATAAACTCAATAATTTACAAGAAAGTAAATTAACATGGTAAACATGAGTGAAAGTTTTTTTTTAATCATTTGCATATCCTCATTGAAATAAATACATATCATTTGCATAATAAGAAAGAAGTAAAAGCATATCTTATATGAAAATTTTCAACCTTGAAATTACAATAAATTCTAAGATAGAATCATAGTGAAATCATTTCACTTTACATTCACAATACATAAATTGCACTTGGCAAAAATATTAGTTTTACATCATAAGTTTGACTATCATAAGTCATAACATAAAGTACACTGCATCTGGAATATTAATATTTGTCTTCACAAGTCTCGATGAGTCATCTGCTATAGAGGGAGAGCATCATCTGAGTGCTTTACCTCCAACCACAGACCAGTGGTCCCCCACACACCTTCCTTCGTAGAAGTGGCCCTACCCTTCACGAAGAGTATAGACATAGAGAACCAATAGGTGTCCATCTGATTCCTAGTGTTGTGTCCTACATAACCAACATGGTCATACAACTATAGCCTCCTCTAATTATGTATAACACTACTGGCCAGATTATGTAAATCTAGAGCACTGTGAACCGACCGATACATGCAGAGACAAATGCATCACTTTGGCCAAAGTTTCTATATAAATAGATGTTTGCAATAAAAGTAGTTGTATGTTCACACACCTCTGACTCAACTTGGAGACTATCTCATCCTACAGCAGCTCTCTTGACATAAATTGTCTGAACTATATTCAAATTCTAGTCAATTTGACTTAGGACAAATCCTTAATCTAGGATATACCTACAATATATAGGTTAGGTAATTATAACCTTTCAAAGAGCCCCTTCTTACATACTTGCAATGTACCAGGGTCTATGACCTCCTGTCATTCTACTCACTACTCTAATAGTGATACTCTTGTGTTTGTAACAAGTTTCAACTTTATCATCGAATCACTTAAATTTATCAAAATACTACTTAGACTCTTTCTGTCTGGTTCTATGGCTTTCTTAACCATACACTGTCAACCATAATATATAAAAACAATAACATAACCGACTTAAGAGTTCAAAGTTTTCTAAACCCTTCTGGGTTGATTCTAAGGTTTAACTTTTCTAACCCAAAACATGGAAATATCAATGCCCTTGTTTTCCAAAGATAATAAGTTATAATAATATAACCAATACTCCTAGTGTTCCCTACACCACTTGGCATTGTTTGAGTTTACATTTCACATAACATGAATAAACATAATATATGAGGTACATCCTCATTCATATAATACCTTAATGAATGCTATCATTTTCATAACTAGTCTTTGACTAAGTTCAATCTCTCAACCTAGATAGGTTTGAGTCAAAAAAAGATAATAAAATACTTTTGACCTCTTGGTCTTCTTAAGTCTACTCAATTTCGTTAAAGAAGTAATAAGAACTAATGTTCATCATCCTATGTTTATCATTGTTGTTGAATAAGTAAGTGATAACATATCACTATTCAAAGTTGTTATTATTGATAACAATAACATTTTAACACACACACACACACATATATATATATATATATAAGTTCCAAATCTTTGATCTCAAGGCATAAAACTTATACCTTTATCTCAATGAAATACAAAGACCAATTATTATCCTAGACTTTCTACATTCTAACTCCACATAGCTCCTAGGCTTATGATAGAGTTTTCATAAGTAATATATCAAGATAACAAAAGAAAAGCCTTTAGTCTTCTCTCGACTACTAGGCATTAAATGATTTTGCATTCTTCATATTGTATAAATACTTGATATACGAAGTATAATCTATTACAAAAAATACTTATCATTTTCTTAATAGAACTCTCAATGAAGTTGATTCTTTAACCTTGATAAGTTCGAGTCTCTAATAATAGTAAAATTATCAGTCTTTAATCTGCAAGTCCACTGAATTATTATAAGGATAGATTTTGAACTTAAGTATATCTTCTATAAATAAAATAAAATAGAATGATAATTCTTTATCATTGCTATAAATGTTTTGATAAATTATAACAATATCCTTGAGTGCTTCAAAAGATGTCATTACCATTTATATAACCCTAAGCAAGTGAATTTATATCACTAAATCTTATTATTATAAACAATATATCTATAAATATAAATTATCATGATATATAAATATATGTGTGTGTGTGTGTGTGTGTGTGTGTGTGTGTGTGTGTCAAGACATAGTCATCTAGACTTCTACATTTATAGACTTTGCGATTACCCAATCGGCTTTCATGAAAAACACAATCGAGACAATGAAGAACTTGAGATCATGTAAACTCTTATATACTCTATTGATAAACCTTATAGAGTTACTCAACTCTCTATGGCTTTTCTTTGCCTTACGGGTTCTCTATCAAACAGAGATATAAATTATGTTAAAACATAGCTGAAAAGGCTCTTTTACTACACAAAAGATAGCACACTATATGTTTTATCTAAGATTATACAGAGATACCTACTCTCATATATTCGGTTATAAGCATTTTGAGTACAATCTCAGACTTTAGACACAATGTTTCCTCTTTGTTTTACGTTAAACTCTTACTATTTTTTCATAGCATCTCATTTTAAACCAAAAAATCAAATTTCTTTGTTAAACTCTCAAAGTATCGAACTACATTCATTAATGCCGACAATGGTTCCAACACATTACTGTGTATGCTCACAGATAAGAAACAAAATATGATGCTTAATGGATGGTAGACATCCCTACATTTTTAATGTCAATGATTTCTCTAGGGTTCAATACACTTACACAATTGATGAGCCCATAACTCTCTCTCTCTCTTAGCACAAGCTTATTCACCTTCTTTTCTCTTAGAATGGCATGTACTTGTTCAGGCTGAAGTTTCTTTTTTATCCTCTCTAAATGATGTCAGATTCTATTGTCCATGCAGACTTTAACTATCTATAGGCTAATCGGATGTAGAGGTATTATAAAATAACTAAAGTAATCTCAAATCACCCACAAAGAAACCTTGACTTACAATTTTTAGCCCTTTCTTTACAAATTGTCCTTAACTCTAGTAGCCCTCAAGTGTAGAATTCTGACCTTTTTGGTCATAACTTTTCCTAAAGACCTGCAAATGGAAATATGAAACTTATTCTAAATACCCTTTTGGCCCTAACTCAACATTTATCAAAATGGGATAGGGTTACTTTGTACGGAATAGGTCAAAAATGGACTATTACAGAACTGGGAACCCTAGTTAGAGTTCAGACCTGTCCTCACAAAAATGGTCATAACTTATTCAAATCTCCATGAAAATGATCCAAACAAAAAGCATTGAGAGATAGAAACATATATTTATTTATTCCAATTGTTTTCATCTTAATATTGTACCGAACATGGTCGTACTAGTACGTTTTCAGACTGTAAATTCTGGAAAACATTGTTAGAACAGAGTAGCCTTCACTAAATTGGTCATATCTCACACAAACTCAATGAAATTTAATGAAACAAAAGGAATTGTAAATTAGAAACAAATATATTTCCATCCATCTATTATATTCCTTGATATGAGGTTGTACCAGGTCGTACAATGCACAACTCCAGCCTGTAAACAATGTAGGACTCAGAAAATGCACACAAAATTGAGGTTTTCATTCATCAAAGTCCCAAATTTCACCTCTCCCCTCTTGAACTTGAGTTTGGAGGGTGTCCTTATACAGTTACAACCAATCTCAATTGATTAGTAATGGTTTCTTAATTTTCTTGTAACTATTTCTTGATTTTTGACACTTTGTCAAAGTTACATGACAACTTTTACACTTTTTAACCAAAGACCCTATTAACACACCAAAAATAGATCAACATGATCCCACATGGTCATAAATGACCTTATTAGACTCCAAAACACCCTATCAACCTAAAACCAATACATATCAACCATTTTTGCTATGGGGCTCCCAATGCGCCTACATCATACTCCCCAGAGAGAAAAGATTCAGGTCCACTTGAATAGAGGTCTGCAATGTCTTCCATCTTGGACTCCTGTAATCTATGAAGTTATCTTCCATGTTGCCCTGCACTTCTTTCAAACTTCCTAATACCTATTTCATTTTTACCTTTGGTCTCCCTAATGCTTTGCAATAACCCTTACTTCTCTTCCACATGGCAGACAAATTAGAATTCAATTCCAAAAGTTGCTCTCCCTTTGACCTTGCTGCATTATCTGCATCTCTGACATTTTATAGAAACATGACTGCAACAACTAGGATATTATCATCAAATTGTACAATTAAAGTATCAAACTCAGATTTCTTGTGTGATTTGTCTTGAAAATATATCTGTGTTGCCTCAAATAAACCCTCTAGATAGTAGATTTCATCTTGGTCATGCAAATCTGAATATGTACTGGTTAGGTGAATGCATGCCTCTTCTGATGACAATTTTTTCTTTTCCTCCCTATCAACCTATATATCTACATTCTATTTTTCATATACATGATCAAAACCAAGATTTGTACTTCCATTTACATGTTCAATATTCTGTTGCATGGATTGTCTTTCTTCTCTAACTTTATTGCTTGCAAACTCCTTTGTGTATGCTGCATGTCCTTCTTCTGTATCATTTTCCAAGGCTTCATGAAACTGTAGTTCACCTTCCATTTTTAAAGTAGTCATCCTTTACTTTCTTCTTTTCTGAATAATCTTCTTTATGGGCCACTTGACAATTTTGTTAATGGCGATGTGCCAAATCCACACACTTGTTCCTATACTTTGTATTCTTTCTTCAAATTTTTGCATTTGTTCCAAAGCTTGTCTCAGCCCTATTATCTCTTGTTGAATATTTACTTGTTTTCCCTTCTCATCTTTCTTCTTCATCTCACTTCTCTATCTTCTCATCACTTGTTTCTTGCTTGGTAACTCCTTACTTTGCAAGTCTCCATGGACTATTCTCCTCAACACTTCCATTCTCCTCTTCCAAGCAAGTATCTTTCACCTTGCTTCTTCTCAATGCTTCTTCTTGTCTTTGTGATACCTCACCTTAGGCCCCTTTCTTTTCCCCTGGCCTAGTCTTTTGGTATCCAGGTTCTTCCTTCAACCTATAAAAAAAGACAATACACAAACTCCCAAAACTTCCTTGCCCAGATCTTTGGGCTCTGATACCAATATGATGCAAAGGTATTATAAAATAGCTAAATAAATCTCAAATCACCCACAAATAACCCTTGACTTACAATCTTTTAGCCATTTCTTTACAAACTTTCCTTAACTCTAGTAGCCCTCAAGTGCAGCTATTCATACCTTTTTGGTCATAACTTTTCCTAAAGACCTACAAATGGAAATATGCAACTTGTTCTGAATACCCTTTTGGCCCTAACTCAACATATATCAAAATGGGCTAGGGTTACTTTGTATGGAATAGGTAAAAAATGGATTGTTACAGAACTGGGAATCCTAGTTATGGTTCAGACCTATCCTCACAAAAATGGTCATAACTTATTCAAATCTCCATGAAAATGATCCAAACAAAAATAATTGAGAGATTGAAACATATATTCATCCATTCTAATTGGTTTGATTACAATATTGTATTGTACATGTCCGTACTAGTATGTTTTAAGAATGCAAATTCTAGAAAACATTGTTAGAACATAGTAGCCTTCACCAAAATGGTCATATCTCACACAAAACTCAATGAAATTTAATGAAACAAAATGCATTGTAAACTAGAAACAAATATCTTTCTATCCATATATTATATTCCTTGATATGATGTTGTACCAAGTCGTACAATGCACAACTTCATCTTGAAAACAATGTAGGACTCAGAAAATGCAAACAAAATTGAGGTTTTTAATCATCAAAGTCCCAAATTTCACCTCTCCCCTCTTGAACTTAAGTCTGTAGGGTGTCCTTAAACACTTACAATTAGTCCCAATTGATTAGTAATGGTTTCTTGATTTTCTTGTAACTGTTTCTTGATTTTTGACACTTTGCCAAAGTTACACAAATTGAGCTTGCAAAATTTGAGCAATTTCAAAGGCTTAATCATGACCACTCCTGGATCCCATACCTATAAAAATATTTCAATAAAAAATATGATTATCACTTACATTATATACTTTTTCAAATATGAAACATGAAAAGCATTATGCCTCCTGGAAAAAGTTGGTGATAAAACGATTCTGTAGGAAACCAATTGATAACTTCGAGAACTTTGAAGGGTCCTACATATTGAGGAGCTAGTTTGGAACATATTCTAAACCTTATGGAAGTTTTTATCCAACTAAGATTTGTCTTGGTGTACGCTTGACATTTTCGTATATTTTATGTCTATCATTTGATTTCACCAATCTATTTCTAATCAGCTTGATCTATTCTTCCATTTCTGACAACATTTGTAGACCAATGATAATCCTATCTTCTAGATTATCCCAACTTATAGGAGTTTGGCATCTTCTTCTGTCTAATGCTTCAAATGGAGTCATCTTTTATTAGTACAATTGCATGAGTTGTAACAAGAAAACTCCACAAGAGGTAGATACTCTTCCCCACTTGTATTGCTATTCCATGCCATACATTCGCAAGAAATCTTCTAAGACTTGAGTTACCCTCTCTGTCTGACCATTTGTCACATAGTGATAAGTCAAGTTTATATTGAGTTAAGTTTCTAGCACTGAAAACAAGGTTTTCCAAAACCTTGATGTCATATGTGCATCTCTATCTGAAATAATCTCCCCAGGAATCTTCATGCAATCTAAACTCTTTTGCACAACTTGTGAGCTAAAACTGGTACTCTATTTGTTAGATTCCTAGGTATAAAGTGAGTTGCCTTGATGAGTTTCTCCACCACCACTAAAATAGCATATAGCCTAATTCGAGACATAGGAAGACCTTACACAAAGTCCATGCTAATGATCTGTCACTTCCACTCCTGGAATATCGTATAGATATAGAAGTCCTACTAGATGCTTATGCTCAACCTTGACTCTCTGGCGCTCTTGCTACAAATCTTGCAGCATCACTCTTCATTCCTTTCTAGAAATAAAGATATCTCACATCGACTAGGAGTTTAGTTACTCCTGGATGACTTGATTATGGTTCGGAATGAATTTCCTTCCACACAAGGTTTCTTAATTCTACAAATTTGGGGACATACCAAGTGCATTATCTGCAATTTACTCCCCTACACAATCCATCAAAGGCCCATCCAGTACATGATAGAGGTGAACATTGCATAAAACATAGTGAACAACCAAAAAATGTTCTAGTATAGCCACCACAATAATTTAAATCAATATCAAAGTATAAGAAATTTCATTTTCAACAATATCAAAAGAATGAACTCAGTTTCGACAATAAATCAAATTTTGACCAACCAGTCATAAAATAAATGATCTTCAAAAATCGGTGGCTAGACTATTCCAAAATAAAGGAATAAAACAATGATAATCCTTGCAAATACTAAAAAGATTTTACCAAAAATCCAAAGAAGGCCAAAATCCAGAGGAACACTTACTATGCACTACGTGACTAATTGAGTCACTAACAAGGGAGTAGGTTGATGCACTACACTTGGATTTTCCAAAAACCCATAGTGAGTTAGAGATCATGCTATAAGCACACCAAACAAATAAGTCCTTTAAGGCTTTAATCATGCTCAAAAAAAATTTACAAATCAAAATTTTATATTACATTCACTCCTACCTCCTAGAGTAACTAGCATTCATCATTCATATGATATTATAAAATCATGTTATAGCAACACAAAGGGATTAAAATTGGAACACAAGCTTCTTCCCATCATTCAACTTTACAAACCTCTATTCCCTACCTCACTAAATAGGTTACTTGTTCAAAACTTAAACAACTTGACTAAATACCTCATTGATAATCACATTCACCATTGCAGTTGTACTTTCTAGCTCTACCAAGGGGCAAAATACATAGTTCTCAACCATTTGGACAAAATGCCATAAGAATAACTAATATCTTCTCCTTACAACTATTATGAATCATCTTGCAAACTTCATGCAAATTCTTAACAAAAAGTTTCAAAGAATGATACTAATCCCAATCTTTAATCATCAAAATATTGTCTGAGAGGACCCTCTATACTTATGTCCTCTACTACACATTGACACATTTTCCAAAAGGCTTCATGAGATACTAGGGAACACTTATTCACCTTTTCTTATGCACATTTCTTTGTATATGTGAATTAGTTTTCTCATGAATCTTCGAAAACAAAATCATTTCCAAGTCCTATACCATTTTTCTAGGCATTCTATGCTAACATATCACTACTTTCCTTTAATTATTCTTTTATTCCACTTGGCTCATTCCAAGCCATCTAGGAATTAGACAAGAACCCATCTTATCTGCATATCTTCGATACAATTCTAGGATCTTCAACACTCATTTGCTCCTGTGTTTGGTTGAGTATTTCTGGATCTTCCCATCCCTAAGTTCTTGAGAAAAAGAGTACTTTGTTTTGCCTAGGTTCACTTGTTCTCAAAAAATATTGAGTCTAACATAGTAGTCTCATAGGCCCTAGTATTTGAACCAAGGCTCTGATACCATATGTAACATGCCTTCTCATATTACTCGAATAAACTCAAGAATTTACAAGAAAGTAAATTGACATGGTAAACATGAATGAAAGTTTTTTTAATCATTTTCATATCATCATAGAAATAAATACATATCTTTTGCATAATAACAAAGAAGTAAAAGAATATCTTATCTGAATATTTTCAACCTTGAAATTACAATATATTCCAAGATAGAATCATAGTGAAATCATTTAACTTTACATTTACAATACATAAATTGCACTTAGCAAAAAGATTAGTTTTACATCATAAGTTTGACTATCATAAGTCATAACATAAAGTACACTGCATCTGGAATATCAATATTTGTCTTCACAAGTCTCAGAGAGTCATCTACTATAGAGGGAGAGCATCATCCAAGTGCTTTATCTCCAACCACAGACTGGCGGTCCCCCGCACACCTTCCTTCTTGGAAGTGGCCCTACCCTTCGTGAAGAGTATAGATAGAGAAACAATAGGTTTCCATCTGAGTCCTACTGTTATGTCCTACATAACCAACACGATCATACAACTATAGCCTCCTCTAACTATGTATGACACTACTGGCTGGATTATGCAAATCTAGAGCACTGTGAACCAACTGATGGATGCAGAGACAAATGCATCACTTTGGCCAAAGTTTCTATATAAATAGACATTTGCAATAAATGTAGTTGTATGTTCACACACCTCTAAATCGACTTGGAGACTATCTCATCCTACAACTCTAGACATAAATTCTCTAAACTATATTCAAATTCTAGACGATTTGACTTAGGACAAATCCTTAATCTAGGATATATTTACAATATATAGGTTAGGTAACTCTAACCTTTCAGAGAGTCCCTCCTTGAATACTTGCAATGTACCAAGGTCTTTGACCTCCTCTCATTCTACTCACTGACTCTAATAGTGATACTATTGTGTTGTAACACATTTTGACTTTATCATAGAATCACTTAAATTTATCAAAATACTACTTAGACTATTTTTGTCTTGTTCTATGGCTTTCTTGACCATACACTATCGACCATAATATATAAAACAATAACATAACTGACTTAAGAGTTCAAAGTTTTCTAAACCCTTCTGAGTTGATTTTAGGGTTTAACTTTTCTAACCCAAAACATGGAAATATCAATGCCCTTGTTTTACAAAGATAATAAGTTATAATAATATAGCCAATACCTCTAGTCTTCCCTAGACTGGTACTTGGCATTGTTTGAATTTACATTTCACATAACATGAATAAACATAATATACAAGGTACATCCTCATTCATATAATACCTTAATGAATGCTATCATTTTCATAACTAGTCTTTGACTAAGTTCAATCTCTCAACCTCGATAGGTTTGAGTCAAAAAAAGATAATAAAATACTTTTGACCTCTTGGTCTTCTTAAGTCTACTGACTTTCATTAAAGAAGTAATAAGAACTAATGTTCAACATCCTATTTTTATCATGATAATGCTTATCATTGTTCTTGAATAAGTAAGTGATAACATATCACTATTCAAAGTTGTTCTTACTGATAACAATAACATTTTAACATAAATATACATATCAATTCCAAATCTTTGATCTCAAGGCATAAAACTTATACCTTTATTCAATGAAATACAAAGACCAATTAATATCCTAGACTTTCTACATTCTAACTCCACACACATCCAAGGCTTATGACAAAGTTTTCATAAGTAATATATCACAATAACAAAAGAAAAGCCTTTATTCTTCTCTAGACTACTAGGCATTAAATGATTTCGCATTCTTCATATCGTATAAATACTTGATATGCCAAAAAAATACTTATCATTTTCTTAATAGAACTCTCAATGAAGTCAGTTATTCAACCTTGATAAGTTCAAGTCTCTAATAATAGTAAAATTATCAATCTTTAATTTGTTAAGTCCACTAACTGACTATAAAGATAGATTTTGAACCTAAGTATAGCTTCTATAAATAAAATAAAATAGAATGATAATAATTTATCATTGCTATAATTTTTTTGAGAAATTATAACACTACCTTGAGTGTTTCAAAAGATGTCATTACCATTTATATAACCCTAAGCAAGTGAATTTCTATCACTAAATCTTATTATTATAAACAATATATATATACATTTAAATTATCATGAGATATATATATCAGTCAAGACATGGTCATCTAGAGTTCTACATTTATAGACTTTACGATGATCCACCCAATCGGCTTTCATGAAAAACACAACCGAGACAATGAAGAACATGAGATCATATAAACTCTTATATACTCTATTGATAAACCTTATAGAGTTACTCAGCTCTCTATGGCTTTTCTCTACCTTGCAGCTTCTCTATCAAACAGATATATAAATTATGTTAAAACATAGCCGAAAAGGCTCTTTTACTACATAGAAGAAAGCACACTATATGTTTTATCTAAGCTTATACAGAGATACCTACTCTCATACATTCGGTAATAAGCATTTTGAGTACGGTCGCAGACTTTAGACACAATGTTTCCTCTTTGTTCTACATTAAACTCTTACCATTTTTTCATAGCACCTCAGTTTAAACCAAACAATCAAATTTCTTTGTTAAAATCTCAAAGTATTGAACTACATTCATTTATACTAATGATGGTTCTAACACATTACTGTGTATGCTCATAGATAGGAAACAAAATATGATGTTTATTGGATGGTAGACATCCCTACCCTTTTAATGTCAATGATTTCTCTGGGGTTCAAGACGCTTACATGGCTACTGAGCTCGTAACTCTCTCTCTGAGCACAAGCTTACTCACCTCATTTGCTCTTAGAATAGCACGTACTTGTTCAAGGCAAAGCTTCTTTTATATCCTCTCTAAAGGCTGTCGGATTCTATTTCTCATGCAGACTTTAACTATCTACAAGCTAATCAGGCATGACTTTGCTTATTCTTCTGAGTATCTCACTCCATCTCCTTGTGGCATCCTACATAAGAACAAGGTCTATGTGTTATGTTATAATCTCTATTATATTCAGCTTTACTGCCTTGTTCAAAACTCTCTCTCTATTTCATTCAACTTGACCCCACACTCCATAACATGATCTCACAGGAGCTTGTTATCGAATACACTAATATCTTTCTGGATATGCCACGTAAATCCTTCCACTCTTCTATCAAAAATCCATCCCCCTATGCAATAATCGTCTTTACCCTCTTGAGCACTCACGGAGTAACCTCTTCTGTTATGTCAACAACATAGCCTCCTTAAAGGCTTACCCTTCCACTACATGTGGACTCTTCCAGAATAATAGCCTACTAATACTCCATAAAGGCATGTAGACTAGTGGAGATAATGGTCTTAAAGGCCACTCCACAATCTGGTTTTAAAGCTCTGCCTTTATCTCCATGTTAGTTAAGGAGTCGAGCCAGCATAACCAAGAGAGTGGTTTGCAATAAATTAAGATCTCTATCATGTATTCCTTAAACTGAATACATAGTAAGAGTCTAATCTTTAAATTATATTAAAATAGATAACTATATATAGGAAACAACATATTATTTATGTTTACAATGTATAATCACATTGTTTTAAGCATTTGATGAGATATGAGATTGGGTCGAGGTGTTCTCCCCCTCCCTATCTCATTTAAACATCAAAATAGACAAAAATAACATGATAGGATCCCCTTCAAGAATTCAAAAAAATAAAATAGTTTATCTATTATCAACTATTTATTGTCGATGGTCACATACTGACCTAACTTAGTTTTCAACAAAACCAAGTTTAATAGACCTTGTCGACAAATCGACAACTGTCGATTCGAAACCAACTTAGACCAAATGGGTCGAGTACCACTTACCCAACTCAACGAGGGTTCACTAAATTGTATAAGTACAAGACTAAGATGGAAACATATTGTTCTTTTCCTTATGTCTATTCTCTTCTCTCCAATGATGTTGTCCATCTCTTTCTCGAAGGGGTGAAAACCTATTTCTTGATACAACTTGAAATCACCAAACTATGACTAATGTATCATTAATCAATTCATAATCCTTATGAAATCATAACATCTTGACAACATATAAGCACATGTCAATTCTAATAATATAAGCATAAACTCATGAAATCATTGATTTTTCTTGACATTTCCACTAATGTCAAATCACTAAATCATGCATAATCAACTACTAATAATGTGCAAGTAAAAAGTAAAGTATAGTCAAAATTTGGGATGTGACACCTATTTCCTAAAAAATTCATCATTGCATCTTTACTTTTTGCTTTACATTTAGTTGTCTCCATAGCATTATTTAAGCTCACCATAGGAATTCATGTGCCCTTTTCTTTTATTCATAGCTTCATAGCTCAAGTGATTCACACTCCATAACATCTATATGCTTGAATCAATTGCCTTTTTCCAATTTTCATAGCTTTCAAAGCTCATTTTTTCTCACTTTTATCATCATTTTTGTCCTTGTTGCCAAGAGGAGGACCTCGCTGTTATAGAGGAAGGAATGATTGCCCAAAGGACTTTTGAGGATTCATGCCAAGCACTGCCACCTGATTCGTACAGGTTGCTTTAAGTTTTCAGTAGTAATTAGATCAAACTTTTCTCTTGGAAAAGTAACTCATTGCTTTCTTTTCTCTTGGTAGGAAAATTTAATTCTTTTGTTTCTTAAAGTAATTTTAGCATTTCAATTACTTAGTTTAGCTTTAATTTCCTTTCATTGCTTTTAGATTAGTTGTTATATTCAATTCCATCATATTTAGAAAAAAAAATTAGTAGTTTAGAAACTAGATTCTAAGCACTATGAATCTTGTTCTTATCACATCTTCTAATTTTGAGTGTGGCTATGGCTAAGTGCATGGAAATGGGGGACAAAAAGGTAGCTAAAAGTAGCCATTTTTTTCCTGAAATCAACTAACCCTGAACTTGGGTGAGTAATTTGAGATTTTTACACTCAAAACTTGTAGACATGGTAAGAACAAGAATTGTAGTACTCTAAATCTAGTTTCTAAATTACTAAATATTTTTTAAAATGGTTAAGGTTAAGAGGGTAAAATGCTAAGTGCACTCAAAAGTGTTCCTATTTTTATCACTAGAATGTAACATAGCATATGGTGTGTGCCCCCCTATTGTTTTTCCACAAATTATTTTAAAGAACTAGTTAGTATAAATATAGTCAAGAGTGAGTACTACAAGTTGCATATTTTTTCATATTTTTATTGAATATTTATTTTTTTATGATTTTTTGAAGTGGATGCACCCTGAAAATTGCATTGTTGAGTGTGTGTGTGTGTGTGTGTGTCACGTAACTTGCACAAAACTAATCGAAAATGTAATTTTTTTTGAATAAGTAGAGAATGAAGTGTAGAACAATCCTATATAATTATTTTCAGATTTGGATAGGTGGGTCAAAAGTTATAAAGAAAAATCAATACATATGTATTGGAGGAATATGAAGACACTCTTCAAAGAAAATAAAATTAAATACCTTAACTTATTCAAAATAATAAAAAAAATTATATGGCTAAAAAGCCAAGAAGCAGCTCTTCATTTTGGTGGTAGTTTCATAAAATTTTGATGTAAAACCTGTAAACCTGATGACATTAAAGTTCAAATTTATTGTTTTATGTTGAAAACATAAATTTAGCAGCAAAAAGGGATCTCCATCCCTTAGGCTTGGAAATCCAAGCCTAAATGGGTGGGATTATAAAAAATTTAAATTTAATTCATTAAAAATGTGTTCATGTTCTAATGCATGTGTGATATACTTTACAAACTCAATGCAAACATAATGCGCTCGCACTATGTTTGCATTGACTTTACAAACTATAACACACACACATTATATAACATGTATGCATTATGGCTTAAATCTAATCCAAGCCATAACATGTAGGCATTATAACTTGTACATGTTATGGCTCGTATGCATTTTGTATAGTGCGAGAGCATTTCACCAAAAACTTAGGTTTGGCCACTAAATTGTATCTCATTTCCATGCACTTATCCCTATCTTTAATTTCTCATCCAAGATCAAATTTTACGGATTTTAGGAAAAAAGTGGCCATGGTCCCCTATTTCCATGCACATACCTTAATACACCATTTTTGTAATTTGCTTATGATCAGTTTGTTGGAAAAAGAAAGTGTGAACAAGGTAAAATTATAGCTATCTTGCTTTTAATTCTTTTCAAATCTAAAAATTAATCATGTGTGGTGTTGTAAATCTGAAAATTACTTTCAAAATTATTCAATTTAGATGCATTAGTGTTTAGCAAATTTAATCAATAAGGTATGGAGAAATTATGCATAACACGTGACACAAGATTTACGTGGAGAAACCCTTGTGGGAAAAAACTCCACACCCAAAGAGATCCAATAATTTATTAACTTTGAAATGGTTTAAACAATACAATAATTCCTCTCTGGATTTTGGCAGCACTTCGTTACTCCTTCAACCTGTAAAAGCCTAGATCTTTTTTTCCTTTGAACCAAAAAAGCACCCAATAAATAGAAGTTGTGGATTGGAGAAAAAAGCAACTTTGGTTTCTCCAAAACAAGTTCAACATCCTTGTAGACATGATATTTCCACAGTCCATGATGATTGATTTTAGTGGTTCTGGAAAAATTGTGTTGCTTTTTTTGTAAAAAAAGCAACATGATTTTTCCAGAACCACTAAAATCAAGTTTAACATCCACTTGCAAAAACCACATGCCTTCATCCTTGAACAACTCAATAAATGGTGATCAAAACAAGAATAACTGATAATAACAATGTAGAACTTAAAGTCTCAACATGAGTGCCCAAGAAGTCCCAAACAAACTCAGTCAACAGAAGTGTTAAGTGACAACAACAATGTAGAATTGAATGTCTCTTCATGAGCACCTAGCAAATCCCAATTAAACTTAGTCAACTGAAGTACTCCAATTTACACCAATGTCATGCAAACAACATGCATTACTTGGTGTCCCCAATATGGATCTATAACAACCTATTTGTAACATGCAAGAGTCATGCAAACCTTGGAACCTGAGTTAGAGTAACATGCAAGTCCATGCAAGCTCATACAATCTAATGCAAGCAACATGCAAGTATCATGCATCTCTAACTTCAATGTAAAATTCCACATAAGACTCATGCAAAGTATATGCAACATTATCCACTCACGCAAACTAAAAAGCTAACTTCAAATACACATTGGATTCTCCTCCAAAGTCGGTGCCGCTGATGGGTCCCACCTCCTAGAAGTTATCTCCAAGTCAACATGGACTTCTAGAAAGAAACTCCAAGTCTCAATGGGCTCCACTTCCAAAGTGGGTGCCCATAATGGGTCCCACCACATAGAATGTATCTACAACATGTCCAAGTGAAATAATTAATAAATAATTTGTCTCTCAAATGTCTGTGTGTTCAAGAACACTTTCCAAGAATCATGGAGACACATTAAATAACTTAGGACAACAATGGTAATGGAACCTTTTCCTAACATTCTCCCACTTGACATTATACATTGCAATTACATCCATGAAGAAACATAAAATAATTTACCAACAAGGAAAAACATCCCTTAGCCAACAATGTACCATTGATTCTTCAACATGCTTTTGTGCTCCAACAAGATGCCTGCAAAAGTGACCATGATAACCACCATCTCAAGCAAGAACTCCTCACATCATGTCACCCATGATAAGATAAGGAGCATGCTAAGGTGAAACCTATCAACTGTCACTGAAACCTGCACCAATCTCTACATGAACACAAGCATCAAATTCAAATGATAACAAATGACTCTGAGTGACTGCTACACTCACACCAATTAGAATAGCAACCACAACAAGTTGTTAGCTCATCCAAACTATCCATACCTCAAACCACAGTAAACAAACATAGGTAGAACTTCATGCTATCAACATAACAACCCAAATTTGTAAACAAGTCCCTACATATCCACCATCCTACAAAGAAAGACTCCAAGGTAACAACACACATAGACATGTGATAAAAACCTTTGAAGAAACTCACTGCAGTAAAGTGTAACCAATCCAAGAGAGTTTCTCCTCTCATACATATCACATATATCTTCTGGAACTCCCATTGCATAGGTAATGTCAAATCTGAAAACAAGATCACAGTATTTATCAAGTCCTCCTATAGCACTTAACATAGAGGATGTGGCTAACTCCTCTATCATAGTGTCAAAGAAACATACTTTGATATGCAAAATACATCTCTCATGACAAATCCAAACAACTCTCCCAAGTCCTCCAAACCAATGAAGAAAGAGATCAAGGAGCTACCAAATTGTTGCCAAAAACAATGAAGTACAAACAACAACACTTGACTCCATTCAAAACCTCAACTCCATAAACATAAGAACCTTCAAGAAGAAGACAATATACTAGGAAAGAGAGAACTTGCAAATCAAACCATGTCATTATACCACACTAACACATGCCAAACTATGTAAAGTAAAATCTCCTTCAACACTCCCAAACTGAAAGGATATCAACATCTAACATTCAAATTGTGATGAAAACATGGAAACAATAGATGCAAACCTCTCACAGAAAGTAGATCAAACTAACCAAACATTCCCATAACATAAGGGAATATGCCCAATGCCACTAACCATCTTCTCTACCTCTCCTAACAAATCCTTAGAACTAACCCAAGCTCAAGATTACAAGGAGAACAATGGAAATACATAAAATCATGCATCTACTTCTCAATAAACCCTCAAAACTCAACATTCAAGAATAATGCACTTGAGAGAAGACAATATACATATAAAGAATGCATCTAATAATCAAGTGGGCAACACTTCTTGTATCATTCACCTAGCGAGTAGACCAAGAGTGGGATACAAGATTGTGTTGTGCATTCAACACCGAGCAATATAAGCCTTCAATAAAGACAACCTTCTCATCAAGTCTATGATGGACTCACGTCCATTTCCATGTATAGACTCCTCCATCTTTACTACTGAAAAACTTCATAATAAGTAACCATTCCAACACATATCTCTAAGTACAAGAGATTTCCAACCTAACCCAAGTCTCTCTAGTATCCATGAGTATCCACCAATCAATCCATGCCAACTTCAAATACAACATGCAATATCATGAAGCTCTAAGCAAATGATTAAAACTCAAATCCAAAGAGAACTACATCCTCTCCAAAGGACAAACAATAACACCTTTACCAAAAACTCTAAGAGTCCTCCATGAAACAAGATGTTAACACCTCTTCAAATAACATGAAGATCAAGCATCTTATGTCAATAAAAACTAAATATGTCAAAGAACCCTCACTGCAAACTAAGGGTAGAATCCAAGAGCTTCTTATGACACCAACAATCATTGCAAAAGATCATCCATATTCTAATCAAAGATTATCCATGGATCTCTCATAGTTAAACTATACACTACAACAACAATAGTTTAGAACTAAGATCTTGAAACAAAGAAGATAGAACACACTATGTAATTGCACAAAACTCCCACTAAAAGTGATAGCAAGATATGCATTGTATCATGACCAACATCATTACCAAAACTCCACTAAAAGTGAATAGAGTTTCTTATGCACCATAACTTACTGCTATAGATTCCAATGAACAACTAAATCAGGTACTCCAAACCATCCTTTTGTCTCACTACAATAAATATACCAATGCAATCAAGATGACCAAGAAGAGGCCTACCAAATAAAAGCCATATCAGCTAATTCACAAGATATGCACACATGCAACATCTCATAGGAGAAAACATGATCAGTGCTTCAACCTCAAATAATTAAAAAAATAGATTCAACCCCACATTAGTAACATGTAGAACAAATGTAACTAAATATAACATGTAGATTTCCAAAACTCAAATACCAGGATCAATGCTAGACCTAATTTTCCAAACAAATCTACATAGGAGTAGTTCCATAGATCACAAGAACCAAACAAGCAGCCTTGCAAATTTGTAATTGTTTCCATCCAGAATACTCTAATTGTCTTAACACAATTTTTCCACAAATCTACAAACCACAAATTTTGGTTAACATGTAAAACCTACAAAACCATCTCTTTGTAAATCTAAAACCACATAAACATCTAGACATTCACACCAATGAACAAGATCAAATATATCATCTAAAACAATGGAATACCAAAAATCTACAAACCCACAGCCTTTTGAAATAGGAAAAATGTAAAACCTACATATCCAAAATAACATGAATATGAAAAGGTGAAACCAGGTTATTCAAGAGTGTCCATATCATAGAAATACCAACTCCACAACCCACATGCAACCAGTAGAAAATCATCCAGTGCTTTCATGTAACCAGGGACTAAAACCATGAACCCAACACAAGCACTCCATACAATAGTCCAAATAGTAGGTGTTTTCCCATGTGACTAGAGGGCAAAAACACTCACCCAACATGAACACCCTTTCACTATGTTGGTGCCTGTATTTGTATTTAGGTTTCAAGCATTTAAATATGCAGGCACCTTCCATAAAAATAGTTAAAATGCATGTATTTTTGTATATACAAAGAGGTTTGTATGTACAAGTGCTGATGTGCATTGGCGGGCTTGCAAAATCTCTATCGGCCTCCAAAAAATTGTGAAAAAAGGAGTTATATGCATTTCTAAGTGCATATTGAGTTTGCATGTACAAGTGGGAATCTTTTGCAGATTCCTGGGAATATTTTACAGTTGTATGCATTTCTGAATGCATATCAGGCCAAGGAATGTGCATATACAAAGTGGGAATCATTGCAAATTCCTGGAATATTCGCTGCTTGTATATCAGGTTTGCATGTATATTTGGTTTGTATGTTTGGACATACAAAGTCATATGCAAGGAAAAATATGCAAGGCAGCAGGATATACAATTGGTAGGGCCCGCGGACATACAAAGGTGAATGTATGTGAAATATACATTCGCAATATGCAAGGAAAGCGATATACAACCCAAACGTGATGGAGTTTTCAAGCTACTTCATAAATATTTGAGGTCTGTGGATTGTATAAAGTGCTTGTATGTGCCGATATACAAGCCGATGTGCATTGAAAGGATACAAGCCAGACTTCAAAAGGAGGTTCATTCTGATGCATAATGATTTAAAGTCCGCGGCTTGTATGTATGTGTGTGTTGTATATCGCGGATATACAAAGGAGAGAGATGCAAGCCGGACCCGAGTAGTTTTCCAATTTATTCTAAACTGGCATGGGGTCCGCTTTGTATATTAAGTTGTTGCATGTATATGCATTTTGCATATACAAGGGCTTTTGAAAGGGGAACAATGGCAATTATATATGCATCCGTTCTTGCATGTACAAGGGTGAAATGGCAAAATGGAGAAGGTGAAAAGTCAGCGATAGGAACATGGAGTGCCTACGTGGCATGTAATCATTGGCTCTTTGGCTCTTCTGCAGGTTTTTGGGCCGTTAGATCTCAACGATGGAGTCAGGACCGACGGCCCTGTTTTAAACCTTCGATGTGAGTTTTTCCTATGCGTGTGCAGTAATTTTGAGCGGGAAAACTTCAGATCTGTTCGTTGTTGCATTCTGCGAGTAGCTAAATCATTAATGGCGAAATGTAGAGGGATCGATGGATGAAATGACAGATGAACTACCAGGTTTGTGAAAGAAGATCTTTAGGCAGTGCAGATCCCAATTCCACCTGCTCTTTACTCTGTTTCTCCCGGCTGCATTGATTATTTTGAGTGCCAATCTGAAGATGCATTGAATCTGGCAAAATTTTGATTTGCCATGTAATTAATTTGCTGAGTACATAGTCTTGCTACAAAATGCAAACTGTGTTACTCATTCATCGTTGTTGAAGACCTGGGCATTTTTGTGTGAATAGCAAAAAATAGGGCATTTCCTTGATGTTTTATCTCATTTTTGGAGTTTATGAGTTGCATTATGAATGTGCATTGCAGATATCTTTAGTTTCATTATTGTTCTATATGAAAAATGCTCTTATGCATGTGTTTAGCTGCTTGTCTCCATGTGTTGCATGCTTTTCCTTCTTTTGAATCTGGCTGCTAAGGGTTTCTCAGGTTCTAGGGTATGGATTTTTGTATCACATGCTTCATCTCTGACTTCCATTCAAGGAGTGGATTAAATTGTTTTAGGTGAAGTATGGAGAGGGTTGTATGTCAACTGGGATATCTATAAGTAGAGGCAGTTAAATACCCATCCTTGGGTGATGTTTGTAAGGCAAGCATCAAGCTAACCCCTTGAAACTTGAATCAAAAATACAATCCGTTCTTGTGTATACGTCTAGTTGACTCCTTGCCCTGGGATAGGCACCGGTCTGCCCTTGTGAAGTAGTTATAATCCAAAACCCCCTGTCTTGCATCTGATCCATCAAACCAATCATTCCATTTTTCCATCTTGTTAGTTGTAGGAGTAGGATTAGGAACCCCTGCATGCTCTTAGCCTGAACCAGACAAACATGTCCAAGAGTGTTGCCAAACTTGTGATTTATCACTCAAATCTTGGTCCATACATGAGAGTATTCTGCCTATCATTGCAAAGTTAAATCCTTCTATCATTGGGTGAGTCAAATGTTACATCTTTAGCTATAGGGATACCCTCCTTGGTGCGGCAGAACCAGAAGTGAAGGGGAGGCAGCTCACACAACCTCCTGTATTAGTTGGTCAAATCTACCTATGCATTGGAACTGGCAAACCCTCTGCTGATTTGAGTACCAACAGATGGCGACTCTACTGGGGAGGAGAGAGTCAAATACTTTGAGGGCTGGAAAATCTAGTTTCCAGTCAAGTTGTTGTAGCAGGATCCAAAAATGACCATGTGGTGCTCTGCTGGCTAGGTGAATCCAGAAAATACATGTGCCTTGTTGATATTCTGTCCTCTCTATGAGAGGTGGCAACTTTGTTGATTGAACTTGTCAAAGCTGCAACATATTTCCAGGTATTCCATCTTTTCAAAAATGATGAGTTTAGAACAGCAAACCTGGTTGTGCTCTCAAAGAAGACCATTTTTTATTGAAAGGTATAAAGCCCTAAATTTTAAAGGAATATATGGTTACCCAAATGCTATTCCAAATAAAATTAGAAAATGTTTGCCAAAATATAGTGGATCAGATTCTGAATTGGCAAACAAACATCTACAAAAATTTTGTAATTTAATAGAAGATTATGAGGTAGAGGATGAAGATGTAGTAATGAGACTCTTTGTTTAGTCATTAGAAGATGATGCTAGGGTTTGGTTTTCAGACATGCCTGTGTGTTCACTTTCTTCGTGTGGAGATTTAGAAATTGCATTCTTAGGGTAGTTTGGTGAAAGGTTTGATGTGGCCTCATTGATCATACATTTTATGAATATCCAAAAGGAAGATGAGGAACTGGTTCCAGCTTTTAATCTTAGGTTTATTAAGTTGCTCAAGCAAATTCATAAATACATGATACCCAATAATGCATTGTGCTTAGCAATTTATTTGGCTGCATTTGATGAAGAAGTGAGTTACTTATTGAGAGATAAAGAACCAGCCACACTTCACCAGGCATACCAATTTGCTATGGATATTGAAAATAATGAGAAATATGGAATGTCAGTGGGTTTCATGGCTGCAAGTTGTCAAAATAGTTATCAAAGTGAATGTATTTCTGTTTTTCCACAATGTTCATTAAAGGATGATTTTGCAGAGGGAAATATATTTCAGAATAATGTGTGCAGCCATGATGGATGCATGAAGAAAATGTTATAGAAAATGTAGGCATATCCTATGATGAGGAAAATAAAGACTGTTATCAACCTCTAAAAGAGAGGCCTGCAGACACAAAATGCCCTTTAAATGATCAAATGAAAGATATACATGAGGTTCTGTCTTGCAACAGTAGGCGTATCCCAGTTATTCCTGATTGTTTATATGAAATGGATATGCAGAGTATCACTTTGAATATAGAAAATGTAGGTTCAAGGAATGACAATGAATATGATAATGATTGTCAGCATTCAGATGCATATGTGAGCCTTTCAGATGATGAAATATATATGGATGCTGAATATGAATGTTTCCTTGAAGATTCTGACCACCTTCACTATGCAGAGGTTGAAAAATTTGCTTTTGATTATCAGTGCATTGGTGAAGAGGAACAACAGGGTCACTATTCAAAGGTGGATGGACAAGTTGCAGATGTGTGTGCTCACACAGTTGGGGATAGTGTTGATTGCAGGGGTAACTATGAAGTTTTTGACAAAGGGCTGCATTCTGAGTTATTCATGCCTTCTTTTGAGACATTCTAGGTGGACATAAATGATAAGATTGCTAAGCACACTAATGATAGATATCTAAATGCTTATAAAAATGAATATGATTATGAGATGTTGCTTGTGCCTGAATATTGCATGTTTGATACAGAGGAGCTCTTATTTTTTGAAGAAAGGCAAAATTCTGATGTGGATTCATTTATTTCATGTGAGTCTGTTATTTTTCCAAGCGACATCAGTGACTCATATGATGATGACAGTCTACTACTGAAAATGGTAGATGCTTATGAATTTTGTTGTAGACTTGTTGAAGGAGAACGGAGCAGCAGCACAATCAATTGCAATGCTAGATGCTGCAAGTGGTTATATGCTTTCAAGCTTCATTTGAAGAAATCAAAAGAGAATCAAGTGTTCGACAAAGGAAAATTCTAGTTTTTCCTTTTTGGTGGCCCTGGGCCACCAAGTAAATTTTAACTAAATGTGTTTTGTGATGCAGGTTGGTGCAGTTTTTGACTCGATTGCCCAATGGATAAGGCCCAATCTGCGAAACCAGAGATTCTGAAGTTCTCGCCATGCCTGCAAGAGGCATGCATCCCTAGACAGAGCCTGTGTTCGTGCCTGCAATTGTATTTAGGTTTCAAGCATTTAAATATGCAGGCACCTTCCATAAAATTAGTTAAAATGCATGTATTTTTGTATATACAAAGAGGTTCGTATGTACAAGTGCTGATGTGCATTGGCGGGCTTGCAAAATCTCTATCGGCCTCCAAAAAATCGCGAAAAAAGGAGTTATATGCATTTCTGAGTGCATATCGAGTTTGCATGTACAAGTGGGAATCTTTTACAGATTCCTAGGAATATTCTACAAATGTATGCATTTCTGAATGCATATCGGGCCAAGAAATGTGCATATACAAAGTGGGAATCATTACAGATTCCTAGAATATTCGCTGCTTGTATATCGGGTTTGCATGTATATTTGGTTTGCATGTTTGGACATACAAAGGTCATATGCAAGGAAAAATATGCAAGGCAGCAGGATATACAATTGGTAGGGCCCGCAGACATACAAAGGTGAATGTATGTGAAATGTACATTCACAATATGCAAGGAAGACGATATACAACCTAGACGCAATGGAGTTTTCAAGCTACTTCATAAATATTTGAGGTCCGTGGATTGTATAAAGCGCTTGTAAATGCCAATATACAAGCCGATGTGCATTGAAAGGATACAAGCCAGACTTCAAAAGGAGGTTCATTCTGATGCATAATGATTTAAAGTCTGCGGCTTGTATGTATGTGTGTGTTGTATATCGCGGATATACAAAGGAGAGAGATGCAAGCCGAACCTGAGTAGTTTTCCAATTTATTCTAAACTGGCATGGGGTCTGCTTTGTATATTAAGTTGTTGCATGTATATGCATTTTGCATATACAAGGGATTTTGAAAGGGGAACAGTGGCGATAATATATGCATCCGTTCTTGCATGTACAAGGGTGAAATGGCAAAATGGAGAAGGCGAAAAGTCAGCGATAGGAACATGGAGTGCCTACATGGCATGTAATCATTGGCTCTTTACCTTTTCTGCAAGTTTTTGGGCCATTAGATCTTAGCGATGGAGTCAGGATTGACGGCCATGTTTTAAACCTTCGGTGTGAGTTTTTCCTATGCGTGTGCAGCGGATTTGAGTGGGAAAACTTCAGATGTGTTCATTGCTGCATCCCGCGGGTAGCTAAATCATTAATGGCAAAATGTAGAGGCATCGATGGATGAAATGATAGATGAACTACCAGGTTTGTGAAAGAAGATCTTTAGGCGGCAGTGTAGATCCCAATTCCACTTGCTCTTTCCTCTGTTTCTCCCAGCTGCATTGATTATTTTGAGCGCCAATCTAAAGATGCATCGAATCTGGCAAAATTTTGATTTGCCATGTAATTAATTTGCTGAGTACATAGTCTTGCTATAAAATGCAAATTGTGTTACTCATTCGTGGTTGTTGAAGACCTGGGCATTTTTGTGTGAATAGAGAAAAATAGGGCATTTCCTTGTTGTTTTATCTCATTTTTAGAGTTTATGAGTTGCATTATGAATGTGCATTACAGATATCTTCAGTTTCATTATTGTTCTATATGAAAAATGCTCTTATGCATGTGTTTAGCTGCTTGTCTCCATGTGTTGCATGCATTTCCTTCTTTTGAATCTGGCTGCTAAGGGTTTCTCAGGTTCTAGGGTATGGATTTTTGTATCACATGCTTCATCTCTGACTTCCATTCAAGGAGTGGATTAAATTATTTTAGGTGAAGTATGGAGAGGGTTGTATGTCAACTGGGATATCTGTAAGTAGAGGCAGTTAAATACCCATCCTTGGGTGATGTTTGTAAGGCAAGCATCAAGCTAACCCCTTGAAACTTGAATCCAAAATGTAATATGTTCTTGTGTATACGTCTAGTTGACTCCTTGCCTTGGGATAGGCACCGGTCTGCCCTTGTGAAGTAGTTATGATCCAAAACCCCCTATCTTGCATCCAATCCATCAAACCAATCATTCCATTTTTCCATCCTATTAGTTGTAGGAGTAGGATTAGGAACCCCTGCATGCTCTTAGCCTGAACCAGACAAACATGTCCAAGAGTGTTGCCAAACTTGTGATTTATCACTCAAATCTTGGTCCATACATGAGAGTATTCTACCTGTCATTGCAAAGTTAAATCCTTCTGTCATTGGGTGAGTCAAATGTTACATCTCTATCTATAGGGATACCCCCCTTGGTGTGGTAGAACCAGAAGTGAAGGGGAGGCAGCTCACACAACCTCCTATATTAGTTGGTCGAATCTGCCTGTGCATTGGAACTGGCAAACCCTCTACCAATTTGAGTACCAACACACTACACATGACCACAAGGTGAAGGAACATAACCACCATGCAAGAGGATAGTCACATATTGCCAAACAAGAGCTCTAGGTCACCACCCTGTAAGGAACAAACACATGACCAACTCCATGAAAAACAAGATCCTCAACCATGAGCTTCCAATGCCCTCCATAGATCCATTGACAATATCTATCCAAGAATTAGATGTCATGGCTTCCAATCTCACAGATCTGCAAAACAATGTCAACATACAGAACATCCATTGCATCTCAATAGACCTTCAACACTTAAGATAAAGACATCCCTCTCTCAATAGAACCATTGGCTCTGATACCAATTCTTCAAAAAAGCAAGTGTGAATAAGGTAGAATTGCAGCTATGTTGCTTTTAATTCTTTTCAAATCTAAAAATTAATCATGTGTGGTGTTGCAAATCTAAAATTTACCTTCAAGATTATCCAATTTAGACACTTAGTGTTTAGCAAATTTAATCAATAAGGTAAGAAAAAAATATGCATAACACGTGACACAAGATTTACATGGAGAAACCGTTGTGGGAAAAAACTCCACACCCAAAGAGATCCAATGATTGTATTAACTTTGAAATGGTTTGAACAATACAATAATTCCTCTCTAGATTTTGGTAGCACTTCGTTACTCCTTCAACCTGTAAAAGCCTCTCTCTTTTTCCTTCACCAAAAAAGCACCCAATAAATAGAAGTGGATTGGAGAAAAACGCAACTTTGGTTTCTCCAAAGCAAGTTTAACATCCACTTGCAAAAACCACATGCCTTCATCCTTGGACAACTCAACAACCAGTGATCAAAACAAGAATAACTGATAATAACAATGTAGAACTGAAAGTCTCAACATGGGTTCCCAAGAAGTCCCAATAAAAATTAGTCAACAAAAGTGTTAAGTGACAACAACAATGTAGAACTAAATGTCTTTTCATGAGCACCTAGCAACTCCCAATTAAACTTAGTCAACTGAAGTACTCCAACTCACACCAATGTCATGTAAACAACATGCATTACTTGGTGTCCCCAATATGGATATGTAACAACATGTTTGTATCATGCAAGAGTCATGCAAAGCTTGGAACCTGAGATAGAGTGACATGCAACACCATGGAAGATCAAACAAGTGACATGCAACAACATGCAAGTCCATGCAAGCTCATACAAGCTCATGCAAGTATTTTGCATCTCTAACTTCAATGTTAACTCCCACATAAGACTCATGCAAAGCAACATTATCCACTTATGCAAACAAAAGAGCTAACTACAAGTCCACATTGGATTCTCCTCCAAAGTGGGCACCTCTGATGGGTTCCACCTCCTAGAAGTTATCTCTAAGTCAACATGGACTTCTAGAAAGCAACTCCAAGTCTCCATCCAGGCTCCACTTCCAAAGTGGGCACCCATAATAGGTCCCACCACATAGAATGTATCTACAACATGTCTAAGTAAAATAATTAATAAATAATTTGTCCCTCAAGTGTCTATGTGTTCAAGAACACTTTCCAAGAATCATGGAGACACATAAAATAACTTAGGACAACAATGTTAATGGAACATTTTCCTAACACATTTGATAGTGGACAATTCCTAGAACAAAGGGGAGTAAGATATACGTCTCTTAAAGGGAGAAAAAATAGACAATGGGAAATGATGGATCACTAAAATGTAGTATAGGGTGTAAGATGGACTGATAAATCAAGATAGATGGCTAGGCTTGATGCCTATATTACAAAGACCATGTTACAAATGATGATGAAGAATAGATAAGCATAATGGACTATAAGATGTGAAACCTGTAGAGTATTTGGCTACTCTTCTCAAAATTTAAATAACTTAGAATTAATCACTAGGAAATGAATTTTATATCTCCCTCATTTGGTTATAAAAATGAGTATATGTAGACAAGAGGGATGCCTAGGACAAATAAAATGCACTCAAACAAGGGAAAACCAAGCATCAAGTTGAGAAACTTTTCAAAATTTTGTGAAAAAGATTTTTAAACTTCTCATTTCATGAAATCAAGTGAAACCACTAGTTTTAATAGAGAGGTGGTTTTGAAACTACTCCCATAGTTTTTAAACCACCACTTTCACTCGTGAAACTTTCACTTTACTACAAATGCACTCATTTTGTTACAAAACTACCCAGTAGTTTTGAAATCACCATTATTGATAGTTTTTGGTCTTTATCCTTCCAAAAGGTAAAACTTTTCATACGAACTTGAAATGAGGTGTCATTTTCTTGAAATTGCTTAATTTTTTTAGAGGAAAATATACAATCATATTAACTTTTGATTTGATATTTACATTGATTTTGACCTTGCAACACAACTACATTTGTGAGGCCAAAGGTGAGCAAAGATAACTTAGAAAGATGTCTCCTTTTCCAAAGAATGTTCCAAGATGCCCCAAATCATCCCTAAACCTTCCCAAGCATAAAACAAGTAAGCCAATGTCAAGAATAATGTCATAGAGTACAAAATCACATCAAATACTAAGGCAAATGGGAGTCTAAGGTCATACCAACAATGAATAAGAAAGATAACCTAGGGGATTCAATTTATGGGAGATGTCCTAGGAATCAAGATTAGTTGTCACTTTTATATGCCATAATAGCTTAGGATGGGTGTTTAATCATCATCAAACATAAATTGTTGGCCCAAGACATGATGTGAAAAATGGATACTTATATATTGCCTCCTCAAAATATAAGATTTGCATGAATAGGCAATCACTATATTTTGAAATTAAGTCAATTTTGGGTTGTGAAGGTCATTCCTCCTCCATCCTTAGGGATCTGAAAAGCAATAAAATCATAATCAAGTGCAACATAATGAACTTTAAAGCATGGCCATTATAAAATGAGGGATGAGAGAATGTACCTTGTCTATGGGGACAAAGATATACTACATGTACCATGTGTGTGGTCCTCCAACTCTAGCTCCTATAAAATATTTATAGTATGCTCAAATGTAACTTAGCATGTGATAATATTATAATATATTTTAATGAAATGAAAGTCAATAGAAATTACTATTTGTGCAGAGTTTCATGATATTCTTAATGTTAATTATCAAGTACCTGAAAAAGGGGTTAGTCCAACCAAACATGTTATAAATAGTAAAACCAAGCTAGGATTTAGAGATACCAAAAATGAATAAGAATGTTGCAAGGAAGTTAAAGTAAGCTAAAAGTAAGACCAATATCTAGAGGTCAAATGGAAACAAAAGCTACTACTAGTAAGCTAAATGAACATTAAAAATTGTAATGATGTGAGGTGCAACAAATTAGGCACAAAAAGGAAATGACAGGAAAGTAAAGAAAGGGGAAACATATTTTAGGTGGTCCTAACTACTAAATTTAATGAAGAAAAAGAAGGGGGAAATGAAACTATTCCTAGAGGAAAACCAAAATAACTACCTTGATTATTGGAAAAGAAAATGTACAAACAAATACAAGCCAAAAAGGAGGGGTTTCCCCAAAGAAAGAACCCAAAAAGCAAAGGGGAAAAGACACAAAATCCCCAAAAGAAAAACAATCTTACCCCCAAGTAAATAACATCTTAAATGGGAAAGGAAGAACAAAATTCTAAGGTCAATCTAGGCATCTATTGATGAAATGTAGAAGGCAACTCAAGAGATTTAAGATGAATCAATGGCATTTAGGTCTAATAGCACCTCTCTTCACTTATTCACCAAGATTGCAAGAAGGTTTGGATAGATGGTAAAACCTCTTTATTTTTTCTTAAATTAGTTTTTAGATGGATGGAAATGCTAGGCCAGTCACGAATGTAATAAAAAGGGCATGATGTATAATAATAGGTGCAAAGACTCTGTATGTATCAATGTAAGGCTTATCGTAAATAATCCAATTAACAATTTTATGACTATTCCTAGAATTCAAAGATGTAATGTGTTTAGAAAAGGGAGAAACATGAAGAATAGAAGATCCTCCTCAATCCATGCAAGATCCTAAAACATAGAAGAGGCACCATTGTCTCACAAGTTCACCCTAGATTTAAGTATGCAACATTTTATAGATCAGATCAGAAAAAGGGGTGTTTCAATCAAAATGAGTCCATCCACAGAAAAAATGCATTTAAGAAGGAATACATTTCTAGGCCATCAAATTTTCTCTCTTTTGTAACCCCTAAGCTAAGCCCCATGCAACTAGTAGGCTACAAGGGTTCATCATGGAGGACTAGACAAGAACAAGTAAGGTTTATCTCCCTCTCCCTGCCCCCCACAACTATGAAGATGCAAGGACTCATCATCAAAGGACAAAGAAGGAAAGAGAGTGGTTATTTGACTTGAAAGGATTATGATGCTCATTTTGTCAACACTACAATAGTAGGTTAATTCTTTAAGAATTGACCCTTGATGAGGAACAATAGGGAGATTTGTTTGAAAGACTCTAGCATAAACAAGTGAGATGGACATCATAGGGGAGTTGGGAATAGATAAAAACATGTATTGATTATGAAATGGTTATTTATCATAATATAGTAAATCTAGATGTAAGGCAAAAGGATGGGTGATGTAAAGTAATATGTGGAATGAAGGGGATGAAATCTAGGAAGGATGTAAATGGTTCCCTAAGATTGCCAAAAGACAAAACAAAAGTATGTTGTGGACAAAATGATGATGTTATACTAGTATGGAATGCAAGATGCATGGCTATGACATTCTTAACATAATATTTTTTAGGTGGAAAGCATTTATGGTTTCAACAAGCTCCTCACCTTCCATGGTGCATAAACAAAAGATGCCACTACCTAGATGTTCTAGTACGTGTAGTATGGCCCTAACTAAATATGACATGGCTTCTTTCAAGAATATAACAATCCACTAATGGAGATCAATCCACTGAAGGGATAAGCCAATGCATATATTCTTTCAAGAATCTAGCATACCATAAATGGAGATCAATTTAGACTTTGTGATAAGCTCTAAATCATAGATTTATTTTTTGATTTTAAGATTTGATTATTGGTCACACCAAAACAATAGAATTATCACACATGGAGAGCATCAAATTGATAAAATGTAATCCCTCTTCACCTTTTCAATTTATCTGTCTCACTCTATCAATTTAAGTATGATTTCAATTATTACTTGAATATTAAATTAGACCTAACTTAATATTATATTTAAAGTTGATTTAGTCCCTAATAATCCTTTTATCTTGTAGGAACTCCTACTCTAAAAAAATTTAAACTTTAGTATTCATAATTAATAAGCATTCATAACAATAATTTTGCAAATAATATATACAAAGCATTTTGATACATTTTAATATTTATATAATTTAGTAAGTGAATATTTAATATTGTTGAGCCATCCTAAATATTTTGAGAGACATTATCTTTTTAATTATTTTAATTGTTATTTAATTTAAATGCCCCACTTATGAAAAGGTAACACCATTGGGTGTAAAAAGAAGCAATATCTATTGAGCATTCTTAAAAATAATAAATATGTTAAGTCTATTTAATACTTTTTTCCAATTTTAATTAATTATAATTTTTTTTTATGGAGATCATCCATAAGATAGTTTTTGCTAGCTGATACGAGAGCATGAGCCTTAGGCTGAACCTCTTTGGGTGAGGGCTAAGGACTGAGGGGTATCCATTCTGCCAAATTCATTCGGGGCACGATCCCGACCTCATCCCTTATGGTGTCGGGGACCTTGCACTAATGTAATGTCCCCTATTGGGACAATACTAATTTCACCTTAAGAATTCAAATCCCACAAGTTTAGTGTTAGGGTTTCTAATTACTAGAGCAAAATGGTTTGATAGGGTGCCCAAGAAACCCTCTACCCTAGGCCCAAGAGCGGGTGCTTCATCCCTCTTGGCCCCTTGTGGCCTCTTGCCATCCATATGGGGTGGGGTGCCTAGTGAGGCGTCCTATCACCGTTCCCCTTATCAGAACCATTCTGCTTCCTCTTATGATTCAATTAATCATCATGATGGGAGGTTGGAGTGCAACTATAGTAGGGTGTCCCGGAAATCACTCCATCTAAGCCCAAGAGCGACTTCCTATGCCCCCTTGGCCCACATGTGGCAGGCCTCAGCCATCCACCATGGGGTGGCATACTTAGAGGATGATCCCAATGTCGTTTCCCCTCCTCGTAGGCCCTTAATTCCCTCATCATAATATTCATACAAGATTCCATATTAATGCATAATAAACTAATCAATTCATAGTTGCAAACAATCATATCAGCAATGCATTATGAAAGTGACATATAAATGATAAAGTGCATGAATTATTAATGATGATGCATTTGTCACTACTTACCACATGGCATTCATCATAATAGACATAGGGTTAGATACATCATACCAAATAGATAACCTTTGCCTTGGTATCCTTTAAAAATCTAAAGATTGTACTCCTTTCTTATAATGTTGATTGCAGTCCAATGTCCTTTTAAATCTGCATTTATTCCTCTTTACACATTTGCCATAAATGATCTTCTATTCCATTCTAATCTGTGAATCTGCTGGTGTAAGATCCTTTATTTATTCTTCACTCCTAGCATTATATGTATTGTTCTTGTTTTATGTAACTCTTCCCTAGATAGTATGTGTATATATATTCTAAAGTATATTATTCTCTCCTTAATCTGCTCTATATTCCAATTGATTTTCCTTGTATATCCCTGATACTCCTTTCCATCTAACATTTGAAATGGAATCTTATCTTTATTATGACTGGCTGATATATATATTAAAAATTTATTTAACTCAAATATATTTTCTTACACTCAGAACTTATATAATTCTCCCCCTTCATTTCTCAACACTCAATCCTTCTTATATCTTCTTGAAGGAACGAATAGTCACTTCTAATACCAAGAGTCACACACTTATTCTAAAGGTCATCGCTGCTTCTTGTACATAATTGCAGCTCCTTATATTATTTAATTTCCTCACCAAATTGTATCCCTTCATATTTTATAATCGCACCTCTTCTTTTATAATGATAGGTCCTCTTTTCTTGTATTATTGATCATAATACATTTTGTCTTATTTACATATCAGCATCCTTAACAAGTCATCGCTGCCTTTTCTTAAATAAAAACAAATCACATATCATAAACATCATCTTCTTATGTGAGGCGCTCCAATGTAGAGTAGTCGGCCATCTTATTTAATCACACCTCTAGTCATTTTTTATTGTTAAATCGTATGATATCCACCTTACATAAGACTTTTGTCTTATTGTATCGGTCACCTTTTTACTACCTTGCACTACACATTAATAATAATCAGTCCTCATTTTGTTTATTAACCACATCACAAATAAGACTTTTGTCTTATTCAAAAATCGTTGGATATTTTATATTTCTATTTTTAACTGCTCCAATATATGCATAAATCTATTACTTGTTTTCTAATTCATGGAATCATTACATCTTCTATATTATAAGTATCACTCGGAATGAATAATAGTGATTGTTGTTATATATTGGTTAATCTATTATTATTAAAAATAATTAATCATTATAATACCATCACAACTAAGCAAGACTTGATCCCCGGTGGGCTCATTCAGAACCTTTCAACTTCACCAGTAGACCAAGGGCTCTTTGACTTAATTATATTTTTTTTAAAATTACCTCTAATATATTAAATAGACATTGGCATAAAAAACCACTAGATACCTTTTATTTCAAAACACACTTATATGTTAAATTTATTTGATATGGTTTCTAATTCCAATTAATTACTAGCACTTGCACCCATATGAGGTTCAAGGAATACGCCGATAGAACAACCGACGAGTTTAGAAAATTTTCCGGCGTGAATTTTTTTACGGCGTGAGACAATTCCGAAGACTATAATGCTCACATATAAAAACCTACCGGCTAATTACTTAACTAGCACTTGCACCCATAGGAGGTTCAAGGAATACGCCGATAAGAACAACCGGAAAGTTTAGAAAATTTTCCGGCTTGAGACAATTCCGAGCACTATAATACTCACATATAAAAGCCTATCAGCTAAAAATAATAATCTAACATACTAAACAGGCATTGGCCTTTAAAAAACCACTAAAACCTTTTATTTAAAAGCACACCTAATATATTAAAGCAATAATTAGTGAGAAAACCATACCCTTAATTATGAATATGACCAACCGATGTAACTCCGCCACCCCCCCGGTAAAGACATTTTATTGGAGCGAATATAACGCTGTAAAAAAATTAGAGGCGTTGGAGAAGAAGAGTGGGTTATCATCAACCGTCACAGATTTCAGGAGCGATTCCAAGTTGAGAGCCGGCAATATTATACACAACTCGGAAGTTGTGCTGCTGGTAACTCCCAATTATAGATATAATGGAAACCGAGGAGCCTTCAGGTGGAGGGGCAAAAGCCAAGCATACCACCGACCCTTGCTCATTCACGGGAAATAAAACATTATCCCGTTGCAGAGCCACGTCCACATTATTGTCGAAATGCAATGTGATCGGAGGCACCTCGACATCGCCGGAAAAATTGTTGAAGCATGTATCGAAAACCTCGAACGGAGCAGCCCGAGTAACATTTGGGAGATGGCGGATGAAAGAGTCTCTCACAGAACCGTAAGCGGGCTCCACCAAGCGCGTGATAGTGGTTCCTGAGTCTATAATTGTCCCTTTCCCGCTCGACTGCTCTATCGCCGGCACGGACACGCGATCTTCTCCAACCGACACGCCGTTTAACCCCACGTAATAGAACGAAGGGTTGGCGTCGTTTGACAACAGGGGCGTAAACTGCAAGCGGGGGGGAGAAAGGGCGGCTTTCCCGAGCTCAAGGAAGCCCGTGGATGCATCAGACGGGAGGCAATAAGAGAAGATTTTATCGAACAAATTGGCCGTCTGCGAAACAAACGAGAGCGGGTCCCTACCAAAGCCGACCAAACCGGGCGTGGAGGTGATGAGCCCTCGCCGAGCTTTCGCGCAGCCGAAAATAAAATCCGGCATGGACTGCGACCCCACGGCCAGCAAGTCCGTTGAGAGCACTTCGTCCACCTCGGATCCGTCGCCGTAAGTCTGCGTAATACTGCAGTTGTAATTCCCGCATGTTGGACTGCTGCCCAGTGCCTGGCACGTCTCAGAAGAACAGCTCAGAAATTTGAAGGTGGGTGACTTGGAGGGGTCGAAGACTTCCCCTGCGCAATCGGTGCAGGCCGCGCAGGGAATCCAGGAAATGTCACTGCCTGTGTCGAGAGAAGTGTAGAAGCTCTGCTGGGGCGTGCCGAAGCCCAGATGGATTATGTAGTTTCCGCTCGTTGCAGACAACGGAATGTCGGCGTCCTCTTGTGTAGTAAACTTAGTCGCTACTCGCGTTATTGCGCGGTAGCGATGGATGTCGCCCTTTATTGACTCCAAAATTGTGCTCAGCCACGTTGAATTTTTGTTGCGAAAAGGGGAGCACTTGGCTTGGATGTGCATCAGAGGAAAGCTCGTGCTTGATTTCCTTGGCTGAGCCGCAGAACAGGCCTTCTCCTCTGCGTCCTCCCGACTGAATAGAAAGGAGTTTACTTTTACAAGCTTACTGCTTTGAGCTACGCCACAGCCCAGTAGCAGAAGAAGTAAAAGTCGGAGTGTTGCCATGGATGATGTTGTGTGAAGAGGCAAAACGAATGAATGATTCATATAAAGGCATGATTGATAGAAAGGATAGAGCAGCGTACAAATGATAGAGCAGCGTGTGGTGGACGGAGTTGTTCCATTCTTCACAAACTGCCATTTTAACTTTTTAGTGGACTTGACTTCCAGATTTGAGTCTTTGTGCCATTAGTAATCTCGGTCTTGCACGCAACCGGGAGATTCCCGTGGCTTGCATTATTGTCAACCACATTCCAAGGGAAGAATATCTTTGCTCAATTCTTGCCTACACATGCGCTGGTAATTACTCACAGACTTTTCTATTTGCCAGTCACCGTCTCTTCTGTTCGCATCCGACCACCCGACCCCTCACGACCATACATTCTCAGAGCGAACTGTCATTTTTTTTAAAAAAAAAATTATATGGTGAGGAAAATTCCAATTTGGCAACTACTTTGACCAAGCAAATTTTTTTTTTTCTCAATATGGAACCACTAACTTCAAAAAAAAAATAAAAATCTAAAAAAATTTAAACACGGTTACTAAATAAAATTAGCTAAGTAATTACATGGCAGTCCAGGGCCTAAATTTGATGGCTATATGACCGTATTGAAACATTTTTGCTATAAAATACAATCAAAATTTTAAAGAGATTGTATCACATGAAAGGAGAGATTTTGGATAGAGTGTCAAAATTTATATAGAATTATGATGATATATATATATTTAGTTTATATATAATTTTACTTATACTAAAGTATATTATAGTATTTTAAGGGCGCCTTTGAATAAATAACCATCATTTAAAAATTTCCTGATAGGCAAGGTCAACCGTCAAATTTAAGCCATGCATGGCACTATTTTATTAATTTATAAAATAAAAATCTAAAAAATTTAAAGATGGCTACTAAATAAAATTAGTTAAGTAATTACTATTCATTTAAAAAATAAAAATTTAAAAAAATTTAACATGGCTATTAAATAAAATTAGCTAAGTAACTACATGGCACCACTCTATTAATGATTGTTATTCAATATAATTGTAAAGGAGAAAAATGCATACCTTGACCCTTTGCTCTTGTTTGACACTCATGTTTGGCTCTTTTGTTATTCTAACTTTTAATTTGTTTTATTTTGTGTACAAGTTTACCTCACCTCTAAAAGTATCATCTACATCTCACATCATTCATTTTAAAAAGAAGGCTAGTCATTTGTCTTTATGACTTTTTCTACCAAGAAACATTATGGCTGTGGTCCTATCTAGGGGCCTTGTCCCCATAATTAAAAATCTCTTTCTTATTTTTTGAGCTTACAAATTCAATTTTTAGACAATTACTTGTTTCCTTGTACACCAAATACATCGAGTTGTGTGCCCAATGTTATGTATTTAATGGGAATCGATAAGAGATAAAGTGATTATCAAAAGTCATAATCAAAATTCACATATCAAAAATCAACATCTAAGGATCAACAATTGCATTGGAAAGAATTTTCCAAAAGTAACATAAGCACTTTTGCATCATTAACAAATGCTAAACTAGGCATTCACATTTTTTTGTCTTGTGTGTCCTTAATCATTGTAAAACAAGCAAAGGGGTTTGACTCACTATCAAAGAAGTTTCATACTTTTCTTTTCTTATCAAGGAATAGAATTGCATGAAGCAAAAATGTCTAAGTCAACTAAACTATAGGTGCAATCTAGGCTCAAGCAAACCTAGAACCATTGTTTAGATTCCTCTCAATCTGATAATCTTAACTCTAATTCTAATTTTAGTCTTTAATTGAAAAATAGTATAATTTTTTTATTGATATTCATAATAGACAAAGATTTGAGCCCCTTGAAACCACTTTGATTTATAAGTAACATTTACTATCTCAACTCATATTGATTTAGATCTATTAATTGATTTACAAATAAGAAACAATTTTATCTTTTCAATTCTACCATGGTCCCCTATGTGTAGAACTTCATCCTCCTCAAATTTGTCTACATTGAGGTGTCCCCCAATACTAAATTATCCACAAAGGTGATATTGTGAAGGTTGAAGACTCAACAACATTGTTGATCACCAATCAAAGATAGTTTTATTGTGGCTCTAAATATCATTTTTGTTGATCTCTATATCTTTGTTTCATAAGTCTACCTCTTGCCATGTGTGTACCTTCATTATTATTTCCTTGATCTTGTAAAACCCCAAAATGTAACTAGAAAAATTTCTCTTTTAACAATAATTACAAACATATCCCATAAATATGAATGTAAATATATACAAGTAATCATAAAGTGAATTCCATTAATAAAGTAATCTCACAAGTACATAAAATAGTACAACCATTTAATAGTATATCATTCAATAGTACATCAAGTCAGCAACTACAACCCTCAATAATAATTACAATAAAACTAGGCCAATGAGCTATTCCATATACAATAGTGATCTTACTAAAAGGTACAATATACAAATGTAGTCTTTAGCTCAAATCCACAACTTCATGCTCTAATTGATGATGGAGAAGGTAATTAAATTTGCACATTGAAGGATTCCCTTTTCTCCCCAAGCATCGATCTAGCATGAAGTACTCAAATGAATAATACAAAATTATGAAGTAAAAACAAGTCTAATGATTACCTTTTAAGTTCATTTCCATTTTCTTTCACAAAGACATACAATTATTTATCTATAGTCCATACAACTTAGCCAAGATGATCCACTTTTACAACACACATTCACAACATCAATTTAACACCACACTAAAATTTATCAAAATAACCAAAACTTTATAATATGTTACAACACATTAATTTACAAGCACCCAAAATGCACATAGACACAATGCACATAATACATGTAAAATAGACAATTTGATTCTAATTAAAATGTTAATGCGTTCTAACTTAAACAATTTTCAACAATATTACACTAGGATCTAACCAGCTTCAAGGGAAGAGTAGTCCACTGTTGTCCAAGTAGGAAAAGAAAAATAACTCTAGCCAAATCCTATAATTTCCCTAGACCTAGAAAATAACTATTTTGGCTAAGCTAAAGCATAACCATACAGCAATAAAGCTATAATTTATAGAAAATAAGATATGAAATTACAAAAAGAGTTTCAAAAATAAAAAAGGGAATGAAGGAAGAACCTGAACCAAAGAAGGAAAGCCTCAACCTAGATGCCAATGCATCGTGTAGACATGTCTACACGTCACAATGTCATCTATATGACAAAAAAAGCTTCAACAAATAGCTATGTTCCAGTCCAAGTAATTATCCACTCTACACAACAAAATACACAAGACCTAATAACATTCTAGATAACAAAATCTATGATAAAATGCATTGAAGTAACTAATTTAAATAATAAGAACAAGAAATGAGGAAGGGAATGAAGAGAAGAAGACCGCCAAACCTTCATGCAGTTGAATCCCCTCAAATCACTTGCAAATATAAAGCAAAAGAAAATTTGTTGGGGTTGTTTGGGAGCTTGCCTTCAAGTCAAGCCCCTATGCTGGTATTTTGACCTCCATGGACAACCTCTATGGAAAAATATTGAGAAACAAGTGTGTGCTCTTATTACCTAAGTGCGTCTAGAAAAATAATAATAGTGACAATAATAAAAGCAATGAGTATCAACCTTGGTCTATAAGGAAGAATATCCTAGTGTGTGTAAAAGGAAATAGGATGGTGGTCTACACCAAAGATTTGCCACAATAAAGATATAGGAAGATGAAATAAACATAATAAAAATGCTATCTCTTTACAATGAAACAATATTACCTAGCTTAAAACAATGGAGGAGGCTATGAGCTTCTTAAGGATCAAATCAATATGCAATCAATACCAATCCCTTGTGAGAGCCTCCGCAATGATCAAGTTGTAAGCGTGAGGTCAATAGAAGTTGAGAAAGAGAGATGTTTAGCATAAGGAGAGCATCAAAAGCCAATCAAATGACTTGTGTAAGCCTAAAAGTTGAATGAGAATTCCAAAAGTGAGTAGAAGAATGAAAGGAAGCAAGGTACGCAGAAACACTTCCTACACTGATCTAATAAGGGGAGATGTATGCAAATTCTTTTTTAATCGTTACAATTGCAACAATGTTAAACATATAACAGAGATATTACAGCAGCAAACACAAACACAAGAGAACATGTGACACAAGATATATCGTGGGGAAAACATTTTCAAGTGAAAAACCCCACACTCTAAAACCTACACAATGTATTATCAAAACAATAATAGTTTACAATACACTTGCAATGCAACTTCTTCCAAGAGTCTTCAAATGTCATTTCTAGAGTGATTCTAGTAGCATAACAATACTTGTACATCAGCTATGCAAACTACAACTCCAAACTCCACATTATATAGAGATACAAGGCATAAATGGGAAGCTTCTAGAGATGGGCGTCCATCTTGGCCACATGGCCATTTTCCTGCATCAAAGGACACTTGTCCAAGCTGCAAATACCTCTCTTATATCTGTCATACATGGTAGATTTGACTTCCCAAGGTTGGAGCGCTCCAGGCTAAAAATAGCTATGACAGATGCTCTTACGTATCTTACAGCTATCATAAAATCTGCCCAACATAACAACCTTAAATGTTGTAAGAGAGTCTGTCATACAAGGCTAAATATAGCATATTCCTCTTACAACATGTCATAGCCCAACTTGGGTGCCCAAAGATGCCTTTCTCTCATGCAAAGATACTCTCCGACACTTGTCCCCACTTGTCATAGGAATCTCTATACTTGGCTCTTACGCGTCATAGATTATGTCATATGGAATATCCTCTTCCACATACCATAAGATGCCGACACATGGCATATTAGTGCCACCTCAAATGGGAATCCCAAATCCATGTGAGTTTGACTTGACCATCCAAGTCACGTTCCAAGTAGGATGACATGTCACAATGCCACCTCAACTAAGTGACCAAACTGAATGTGCAAGTACATACAAAATTAGGCAATAAATAAATTCACAATTAAATAAACAATGCTAGGAATTTGCAAAGGTTGAGACACCTTAATTCCCAACAAAGAAGATTAAAGGATAAATTTCAAAATGAGATTTTATATTAAAGGCAGAGAGAATCAAAGGGTTGGGTATGCTTATAGAGGTCATTTCACTACTAAATGAGCATTACCATCGATGAAATCAAGTGATTAAGGAGAAAACAATGGTTTGAATTTTGAAAAACTTTGAGATGCTAGCATTTCACACAAATGTCTATGCTTCATTCTTGCATCTTGAGAAAATTCTTTAGAATTTCAACACATGTTCCTAGAATAGAAAGAAAAAGATAATTGCGCTATAGAATTTAGCAAACCTTGGTAAGTGGAAAAATAGACCAAGGTTAGGCTCTAGTGCCCCTAAAAACATGTTATGAGAGCAGACACCAAAGCAAGCCAAAACACAACGTGAAATTATGAGGGTACACAATTTTTTTGTTACATTTTTCCACCACTTTAGAGAGTTGATGACACTAGGTGATAAGCTATGTTAAAGTATAACTAGCAATTGGACCCATAGGTTCAATGGGCACGCTGATAGTTTTTTTATTATATTGAAATATAGTTAGATATAGAATTTTTTGTGGTATTAATATTACAAATTTGTCTTAATTTGTATAATAAATAATTTAAAATACATTCTATTTTTAATATATAATTAATAATATTATTTTATTAATATTTAAAATATCAAATTTATAATTAATATATATACAACAAAAGAATTTTTTATTAATATATATAAATACAAGAATTTGAGAATTAAATTTCTAAATTTTAAATACAAAATATCAAATTGTTTGATTTTTGTTTAATATTTAATTATCTAATAACATTTAAGGGATGGACATAGGATACCGAACAACATACAAATGATAAGTTATTGTAAGCATGTTAACATTGAATAATTATTTAAGGTATTTCATTGTTAAATATAAACAAATGGTATTTCATAGGGTTTAATAAATAAGTTGTAGAACATAATTCTATTGTACCCTACTGAATTATATGAGGTAGAATAAACTTAGTAAATTAGATTTGTGCATTAATAAATGTTGTTATTATTCAAATGGTATTAGATATGTAGTTTATTATTCAAATTGTATTAGATATGTGCATAATATTAGATATAAGTTGTAGAAAATAAATTTATTGTAAGCTCACATAATTATTTTTAAAATAATTATGAATAAATGTGCATTTTTTTTCAATTAATTTACTACATATATACAATATAGAGAAGCTACTTAAAAGGTGAACTATAATTATCAAAATTCTATTTTTAAAATACAAACCTTGTTGAAAATAGAGAAAAAATAGCATTAAGTGCCAGAGCATAATATGGGTGAATTCCTTGATAAAAATGAATAGGGGTTGCTTTTTGAACCATCTTAAAATTCCTTGTATTTTGCAAGTTATGTCTATTTTTGGTAAATGCACTCTGGAATGGTTTGTCTGTTTGTATGTACAAGTCACCCATATGCAAAGTCCTTTGTATATCGGGTCGTTGTATGTTGATATACAAGGCTGTTTGTATATTGGATTTATATACATTCTGTACTTGTATGCATTTTCGCTATGTTCAATTCATACATACAAGTCGCGGACCTGCAGGTTTTCAAAGTTAAAATGTATAAGTCCAGGAGGTCCATCGGGTGCTTTTTAAGTTTGTATGTTAAGCACCCGGAAATCTACATACAAGCCATGGACCTAAAAAGTTATAAAATGAGATAAAACTGTTGTATGCTTTGTGTGTTGTATGTATCTTACATACAAAGCTGAGATACAAAGATTACATACAAGTGGCGGAACTGAAATGGTCATGAAATAAAGTTAAATCCTTGTATGTTTGCCGCAATGTATGTTTCGATACATACATTTCGATATATACATTGTGAACATGCAGCGCGGATTTTAGGTAGGGTTTAAATCTGATTTAATTGATGCATCAAGGTCCTTGTATGTTTCGCATTGTATGTATGTATTGTTACATGCATTACGCTTTGTACATGCAACGGAACCGAAGGGTAAGTAAATGTGGTTTATGAAGCGTTGGAATCCGATGAAAGACATACAAAAAGTGTTGTATGTATATCGGGAAGAGGAAGGCTATTGGAGTGAGCGATATATAAGGCCTCGATGAAGGGAGTCAACCCGATAGAAGGTATATCAGAAGGAAGAAAGCTATCGGAATGAGTTTTTTTTGGTCATCTCGACTAGGTAGGTTACATCGATGGACCCGATATGCAGGGTTCGGGATATACAAAGACGGATGTGAAAAAGGATTTAAATACAATACATTCTTTGTATATTTATGCGCCTGTATGTCTCTGATATACAAGAATGAGATACAAGTTGAATGTGCAAGCCAAATTTGAAGGGAAATTTAAATACGGTTAATTCGTTGTATGATTTAATGCTTGTATGTTCATAGTATACAAGCTGATATACAAAGGGATTGAGCATGTGATATACAAGGAAAATAAAAATGTAAAAAAATATATACAAAGCATTTTGATTCATTTTAATATTTATATAATTTAGTAAGTGAATATTTAATATTGTTGAGCCATCCTAAATATTTTGAGAGACATTATCTTTTTAATTATTTTAATTATTATTTAATTTTGATGCCCCATTTATGAAAAGGCAACACCATTGGATGTAAAAAGAAGCAATATCTATTGAGCATTCTTAAAAAATAATAAATATGTTAAGTCTATTTAATACTATTTTCCAATTTTAATTAATTATAATTTTTTTTTATGGAGATGATCATCCACAAGATCATTTTTGGTATCTGATACAAGAGCATGAGCCTTAGGCTGAACCTCTTTAGGTGAAGGCTAAGGACTAAGGGGTATCCATTCTACCAAATTCATTTGGGGCACGATCTTGACCTCGTCCCTTATGGTGTCGGGAGCCTTGCACTCAGCAAGACTTGCTCCCCGGTGGGCTCATTCAGAGCCTTTCAACTTCACTAGTAGACCAAGGGCTCTTTGACTTAATTATAATTTTTTTAAAATTACATCTAATATATTAAATGCAAAAAAATCCGTTGGACACCTTTTATTTCAAAACACACTTAATATGTTAAATCTATTTGATATGTTTTCCAATTCCAATTAACTACTCGCAGTTGCACCCATAGGAGGTTCAAGGAACACGGCGATAGAACAACCGACAAGTTTAGAAAATTTTCCGACATGAATTTTTTTACGGCGTGAGACAATTCCGAGGACTATAATGCTCACATATAAAAGCCTATCGGCTAATTACTTAACTAACACTTGCACCTATAAGAGGTTCAGGGAATGCGCCGATAAGAACAACCGGAAAGTTTAGAAAATTTTCCGGCGTGAGACAATTCCGAGCACTATAATGCTCACATATAAAACCCTATCGGCTAAAAATAATAATCTAACATACTAAACAGGCATTGCAGCTAATATATTAAAGCAATAATTAGTGAGAAAACCGTACCCTTAATTATGAATATGACCAACTACCAACCGCTGTAACTCCGCCACCCCCCCGGTAAAGACATTTTATTGGAGCGAATATAACGCTGTAAAAAAATTAGAGGCGTTGGAGAAGAAGAGTGGGTTATCATCAACCGTCACAGATTTCAGGAGCGATTCCAAGTTGAGAGCCGGCAATATTATACACAACTCGGAAGTTGTGCTGCTGGTAACTCCCAATTATAGATATAATGGAAACCGAGGAGCCTTCAGGTGGAGGGGCAAAAGCCAAGCATACCACCGACCCTTGCTCATTCACGGGAAATAAAACATTATCCCGTTGCAGAGCCACGTCCACATTATTGTCGAAATGCAATGTGATCGGAGGCACCTCGACATCGCCGGAAAAATTGTTGAAGCACGTATCGAAAACCTCGAACGGAGCAGCCCGACTAAGATTCGGGAGATGGCGGATGAAAGAGTCTCTCACAGAACCGTAAGCGGGCTCCACCAATCGAGTGATAGTGGTTCCTGAGTCTATAATTGTCCCTTTCCCGCTCGACTGATCTATCGCCGGCACGGACACGCGATCTTCTCCAACCGAAACGCCGTTTAACCCCACGTAATAGAACGAAGGGTTGGCGTCGTTTGACAACAGGGGCGTAAACTGCAAGCCGGGGGAGGAAAGGGCGGCTTTCCCGAGCTCAAGGCAGCCCGTGGATGCATCAGACGGGAGGCAATAAGAGAAGATTTTACCGAACAAATTGGCCGTCTGTGAAACAAACGAGAGCGAGTCCCTACCAAAGCCGACCAAACCGGGCGTGGAGGTGATGAGCCCTCGCCGAGCTTTCGCGCAGCCGAAAATAAAATCCGGCATGGACTGCGACCCCACGGCCAGCAAGTCCGTTGAGAGCACTTCGTCCACCTCGGATCCGTCGCCGTAAGTCTGCGTAATACTGCAGTTGTAATTCCCGCATGTTGGACTGCTGCCAAGTGCCTGGCACGTCTCAGAAGAACAGCTCAGAAATTTGAAGGTGGGTGACTTGGAGGGGTCGAAGAATTCCCCAACGCAATCGCTAGAGGCCGCGCAGGGAATCCAGGAAATGTCACTGCCTGTGTCGAGAGACGTGTAGAAGCTCTGCTGAGGCGTGCCGAAGCCCAGTTGGATTATGTAGTTTCCGCTCTTTACAGCCAACGGAATGTCGGCGTCCTCTTGTGTAGTAAACTTAGTCGCTACTCGCGTTATTGCGCGGTAGCGATGGATGTCGCCCTTTATTGACTCCAACATTGTGCTCAGCCACGTTGCATTATTGTTGCGGAAAGGGGAGCACTTGGCTTGAATGTGCATCAGAGGAAAGCTTGTGGTTGATTTCCTTCGCTGAGCCGCAGAACAGGCCTTCTCCTCTGCGTCCTCCCGACTGAATAGAAAGGAGTTTACTTTTACAAGCTTACTGCTTTGAGCTACGCCACAGCCCAGTAGCAGAAGAAGTAAAAGTCGGAGTGTTGCCATGGATGATATTGTGTGAAGAGGCAAAACGAATGAATGATTGATATAAAGGCATGATTGATAGAAAGGATAGAGCAACGTACAAAGGATAGAGCAGCGTGTGGTGGACGGCTTTGATGGTTTGTTTTAGAATTCCATTCTTCACAAACTGCCATTAAACTTTTTGTGGACTTGACTTCTAGATTTGAGTCTTTGTGCCGGTAATCTCGGCCTTGCACGCAACCGGGAGATTCCCGTGGCTTGCATTATTGTCAATCACATTCCAAGGGAAGAATATCTTTGCTCAATTCTTGCCTACACATGCGCTGGTAATTACTCACAGACTGTTCTATTTGCCAGTCACCGTCTCTTCTGTTCGCATCCGACCACCCGACCCCTCACGACCATACATTCTCAGAGCGAACTGTCATTTTTTTTTTTCTTTTTTAAATTATATGGTGAGGAAAATTCCAATTTGGCAACTACTTAGAGTAAGCAAAAAAAAAAAAAAAAATTCTCAACATGGAACCACTATCTTAACTTTTAAAAAAAATAAAAATCTAAAAAAATTTAAACACGGGTTACTAAATAAAATTAGCTAAGTAATTACATAGCACCAGGGCCTAAATTTGATGGCCATATTGAGACATTTTTGAGGTAAATACAATCAAAATTTTAAAAAGATTGTATCACATGAAAGGAGAGATTTTGGATAGAGTGTCAAAATTTATATAGAATTATAATGATATATATATATATTTAGTTTATATATAATTTTACTTATACTAAAGTATATTATAGTATTTTAAGGGCACCTTTGAATAAATAACCATCATTTAAAAATTTCCTGATAGGCAAGGTCAACCGTCAAATTTAAGCCATGCATGGTACTATTTTATTAATTTATAAAATAAAAATCTAAAAAATTTAAAGATGGCTACTAAATAAAATTAGTTAAGTAATTACTATTCATTTAAAAAATAAAAATCTAAAAAATTTTAACATGGCTATTAAATAAAATTAGCTAAGTAACTACATGGCACCACTCTATTAATGATTGTTATTCAATATAATTGTAAAGGAGAAAAATGCATACCTTGACCCTTTGCTCTTGTTTGACACTCATGTTTGGCTCTTTTGTCATTCTGACTTTTAATTTGTTTTATTTTGTGCACAAGTTTACCTCACCTCTAAAAGTATCATCTACATCTCACATCTTTCATTTTAAAAAGAAGGCTAGTCATTTGTCTTTAGGACTTTTTCTACCAAGAAACATTATGGCTGTGGTCCTATCTAGGGGCCTTGTCCCCATAATTAAAAATCTCTTTCTTATTTTTTGAGCTTACAAATTCAATTTTTAGACAATTACTTGTTTCCTTGTACACCAAATACATCGAGTTGTGTGCCCAATGTTATGTATTTAACGAGAATTGATAAGAGATAAAGTGATTATCAAAAGTCATAATCAAAATTCACATATCAAAAATCAACATCTAAGGATCAACAGTTGAATTGGAAAGAATTTTCCAAAAGTAACATAAGCACTTTTGCATCATCATTAACAAATGCTACACTAGGCATTCACATTTTTTTGTCTTGTGTGTCCTTAATCATTGTAAAACTAGCAAAGGAGTTTGACTCACTATCAGAGAAGTTTCATACTTTTCTTTTCTTTTCAAGGAATAGAATTGCATGAAGCAAAAATGTCCAAGTCAACTAAACTATAGGTGCAATCTAGTCTCAAGAAAGCCTAGAACCATTGTTTTGATTCCTCTTAGTCTGATAATCTCAACTCTAACTCTAATTTTAGTCTTTAATTGAAAAACAGTATAATCTTATTATTGATATTCATAATAGACATAGATTTGAGCCCCTTGAAACCACTTTGATTTATAAGTAACATTTACTATCTCAACTCATATATATTTAGATCTATTAATTGATTTACACATGGGAAACAATTTTATCTTTTCAGTTCTACCATGGTCCCCTATGTGTAGAACTTCATCCTCCTCAAATTTGTCTACATTGAGGTGTCCCCCAATACTAAATTATCCTCAAAGGTGATATTGTGAAGGTTGAAGACTCAACAACATTGTTGATCACCAATCAAAGATAGTTTTATTGTGGCTCTAAATATCATTTTTGTTGATCTCTATATCTTTGTTTCATAAGTCTACCTCTTGCCATGTGTGTACCTTCATTATTATTTCCTTGATCTTGTAAAACCCCAAAATGTAACTAGAAAAATTTCTCTTTTAACAATAATTACAAACATATCCCATAAATATGAATGTAAATATATGCAAGTAATCATAACATGAATTTCATTAATAAAGTAATCTCACAAGTACATAAAATAGTACAACCATTGAATAGTATATCATTCAATAATACATCAAGTCAGCAACTACAACCCTCGATAATAATTACAATAAAACTAGGCCAATGAGCTATTCCATATACAATAGTAGTCTTACTCAAAGGTACAATATACAAATGTAGTCTTTAGCTCGAATCCACAACTTAATGCTCTAATTGATGATGGATAAGGTAATTAAATTTACACATTGATGGATTCCCTTTTCTCCCCAAGCATCGATCTAGCATGAAGTACTCAAATGAATAATACAAAATTATGAAGTAAAAACAAGTCTAATGATTACCTTTTAAGTTCATTTCCATTTTCTTTCACAAAGACATACAATTATTTATCTATAGTCCATACAACTTATCCAAGATGATCCACTTTTACAACACACATTCACAACATCAATTTAACACCACACTAAAATTTACCAAAACAACCAAGACTTTGTAATATGTTACAACACATTAATTTACAAGCACCCAAAATGCACATAGACACAAAGCACATAATACATGTAAAATAGACAATTTGATTCTAATTAAAATGCTAATGCCTTCTAACTTAAACAATTTTCAACAATATTACACTAGGATCTAACCAGCTTCAAGGGAAGAGTATTCCACTGTTGTCCAAGTAGGAAAAGCAAAATAACTCTAGCCAAATCCTATAATTTCCCTAGACCTAGAAAATAACTATTTTGGCTAAGCTAAAGCATAAGCATACAGTAATAAAGCTATAATTTCTAGAAAATAAGATATGAAATTACAAAAAGAGTTTCAAAAATAAAAAAGGGAATGAAAGAAGAACCCGGACCAAAGAAGGAAAGCCTCAACCCAGATGCCAATGCATCATGTAGATGTCTACACATCACAATGTCAGCTATATGACAAAAAAAGCTTCAACAAATAGCTATGTTCCAGTCCAAGTAATTATCCACTCTACACAACAAAATACACAAGAGACCCAATAACATTCTAGATAACAAAATCTATGATAAAATGCATTGAAGTAACTAATTTAAATAATAAGAACAAGAAATGAGGAAGGGAATGAAGAGAAGAAGACCGCCAAACCTTCATGCAGTTGAATCCCCTCAAATCACCTGCAAATATAAAGCAAAAGAAAATTTGTTGGGGTTGTTTGGGAGCTTGCCTTCAAGTCAAGCCCCTATGCTGGTATTTTGACCTCCATGGACAACCACAATGGAAAAATATTGAGAAACAAGTGTGTGCTCTTATTACCTAAGTGCGTCTAGAAAAATAATAATAGTGACAATAATAAAAGCAATGAGTATCAACCTTGGTCTATAAGGAAGAATACCCTAGTGTGTGTAAAAGGAAATAGGATGGTGGTCTACACCAAAGATTTGCCACAATAAAGATATAGGAAGATGAAATAAACATAATAAAAATGCGATCTCTTTACAATGAAACAATATTACCTAGCTTAAAATAATGGAGGAGGCTACGAGCATCTTAAGGATCAAATCAATATGCAATCAATACCAATCCTTTGTGAGAGCCTCCGCAATGATAAAGTTGTAAGCATGAGGTCAATAGAAGTTGAGAAAGAGAGATGTTTAGCATAAGGAGAGCACCAAAAACCAATCAAGTGACTTGTGTGAGCCTAAAAGTTGAATGAGAATTCCAAAAGTGAGTAGAAGAATGAAAGGAAGCAAGGTACGCGGAAACGCTTCCTACACCGATCTAATAAAGGGAGATGTATGCAAATTCTTTTTTAATCCTTACAATTGCAGCAATGTTAAACATATAACAGAGATATTACAGCAGCAAACACAAACACAAGAGAACATGCGACACAAGATATATTGTGGGAAAAACATTTTCAGGTGAAAAACCCCACACTCTAAAACCTACACAATGTATTATCAAAACAATAATAGTTTACAATACACTTGCAATGCAAGTTTTTCCAAGAGTCTTCAAATGTCGTTTCTAGAGTGATTCCAACAGCATAACAATACCTGTACATCAACTATGCAAACTACAACTCCAAACACCACATTATATAGAGATACAAGGCATAAATAGGAATCTTCTAGAGATGAGCATCCATCTTGGCCACATGGCCATTTTCCCACATCAAAGGACACTTGTCCAAGTTGCAAATACCTCTCTTACATATGTCATACATAGCAGATTTGACTTCCCAAGGTTGGAGCGCTCCAGGCTAAAAATAGCTATGACAAATGCTCTTACGCATCTTACAGCTATAATAAAATCTGCCCAACATAACAACCTTAAATGTTGTAAGAGAATCCATCATACAAGGCTAAATATAGCATATTCCTCTTACAACATGTCATAGCCCAACTTGGGCACCCAAAGATGCCTTTCTCTCATGCAAAGATACTCTCTGACACTTGTCCCCACTTGTCATAGGAATCTCTATACTTGGCTCTTACGCGTCATAGATTATGTCATATGGAATATCCTCTTCCACATACCACAAGATGCCGACACATGGCATATTAGTGCCACCTCAAATGGGACGCCCAAATCCATGTGAGTTTGACTTGAGCATCCAAGTCACATTCCAAGTAGGATGACATGTCACAATGCCACCTCAACTAAGTGACCAAACTGAATGTCCAAGTAAATACAAAATTAGGAAATAAATAAATTTACAATTAAATAAACAATGCTAGGAATTTGTAAAGGTTGAGACACCTTAATTCACAACAAAGAAGATTAAAGGATAAATTTCAAAATGAGATTTTATATTAAAAGCAGAGAGAATCAAAGGGTTGGGTATGCTTATAGAGGTCATTTCACTACTAGATGAGCATTACCATCGATGAAATCAAGCGATTAAGGAGAAAACAACGGTTTGAATTTTGAAAAACTTTGAGATGCTAACATTTCACACAAATGTCAATGCTTCATGCTTGCATCTTGAGAAAATTCTTTAGAATTTCAACACATGTTCCCAGAATAGAAAGAAAAAGATAAATGCGATATAGAATTTGGCAAACCTTGGTAAGTGGAAAAATAGACCAAGGTTAGGCTCTAGTGGCCCTAAAAACATGCTATGAGAGTATACACCAAAGCAAGCCAAAACACAACGTGAAATTATGAGGGTACACAATTTTTTTTGTTACATTTTTCCACCACTTTAGAGAGTTGATGACACTAGGTGATAAGCTATGTTAAAGTATAAAAATAAAATGCTTGAAAGTAGATAAGCATGTAAAGGATACTGTAGAGAATGCATAAATTCTCCAGGTGAAAGGATGATGCCCCTAGATCGAGAACCTACAAAACCATAGCATTAGGTGCTACAACCCTACAAGATCATCATGTTAGAAAACAAATAATCCTCCAAGACCGAGATGCTTTAGTTCAAAATTGAAGCAATAAATGAAGGAATTCTAAAATGGTGAGGAAAATGAAATGAAAGAAAAATGAATTTAAAATGTAAGAGTGAATGTATGCCCTCTCGTGTTTGTGTCTAATAGGAAGGTAAATTCACTAGTTTTGAGTTTAGGGAGAAAAGTTGCTAAAATACCTTATGTAGGGTTATTTTGTAAAATAATACCAAAGAAAAGGGTATATTATAAGGAAGAGGGCAGAGCTAGGATTCCAATGCAACAAACAGTGTGAAAATCCAAGTTCATAGGCCCGAGTTATTGAGTTTTTCATATAAGAGGTGCTTCAGAAAATTTGAAAATTTACTATAAATAGTAAAAAAAATCAAATGTACTATTCATTTGAATTTACCTAATTTGGAGGATTTTGAGCACCTAAAGCACTTTAAAGTGAAAAAATTCCATGTAGATGAGCTTTCTAGCCACCCAAATTAGACACACTAAGAGAGTGCATGGAGCAAGATGTCAACATGCAAGAGGTTAGTTAAAATTTTAATTTTTAACACTTTTTTCTCATTTTTTACACTCGATGGGGCCCATGTGGAGAACTAGCATCCGATCGTCATGCTAGCATATTTAGAATGCATTGATGTTGATCATGGGTGCTAGCGTCCTTAGGACACACTAGCATCACAAAAGGGAACTAGGGCCCTAAGAGTGTACTAGTGTCCACAAGCACAAGTGTCCATTGAGACTTAGAATTTCTTTTGCATTTTTAGATTTAGAATTTGATGTTTTATGATGTAGTACTTATATGATGTCACTTTTGCAATTGTGCAGTATCCTCCTACAATGCAGGAGCACATTGGAGGCAATGTCTTCGCATTGTTGTGAGGTTGTATGAGTGCACTAATAGCAAAGGTTGTTGCATTGTTGTACAGAGTTGGTGTATACCGGGTGTACACCATGCCAGAGATGTAGTTTCATGACTGCATGCTGATGGTGTTAATGGAGATGTGGGATGTAGACACTTCTATCTTTCATCTTCTAATGGGAGAGATTGTCACATTGGATAATGTTTATTGCATCATGAGACTGTCGATCTAAGGGTGCATGGTGTCAATCATCTAGTAGTGATTCCTTACATATGTGTCAGCTGGGAAGATGTACTCAATCAGTTGGATCATGCTTAGTGACACCACTAGGCACATCTACATGCAGTTTGTTGGAGTTTTTTCCTATTTTAGACCATGACTTGGGTTGTACTATAAACATCCTCTTAACAAAGGATATGGGAATTGTTAGACTTTGTAATATCAAGGAGGATAAAAAATTTACAACACCAAGAAGGATAGGACCAATACATGAGAGAGAGCCCCTCTCTCCTTTTTCTTCAAGCTCTGCTAAACTCAAGAGGGTATTCCCTACAATTCCTCTCAAGATACTTCACTAGCATTTTATAAGTGCAAAATATAACTCAAAGAACCACATCCTTGGAAAGGTATCTCACTTATAGAATAGGTTTTAATGACACAATGATGGACCCAATTTACTGTCACTGGCCCAAACTAGTTAGTCAATTGAAAGTGTAAAGAGTAAAACCAAAGAAGAAAAGAATAATGAACATCTATAGAAAATATAAGCAAGTCGCATCACATTGTAAAGCTCATTAGTATAGACCTTATAAATTATTTAAATTATCACTACTAAGGGTATCAAATTTGGAAATCACGGATATCTGAGGGTTAAATGACCGGTGCCTTAAAATGTTGGGTATAGAATCACATATAATGTTCGTAATGTGATCAATTTCTCTAATATGTTAATAGTTTAGGTGACCTTTGAAAGATATCTCATCTCATGAGATAAAGATCCTCAACTAATTCCTAATTTAAATTCTAGAACTATACTTAGTAATTTCTCTTGATGAGAAATAAGCTTGTTGTTAAATATGGAAGATGCCATGACAAACACAACATTCATCATGAACTGTTACAATATTTCTTGAATAACCAACATAACTTTAGCAAGAACAAACTAAATGAAAGAAAATTCAACATAATTATAACTCACTAGAGTAGGAGACAATTCTAAAAGATGAACACAAAATTATCATTGCATTGATTTTTAAGAATACACATTACAGAAATCTCACACACAATGAATATTACCAATATGGTCTGCAGACCCTTTTGTTTACTATTGAAAGTTCTTACACCATATAAGATACAAATTCCCTCCCGAAAGTCCTTGAGAAAAGAAGAAGAATTCCTACTTATAGAAGCAGGCAAGGCTCATCTTACTCAGATGATTGACACTTGTCATTTCTTGATACAATAAGTTGTTGTGAAGCAATTTGTGTTCATAACAATATTTGCGGTGTGCATGATTTCTTGACATGAATAGTCTACATGTGATAGGGTGTCATGTGAGACATTGGGAATCAAGTGCATGAAACCCTATCATAACCCTTTAAGCTCAACTCCAGGTCATACACCCACCAAAAAGAAGATTACAAAGTTGTAGTAACACCATTTTCAAGGCCAGCATCATCAAGTCCATGCACCACCAACCGAGAGCACAAGGTCAAAGGAGGAGCATGAACAATATTTGTATGCTAAGGATACAATGAAGAAGCAACAACAACAAACTTCTTTCTAGCCTCCTAGTTAAGAAGGTTTTGAAATGAAGCATGGGTGGCTTATAGAATATTCCCCACCATCTTCTGAGGCTTGATAATCTAGCACCCTATTGTTGGGAATGCTATGAAAGACAACATGCCAAGAGGAAGAAAATTGTTCAACCCTTCTTGACAAGTATGCATGTGATAAACACTATTATGCAGACCACATGTTGTACAGGGTTGCTAGAATACAACCTAGGACTCTAGCCAAAGATTCTCATCTTGAGAGATAGTTTCAAAAGAATTTAAAAATCCTGAACAATCGATACCTCTAGAAGAGAATGGAGATATAAAAAGAACACATGGACACATTGAAATGAAAAAAATAAATAAAGCTTAAAGATTTTTCTAGATCCTCCCTTACCATGGCTAGCTAGAACACTTAGAAGCTTCAAGTTTACACAATAAATTGGATGAATAGAACCATGTCGATCACTTCTATGAATAGGAAAATTTCTAAAAGGAAAGAAAGAGATGACCTCAAAACAAACCCAAATAAGATTGCATGCTTGACATTAATGCATACCTTGAGGTGAATCTGCAATCATATCCCCAAAAGGAAAAACTTTAGTTTAACAAAGGGAAACATCGTTGCTTTTCATTGCATCAAAATTTGTTACTCATAAAAAGTAGGTGCTAGCACATTCCATAGTATGTGGATGTAAAAGAATAAGGATTGAAAAGACTTGATGCATCATCAGTACTCCTATGTGAACTTCTTTGTCTAGCTATCAAATTTCTCATTTGACACCCACACGGTTTCTAATATGGCTTTGATTTTGTTCACACTAGTGTCATATCTGGCATCCAATAAGACCTTGACCCCTTTAGTGAAGTTGTCGATTGTACTTGTTAGAACAAAGGATCAACTAACGCATTGTTGATTACAAATTGGAGTAATAGATTATGAACAAGGTAGTTGTACATATAGGGTAGAGAGGTTGAGTCGACTTAGGAGTTGACTTCAACACTCAACTAGAGGTGGAAGAAAGAGTGTCGACAAGTGTCTTGGAGAGTTGTGTTGGACTCTCCAAGTCGACACCTAACCACCTAAGGTGGCTTAAAGCCATGTGTGGAATATACACATAATTACGTATTTAAATAATAAGTAATAATGTTAATATTCCTACACTAACACCCCACCTTAAGCACATCTTAGGTGGGCAAAATAAAGATAGGTCCTGGCTACTAGGCCTGATGAGGTACCCATGTACAAATGCATCTCTCATAAGGTGGAAAAAGAAAGAAAACCCTGTGGGAAAACACTTTCCTCCAAAAGAGAGAAAAAAGAAAGTGTTCTGGACACGACTCGATGGAAGTGCACTTGACACAATAAAATTGAAAGTGACAGTCCTGCAATACTTGCAAGATCCATGTGTGGAATGTTAATTACATGCCATATGGCTACAATTCAAATCCAAATGTGAAGTCCTACTTTGAAGATTCTGTGGAAGCCTTCTGTGAAGCAACTCTGGAATCTGTAGAAGCAAATGAACTGATATCAATCTTCTGTTGTGATGAATCTCTAGAAGCTCTCTAAGAATCAACTCTGGATTCACATGTAGCATTAGATGATGGTGATGTGGAAATGTTCTTGACACATCTCAATGGAAGTGTACTTAACACATCTCAATACATTACAAAAAAATGTTGAAGAATAATGTAGTAGTGGAAGTGCTCTTGACATATTTCTATGGAAGTACTCTTGGCACAACTCAGAAATGCACTTGACACAACTCTATGAACCCCCCATAATACAATATTTTTATCTTAGATATTAGAAGACCCCTTGTGACTCAATATTTGTATCCCCCCTGAATTTGGTACTTTATAACAGTAGTGCGTGAAGCAAGTCTAATTGGAATGAAAAATAGCACTTTATAACATTGGTGTGAAATCATTTCCAATAGATTAGTCTCGAAAAATTATTCACATTCTAAAAAAATGACACTCAATTTCGAGTTGCCAATCAAAAGATACAATAATTTTTTGAATTGTTTAACTTGATATACAAAGAAGGGAATTTTCTTGAGAAAATTGGACAATTCCCAAATTGTCTTGATGCAGCTTTGTCGGCACTCGAACCAGCTTCCTGTCGACTATAAATATGCCCAATTTTTGACAAAATGAAAAAAAGCCCTTCTTCGGCATGTTGAGAGCACTCTAGCAGCTTGACTTGGCATTAAAGAGTTTTCACCGGCAAAACTTGTTTGGTTCAACAGTTTGTTTGGCATAGAATGTTATCACCATCGGTTAACTAACCTCTAAGAGTTAGCATTTGGTCTAGCCTATACTAGCAAAAAAACGTTAATGTGACAACAAATGCTTACTGTTGCATACAATACTAGTATAGATGGTTAGTGGCTAACAAAAGAAGTAACATGAAATGTTACTATGCTTGCAGTTAACATACAATGTCAAGGTTGTGTTATCTCCAACGGTTAACTAACCTTGAAGGGTTAGCATACATGTTTAGGAGTGATATTAAATGTCATATAGTCACTAAGCTGCCACTATGTTAAAAGTGGTTATAACATTTAAACCTTGACATAAATGAAACAGTTAGCAATAACTATAGGCTGCCATAGCAGGAATAAAGATAACCACCTCTTTGGTGACTCAACCAGAAATGAAGGCGCCTTTGGTTTCTTTGAAAATGGTTACAATGCTATGCAATTTACCAAAACATTGTAACTACTGTTATAACCAAAACTATTACCATTTCGTTGAGAAAAAACTGAACCATCAGGGTGGTTGACATTGTACACTGGAATATGCAAATGGTGGCTAGATTGAATGAATATCAGAGATATCTCAGCAATGAATGGGAGACCGCGACCTAGGATGTTGGAAGACTGCGACAAAGGCAGATAGAAGGAACAACAACTGCATCACCTCTCATAACCAAACCATAGTCAAGCCTCCACTCCATCATTTGATTCGAAGTCTGCTTTGGAATACATTGTGTAATTCATAGGCATCTGAAACTCACACGAACCAGTGAAGAAAAGTCCCAGATTTAGGGCAAAATTAACAGATTCGGCCAGATCGAAGTCAAAAATGACCAAAAAGAAGACGCCACAAACTCCTCTGTAGTCCAATGCCTCCTTTGGCCCAAAAGAGGGCCAGAGAACCATTGATTGTTCAAACCTTCGACCAAGAGGTAGAGGTCGTGAGGCCAAAATGGAACGTCCAAATTGACAAACCAGGAACCAAAGAGAGCAGCAAGGAGAAGATCAAGTAGAAATGAAAGGTCGTCGGGCCAAAAACGCCCAAAACTTCAAAAAAAGCCAAAACCCTCATTTGTGATGACAAAAAATCGCCCGAATCTAACAATATAACAACAAAAAATCCCAAATCTGCAAAATATGCGATCAAACAGAGGCCAAGAGGCTAAAATTGCCCACCTGAAGAAAAAAATTTGCCTTAGTTATGCAAGAAATTGATCAAACTGAGTGCTTAACCAGAAAAAAAGTTGATTTTGCAAAAAAAAAATTATATTTTCAACAAAAAACTACGAACGAAAACTTGCAAAATGTCAAATTTCAAAAAAAAATTGTAATTTTTACAAAAACTTCCGTCCAATAGGAGATTTTTGCCTCCAAACGAACCAACAAACTAATTAGCATAGCTCTCATACCATGTTAGAACAAAGGATCGATTAACGTATTACTATTTACAAATTGGAGTTGTTACATCCCCAAATTTTGACTATGATTTACTTTTACTTTTATGTGATTAAGTAGATAATCAATCATAGATTAATGATTTGACCTTTGGGAAAATGTCAGGAAAAATCATTGAGTTTATGAATTATGATTAATGCATAGAATTAGACATGAGATTACATGTTATTAAGATTATTTAAGCATGATGTATAATGATTTATTGATGATACACTGATCATAGTTACATGATTGTGAGTGTAACTAGGAAATAGAATTTCGCCTTCAAGAATGGAAGGAGGGCATCATCAGAGAGAAGGGGATAGATATTTTGAAAAAGTTAGGTTTGCCATCTAAGCTCCAAAATGTATATTTCATGAACCCTCTTAGAAGAGGTATGTAGTAGATAAATCTCCTGGTTGACTGTGATTATTACTCTGATTTTATAGTCACCATTGCAAGGTTGCGAGAGGAGGAGAAATTCTCAACCCCATACTCGCATTTCGACGTAAGATAAATTCTTTTCTATATCCTACCAATGATGTTGCTATCATTGTACAGTAGTATAAGATGCAATTATTTCAATATTTGAATACTAATATACATATATGCATATATGTTATGTCGTATGCTTAAGTCATATGATCCTATCATGATATGATTAGGATCGGCCTTTATGCACTCCATCTCACCTCATAGTGGACCAACTCCATACCCCACAAAAGATGGAAGGAGTGGTAAGTTTTCAATTGTGCACGGGAGTGGGTTGTAACAAGGAGCCCGACTTTCGATGCATGCTCCTTGTGGGAGCGTTGGTAGGCATGGGAGAGTAAAAACCTAATAGAGGAAAAGGTCGAGGGAGTAGTACAGCATACACAAAGTCTGGAAAGAGATAAAAATTTGCAGAAAGCGATAAGAGGGCTATTATATGCCATTGTACAGGTAATTCTTATGATTCAAAGTTTAGTATGAGACAGCAATATCTCTATTGCTATCAATTCTTTTGCAACTGTGTTTTGCCTTTGAAAGGTCGAGACTATTTAATGACTGGTAAACACATTCTATATTTCTATTGATGCTTACTCCATAATAAATATCTTCAGTGATACGTAGATATCATGATGTCAAATGGATACAACTATCTTTAGTTGACATCAATGCATATTATGGTTGTCTGTTAACCTTACAGAAGACCGATATTTTACAATGTAAGGAATTCTTTTCCAAAGAATGAATGATGACTTGAGATTATTACAACTCAGTTATGTCTTTATTGAGGAGTCAAACCAAGTTTGACTAAATTATTACTTTCATGTTTTCATTAAAACTTGTTATGGTTTTGGTGGCCGAATATCTACGACAGAAAGATTTATACATCATAGTATCTTGTATGTACCAAGTGTGTCCTTTTGTGATGAAGCCACCAATTGAGCCTTGAAGAAACATCTGTAACAACATATAACATGTCCATGAATGGGATAGACGAATCTTTATTTACAGTCATAGCTCTCAGGCAACCGAGACTAAAAAAAGTATACACTTGGATTCTTATCTTTTTTCATTATTATACAATATATTAACTAAAGGTTGCAGACCTATGAACCAATATTTATTTATGAAAACCCTTTTGTGGCGATATGCAAGAAGTCATGTGGGCAAATTGCTAGAGTCCAAATATAGACTTATAAGCCATATTGAGATGGAAAAACCCTCAATCCATAATATGAGATGGCAAACCTTTTAGCCCATAATTATAAGATACCTTTATTGGTTTGATAGAAGAATGGTAACTACCTTGCAAATGTAAATTTGTATAGAATCCTTTATATCTACTATTGTTTCAATTCAACTGACTTCTCGATAGTTGAGAAATGGATTGTGGTCGATACAAGTTATGTCACGTGAAGACATCTATCAACCATGAACTAGTAAGTATTCAAAATGAATATTATGTATTATAATTTATTTTTCGATGCATGTCAAGCTATTCTTCTATATGAAAAGGGTACATAAATAGTCATTTGCTTAAAGGGATTAGAAAAGATAGATTTATAAGAATATCCCATACATGCTCGATAAGCCTATAAATCTTTCCACAAGCATGTGGTCAATCTTTATTAAATATCCTAATGTCAACAAGGATTAGATGGGAATCCTCAAACCAAGTGAATAATCCTTAGATAAACTATGATGTTTTAAATAAAACTATTTTTTATGTCTAGGTGGGACATCAAAACCAAGCTCGTGTAAAATTTTGAAACAAAGAATGGAAGGACAGGAAGTCATAGATTCCATGTTGCAATTGCAACAAGAAACTTCTTTGCAAGATCAAGACTTCAATTAGAATCTTCTTGGTAATGGACTCCAGAGATCGGAGTTATTAACTTGAGTCAAGGAGACTATGGATGGGATCTATTTAAGATACCCCATGACTAAAATTTTTTAAAATATTTTTTTGTAGGATGAGATAGCTTCTAAGTTGAGTTAGAAGTGTGTGAACATTCGACTACATTCATTGCGAAATGTCTATATATATTAAATCTTTCGTCATCTGTCTATGCATGCATTAGTCAGTTCACTGTGTTCCAAATGGCATAACCATCTAGTAGTGTCATACATAGTTAGAGGGGATCTATAGTTGTATGACTGTGATGAGTTATGAAGGACACAACACTAGAGACTCAGATGGCAAACCTATTGGTTCTTTATATATATTCCCTTCATGAAGGGTAGGGCCACTTCTAGGAAGGAAGGTGTGCGGGGGATATCCAGTCTATGGTTGGAGGAAAAGCACTCGGGTGATATTCTCCTTCCCAAGCAGATGACAAGCCAAGATTTATCAAGACATATATCAAAACTCCAGATATAGTGTAATCATTATAAGACTTTGACAGTCAAGTTGTATGTATACTTATTCAGATTTCCATGAGAAAGATGTTGTGATTGTAAAGTGAAGGATTTCACTAACATGCTATCTTTAAATAAGTTGTAATTTTTAGTTTTAAAAATATTCAAAAAAGATATGTTTTTCATGTAATAATTATGCCAATGATTAATGTTTTGTTAAAACAAATGTTTATGAGATTCATGATTATTTACTTGTTAGTTAATTGAGGATGCAATTCTGGGTAATATGAGATGACATGTTATATATGGTATCAGAGCTACTAGGTTCAATACATGGAGACCTATGAGCTCACTACATGAAATCTTCCTCAGACATTAATAGCTGCTAATATTTGGATGTTATTTTTCCAGAATGGTAAGAACAAGAATGACACCAAGGAAGAAGGTAACAGGAAATGGACGTTACCTAAAGGCTATGAGGGAGCGAGCCTCAAGAATGAAAAGACTAGGCCAAACTAGTTACTTGGAAGGTGCATGGTTATCTGATACTGAAACCTTTGTTGATGCTATTAAACGCATCAAGCAGGAGAAGGAAAAGAAGAACAAAGTGTTGATAACTAAGGGGGGGGGTGAATCAGTTATCCTAACTATTTCTTCTTTCTGAACTTTCTTATTAATCAATGCAGCATTAATTCAAACAAGCAAACATTACCATGAAATGGAAAAACACATGACAGTATTTTTGACGTGGAAACCCTGTTAAGGCAGAAAACCACGGGGTGATTAACCCAAAGATTATTCTCTGTTAGAAGAATAAGGAAATACAAAAATGGCACTTGCCAATTAGGGCTCACTACCCGAGCACACTGCTCACAAGGAGGCACACTGCCTACAAGAGACACACTGTCTACAAGAGAGTGTTATACAATACTTGAACTGATTGGAGGCATCCACATATGCTGGAGTTCAGTTCCGGTTAGGCTCAGTACACTGATCTACTGCACTTCATCTTTCCTCTTCTCTTATGCTGCTTTCCTTTCACATACCGAACCTTCCTTATTGCTTCTGCTCTGCTCTGCTTTTATTCGCATATCACATATCACCACATGACTTCTCACAACTAAATCCATCCTATATATATCCGCACAAACGATTTCATTATCTTTCTAGTCGGCACCCGGAACAGTCAATCTTCTCACAAACTCTGTTCTGTCGGCTGAATCGTTGCACATCAAGTAATGCGGATCAAGCATATACTTGTAGAAATCATTAATCATGTCAACCAAACATAATTCATGTCTTCATAACCTTTACCACCATCAGAAATGCATCCAAAAAGTAGTCTGATGTTCTGTCAGTCAGTTCTTCCTCTGTTCACACTGTCACTCAGGAATCCGGTACTCAACTATTCATATCTTTTTCATTGTCCATCACCGAAGGCTAAATCCTTGGAATCTATTACTCAAGGTAGTCCTCTTGACTTTCCCAAATCTGCTCTTCACCAAGATACTTACTCTGAGAGATCTGGACCTATCTGTCGGACCTTGCCATAAGCTCTATTCTTGTTTATCGGACCTCAACAATCTTCATTCTGACTTCCGGTAGAGACACACCATGTCCTGCGGATGTTTGGGATGAACTTTGTTGCCATCAATGACAACAATCATGAATCCATATAGTGTCTCTTGCCAACAATCTCCTCCTTTGGCATTGATGGCAACACTTAGTGAAAAATGACTAACTGTTTACACTATGCTCCCCCTTGGTTGATGCTCTGTCTTTATATACATTTTTTGGAGCTCCCCCTTAGTTGGATTCCTCATTTTTCACTGCTCCTCACTCCCCCTTTGACATCAATGGCAAAGGATAGGGTCCACATACCAAAATTTTCAAAAATTTAACTATATTTAGCCGCATAAGTATATATATACAAGTTGTACTTACATATACTTAAGTATGTCTGCAAAAGTGTTCTTCAACTGTACAACTTTTGTCGCCCAACTCTGCTTCATCCTATCCAAAATTGAGATATGCCCACTCAATAGGAATGCAAACACATCTGCCCTTTTTAGATCTGTTGGATCATTGGTCTGGGCTGTAATTTGGGCTTCTTTTATGGCCTCATGCATGGCCTCTAGCTTAGGGACAATTAACCCCCTGAGCTCACTCAACCTGCTTATTCTATTTTTTCTTTCCTTCTCCAATTTCTTGATTTCACTCAGGACTGCGATAGTCTGACATTCTTGATTTGTTATAGAGGAAGAGAGAGGATCAAAATTCTTTGATAGGTTTGATAGTTTATCCTCCTATTCTTTTATTTTCTTCTCAATGTCCAGTGTTACTTTGGACCATGATAAACAAAATTTATACATTTCTCCTCCATCTTTAAGAGCATTTTCTAGGCTCTTTATTCCAATATTCATGTTTCTTCTATCATTAATAATCAAACCCTATACCTCAGAGAATCTTTTATCCAAAAACTCCTTCCGGACCTTTTCTTTAGCTGATTTTTCTAGAGAATCAAAATGTGTACTAACACTGCTAACCAAGGTTTTGAGATTACTGGAAGAGGAGGCTGTGGGATCCTTCTGAAAAGATGGCATGATCTTTTCTAGCACTCTGGAAGCAACTTCTATTAACTCACAGTCTTCCATATGAGACTTTAGGAGTTTTTCGTTAGCCTTAGCATTAGCAAATGAAGTTATCTTCATTGTCTGTACCGAAGAAAGAGAATCAAAATTGAATGGACCTTGTAGAAGCTCTGGTTCATCAATCTCCATTATTTCCTTGTTCAAAAATTCTTGGACAGTTTGTGCAGTGTCTCTTGCCGGAGACAGATTTTTCTTTTCTTCTGCAGTCTTAGGGCTGTCCCTTGGAGCTTTCTCTCCTTCTACATTCTTACCACTATCAGTTGTGGTTTTCTCTGTTGGTGTATTTTCTTTCTCTACAGCCTTGGTACTGTCAGCTTCTTTTTCCTTCACTCCTACTTCTTTCTCCTGTATTGTGTCTTCTTCTTTAGATCCGGAAGCTATAGGGGAAACCGGAGGAGAGATATTTGTTTGTCCATGAATCACTTCTTCCGGAATAGGGGATTCAAAGCTCTTGTCTTTACCGGAGTCCTCTGTGATAGGAATGTTGAACTTTTTAAGAGTATTCCAGAGAATCTCTTCAGTCTCTTCTGCCACCTTGTCAATTTCACCAAGCATGAGTTGATTCATCCTTGCTTTGCTCCTGAATTCATCCTTGCAATCTTTGAATATCATATTCATTGTTTTGGGATCGATTGCAGGGTATAGCTGAATAGCTATCTGTTCCTGAATCTCAATGTCTTTTGCCATGGCATTGTTCTTTCTTATTTCTAACTCCTTTTCTAGGCTCTTAGGAATTAGAGATATAATCTCAATGAAAGCCTTATTGTATATGTTCAGATACCTGATTGTAGCTTCCTACAGGATCTTTTGGTCGGCCTCATTGTAATCATCATAGAATTTGGCCATTGGTTGAAGGTTTCCATCCACAGTGACTGATTTGATTACACTTTCTAGAGACAGGGTGGGCTTTTCAACAAATTCCTCTGCCATTTCTTCCTTGTCTTAGCCTATGGAGGGTTTACCGGATCCTTTCTTCTTCTGCTTCTTTATTTCCTTTACCTCCTCATCTAATTCAGTTTCCTCTTCATCTCTTTGACTTGCATAAGCCCTTGTGGCTTTTGTCTTGGATCTTTTTTTTCTTTTGCCGGATGCTTGGACTTCTGGTTTTGATGTTCTTGAGCTTTTGGCTGTGACAGGTGCAGATCTCTTTGATGATCTGGTCTGGGTGGAGGTTTCTACCGAAGCACTTTCCTTGCTTTTCTTTTCTGCCTCTTTCTTCTCTTCCTCAGCCCTTTCCATCCTTTTCTTATGGGCATCAAGTGCCTCCTTTGAGATGCCAAGGCCTTGGGCAATATTTTCTACTTCTTTTCTTACCTTCCTCTTGATCTCTGGTTCTCTGAGTTCAACATGAATTTTTATACTCAGCTCCTCAAAGGTTCCAAACCTTTATGCTTTTGGATCTTTAGGCTGGCTTAGCATGTGTTGAACATGTAGCTCCACAATCTGTTCATCAACTTCATACCCCATGGGCACGATCCAGACTGTCCTTGGCTCTACTGCCTCCATTAGGCATTGGTCCGTCTCTACCATAAAGCAAATTGTGTCTTTGTATTTCTCAACAAGAGACTGGGGAATCCTTTCTCTTGCTTGCATCATGTTCTGAAAGTTCTTGAAATATTCCCACAGAGCTGTATTTTGTGCTTTGTTGTCACCAAGTCCATGTAGATAATCTCTGATTTGGATAGCTACCGGTCTATCATTCTCCCATACCCAGCCATTAGATCCGGGAAGCTCATTCATAAAGTAGAAGAATAAGCACAATATCAATCCACCATATTTGAATGAATTCTTTTTATCTTTCTTTATTTTATGTAGAATCTCCATGAGTTGGTTCAAGAGAAGCTGGCAAAGATCATAGTCTATATCCTTTCTTAGCATTTCATAAGTGGTATAGATGGTAGTTCTAGTTACAGAATTTTCTCTGCTAGAATGATATATCTTATATCCAATGATCATAGAAGCAAACTTGACATCCGGATCAGTGATGTCATCTACTGTCATTGCTCTTTTGTCAAACTTAGATCCGGTAGCCTCACTCACAATTTGGTTCTTTACAGATTTAAGAACAGGAATCCCACTGAATGAGTGTAGTCTAGTAACTGCCCTGATGGCATCTTTAGTGATCTTGAATGGTCCATTTAACCACATGAAATTGTCATGTATTCTGCTCAAAATGTACCTAACCCATTCATCCTTCGTAAAATAGGGGAAATGTATGTATTGTGCAAAGTGCTTGTTTCGGAGGCCTATGTATTGGGGTTTGAGCTCAAATGAATCATCTAACAGTTGTTTGTGATAGATATCTCTTAGTTTGAATTCCCTGAACTCTTCAACATTTGCATGTATATAAACCCTAATATCTTCGGTGTGCAACACACCATGCGGAACACTGGAAAATGCACCTAGGGGGTCTACCTCCAAGGATTTGTATGGATGTTTCTTAAATGTAGGGCGAGGTCTATCAGAAATCTTTACAATATTCAGAGTACCCATTATCAAGAGATTTGCAATGAGATATTTGAAAACAGAAAATACCTTTTGCACCTATTGGTTACACGGAGTTGGTTGGATTGATCTCTAGAAGTAATGACTTCTGCAAGTGATCTTTGATGAACTTGAGGAATTTTGTTGCAGAGCTCCGCTTTTCATTTCTTCTTGAGTGCAGATGTGTGAATGACAAATGAGTGAACTCTTTTATTTCCAAAAAGCCCTAATTCTTACCCTGCAATAAATGCACAACCTAATTCATTCTGGTTTGCCTTGTTTTCCTTGTTCAAGGAGGAAGAAACTCATCTGAATCATTATGATTCCATTGTGATTGATGTAGTGATGAATCATCATATCCACTTGTCCTTCTGATCATCTTATGTATCTGCAGATCAAGCTGTATCAATTTGGATTCATACCGGGCCAATCTTGTGAGAAACTTGTTTTACCGGAAGACTTGCTTAACCGGACCAATTCTGAAGGAATTGAACTTTTTAAATTTTCATGCGGATCTCTCAAATCTTTACCTGACCTTCTTTATATGTTTCTCTAGAACCCCTTTGATCCGCAGCTTCTCATGTGCCAATTTCAGGCACCATTTGACTGGCTGGGGGAACAAGGTTTTCTTTGAGCCCCCCCTGAGCCAGAGCTCACTATTCAATTTTTGGAAGGAATATCAGCACCAGAGTCTGGTGCGGATCCATCCTCTACATTCTCTGTACTCTTCTTTACCCAAATCTTGTTCATCTCACTTTTAACTTCATCTACATTCACCTTTTGTTTCCCCTTATCTTGATTCTGTCTATCATATACCGGACTCTTTTGTCTTGATTCTTGCTTCTACAGAATTTTGCAATATGACCGGATCTATTGCAAATTTGACAAACAACATTTCTTTGCATATTGGATTGATATCCTCTTGATCTGCATTGATTAGCCATATGACCTATTCTATTGCATGTAAAGCATCTACCATTGAATGATTTGTTCATTTGCATAATTCTGCATTCATGAGATTTGTGACCATACCTTTTGCAGTTAAAACACTGTTCAGAGAAGGATGAATTAGTCTGATTCATTCTCTTTTTGCACTGATTAGCTTTGTGACCAAAGTGATTGCAGTTGTGGCAGTATCCATTGAAGGATGGATATCTTTGAGCATTAGGTTGTCTTACCGAAGGTCTTCTAGGCCTGTTCCTTGGATTTTCTAATCCAAAATTCTTTTAACCAGATCCGGAGCTTTCTCCTTTCTCATATCCCAAACCACACTTGTCATCTACCTTCTTTTGACTTCCAAGAAGAACTTCAAGTTGAGCAGAACTTATCTTGAATTTCTCTTTATACTCATTTGTTGTTTGAAGATCCCTTTTTAGAGAGACAATTTGATCCTCAAGTTTTTCTTCATTATCTTTAGCATCTTCAAGATCAGATTCAAGATGTCTGATAATTCTATCCATCTGGTGGCAATCTTCTGATTTCTCCTTGAGAGATTGTCTTAGATTATCTTCAGTTTTTCTTTTCTCTTCAACTTCTTGGGTAAACTTTATAACTCCTGATTCCATTTCATGTCTTACCATAATGATTTCTTTTGAGAACTTTTCACATAACTTGGTTTTCTCAATCAACTCTTCATTTGCATTATTTTCTTCACCTTGTCTTGCCAATTGCTGAAGCAGCTCCTTTCTCTTTTTCATAGAGAGACTTAATTTGTCTTTTAGTTCTCTCATGAAATCATCAGCCTGTTTGAGTCTTTCCTTTAATTCATTAACTTCAGAGTTTGACTATTCAAGATCATCAAGGGCAGTCTTGAGTTGCTCTCTTAAGCCATATGCATCCAGTTGAACTCCCAGATCTTCCTCAAGCTGTTAGGCTCTGTTAGGAGGAACTTGGCTCTGATACCAATTGTTGATAACTGAGAGGGGGGGTGAATTAGTTATCCTAATTATTTCTTCTTTCTGAACTTTCTTATTAATCAATGCAGCATTAATTCAAACAAGCAAACATTACCATGAAATGGAAAAACACATGACACAGTATTTTTGACGTGGAAACCCTGTTAAGGGAGAAAACCATGGGGTGATTAACCTAAAGATTATTCTCTGTTAGAAGAATAAGAAAATACAAAAATGGCACTTGCCAATTAGGGCTCACTACCTGAGCACACTGCTCACAAGGAGGCACACTGCCTACAAGAGACACACTGTCTACAAAAGAGTGTTATACAATACTTGAACTGATTAGAGGCATCCACATATGCTGGAGTTCAGTTCCGGTTAGGCTCAGTACACTGATCTACTGCACTTCATCTTTCCTCTTCTCTTATGCTGCTTTCCTTTCACATACCAGACCTTCCTTACTGCTTCTGCTCTGCTCTGCTTTTATTCGCATACACATATCACCACACGACTTCTCACAACTAAATCCATCCTATATATATCCGCACAAGTGATTTCATTATCTTTCTAGTCGGCACCCGAAACAGTCAATCTTCTCACAAACTCTGTTCTGTCCGCTGAATCGTTGCACATCAAGTAATGTGGATCAAGCATATACTTGTAGAAATCATTGATCATGTTGGCCAAACATAATTCATGTCTTCATAACCTTTACCACCATCAGAAACGCATCCGGAAAGTAGTCTGATGTTCTGTCAGTCAGTTCTTCCTCTATTCACACTGTCACTCAGGAATTCAGTACTCAACTATTCATATCTTTTTCCTTGTCCATCACCGGAGGCTAAATCCTTGGAATCTATTACTCAAGGTAGTCCTCTTGACTTTCCCAAATCTACACTTCACCAAGATACTTCCTCCGAGAGATCCGGACCTGTCTGTCAGACCTTGCCACAAGCTCTGTTCTTGTTTACCGGACCTCAATAATCTTCATTCTGACTTCCAATAGAGACACACCATGTCCTGCGGATGTTTGGGATGAACATTGTTGCCATCAATGAAAATAATCATGAATCCATATAGTGTCTCTTGCCAACACAAAGAAGTTAAGGCTATTGTTCCTACCTCTAAGAATGAATCAGTTAAACCCTCTGTGCCTAAGGACTTACCATTTGGAAGTGGTCCCAATGCCCCTATTATCACTTGGGAGGTCATGGATGAGTTCCTGCGAGTACATCCACCTCCCAAGTCTAATTTGGTAAACCTCAAGGATGAGGATGAGAACGGAAAGATTTCCCTTTCTGAAAATGACTTATAGATGCAAGATGTAAAAGCTTGTAATAAATGATGGATATTATGTGATCCATGGATACTATAATGCAATTTTGAAACTTTGGCAAAGTTTTCCTTTCTTGTTTAAGATTGCATAAATGAGAATGGATTTATGTTATGAATGGATCCAATAGTATGAAAAACTAATTGAATTCTTAACCAATGGATTCAATAGTATAAAAAACTAATTGAAAGCTTAACCTGCAAACTTCAGGAGAAGTAGATTGCGGCATGGTTCAGACAAGAACCAGCCCTGGGGGTAGCTAAGAGGAAGGGAAACCTTCTAGCCACTCTAATTCAAAACTTGACCAGATCCTTGCTATGCTCCAGGAGACGAGGACATGAATTGGAAATTTAGAGCAGGAGGTTAGGGGTCAGAATAGACCCAGGTAGGAAGCCTTCCACGAGGGTGAAGACAAGGAATGTCATGAAAACACCACCCAAAGTGGACATGGAGAGAATAACTCAAAAATGAGACAAGATGAGGAAAAAAGAAGCCAATTGGCTCTTGAGTTATCCAAAGATATGAAAAAGGTTACACCTCCCAAATTTGACGGGACTGTAAGCAGAGATGCTGCGGAGGCATGGCTTACAAAAATGGAGAAATATTTTGAAATAAGAAACTATTCTGAAATAACCAAAGCGGTATGGGGAGCATACCAATTGGCAAGTGAAGCATCCACCTGTTGGATGAACAAGAAGATGGAGCTAAGATTGAGCTCCTTGAGTCTAACCTAGGAAAGGTTTGTGGAACTCTTTAGGCAAAGATGGTTGCCATAGTTGTATTTTGATTAGAAGCTTATATATTTTCAAAATTTGAGACAAGGTGACTCATATATGAATGAGTACTAGGAGAAATTCACTTATCTCCTTAAATATGTTCCCCAATATCAACAAGATGAGAGGTTTCAAATTCAAAAGTTTATTATGGGCTTGAATGCCCAAATTGGTGGCGAAGTAGATGTGCATGGTCCCACTACAATGGACCAAGTTTATGAGAAAGCTATTAAATAGGAACACAAGTTGAAATCCATATCTGCTTATTAGGAAAAGAATCGTAAAAAGTTAAATTGGTCACAATCCTCCCAGTCATTTAAGAAAAAGGGCAATAAACATAATTTCAAAAGGAAAGGTGATAAAGGATGCAAGGATAATCAGAATGAATCCAAGGGTGAAAAGAAAAACAATAATAACTCCAAGAAAAATGGAGATAATTCAAGAAAGCCTTATGAAAGGCGAGGACCTGTGGGAGGGTGTTATTCATGTGGCGGTAACCATTATGCCAATCAATGTCCCAATAAGAAACAAGGGACTCAGCCGTGAGGAAATCCTTTACCCTTGCACCAGACAACTTTCCAATAGTGAATACATGCAGCCTTGGATAACTGGAAAGCAGAGTATTAGATTACTCCAATTGAAACCATGGGTATTTTATCTAGTATTCCAATTTTAGTTTTGATAAATACTGGTGCTACAAAATATTTTATTTCTCCAAAAGTTTTAAATAAGATTACTCAAAAAGTTGGTTACATGGAAAATACCTGGTCAGTCAAATATGCTAACCAGACAAGGGCTCAGGTAGAGCAATGTTTGTTTGAAGCCAAAGTTGAACTCTTGAGTTTTTCCACTGAAGTGAACCTTTGTGTAGCCCCATTAGGCTCATATGATGTCATCCTTAGAATAAATTGGTTATGGAGGCATCGGGCTAAAGTAGATTGTTTTGCTAAAATAGTAGAATGCCTAGATGACCTTGGGAATAGAGTTTCTCTGCAATGTATTGCTAGAGAGGTTGAATTAAGGCAAATATCTGCCCTACAAATGAAAAGAGCCCAGAGAAAAGGATGTCAACTCTTTGCTATTAAAATGGAGAAAATAAATAATTACAAAGAATTTGTTTTCCAAGATGATTTGATATACTATGAATCTCAGAAACTCCAAGGAGTTGAAGAAAGAGAATACATAGATCAAGAGAGATCAGATATAGATAGGTACCCCTTTCTTCGAGATTTCAAGGATGTGTTTCCAGATGATTTGCTTGGATTACCTCCTAAGAGAGCTTTTGATTTTTCAATAGATATAATTCTAGGATCGGAGCCTATATCTAAAGCTCCTTATAGAATGACCACAATAGAGTTAATGGAGCTAAAGGCTCAGCTATAGGAATTGCTAGAAAAGGGATTGATAAGACCCAGTGTTTCACCTTGGGGAGTGCTAGTAATTTTTTTTAAAAAGAAAGATGGCACATTGTGTCTATGCATAGATTATCGTATGCTAAACAAGGAAATGATAAAGAATAAGTACCCATTGCCTTGTATTGATGATCTCTTCAATCAAATGTGAGGGGCAACTATGTTTTCAAATATCTATCTTCAATTAAGATACCATCAATTAAGTCTAAAAGATGAAGATATTCATAAGACAACCTTTAGAACAAGGTATAGGCACTATGAGTTCACTGTACTACCCTTTGGATTAACGAACGCACTTGCAACATTCATGAACTTAATGAACAGTGTGTTCAAAGATTGTTTGGACAAGTTTGTCTTTGTTTTTCTTGATGATATTTTGATTTACTCCAAAAATGAGGAGGAACACCTTCAACATCTAAGGATTGTTCTCCAGAGATTAAGATAGCATAAATTGTATGGCAAGCTCTCAAAGTGTACTTTCTTTCAAAAGGAGGTATAATATCTAGGTCATATAATTTTAGCTAAGGGAATTGATGTGGACCCAACAAAGATTAAAGCCATTTTGGAATGGCTAGCACCAAAAAATGTGCATGAAGTCCGTAGTTTTATGGGCCTAGCAAGATATTACAGAAAATTTGTGGCTAATTTTTCAAAAATTGCCTATCCTATTACTTCTCTACAAAGAAAAGGCAAAAGATTTGATTGGTTAGAGAAATGCCAGGAGGCATTCGACCAACTAAAAGAAAAGTTGACTACAATGCCTATTTTAGAGGTACCTAACCCAGAAGGTCATTTTGTAGTCATCACCGATGCCTCAAGAGAGGGATTAGATGGTGTACTTGTTTAGGATGGCCAAGTTATTGCATATGAGTCCAGAAAGTTAAAAAATATGAACATAATTATGCTCCTCATGATCTAGAATTAGCAACAGTGGTTCATGCACTGCAAATGTGGAGACATTATTTACTGAGAAACCTTTTGAATTAAAAGAGACCGTCAAGGGCTCAAATATTTGTTTGCTCAACCACATCTTAATGCTCGCCAGAGAAGGTGGTTAGAGTTAATATCTGATTATGATTTTGAGATTAAATACATTTAGGGCAAAGAAAACAGAGTGGTTGATGCCCTAAGTAGGAGAAGACATATCTCCTTGATGATCTCCATACATTCTGATTTTACGAAACAAGTGTTACAAAGGTCCAAGGGAGATGAATACTATGATAAGGTTAACCAAGCTCTTAAGGACACCCCTAATGATTCTAGGTATGATGGATTCTATTTTGAATCAAATGGACTATTAAGGTTTAAAGAAAGAATGTAAGTTCCAAACTCTGAGGAGTTAAGGAATATTGTGTGGAAGGAGGTTCATTCTACACCCTATTCAGGACATCCTAGAGTAACAAAATTGCTACCTGATGTAAAACCATTATATTTATAGGAAGGAATGAAGACAGATGTTGCAAGGTTTGTAGCTGGAGGTCTAGAATGTCAGAGGGTGAAGATAGAACACTATCACCCTGGAGGACTTCTATACCCTCATGAGATTCTAGAATGGAAATGGGAGATCATTAGCATGGACTTTGTACAAGGACTTCCTATGTCTAGAAATAGCTATTGTGTTAGTAGTGGATAGACTCACTAAGGTAGCACATTTCATACCCAGGAATTTGAAGGATGGGGCACCAGTCATAGCCCACAAATTTGTGCAAGAAGTATTCAAATTGCACGGCATTCCTGAGAAGATTATCTCAGATAGGGATGCTCGTATGACATCAAAGTTTTGGCAAACCTTATTTTCCTCACTTGAAACTCAATTAAACATAATCTCATCTTATCATCCAAAAACGGATGGCCAAACAGAAAGAGTGAACCAAGAGTTGGAAGATTTATTGAGAATGTATTGCATGGACTAGCAATACAAGTGAGAAGATTATCTTCCTCTCGTGGAATTTGCTATCATTCCTCTATTAAGATGGCTCCATTTGAAGAATTATATGGAAGAAAGTGTTGAACTCCTATAATCTGGGATAAGCTAGAAGATAGGATTAGCCCTAGTCTAGAAATGCTATCAGAGATGGAAGAACAGGTCCATTTGATTAAGAAAAGGCTAGCAGAAGTGAATGATAGGTAGAAAATCTATGCGGATGCTAAGCACATCGCAATACATTTCTCTATAAGAGAGAAAGTTTTGTTAAGAGTCAAACCCCAAAAGAGTTTCATTAAGTTTGGAAAAACATCCAAACTAGCTCCTAGGTATGTGGATCGTCCCTTAGAAGTTCTCGAGGAGGTCAACCCAGTTGCATACATGATTGCTCTACTGCCATCCCTTGCCATGATGCATAATGTTTTCAATGTTTCTTATTTGAAAAAGTACATTGCAGGAGATAATCATGTTCCCATTCTTGATTGGAATGCCATACAGGTGAAGGACCCAGGGGTGGTAGTGATTGATCCCACCAAGGTGCTCAAAATATGTAAGCTATGCTTGCGTAATAAAGAAATTACTCAATGCAAGGTCCATTGGGACTAGTATGTAGGAGAGAATGCCACCTGGGAGAATTATGATGATATTTATCAAAGATTCCCTCATCTATTTTAAGCTTTATATTATAATGAACAAAACTCTTTTTTATATTATAAGCTTTAGATACATTAAATCATTAGGGATGATGATTCTTATGGGGGGAGATATGTTACATCCCCAAACTTTGACTATGCTTTACTTTTACTTTTATTTGTTTACGTAGATAATAAATCATAGATTACTAATTTGACGTTTGGGAAAATATCAGGAAAAATCATTGAGTTTATGAATTATGATAAATGCATAGAATTAGACATGAGATTACATGTTATCAAGATTATTTAAGCATGATGTATAATTATTTATTGATGATACACTAATCATAGTTGCATGGTTGTGAGTGTAACTAGGAAATAGAATTCTGCCCTCAAGAATGGAAGGAGAGCATCACCAGAGAGAAGGGGATAGATATTGTGAAAAAGTTAGGTTTTCCATCTAAATTCCAAAATGTATATCTCGTGAACCCTCTTAGACAAGGTATGTAGTAGATAAATCTCCTAGTTGACTGTGATTATTATTCTGATTTTATAGTTGCCATTGCAAGGTTGCGAGAGGGGGAGAAAGTCTCAACCCCATACTCGCATTTGGATGCGAGATAAATTATTTTCTATATCCTACCAATGATGTTGCTATCATTTTAGTAGTATAAGATGCAATTATTTAAATATTTGAATACTAATATACATATAAGTATATATGTTATGATGTATTCTTAAGTCATAGGATCCTATCATGATATGATTAGGATCAGCCTTTATGCACTCCATCTCACCTCATAGTGGACCAAATCCATAGAAAGGTGGAAGGAGTGGTAAGTTTTTAGTTGTGCGCGGGAGTGGGTTGTAACAGGGAGCCCAACTTTCAATGCATGCTCCTTGTGGGAGCGTTGGTAGGCATGGGAGAGTAAAAACCCAATAGAGGAAAAGGTCGAGGGAGTAGTACAGCATACACGAAGTCTGGAAAGAGATAAAAAGTTGTAGGAAGAGACAAGAGGGCTGTGATAAGCCACTATATAGGTAATTCTTATGATTCAATGTTTAGTATGAGACAACAATATCTGTATTATTGTCAATTCTTTTGCAACTGTGTTTTGCCTTTAAAAGGCCAAGACTATTTAATGACTATAAACACATTATATATTTCTATCGATGCTTACTCCATCATAAATATCTTCAATGATACGTAGATATCATTATGTCAAATGGATACAACTATCTTTAGTTCACGTTAATGCATATTATGGTTGTGATTGTTAACCTTATATAAGGTCAATATTTTACGGCATAAGGAATTCTTTTACAAAGAATGAATGATGACTTGAGATTATTACGACTTATTTATGTCTTTACCAAGGAGTTAAACCATGTTCGACTGAATTATTACTTTCATGTTTTCATTAAAACTTGTTATGGTTTTGGTGGCCGAATATCTATGACAAAAAGATTTATACATCATAGTAGCTTGTATGTACCTTGTCCCTTTTTGTGATGAAGCCACAAACTGAGCCTTGAAGAAACATATATAACTATGTATAACATGTCCATGAATGGGACCGACAAATCTTTCTTTACTATCATAGCTCTTGAGCAACTGAGACTAAAGAAAGTCTACACTCAAATTCTTATCTTTTTCATTATTATACAATATGTTAACTAAAGGTTGTAGACCCATGAACCAATATTTATTTATGAAAACCCTTTTGTGGCAATATGCAAGAATTCATGTGGACAGATTGCTAGAGTCTAGATATAGACTTATGAGCCATATTGAGATGGGAAAACCCTTGAGCCATATGATGAGATGGAAGACCTTTGAGCCCATAATTATAAGATACCTTTATTGGTTTGATAGAAGAATGATAACTATCTTGCAAATGTAAATTTGTATAGAATCCTTTATATCTATTATTGTTTCAATTCGACTAACTTCTCGATAGTCGAGAAAGGGATTGTGGTCGATACAGGTTATGTCACGTGAAGACATCTATCAACCATGAACTGGTAAGTATTCAAAATGAATATTGTGTATTAGAATTTATTTTCTGATGCATGTCAAGCTATTCTTCTATATGACAAGGGTGCATAAATAGTCATTTGCTTAAAGGGATTAGAAAAGATAGATTTCTAAGAATATCTCGTACATGCTCGATGAGCCTATAAATCTTTCTACAAGCATGTGGTTAATCTTTATTAAATATTCTAATTTCAACAAGGATTAGATGAGAATCCTTGAACCAAGTGAATAAGTCTTGGATAAACTATGATGTTTTAAATAAAACTATTTTTTATGTCTAGGCGGGACATCAAAACCAAGCTCATGTAAACTTTTGAAACAAAGAATGGAAGGATAGGAAGTTATAGATTCCATTTTGCAGTTGCAACAAGAAACTTCTTTACAAGATCAAGACTTCAATTAGAATCGTCTTGGTAATGGACTCCAAAGATCAGAGTTATTAACCTGAGTCAAGGAGACTAGGGGTGGGATCTATTTAAGATATCCCATGACTAAAATTGATTAAAATAATTTTTTTGTAGGATGAGATAGCTTCTAAGTTGAGTTAGAAGTGTGTGAACATTCAACTATGTTCATTGTGAAACATCTATATATATTAAATCTTTGGACAAAGTAATGCATTTATCTCTGCATGCATTAGTCGGTTCACTATGTTCTAGATAGCATAACCATCTAGTAGTGTCATACATAGTTAGAGGGGATATATAGTTGTATGACCATGATGAGTTATGAAGGACACAACACTAGAGACTCAGATGGCAAACATATTGGTTCTTTATATCTATTCCCTTCGTGAAGGGTAGGGCCACTTCTAGGAAGGAAGGTATACAGGGACCGCCCTTTGTGGTTGGAGGAAAAGCACTCAGGTGATGCTCTCCTTCCCAAGCAGATGACAAGCAAAGACTTGTGAAGATAGATATCAAAACTCTAAATATAGTGTAATCATTTATAAGACTTTGACAGTCAAGATTTATGTATACTTATTCATATTGCCATGAGCAAGACATTGTGATTGTAAAGTGAAGGATTTCACTAACATGCAATCTTTGAATAAGTTGTAATTTTTAGTTTTGAAAATATTCAGAAAAGATATGCTTTTCATGTAATGATTATGCAAATGATTAATGTTTTGTTAAAACAAATGTTTATGAGGTTCATGATTATTTACTTTTTAGTTAATTGAGGATGTAATTCTAGGTAATATGAGATGACATGTTATAGGAGTAATAGGTTATGAAAAAGGTAGTTGTACATATAGGGTAGAGAGGTTGAGTCTAGGAGTTGACTTCAACACTCAACTAGATGTGGAAGAAAGAGTGTCAACAAGTGTCTTGGATAATTGTGTTGGACTCTCTAATTTGACACCTAACCACCTAAGGTGGCTTAAATCCATGTGTGGAATATACACATAATTACTTATTTAAATAATTAGTAATAGTGTTAATATTCCTACACTAACAGTACTTTTAAGTGTTGTTTCTTTGTCCACCTAGGTGGTGACTAGAAGAGGGTCAATCTTGTCATCTCGGAGGATGGGATTTAACCAAAAAGGAATTAAATCCTTGAAACAAAACTTCCATGTGTCAATTTATTTGACTTGGCCCTTGGCATCTATTGCATTTGGTAGGTCAATGAAGATTAAATTCTTATTCTCTATTTCTTTTTCCTTTAAAGACACTTGTAACTTTTTCAAGAATGCTGACATTTCTCTAAGAAGGTGTTTCATCTCAAGGATTTCACGAATGACTTTGGGTCTCTCAGGTTTATACTTAGTATTTTTAAAATAATTTTCATGACTAGGGCCTAGGTAATCCACTTCATATTCAACTCCTTCAAATTTGGTGTCATCTATGTAGTTTATATGTTTATTACCAATCCTTATGTGTGCATGGTCTTCTCAGAAATCATCAAATACTCTTAATAGATTGACAAGTCTGGTTCTTAGGATATATGGATTGTATGTTGGACCTCTCCTTATAGGGTTTCAATATGTATCTCTAATGTCCTCCTCTCATCCTAAGATATATCATCTTTCTGAATAATTTCTAATTAAGGAACTAAGGCACCTTAAGTCATCACCCTAATCTACTGCATATACCTTTCTAATTTTTTTATACTTATTCAACTCCTAGTACAATAGTATGTTATTTTGAGACAAGACATCATAATCCTTCTACACTCTCTTGGTCACGAGCTCATTGACTTATGTAGTGTGCACCATCAAGGTTGTAGCTTTAGGAGTAGGGGTATTAGCCACCCTTTTCACTATTAAGGATCCAATCAAACCTTGGGGATCCTTGTGGATAGATGGCTTATCATGTTTAGGGGAAATCACCCATAATGCCAGCATATTCTCATTAGGAAAGAATGCAGAGCCTAAATAAAACTTCTTTTCTTGCTCAATATTAGTGAACACATCACTTATATATATATTTCTTCTTAAAGTATCAAAGGTCAAAGTTTACACAATGTCCCACCCTAGTAGCAACAAACAATTACTCTCTTATCAGTCTCTTGGCTTGTTTAGGAGTGACAACTAACATTGAATGCAGACTCTCACTACCCTCTTCCTCTAGATTGTAACCTAGGGCCTTGGTGAAATCTTATCTATCTTGAAGGTCACTTAGGGCATACATCTTCATTTTGAGTACAAAATTTTTGAATTCATGTTTTTATGAACTAATCATCATTAACCATTGCATCACCTCATTAAATCACTTAAGACTATAACAGCATCCAGTCTAGTGGTCTTTATTCTCCATTGGTGCTTAGGGGAACTAACATCTCTAATGATCTCTTCACTCACAAGACCAACAATGTCATCGTCACCTATGGTTCCTAGTTGTACTAGGGACTCTAGAAGCTCAATTACCAATTTCTCTAACGGTGGCCCTCTAGAGGACCCTTCTACTAGTATCCCTTTGCCTTTTTCTTTGGCATCCACAATATCACTCACCTTCTAGGTTTCTTTTGAAGAAGAAGTCTCAAGTGCTTCATGCCCTTGAGTGAGTAACTTAGGAGAAGGGATTTGGGACACTACAATCTTAGGAAATTCTACACAAAGGTCAACCCAATTATCTAGCAAGGCTTGCATCCTCTGAATAGGTTTAGCAATATCTATTTAGGAACCTTTGAAGTTATGAGGATCAAGCTACAACCTTTTGGTCTCAACACTTTTAACTTTAAGTCCTTCTATCCCTCTATTCCTTCTCATCCCTATAACTCCTAATAAGATCCTCACATTCATCATACTGGTGTTCATACGTGGACATTTCAAACTATCTTCTAGATTCATTTATGTAACCCTCAGGATCATACTATCTTGTTGCATCAAGCTCCAGGTAATACATGCTAATCAAGTTGCCTAGCCTATCATAACCTTCAACTCCTTTTATTGTAAATTCAAAGAATGTGGCCTAGGATGGAAGCATGCTCTTTCTCTTATTCTTCTTAAAGTGGCAATGATTTGCACCAACCATCTGTGACAAGGCTTCCAAATATGCAAGTCTAGTGAGGAGATTGGGTGGTAATTTATGTGGCACGCAAGGGGATTCAAATCCATTATGAAGGAACCAATCACCCCAATTATGTAACCCCTCAGGATTGTTTTCACTCTTTAGATGTATAAGGAAATCGTAAAAATCATGGGGGAGGTTGGGCCTATTATAACCCAATTTGCTAAGAATAAGAGCTATGAAAAAGTCCTCAAAGATATAGAAGTCGGACCTAGAGTCAAACTTGTTTAAATGGGGAGCCCATAATTTCATAGGTTGGAAATGTCCCATCTTATTTCCATTAGAATACACCTAGACCTCCAATTCAATGCCCTAGCTATTAGCACCAACATACAATTAAATGTGGCATAAAAGAGAATACCACCTGAACAACTTCACTGGTCTATTTTCCCTCATAGATTTTAGATTATCTCTCAATTTTTTAGTTAAGAAACTAGCATAGTCATAGAGGGTATTGATGTGCATGCTTTGAATGTGGCTAGCAAAGATTAGAGCACCTTTTCATATCATTCAGATTACATCGATTCCCATAACTTGGCACATTGCCTCATAGGTTTCTCTCAAGTAATGGGTAAACGTCTTCCCATCTAATGGCTCCATCTCAGAATGTGGAATTGGTTTAGGTCTATGCCTCTGAGCTCTCTTTAAAATTTGGCATCTATTTAGATCTATAACTAAGCCTATTTTTGGTATACTCAGTGACTAACACTTTCAAATCCAATAGAGCACATGGTTGAGGGTTTAGAAGGAAAACCCTTTGAAATAGAGCATTTTTAATGGTAAATATTTGATTTCCCTTACAATAATATATGTTGTGATCCCTAGGATTGTATCTCCTAGTAGTCTACTCAACTACATTAGGGTCTATAAAACAATTAGGGACCACAACCTTGTTGATACCAAATCTCCACCTATTACACATAGGAATATGCCCTTGAGCTTTATTGTGAAAGGATTTGAACAATTCCCCTCCATTTGTGAAAGTTATGGCACCTTTGATTTTTGCTTTACTATCTTCCAATAAGTCAGTTAGGGCACTAGAACTAGTTGCCTTTTTGAAAGATTTCAATGCCCAGGGAAAAATCTCAGAGAGTAACTGAGTGAGTTTCCTTTTACTATCCATAATCATGAAAAGTTAAACTCGGGTTCCCAAGGTTATAGTTTTTAGGCCATGTTTCAAATTGTAGCACTAACATTTAGGCAAGAATGTTTGAAACTGAACAATCCATTTACTTTTCAATGCAAGAAAGTTGCAAGACAAATAACTAGAGAATGCAAGGTAGTTGAATTCACCTTTCACTTTTTCTATACTTGGAACATTGGCTAACTAAAACTAGAGAACTACACTTACAGAAACTATGACCATCGCATGTGTTAGTTCTTCATAATTCTAGCTTGGAGATATTTCAGATAATGACTAGGGCAAAGCCAATTTTCATATGAAAAACAAATCCTTTGAGAAGTGTATTGAATCACACTCATCAACATGTGTATATTTGAATAATAAATGCTCTTAATGTGTAGTCTTTTCCTTCGGATTGATGGGTGGGTTAAGGCTTTCAAAGATAGCACATTTCTCATCGTTGATCTACCATCTTGCTTCTAGTTCAATGGTCCAGCATAGCCGTGCATGACCAATATTTAATAGGCTATGAGTTAAGGTGCATACACTGAGCTCAAGTGTAGCCCTACTATTGGTTCATCAGGACATGCCATCTACTGCATGGAACACTATCATATTGCCCCTAGCACTTTGATCCCACCTAGGTCATCGTGTAAACTTGGAGCTCTATCAGTCCCATAGATGATGGCTAGGTGTCATCAGATCATCAGCCCATGCATCTGCAGAATAAGGTGGCAAGTGGGTCCCATCTTTTGGGCACAATGCAAGAACTCGTACGTGGGTCTGTTGCCCACACAAAGAAAGGATAAGGGCAATTGATGGAAATGGTTATGTGAAGCATCAAGACTTAAGCAATAGGGGACTGAATAGAAGTGCAAACATCATAGCAGTAAGTTGAGTAAGCTCACGAGCTAGGGGTTTTATGGGCTCATGCTAGAATGAGCCTAACGACTTAGTGGCTTAGTACGTGAAAGTGCAAGGAGCAAGATTTAAATATTTGAAAGATATTTCTATATAAGTATGAAAAAGAAGCACATGCCTACATGGTGGTCTGATGATGAGCTATAGTCCTAATCATGTACATGTAAGCATGAAATATATAGTCCTAATCAAAGAGCATACCATTGTCTTAAAAAATAAACAAATTTAGATACCAATCAAAAAGAGATTTTGGACACACCATTAAAAATTTTATAAGATTATTTATATATTTTTAAAAATACATTTTAGATGAATAAATGTCACCACAAATTTTTTTGATAGGCAAAGGTGATCATCAAATTCAATGAACTCGGGATAGTATGATAAGTTGTTCTCAAATATAAAATAAAGCCCGTAGTAATAGGCACATAAAACAAATCAAATCTTGGTACCTATTTTGGCAATCTTATCATATATTTCTATTTCATCTTGATGGTGGACAAATAGTTTGATAACAAATTTTGATGAAAAATATTAAATCCCCAATAAAAATACACTATCAAATTTATGGATTGTGAAGGTCTTATGAACTTAACAAATCTTACAATGAACAGTCCACCAGATAATGAAAAAGGAACTAACAAACAAAGTAAATAGGTATAAATTACAAGGTGCATTCCATCCTCTGGTTACATAGGGTAGAGCTAAAACCCCTAACTTCATGTCACCTTGATCTAAAAGTGTGAAATCCAAATTTTGTTTAGGCAGAGCTTATTTTACTTCGTTTTAGGTATAAAATCTCTTTATTAAACTAACAACCTTCTTTTATTGCCACAATAAGTTTTAATAAAACACTATGAACTAGTTTAAATCATAATGAATTGTCATAAATTATGAGCCCTTAGAAATATGGACCAATCACGCCTCTAAAATATCTCAACCTTAGTGGATGATCTGATCAAAGAACATACCATTGTCTTAAAAAATAAACAAATTTAGATACCATTCAAAAAGAGATTTTGGACACACCATTAAAATTCTTATAAGATTATTTATATATTTTAAAAAATGTATTTTAAAATAAATGCCACCACAAATTTGTTTTATAAGAAGAGGTGATCATCAAAATCAATGAACTTGGGACAATATGGTAAGTTGATCTCAAATATAAACTAAATCCTGTAACAATAGGAAAATAAAATAAATCAGATCAGTACCTATTTCGACAATCTTATCATATATTTCTATTTCATCTTGATGGTGGACACATAGTTTGATCACAAATTTTAAAGCAAAATATTAGACCCCTAATAAAAATACACTCAGATTCATGGATTGTGAAGAATTTATGAACTTGACAAATCTTACAATAGACAGTCCACCAAATCATGAAAAAGGGACTAACAAAAAAAGCAGATAGGTGCAAATTGTAGGGTGCAGTCCATCCTCTATTTGCATAGGATAGAGCTAAAACCCCTAAGTTCATGTCACCTTGATCTAAAAGTGTGAAATCTAAATTTTGTTTACATGAAGCTTATTTTACTTCATTTTAGGTATAGAATTTTTTTTTATTAAACTAACAACCTTCTTTTATTGCCTCATTAAGTTTTAATAAAACAATATGAATTAGTTTAAATCATAATGATTTGTCATAAATTATGAGCCCTTAGAAATATATAGGTCTCTGACTATTATTAAGGTGCAAAATGATGGTCCAGAGCCATTGGTTTTGGTTGTGTCATATCCTAGTTTTTGCAACATAATCATTTGTGTTTATATGGCTCGTGATTTTTTGACAATAGTCAATCCATGCTAGGTTGTCATATTAATACTATTTTGGTAGTCTACTTTACTAGGTCTGATCTTGTATAATTACACACATTGCTGAATTGGAAATACATTTATTGCATTGGTTGTGTATGAAATTTTGCATAGTCTTATTTTGTTCAACATAGGTTTCCAAACATTTGTTTAAGTTGCTCATCTGAATTGCACCCATGTTTAATATGTCAGCATTGAATTTGAATTTGCTATGCTACACTAAAAACTAGGCAAAGTCAGGTTGTTTAAATTGTTGGCTATGCAATAGTAGACAAATGCAACATAATAGTATTACAAGTTGCCTATGTCAACCTTTGCCTTGCACAATAGATTAATATTTCTAGATAATGTAAAGTTCATCATACATAATAAAACATAGAGTGATATAAACACAGATGACAATTTGTTGTTAATAGTCTAGGCTTTTGTTGTGTACGAACTACCTGGTAGCTATACTTTTGCTACTTTTTCCTAGCCTAGTGCTTAATTTGTTGTTGTAACTTCTACCATATATAATGTTTACTATCCATTCAAAACTAACTTAATCTTAATGAAAACACTAATCTTGATGGCATTGACCAATTATGCTTCCCTTAATCATAAAAATCATATTAGCTATCATTCTTGTGAGGTTTGATATCTGTGAGATCATGAAAATGGAACTTGATTTACAACAATTGCACATCACAAGACTTAGATTCCTATTTTCTAATTTTGGTCAAGATGCCAATGCAATTACCATAAATTAGTATAGTGTTTTGCAAGTACTTTTTCATGCTCCTCTAATTGTTTTCAAAAGAACAACTAAAATTGTGCAAAAACAATAGCTAAAATTGTGCATTTGACGCAACACACATTTCAACAGACATTGTAACAAGTGATTGACAAATTATGAAAATAGAGTGGATGCGATGTTAACAACATCAAAATAGCTATTCCACATCACTATTGTTACAATTTAATAATCATCTAGCAGACCAAAGAGATGGTTGCAACTATTAATGATGATTTCATGTTAGAAGCATTCGTTACTCTAATCATTGAAATGATCATATTGTTCCTGTTGCTAATAATTGTCAAAAAGACTATACATTTTTGCATATTGCTTCTATGCTATTTGTCTTTTTATACTTCTTTGGTGTTGATTGACTATGCTAGAATGTAGATGGATAGTCGTGCAACAATTAGCAAGTTGTAGGACATAAAAATGAATCTCTTTCTTAGTTATCTTCTTATTCTATTAATTATATACTAATATCTTGATATCATTTGGTTTTTTCCATTGTAGTAATTTTTTTTGTTCTCCATATTATAAATCTTACAAAATTGACAATTATGTTTAACTTCTTTTCCAAAATATTAATGAACAACTTTGAATTAGAAATGTTGAAACTTAAAACTATACTAGATTTACCAAAAAATGGTCTGATCAAATAAAGACATTGCATTGAGCAAATCAAAGAACAAATGTAAAAATAGTTAAACCAATTAGATTCTTATGGCATTGTTGAAGACAATCAAAAAAGCCAACACCTAATGTTGCTTGCTAACAAGGGCAAAGATTCTAAAAATCTGTTGGGATATAGAGATATAAGAATAGATCCTTGTAGTTGTTCAAGAAAAGCCAAAACAATTACAAGTATCAAAGTAAACACAATTTGTTTGTGCATAGATTCAAAGCCAAACAATTTGTATGCAAATCAACCCATTGTGCACCTCAAGCTTGACATTTAGCTTGAAATTGCAACCAATCTTGGTTTAGCTTATGAAGAACATGCAAATTAGATTATTTGATGATACATTGACAAATAAACCCTTATGACCGAGAACAACTATAAATTGTTTTAAAGCACTTCTAGCAATTTTTCATTTTCATGTCACTATTTCTACAACACCTAATAACAACAAAAATATTATTACAATTCCATTCCACTGATAAATGCACCATCTGGAGACTTCTACCACTAATCCTAATATCTCTTCTACATGTGCAAGTGAATTTTAAAAAAATGTGAAGATTGCATCTTCAACATTCTAACTTTTGATTTTGCTATAGTTCAGCAATCTTTAAAATATTTCTTATTATATAGTACTATAGTTAAATTCAATATAAAAATATCTATAACCATAGTTCATTTGCTATTCAATTTAGATACATAAACAATATAATTCAAATGATTTTTGAAATCATTGAACAAAATAGCTATAATTACATATTTTCCTTTTTGATATATATGAACACAATAATGCAATTACATGAATATCATTGACATTGCAACCACTTTTGAATGTATGCAAAATTAGTTATTTATATTGTATAAATATATAATGTTTTTTATTGCCATATTCAAAAATTCTAAATTGTAGCAATATAAACAATGTTCAAATCATTATCAAATTTATTGTGCACTAGCTATTCTTTGAAATCTTTCACTTTTATTTGTCAATTCAATTTGCTATATGCATTTGTGTTATTCACAAAAAAATATATGTAATAGATTTTTTATTTCTTAATTGTTATTTTAATTTAATAGTGTTCCTGGTTTACATTTTCTATTTAATTTGCAAATAACTTTATTGCTATTATATAATGATATTGTCTATGTATTATCTTTTTTTCAAAAATTGCAATGACATATATACATTTGATAGTTATGAATAATTAGAACTAAGTAAGAATTGATTTCATACACATTATAGGTACAATACCTTGTCCATTTTTTAATATCAAAAACATTGTCCTTATTTCAAAAAAATGAAAAGGACAAGAGCATCAATAGATAAAAAAAGAATAGATCATACATGTAGAAGACTACGAATTGACAAATCAAACTCAAATTTGTAATATTGACTATGCATTGAGAATTGAAGGATTGTATAGAACACATATAAATACAATGTAGGAAATTCTTTGTTTGACTCTTTAGAACTGCTACTTCATTCTTGATACACATCAATTCAATTACGCAATGGAACTATAGATCAGAGCCTAAATTTGATGGCTGTATAGCCGTATTTAGGCATTTTTGCCGTAAAATACAATTAAAATTTGAAAGAGATTGTATCACATAAAAGGAGACATTTTGAAGAGATTGTCAAATTTTATATAGGATTATAATGATATATATATTTGGTTTATATATAATTTTACTTATACTAAGGTATGTCATAGTATTTTAAAGGCACCTTTGAATGGATAACTGTCATAAACAAATTCCCTGATAGGTAGCGTCGACCGTCAAATTTAAGCCCTGCTATAGATTACTTCTTGAGTTGCCTTGCACAAGGTGACACAAAAGCAATTACCTCATATAACTATAAATTAGATAGTCACACATTACATGAATTATACAATATAGAAAATGTTGAAGTATACCTACGTAGAATGTAAATTTCTGTAATGCCAACTACAAATGATAATGAAGTTGGACTATGGGGAGACATATTTTGCATTTGTTGGCTAAGTGGCTAGACATGCAAATATGTCTTTGTTCAATGACAACAGGGAAAAAGTACTTACATTTCAATCAATCATCCCATGGATAATCATACTCTATCCTATTTCATGATGCAAATCCCCTTCATGGACAGTTTAAGCCACTTTTACCTTATCAACTGCAAACAACTAATATGCAATCAAATATCACATTTCATAAAATAAAACAATCTATTAGGACTAATCAAAAACATCATTTTGGTTACTTTATAAAAAAGGCAAAAGATAATGCACAGCAACAGTACATCGCTTCACAAAATTAAGCAACAAATACACACTAATAAAAAATTGATAAATACAACCACCAAAAATAAGAGTTCAATATCACCAATAGAATTATTCCAAAAAAAATTCAAGACATGCCAAGACATGTATGTGCAATTTGTCAAGTTTTGCATTTAAAAAAATACATTATGATGTTCAAAGACAAATAAAAATAAATATATTATAAACTAATAGAACAAAATGACAGTATATTGACAAATTATGTTTGTCGCATGTGTCATAAAACATTGAAGCAATGCAAGCTTCCTAAATATGCAACACCACAACATATTCGAATGAATAAACCATTACAATATGTAAAAATGCTTTCACAATTAGAAGAATGACTTGTTTCACTTAGAATTGCATTTGCACAAATATGGGAATTAGGATACAATAGATCACAAATAGGATTGACTGGATCTATTATCAATGTGCCAGTCAACATGAACATTATACAAAAGATCTTTGTGAGACCTTGATACATGGCTTCACCATATCTAAATGTATACATGAAATGCAAGACAAAATTATAGAGGTTGCATCAATAGAAGACAATTATCCTATTGGAATCTTTAAAGGCAAGTATGCTAAAGAAATGAATTTCCCTACACTATTTTTTGGCAACCCATGTAATGATGACATTGTTAAGAATTTCTCATTTCAAAAAATTGCACAATGGGAACTACTACATTCAAATAGACAATTTTCTTATCATACAACGAATCTATGTTTTAAAACTATCAAAATACTCATACATAAAGTTCTATCTACAATGTGGATAAGAGCCCGTAAAGGCCAACTAAAAGGTAGAAAACTAATAGCAAAAGATGTCAAATGCAAACCTAACCTAGAAAATATACTCAAATTAGACATTGGCTATGTTGGTTTTAAAATAATAAGAATATCTCCAAATTATTTGCACTAATTAGAAAAAAATGTATTTGCAATGATCCGACAACTTGGACCACCTACATCTTTTATTACATTTACCGATGCTGAATAGTATTGGGAACACCTATCAAAAACACTTGAAGAATTATATAACATATATCACCTAACATCATAGCAACAATATGACACAACAAATGAAAATAATAAATTTCATCTCATCAAAAAAGATCATGTGACATGCGCACACTATTATAGACATAGAATAAATGCAATGAAGAAATTGATATTTACAGATGATTCTTTCTTTAGAAAAGTCTCTGATTATTTCTCTGTAACTAAATTTTAAAATTGTGGTAATGAACATGATCATTTTCTTCTATAGATTAAAGATGCTCCAATCTATGGAAAAGATAATATTGTAGATATTGAATAGTTTGTGGACAAGTATATTACTTGTAATACTAAAAATTTACATCTTGACATAGCTATGCTACACAAGCACCACCACACAAAGCAATGTAGAAAGTCAAAGTGAAATGATGTAAATATAATTTCTCATTCCCACCAATGAAAAGATTATGGTTCTCAAACCATTAAAAGATAATAATGAAGTTATAATTTCCACAAAAAAAAATATCTTCTTGACATTACAACAATCTAATTATGAAGAATCATTCTCCTTTCAAATGTTTCTAGAAGAAATCATTCTGAATGAAGATCAATACATAATGACTATAAAATCAACAATCCATAGACCTACAATCTTCTTAAAATGAAAACCATCACAAATATGGAATAATAGCTTTGCAAAAAAATACCAAAGATATGGAAAGCAAATACATATGCACAATTTGTGCTTAATGCATATGCTGTAGTAATGTATTGTAGCTCATACATGACAAAAGTGGATAAATTAATAACATATGCATTTAAAAGAATTCATAATGACCATAAATAAAAAAATATTAATGTTGTTAAAATGATAAGTAAACTTGGAAATGCATTGCTCAACTTACAATAAATGTCTTCACAACAAGTTGCTCACATTATTCGATCGTTTGGACACTAAACTATAGCTCAAGAAAATGTATATTCATTAACACAAGACCTGATAATGATCAAACTTTTGTTTTAAAGTTTGTTAAACAATTGAACAAAGAACAAGAAGAATCAGAAAATCTAACTTGCAATTCTCTAATAGATTACTGCACAGCACGACCTGGAACAATTATCCATATTTGTCTTGCACAATTTGTTTCAAAATATAGAAAAGATGACGAAGCAATGGAACCAAAAGCTAAACCAAATATTATACGATTTGTCAATTTAAACAAACATATTGAGTTGGAAAATTATTATAGAGAGCAAAAATACTACTTTATGTACCCTTTACAATAAATGAAAAAACATTAAAGCATGGTTTTGGATCATGGCATCATGCTTATTCATTTCATGAGAACATAGTAAAAGCTAATTGTATCAAATATAAGTACAACATCAGCTCTAAATGGGGTGATATTTACAAAGCTATTGATGAGATCAACTCTGAAAAGAATTACATTCACAACCAATCAATGATTACAAATGAAACATCATACAAAGAATAATACAACATAAAACTAGATTTTGAAATACTAAACCACAACAAATCAAAAGTCCTTTTTCCAAAATTCATTTGAAATTGTGAAACACCTACACATTATGGATAATGTTGAATACTACAAATTGAGGCAAATGTTAAATAACTAACAACAAGCAATTGTAAAAGATATTTAATTGAAAAAATTAAAAAATGACAAATGTCCACTACACTTGTTCCTAACAGGCGGAACAGGAACTAGAAAAACATCTACTACAAAATCCATATTTCAATTTCTTGTTCGCATATATATTAATTCCATTGATAATGACCTAGACAAACCAAAAGGAATAGTTGCTTATACATGGAAAGCAACATACAACATAGGGGGAGTCACATTACACTCAACATTCCACATACCTTTCAACAAGTCAGAGTTTGTCCCATTGAACACTGAAGCATTAGATAGAATGTCAAAGCATTATCAACAATCTTGAGTGTGCTCTTAATAGATGAAATTTCATTAGTAGGTGCAACATTCTTACGTTACATTGACAAATGATTAAGAGATATAATGCAAATGCCTACTATGTACTTTCGAAATCTTGATACATTTTTTTGTGGTGATTTGTATCAAGCACAACTTGTACTTGATTCAGTTGTTTTTGAAATACAACAACATTAACTAAATTGATGCCATACAATTTCTGGAAAGATAACATAAAATACTATGCATTGCAATCAACCATGCAACAAAAAGATGAGAAATTTATTGCAATACTCAATAGAATATATGTGTAGGCTCACAAACAAGTAATGATTTAGAATATTTGAATCAAAATTGCTTCTACTCACCACCCATGAACCCAACATTCCCTTTCCTATTTTACAAAAGAAAGGATGTTGATGCACACAATCAAAAAATGCTATTGATAGGTACTGTAGAGATAATTATACTGAATGCAATTGATGAACATGATAACAATTACAATGAAATATGACTCTATAACCATACAACAACTTTACCATCTCAAATACTTTTGAAACCAAATATGCTTGTAGAAATGTATGCTGGAAATTACAACACACAGATGGTCTTGTCAATGGATCAGATGGAACATTTAAAGCATACACCAAATCTAATGACTTCAACATTATTTGGATCAAATTTAATGACCCACACATTGGCCATCAACAAAGTGAAAGACTAACATAATGTTATAGTAGTAGCATTGATAAAGAATGGACACCTATACTCTACATCACTAGACCCATTCAAAAATATCCAACAACAAAAAAATAACTATCAAAACAATTTCTATTCCAACTAGCATATGCTCTCGAACCATACATAGATCTCAAGGATTCACAATGCAAGGTTTGGAATTCAATCCTAATGGCATAAAACAACATGGATTTGTTAGTTGCCATTGCACCAAAAGATCGACCTTTTAATGCCCAATACAACCACTTGACTTAACAAGCACGAGAGGTAGTTAAGCCCTTGTCACAAACCACCGCAGCGTAGCGCTGAACAAGGAGACCAAGGGTCACACCTTGTAACAATCCCCCTCAAGCACAAGCGCGGGGTTTGAACCCATGACCTCGGATCTGATACCAATTGTTAGCTATCGTTGCACCAAAAGATCGACCTTTTAATGCCCGATACAACCACTTGACTTAATAAGCATGGGAGGTGGTTAAGCCCTTGTCGTAAACCACCGCAGTGCAGTGCTGAACAAGGAGACCAAGGGTCACACCTTGTAACAAGATTAACATACACAATACTTTCTACATTGAATACTCGCAACCTATATCAACGTATAGAAGATATGATCAATATCATTGATATAATGTCATCCGATATTTTGTGCCTACAAGAAACACATTTGCAACCCACTGATTCCAACAATCTATTTGAACATTTCAATTGTTACTCGACATATCATATACATGGAATTATGTCTTTAACTAAAAAACCTAATGGTCTTTGAAATAATGCAATGTTCATACAACAACAAATGTTGAATCAATAACAATAGCAATAAGTTTCATGACCAATCAAATAAACATATGTAATTTATATGCAAGACCAAATGCTCCAATAATAGAAATCATAACAATCACCAACCAAGTATTTTCATGTATAAATACGCAAAACTTTGTACATTGTAGGAGATTTCAACATTGACATGTCTACATAAAATAACAAAAAAACAACTCATAAATCATATGCAAAAAAACAACATGCAATTTCTGTTAGATGAATCTCAGTCTCTATCCAAACCAATGATTGACCATTTATGGTCTAATGTACACACAAACATCTTGTATTTACAAATCATAAGCATATTAGAGCGATCATTTTGCTACTTTTCTAAAGTTTCAACCCTTTTCAGAACATTGAATCTTCTTTAATATGTAATTAAAGATAACAAAAAATAAATGAACCCCTACGCAATTCAAAAATTGAATAAAAATGAAATAATAAAAAATTATATTACCATACAGTGCAAACAAATAAAAAAATAAAAAATCTTTGTAACTTATGCAAACAAAGAACATGCATTTTGAATTACTTGATGATGTCAATAGAATTTGATCTCATCTATTTCTTGTAAAGCCCTACTATTCCTTTATTACAAAATTATAGTTCCCTAATATCAACATTCTTTGAATAATGATTCATATTCTACTATACTTTTCATCTACAAGTTTGACCACTATAACATTTGATGATTACCATATTATAATTGTACTTACACACACCTTTGCAAATGATTCATGGATCCAAATATGCAACAAACAATGGAGAGTAGCAAAAGGTCAGAAAAACAAATGCAAACCAAGCATGAACAAACATTGAAAAGGTAAATAGTATTCTTTATTTGCATCTAAACTATACTCAATCAAAGTTTGAGCCTTAAACTAATTTTGTTTTAATTCTTGTAGATCGAGACTAAAAAAATAAATTCAATTTCAATTGAAGACTTGAATGCTCACAAAACATAAAACACATTCGAAGGTGATGTCATTATCAAATACAAAACAACATTGGATAAAACAAATAAGACATGTGAGGCGCTTCATGCAGATTTAACAAATACAAAAGCTGAAATGACAATCACTCTAAATTTAATTGGTGATCTTGTCACCCAATATGAAGACAAAATAGTTCCAGGATCAACAATATCCATATCTGGCTTCCAAATTGCCCTCGAAATAGACTATGATTGTGGTGATTGTGATTGCATACTCATCCTCAACAACTCATCCACTATGGAAATCATACCACAACTCTACTAATACTATAATTTCATCCCAAGTACCACCATCAAATAATTGCTCACTAGCACATATGAGTATGCTACTGGAACTATAGGTGCATTGGTCATTGGAACCAAAAAAATAGCTTTCTAATACATTGTTGATGTAAAAGATGGAGATTCTAAATTCGACAAAGCACAGGTACAAAAATATGTTCTCAACTCTTTATTCCAAACTATTCTACAACTTCTATTTTATCACATATTTCTTCAATAAATGGAAGAAATGCTAACTTTCTTCACAACGAAAAATAGATACAAATGCATCTGAATTTGCAACACCATTTCTTCACAATGGAAGACTAGATACAATGAAATGAATTTCCAACAATGCTATACAAAAATATTGTAAAAAGGATGGATGCAAAAGACAAGTTGCTTCGCACATGTCAATCAACATATATTGGTAGATTAAATAATAGAAGAAACTTGGATCAACTAAACAATTTATTGCACTCAAAATTTGAGGTAATGAATTTCAAACTCTTGAATTTTTATAGTTACAATTTTTTTTTAAAAAAAATTCCAAGGACAATAATACTTGAATATGTTGTTGAATGCACAAGACAATTGAGAGGGGGGGGGTGAATTAGTTGTATCAAAAACTTTAAACCCTCATAAACATAATCACATCCACATCAATTCACTTAAACCTTAATTTTGTTATAAAGATTAAACATGAAAAATAGATAACAGAAACTTAATCAAATCAACACCATGCACAAGAGAACACCAGAATTTTATGTGGAAAACCCTAAAAGGGAAAAACCATGGTGAGGATTAGCTCACAATATAAAGTAGTATCAATATTGAAGTACAAAGAGGCTCACTGCCCAAAAGAATCCTCACTGCAATAGGCTCACTGCCAAGAGAGGTGGCTCACTACCAAAAGAGGTGGTTCACTACCATGAACTGATATGATAGCATCTACCACATGCTTGAGTTCAGTTCCAATGAAGCACAATACATATCACCTTCGCTACCTCACAACCCAAACATCTTCATCTTTGCTCTTTTTTTATTATTCTTACACACGAATCCTTTACACTTATTTATATCAATCATCAACCTTGGAACATACATCAAGGTCAGAAACACATTCTACAACCTTTGGAATAGTCTCCAAGGTCGGCAAACATACACAATTCAAATTAGGTCTGGACCTAAATAGTCTTGTGAAGCAAAGAGATGAAAGAAGAACATTTCATGGCATAGTTCATACCTAAATACATCTTCACATGCTTCAACAATCCACGAAGCACATCCGTAAAGAGTGTAAACAACTAGGTCAGCTAAAACTGGTGTTAACACTAGGATCTTTAGGCACACACTTCCAAGAACACAACCATAACTTGTGGACCAAGAACAAGCCTTCAACACAATCTAGAGACATCCATGAATAACCTTAAGTCACCTAAGAACCAACAAAATCATCCGCAACACCTTTCACCTGAAGAAGGTTCATTATATGCTCACAAACAACACTGTCAAACTCTGTTACACAATAACTTGCTTTCTGAAGCATCAAATCACAAATCCTTTGGAATAAAGATAGATAAGGACCTTATAAACATATGTCCAAAAGTGCACCACCTGAAACCACTTTGCAAAGAAATGCGGAGCAAAATACTTTCTCCCAGACACCTCTACACAACCCAGAAACTCTATCAATTACAGTCTTCAAACTAGTGAACATAACTTCTATTGCACAGCAATCTAGATCATATAATTTTGGATTTAGCATCTTCAAACACTTCTCTAAAACATATCTAAATCTCACACTATGGCCTTCAACATAGAAGAAATATAGAGCAAAAACTCAAAAAATATCCTGCAAGCCAGAATACTCTGCAACACGTTGTTTCCTCTAGAGAGCAAATTTTCTCAAAAGCACTTGGAAACCTAGCAATAGGAACAATATGCTAACATCATCAACACCTCTATAAGGCATTCAAATCACTTTAACATGACAAATCAATCAAGCAACAATCAGTAATATCAGAAGACACAGTTGACACCAATGACAACACAAGCATGTTGACATCAATGACAACACCGATTAGAACATACTTGCAACAATCTCCCCCTTTGTCATTGATGGAAACATATGATGTGAAAAACCATCATGACACAATTCTGCACTGATGTCACTCTCCCCCTTTCTTTTATACATCTTGCTCTCCCTTTGTTTTTCACATGAACTCTCTCCCCCTTTGACATCAATGGCAAATTTCTCAAGCTTTCTCCCCCTGAATATGATATTGCACATACTTGCACTTGTTCTTAACCACTCTCAATACTTCCCTCTGACTACAACACTCTTCAAAGTCACTATCTGCTCCCCCTAAGAGGTAGCCTCTACAATTAGTCCAGAAAAGAAATGACTCATGAATCATACTGGACTGATGCATTTCCTTATGCATCTAGTTCAACAAAGGAGGGGCAATAACCCCTAACTTTTCCCAGAGATACTCAAATGTATCCTTAGGAAGAGCCTTGGTGAATATGTCAGCAATCTAATCTTTTGTAGGCACATACGCAAGCTTCACTTCTTTATCTGCAACCTTTTCTCTCAAAAAGTGATACCTGATAGAAATATGATTTGTCCTTGAATGCATCATTGGGTTCTTTGATATGTTAATGGCACTGGTATTATCACAAAAAATAGGAATTGGATCATCATACTCAACTTTGATATCCTTGAGAGTTTGTCCCATCCATAGCACTTGTGTGCAACATGATGCTGCTGCAATGTACTCTGCCTCTACAGTAGATAAGGATATTGAATCCTACTTCTTGCTTTGCCTGACACATCTCTGTCTCCAAGAAAGAACACAACACCACTTGTATTTTTCCTGTCATCTACACATTCGGCCCAATCTGCATCTGTGTAAGCACTTAGGTTGAAGTCATTGTTCTTAGGATACCACAAGCCATGACCTGGAGTGCCCTTCAAATACCTGAATATTCTCTTTACTACCATGACATGTGACTCTCTAGGATCTACTTGAAATCTTGCCACAAGACAAACTGCATGCATGATATCTAGTCTGGTAGCAGTTCGGTATAGCAATCCTCTAATCACTGATCTTATTTTCTCCCATCAGCCTTAGGAGATTCGTCATTTTTGCTCAGCTTGCAACCAGTTGTCATGGGAGTACAAAATGGTTTAGATTCTTCCATTCCAAACTTATTCAACAATTCCTTGACATACTTTGATTGTGAAATGAAAATGCCCTTATCTGTCTGATTAATTTGTGGTCCAAGAAAGAAATTCATCTCACCACACATTGACATCTCAAATTCTTTTTACATCTAATCTGCAAAGTTCTTACACATACCTTCTATTCCACTAAAGATTATGTCATCCACGCAGACCTCAATAATCATAATTTGATCTTTTCTTACCTTGATTTATAGATTACTATCTGCAGACCCTTTACTAAATCCCTGCTGCAACAAATACTTGTCTAATCTAGCATACCAAGCTCTGGGAGCTTGCTTCAGTCCATATAATGCCTTCTTCAATCTGCATACCATATCTAGTTTGTTTGATAACTGAAATCCATTCGATTTCTCTATATATACTTCCTCTTCCAACTCACCATTCAACAAAACAAACTTTACATCCATTTGATATACTTTGAAATCCTTATGTGTTGCATAAGCCAGAAACAACCTGATAGCTTCCAGTCTTGCCACTGGAGCAAAAGTTTCTTCATAGTATATTCCTCCCACTTGTGAGTAGCCTTTGCATACAAGTATAGCTTTGTTTCTTACCACTTCTCCATTCTCATTCAACTTATTCCTTAAAACCCACTTTGTTCCAATCACATTCTTATCTGCAGGCCTAGGGACATGTTCCCAAGTTTTGTTCTTCTCAATTTGCATCAATTCTTCTTCCATTGCCTTGACCCAATGTTCATATTTACATGCTTTAGAGATAGTCTTAGGTTCAACCTTTGAAATTAAAGAAAGATTTACCTGTTATGCAACTCTTCTTCTTGTCAGAACTCCTTTGTTTTTGTCACCAATGATTTGATCCTCTGAGTGATTCTTTTGCACATACTTGGGAGTTTTAGGAACTCTTTCCAAAGCTTCTTCTTCATCAATCTAAACTTCCTTGTCTTTGACTTCTTCAACTACTTTTGTATCAGCAGACTCATCTGACTTGTATCCATCAAGCTCTAAGATTTTCTAAATATCTTCATCTACCTCTACATTTGCACTTTCAATAATCTTCCTCAACCTTTTGTTGTAGCACCAGTAGGCTTTGCTCTTAGTAGAGTACCGAAGGAATATGCCTTCATCACATCTTGCATCAAACTTTCCCAACTCTTCATCTCTTATGATATAGCATTTACTTCCAAAAACCTTGAAATACTTGATAGTAGGAGTTCTTCAATACCACAGCTCATAAGGTGTCTTTGTTCCATTTGCTTTAACTTGCACTTTGTTCTGAATGTAGACAGTAGTATGAATAGCTTCTTTCCAATATACTTCCAGAAGGTCAACTTCTTTGATCATTATTCTAGGAGCTTCCTGAACTATTCTATTCTTCCTTTCAACTACTCCATTTTGCTGAGGAGTTCTGGGGGCAAACAATTGTCTGTTTATCCCATGTTCTTCACAAAAAGCATTGAATTCATTTGAAATAAACTCACCACCTCTATCAGACCTCAGACATTTGATTCTCAAATCCATTTCATTTTCAACCATTGCTTTATATGCCTTGAACTTGTCTAGGGCTTTTGATTTTTCTCTAAGAAAAGTAACCCAAGTAATTCTTGAATAATCATCAATAAGTAGCATGAAGTACCTGTCACCTTGTAGAATTCTTATTCTCGTAGGACCACATAAGTCTGTATGCACCAACTCCAACAGGCTGGTAGAGGTTTGTTCTTTTCTTTTGAAACTTGTCTTTGTTTACTTCCCAAATTGACATTCTTTGCATTTATGGCATTAGTAGGCTTCACAATCTTAGGCAGGTCTCTTACAACTTGAACTGAGCTTATTCTCACTAGATTATCAAAGTTAATATGACACATTCTCCTATGCCATAATCATCTTTCATTTGTCTAAGCTAGCAAACAACAATTGTCAGTACCTTTCAAATGATAAACATTACCATGAGTCTTCTTACCAAACCCAATTATTGTTTTAGAGCTTTTCCTTATCTCACATCCATTGTCCTTAAACATCAGATTGTATCCTTTGTTACACATCTATCCAACACTTAGAAGATTATGCTTTAAGCCTTTGACATAAAGAACATCATCTGTATTATGCTTGCCATCAAAAGTAATTGACCCTTTTCCACAAATCTTACCAACTATATCATCACCAAATCTAACTAGTCATCCATCATACTTTTCCAATTTGACAAACTTACTCTTATCTCCTGTCATGTGATTTGAACATCCATTGTCAATGACCCATTCATCCTTTTCCTTTCTAGCATGAAATGCAGACATCTCTTTCTCTTCTTTCGGACTTCCTTCCTTCACACAACTTGCAAGGTTAGCATAAATAGGTTCTTTTATAGCAATAAACAAGCATTCACTAGCATTACCATCTTCAAAATCAGATTCATCATCAGTTACACCTTCATCGTCTTTATAATAGTAACTTTTCCTTCCCATCTTACCTCTACCTTCTTTGTTCTTGATCTTCAAAGTTCTATCAGGACATCTTGAAGCATAATGGCCAATCTTACCACAACTGAAACATTTGAAAGGTAACTTACCTCTGAACTTTCCAATTCCCTTTTTCATTATGTTTACAAAATTTGCCTAAATCTCATCAAAGTCTTCCTAATCTGATTCCACAACATACTTATCTGATCTAACAACCTTTTCTGATTTGGCTTTAAAAGCAGTCTCAATTTTCACAGGGCCATCAGTAGTGCCAAATTCTCTCATCTCAAAATCAATCAGTTTTCCAAGCAATTGATCTTTTGAAAGCTTGCCCGTATCTAGCAGTTCTTCAATGGCAGACACTTTATGACTATAATATTTGGGAAGTGTTCAGAGTATTTTATTCACAACTTCTTCATTAGTTAGAGTTCCACCAAGACCTTTGATGCCATTTACAACTTCATCAACCTTTTGCATATAGCTTGTTATGTTCTCATCTTCAGACATCCGCATAGTTTTATATTTGGACTTCAAGTTTTGCATCTTGGCTTTCTTAACAGATTCATCACCTTCATAGATACTCTTCAATTTTTCCTAGATCTCATGAGTAGTTTCCAAATCCAAAACTTTCACCATTTCAGTATTAGATAGAGCATTCAGTAAGGCGTTTCTAGCTTTGCTATTAGTCTCATAATCCCTTATCTCACTTGTAGTCGTCGGATCATCTATAGGTATAGTGTATTTCTTTTCAACCATTCTCCACACATTATAACCAAGAGAAACAAGATAACTTTACATTTGTACCTTCCAGAAGGCATAGTCGGTTCCATCAAACTAAGGAATGTCTTTCTTGTGCACCATCCCAGATCTACCTTAAGCTGTTAGGCTTTCTTCCAAGGAACCCTCGCTTTGATACCAATTATTGAATGCACAAGACAACTGAGGGGGGGGGTGAATCAGTTGTATCAAAAACTTTAAACCCTCATAAACATAATCGCATCCACATTAATTCACTTAAACCTTAATTCTATTATGAAGATTAAACATGAAAAATAGATAACAAAAACTTAATCAAATCAACACCATGCATAAGAGAACACCAGAATTTTACGTGGAAAACCCTAAAAGGGAAAAACCACGGTGAGGATTAGCTCACAATATAAAGTAGTATCAATACCGAATTACAAAGAGGCTCACTACCAAAAGGGATCACTACCAAAAGAGGTGGCTCACTGCTATGAACTGATATGATAGCATCTACCACATGCCTGGGTTCAGTTCTAATGAAGCACAATACATATCACCTTCGCTGCCTCACAACCCAAACATCTTCATCTTCACTCTTTTCTTTTTATTATTCTTACACACAAATCCTTTACACTTATTTATATCTACCATCAACCTTGGAACATACATCAAGGTCAGAAACACATTCTACAACCTTTGGAATAGTCTCTAAGGTCAGCAAACATACACAGTTCAAATTAGGTCTGGACCTAAACAATCTTGCAAAGCAAAGAGATGAAAGAAGAACATTTCATAGCTTAGTTCAAACATAAATACATCTTCACATGCTTCAACACGCTTCAACAATCCACGAAGCACATCCGTAAAGAGTGAAAACAACTAGGTCGGCCAAAACTAGTGTTAACACTAGGATCTTTAGGCACACACTTCCAAGAACACAACCATAACTTGCAAACCAAGCACAAGCCTTCAACACAATCTAGAGACATCCACGAATAACCTTAAGTCACTTGAGAACCAACAAAATCATCCACAACACTTTTCACCTGAAGAAGGTTCATTGTCTGCTCACAAACAACACTGTTGAACTCTGCTACACAATAACTTGCTTTTCGGAGCATCAAATCACAAATCCTTTGGCATGAAGATAGATAAGGACCTTATAAACATATATCTAGAACTGCACCACCTGAAACCACTCTACAGAGAAATGCGGAGCAAAATACTTTCTCCTAAACACCTCTACACAATCCAGAAACTCTGTCAATTACAGTCTTCAAACTGGTGAACATAACTTCTACTGCACAATGATCCGGACCATAAAATTTTGGATTTAGCATCTTCAAACACTTATCTAAAACATATCCAAATCTCACTCTCTAGACTTCAACATAGAATAAATGCAGAGCAAAAACTCAGACAAGAACTTGCAAGCCAGAATACTCTGCAATACACTATTTCCTCTAGAGAGCAAATTTTCTCAAAAGCACTTGGAAACCCAGCAATAGGAACAATATGCTAACAACATCAACACCTCTATAAGGCATTCAAATCACTTTAACATGACAGCTCAATCAAGCAACAATCAGCAATATCAGAAGACACAATTGACACCAATGACAACACAAGCATGTTGACATTAATGACAACACCGGTTAGCACATACTTGCAACATATGTGTTGCAGGTCCAAGGAACTTTAAAAATAGGTAATGCATTCTCCAGTCCTTTCCATGCATTTTGTTCAAAATGTAATTATAAATTTGATACCTATGGAGCACTGGAAGATCAAATTAGCCAATGTATCAAATGCAATTAAGAGGTTACATATATCTACTCTCATTATCTCAAAACTATTCTAACAACTAATAACAAGCAAACAATACATTGTTCTTGTGACAACTCCATCATTCAAGTCTTGCTCCCAACCCTACAAAACATCACCTATGAAAAGTATATTGAAGATAAATCAACAATTATCTTCATGTTATGGGACTTTTCTAAAAAAGGGTAAATCACATTGAACCAGAACAATGTCATCATCAATGCAACTTTTGTTGAAGAATAATCAACATATCCTATGCAAAGGTACAACCACAATCCACTTCCTACTAGTTTATTTAGAAAAAACTATATCAGAAAAATTAATTTGTTAACCAACAATATAGTATTTCTTCAAAATAGCATCTTCTCTATGATAAAGTATGCTCACAACCATGTTTATACACATTTTGCGAGAACCAAGTGGAGCACAAGATCACACAACAACTTATCTGAATTGATTAGCTATCATCCTCACTTCTTAGATAAGATTTGTAATAATGTATTTGTCATCTAGAATAGTCTATAGGTCTATGGTTTCATTGAAAAATAGCATTTGAGTTCCATATATCTTATACACCTTGACAAAAACTTCAATCATATAATTGCTTATTAAAACTACTTAATATTCTCTCTACTATCTAAATTACAAAACCCACTTTATTTTATACAACTCTACAGAATATTGTGGTAATTTCTCTCTTGCTTTGATTAGGATTCTCTCTCCTTTTTTTCAGTTACCTCTAGTTCTTATTGATTAGGATATATTGGTTATACCAAATCTCCATTTCTTCTTATCTCTTCAATTATTAGATCTCTAGTTCTTGCTACTTGGATTGCACTACTTATACAAAACATCTGTTTCTTTTCATTTATGTGAATTACTAGATTGCTTTTACCAAATCTTCATTTGCTCTTATCTATTTCTGTTACAATAAGAAAGCTTTTCGATGTAGCATAATATTAAACATGTCATTAGTGCTTTCCCCACATCATTAAATGATGCTTGCCCATTGGCTGCAATAATTTATGATCTCCTTTCTAACAACTTTTATTTCCATATTCCAACTTCAATTAAATTTCAACATCAAATTTATCTATTTCCTAGAGCAATATTCAGATATCTTTCTGCATAAACTGTAGGAAATGTGAGATCAAGATATATGATGGAAAGAAGTCTATAGAACAAAAACACTTCTTCTTTTTGTTGAATAAATAGAGGATCCGAACTTGGAATTTAGATCCTCCATTCAGAACTTGGAATCTTGTCTTCTAACATAAAGGTACTAGTAGAATCCATGTTATAATTAGAATCTAATTATGTGCACCCTCCATTGATACTATCTCCTTCTATATCTAGACTTAATTTCAAAGTCTTTGCCATAGATTCAAAGAGGACTTATTATAATCTTCTTGCAAACCCCCCCAAGAAAACAAGTCAAGAATTCCTATAAACTTGTATATATTAGATATCATCAATGTTACTAGAAATCTTCAACTCTCTCACATCTGTTGTTTCATGAGTTGTATTTGCAAGCTCTAGTAGTTACTACACTTACGATTTATCATGAGTGTGAGTTTCTAGTTCTCCTTCCTAACATGATTCAATATGCCAACAAGCTACAAATAAATCTATTTGTAAGACATTGAACACAAATTTTGTTGTTTTATGAACAAATTAGATAAGGGATTCATGTCATATGCATACTGTTGACCTATTTTCCTCTACCTAGAGTTCAATAGTTCACCTTGAAAATCCCCTTGAAATCCTTGGAATATGGCCTTGTAGGCCCTAAATCCTTCAAATCCCAGTGCTCTTCCTTGCAAAAATCCCTAAAAATCCATCTGGAGGATCCTTGCAAAAAACCCCAAAAAACCTAGAAATCTTTAGCCTTCAAGTATGCCTTTACAGAGTTTTCTCCATCTTCATACTTAGTTGTTTATAGGTATGGACATTTGTTGTTTGAATATCTGGATATTTTCCAAGTATATGGACCTTAGGTAATATCCAGATATTATTTTAATATCCAAACCTTAGCTAAGATCTGGACCTTAGCCGATATCTGGATCTTAGTTAACATTTAGATATTATCTTAATATCTGAACCTTAACTAAGATCCTAATATTCCTAAACATTCAGACCTTAGTCAATATTCAGACCTTTCCCAACATCCAGATATCTCCTAATGTCCAGAATATCCTTAAGGCGAATGTCCCGATGACGTCATCCGGATCCTTTCCAAAGAAACGCCTTATGACGATGACATCATTAGGACATTCTGACGTGGATATTTGACAAGTCTTAATATCCTGACCCTCCCAATATGCAATGACATCTTTAGGATATAGATGTCAGTTTCACGATATGGACATAAAGAAGCATCCGGATATTAGGATAATATCCAGACATCAAGTTAACATCCAGACATCGGGTATTCATGCGGATGACGACCTAAATAACTATTGAGGTAAATATGACGGGTGCATCTAGATATCAAGATTTTGCAACTATTGCGTTCAGTCAAGCTATATCATCTGGATATTTGCGAATGTGCAGACCTTGTGGATATTCCTAGATATCTATATGCCCGTTGACCGCAACTTTGATCGCGAATATCTTCTTCATCCTTAGGAATTTCTACATGATCCAAAAGACAAAATTGCGTATAATTTCACCTTGTTTCATATGGCGAGCTTTTTGAGGAAAATCCTCACCTTGAAAATTTGATCTAGAATTCATGATCCAGATATGGATATGCATATCCAAATATCAAGATAAGTTGCCAACTGAAGGGAAATGTGTAGACTTGGCTGACAAGACATATCAGAGGCCGACTTAAAGTGTTGTGAAAGCTTCAAAGGCGGATATTTTGCATTGATTGTTTCAGGTGCATGATTCAACAGTTGTATTAATGCCACAAATATCTTCCAGTTGCTTGATGGATTCATATATTTTCTACAATGAATTCTTGTAGATAGACGTCCCTTCTAGTGAGGAAATATCTCTAACAAGCCCATGGGTGCATTCATTATAGTAGGTAATGGCACTCCATTTGTAAATGTTATATGAAGCATGAAATGTAATGTATTGTTGTTGGCATTTGGTCTAAAAAACCATATCTCTTGCAATTGTAATCGTGCCTCTTTGAGAATAGACATTAGATTTTACCTTCTCATGAATTGTTCTTTGCTCTGTGTATCTTTCTATTTGATCTCCATTTGTGAATGCATCTTTCCTCTTGGATTTCATTTAGTTTCTCTTACCTCTGCAAGTAGTTCATGATTTGTGTATGTTGGTCTATTGGACATTGTTATTTTATGCATAAATGGTTGTTTTGAGGGCCTCCCCATATTCAAACCTAGTGTATCACCTCCTTTTAATTTTAGTTTTACTCCCTCTTCCTCTTTTCATAAACAAGTGGATAGGTTAGGTTTAGTCTTAGGATCGCTGAATCTCTTATTCAGCAAAGGAACCAGCATCTCTCTAGAGATTTGGCCTCCCTGTAGGGTCTCACACCTAGAGGTCATCTCAATGTTTCACTAGATTGTTGGATCCCTAAAAGCCTTCAACACTGGGTGAAAATCTATGTGACAACAGTTTCTGACACACCCGGTGGGACCAAAGAATAATCAAAATCAAAGAATAAAACTAAGAATCTAGTGTTCTTCTCAGTACTCTGCATCTTGGCAGACATTTCATGCACCTAGCGACTCCACATGTGTCTGGTTTTGATCAGCGCCATCTTTTATGCTTGTACAAACTAGGGCATCTTCAAGAGGTAATTTCCAGTTCACTGAGTTATCTGTTGCTGCTTCAAGGAGAAGGTCTAGGTTATCTAGGTCTCCTACAAGAAGGAACAACAACCTTACTTTACCTCATTCAAGGGCTCAGTCCACACCCCCTCCTGTTAGGTTTCAATATAATAGAAGAAGCTTACATATTCCTAGATTGAATTTAAATATCCCTAGGATGGCAAGGAATTTGCCTTTTGTGACCTTCAATGGAGGTAGTCCTTTAGATTTGGCTACATACAACAACATACCAGTCGCAGCCCTGAAAAGTGTTTCACCCTTTATGGGTGATGGTTCTATTACCCCTGCTGAGCCTATCAAAGACATATCCAATGTATGCTCAATCCATCATATACAACATGAAGATGTTGCAGTCTGACTCATGGTCTTATCCTTCAAAGGGAGAGCTCTTCAATAGTTTAGGAGCTTGACCCCTACTTCAATACATACCTAGGACGAGGTGGCAGAGGCCCTTTACAAATAGTTTGGAGAGAGGGTAGACAATGTTTCATTGCTTGAGTAGTTGACAACTATTAAGAGGGCCCCAAGTGAGGTGCTAGCAGATTTCAACTTTAGATTCCAGAGGACATGGGAGAGAATTCTAGCTACCCTCATGCCATCCCCACAAGGTGCTTTCTTGTATTTTTTAAGAGCTTTGAATTTTGACATCGTAGTGATGATGCAATACATGGGTGCTGAGACTCTACCAGCTAGCTATGAGACAACTCTGAAAGCAGAAAATTGTTTAGTACAGGCTGGGAAAATCGCTCCCGAACCACCTATTGCCCTTTTTCCAAAGCTACCATCCTCATTCCAGCAGCCTATTATTGCCCCCATCCCAAAGCCTCAAGCTTCAACATCCTCTCTTTCACAAGAAGAGAGTGACCTTAAGACCCCAATGTCTAATTTGACCAACAAGGTGAATAGTATATCTATCCAAACTGCTCCCAAACCCTATCAGAATTATAATCAAGGGAAGTCATCTAACCAAAATTGGAATCAAGGGCATAATCCTAATAGAAATTAGAACTGGAGCCAAGGTTATCAACAAAATAGATATCAAAATCCTAATCCTGCACAGACTTTACAAACCATTAGACCTATCCAACAGATACCAACTGTAAATCCAGTTAGGGCTTTAGTCCCTACTCCAAATAATCTGACCCAAGAGGTAGATTGGTGCTACCCTTGCAACTAACCTCATAATTAGTCCACTTGTGCTTTTGGAGCACAAGAGAGAGCTTTAATGGTGCATAACTTTCATACTCAGTAGGCATCATTGTCAGAGGCAGCAATAACAACCCTGAGGTACCAAATGAGGCTACTTTTGATGCCACCATGATGTTATGGACTACAGAGGATTTATGTGCTGTCAATCAGCCTATGGATAGTGTTGTTATGCCCATTGCAGACAACATCAGGTCAAAGAAGAGGCAGTTGGAGGCTAGTCCTATGCCTTCTATATTACAAAAAGAGTTTGTTCCAAAGGCAAAAGTGGCTAGTGCCACAATTCCAGTTCAGAACAATAGATCTGCTACTACAAAAGAGACTCCATCAGGCTTGAAATCACCTGAACACCTGTTGAACAACCAAAGAAGGGAACATGGGTTCCCACCATGTATAAGGCAGCCACTGTTCCATTAAATATCATGGAACAAATGAAGAAGACAAATACCAATGTCTCTATGTGGGAGGTTATGTCCATCCCTTCTCAGAGGGATCTATTACAAGAAGCCTTGAGGCACTTCCCAGCAGCTGATTTAGCAGCACCAGATCCATCATCAAAACATAAAGAGAAGACTCTTGTCAGTCTCGTGCAACCAAGTGAAGGACAAGTAAGTGTAGTTAAGAAACCATCTCCTTTCTACTTGTCTTTGATCATTAGCAATTTTTTAGTGCACAATTGCATGATTGACTCTAGAGCTAGTGTTTCGATCATGCCCAAGAAGATAGCGGATGCATTAGGCATCAAGTATACCCTTGTTTCATCAAGAGTATTGGAACTGGATGGCACCTCTATAAAAACCATAGGAGTGATCAAAGGACTGGATTTGACTCTGCATTCATGTCCAAACCTGACTTTCAAGCAAGATGTTTTAGTCATTGATATGCCTCCTTTCTTTGTCATTTGTTTGTCAAGGGACTTCACAGCCAAGGTAGGTGGCTACCTTTCTTCTAACTGGTCTCACATGTTGCTAAGGACCAGATATAGCACATGGTTCACCATTAAGGTTGAACCAATTTCAGATTATCATGTGGAGAGTTATGACCACAACCTCGTGAACTAGCATGTTATGATTCAGGGTGAGAAAATGCATGAACTCGAACCTATTGAGGCAGAACCTCCACCTCTTCCTATCCTTGATCTATTTATTGATGAGTGGGCAAGGGATCATGAAAATTTTGACCCTTATGATACTACTGAGGCGACAAACTTGGGCAATTACGTGATCCATGAAGGAGATTCTCCAGTCCCTTCTGTACTTAAGCCAGATGATGACTCCAATGGCCCATGGAAGATGTTTTCCGATGGTGCAAAGAGCAGAAATGGAGCTGGTGCAGGTGGTTTGCTAGTCTCTTCAACTAGTAAGAAGTTGCATTTTGCTCATAGGTTGCATTTTTCTGGCACGAATAATGTAGCAAAGTATGAGGCATTGGTCCATGGTTTGTTGTTAGCAGAAAAGAATAAAATTAAGCATCTAGAGATCTTTGGTAATACTGAATTGGTAGTCAACCAAGTCAGAGAAAGATGTGTAACAAAAAACCAGCTTCTAAGAGCATATAGATAGAGTTTGGGACCTGTTTGAGAGTTTTGATGCTCTTAACCTGTAGGTGATCCCAAGAAACTAAATGTTGATGTTGATCAATTGGCAATGGTAGGGGCTCAATTTTCCCCACCTACAGACTTATTTCAAGGTCTTGATCAGAATGTGAAGGTTGTTGTCAGACCATCTATTCTTGATAATGATGTCCATTGGCAATTCTTTGACAACAATGAACAAATTGTGAGCTTTATTCAGAATGAAGCAGAGTTTTCTTCCATAGCGCAGCCTAGGTTGTAGGAATGCTATGGTGATCAGATCATCCAACTCGAATTAAACAAGTTGCCCAAGGGTCTAGTAACCCTTGAGGCCATCTTCAGTCATGATGATGAGTTTAGGGGCAAAAGAAATAACATGACCTTCAAAAAGGAAGATTACCAGAAGGTAACTGTCACCCAAGATAAGGAATTACTACTAGAAAAAGTATGCGACGATGCAGAGGATCAAGAGTTCATAAAGCTTGCCCAAAAGTACAATGACATCCTAACATGGACGTATGAAGATCTTAAAGGTTTTAATCTAGATGTGGCTCAACATGCCATTGATCTGGATCCTAATTGTAGGCGACTTCGCCAGAAGCAGCAACCCATTAATCTAAAGATCAAACCTTTGATGAGAAAAGAGCTTGCTAAGTTCATACAAGTAAGGATTATCTTCCCTATCAAGTATTCTACCTGGGTTGCTAATCTAGTGCCTGTGAGAAAGAAAAACAAAGAGATTAGGCTCTGTGTAGACTTCAAGGACCTGAATCATGCTTCTCTGAAAGATCACTACCCTCTGCCCTCTATGGATCAAATTTTACAAATGGTTGTAGGGGAAAAAAGGTTTTCATTATTAGATGGCTTCTCTGGCTATAATCAGATCTTTGTCAGAGAAGAAGACAAATTTAAGACAACATTCACAACCAAATGGGGAATCATGGCATATGCAAAGATGCCATTTGGTTTATCAAATGTAGGTGCCACATTTCAGAGGGTGATGGATATTGGGCCTTCAAAGGATTTATAAGCAAATTAATCCTGGTTTATCTGGATGACATCATGGTCTTCTCTAAGAAGGGAGAAAATCACATGGAGCATCTGGAGAAAGTGTTCCAGAGATGCAAAGAGTTTGGGGTGTCTCTAAACCCCAGGAAATGTATTTTTATTGTTTCCCAGGGTAAGATTTTGGGCCATATAGTGTCTGAGGATGGGATATCCATAGACCCTGATAGAACATCTACTCTGCTTTCTCTTCTACTGCCTGCTCATAGAAAAGCTCTACAATTATTTTTAGGGCAGATCAACTTTGTTAGGAAGTTCATTCCTAACTGCACTGGCTTAGTGAAGCCTCTAACCCTTATGATTAAGAAGGACGCTGTGTTTAGATGGACAAAGGAAGGGAAGGATGGTTTTGATAAGATCAAGGAAGAGATTGCCTAGGCACCTACTCTCATGAACCCAAATTATGAGAAAGATTTTGTCCTTTATGCATATGGAGGAGAGAATAGTATTGCCGTTGTCCTGATGCAATAGAATGAACAAGGAATGGAGCAGCCCTTGGCCTTCTTCAGTCAGACTTTGAAGGACTATGAGGTTAGATACAGCCCCATGGATAAACATGTATTTTCCATTACTAGGGATTTAAAGAAATTTAGATATATGCTGGCAAATAACCATATTAAATTTTTAGTTTCTCACCCCAGTGTGAGAGATTACATAATGGGAATTGAAATTAGTGAAAGAGAGAGCCAACTAGGTCACTAAGATCTTGGAGTATGATGTGATCATCAAAGCCACTAATTTGATTCAAGGTAGAGGATTGTGTGAACAACTAACTCAGACATCAGTAGATGAAGTGCATTCATCATACCTTTTGAATGAGGAGGAACCTACGGCTGAGCCATTAGTTGTAAGTTCTTGGACAATAGATATGGTTAATTTCCTATCCATTGATGAGTATCCCTATGGATTGGATAGAACCAAAAGAAGACATTTCAGGTTGCAATATATCCCTTATGCATTGGTAGATGGTGTTCTCTTCAAGAGAAACTTGGATGGAGTCTTACTGAGATGCATAGAAGAAGATCAGGTTGATAGACTCCTTGGTGAGTTTCATGCTGGCCCAGCTGGTGGCCATTTCTATGCTAGAGCTACAATAATGAAAATAATGAGGACAGGTTACTTTTGGCCCACATTATTCAATAATGCCCATGTGTGGGTAAGAAAATGCAAAGAGTGTGCTCTCTTTGCTGGAAAGAAAAGATTGGTAGCACTTCCACTTCACCCTATTCAGGCTGATCAACCCTTTTCACAGTGGGGATTAGATTTCATTGGCATGATAAATCCCTCTTCCAGTGCTGGTCACAAGTGAGTTTTGATTGCAATGGATTACTTCACTAGGTGAGTTGAAGTAGTCCCACTCAAGAAGGCCATTGAGTCATCTATCATCGATTTCTTGGAAGAAATCATGACAAGGATTGGAGCTCCTCATACTATTATTTCTGTTAATGCAAAAGCATTCATTGGTTTTAGGATTGTTGATTGGGCTCTTAAGTACAATGTGTTCTTAAAGACTTCATCCAATTATTACCATCAAGGTAATGGGCTGGCTGAATCTACCAATAAGAACCTGATCAGGATCCTCAAGAGGACCATGGAGACAAACCAGAGGCAATGACACAATAAGATTAGATTAGCTCTTTGGGCTGATAGGACCACATACAAGAGAGCCATTGGCAACTCTCCTTTTGTTCTTATGTATGGAAGAGAAGCTAGACTGCCTATATCTTTAGAGCTTCCTGCATTAGAATTAGCTCAACAATTGGCATTAGAAGGAGAAGATGAAAGGTCTGTTAGGATGGCTGAATTGACTGAACTAGAAGAAGAAAGATAGTCAGCCATGATCACATTAGAAGAGCATCAGAAATAAACCAAGAGGTATTTTGACAAGAAGGCCAAGGTCTAGACCTTCAAAGAAGGTGATCTTATTCTAAAATGGGATGCTGATAGAGCCAAACTAGGAGGCCACACCAAGTTTGATGCATTGTGGAGTGGACCTTATGTCATTATCAATAGCAAGCAAGCGAATGCCTTCATTCTTTCAAGGCTGGATGGTGAAGTTCTACTGATCTTAGTTAATGGGATCCATCTCAAACCTTACCATTAAGGTTGGTTTGAGGTCTTGTACATATTGTTTTAGTTTATTTTTGTTTTAGGTTTCCCTTTCCCTAAGTGCTTTTGTTGTATTGTCATTAGGAGAATGCAGGCCTCTTCTTTTATTGTGTTTTGGGAGGTAGGTTTTAGTTGTCTTGACCTTTTCGATTCCTCTTATGGACTCCATGCCCAATGGATGCTTAAGGCCACTGGTCTAATTGTTTAGCAGGCAAACATCCCTGAGAGGTCGCCAAAATGTTGACCTATTTTCCTCTGCCCATAGTTCAATAGTTCACCTTGAAAATCCCCTTGAAATCATTGGAATATGGCCCTATAGACCCCAAATCCTTCAAATCCCAGTGCTCTGCCTTGCAAAAACCCCTAAAAAATCCATTTGGAGAATCCTTGCAAAAAACCCAGAAAAACCCAGAAATCTTTAGCCTTCAAGTATGCCTTTGTAGAGTTTTATCCATCTTCATACTTAGTTGTTTCTAGGTATGGATATTTGTTGTTTGAATATCTAAATATTTTCCAAGTATCAAGACCTTAGCTAATATCTGAATATTATTTTAATATCTGGACCTTAGCCAATATCTAGATCTGAGTTAACATCTTGATATTATCTTAATATCTAGACCTTAACTAAGATCTTGATATTCCTGAACATTCAGACCTTAGTCGATATTCAGACCTTTCCCAACACCTGGATATCTCCTAATATCTAGATCCTTAATGCCAATGTCCCAATGACATCATCCGAATCCTTCCAAAGAAGTGCCTTATGATGATGACATCGTCAGGACATTCCAACATGGATATTTGACAAGTCTTAATACCCTGACCCTCCCAATATGTAGTGACATCATCAGGATATAGACATCAGTTTCATGGTATGGACATAAAGAAGCATCTAGATATTAGGATAATACCCAGATATCAAGTTAACATCCAGACATCGGGTATTCATGCGGATGACGACTCGAATAACTGTTGAGGTAAATTTGACAGGTGCATTCAGATATTAGGATTTTGCGACTATTGTGTTCAGTTAGGCTATATCATCTAGATATTTGCAAATGTGCAGACCTTGTGGATATTGATGGATATCCATATGCTCGTTGACTGCAACTTTGATCGCGAATATCTTCTTCATCCTTAGGAATTTCTACATGATCCAAAAGACAAAATTGCATATAATTTTACTCTCTTTCATTTGGCGGGCTTTTTGAGGAAAATCCCCACCTTGAAATTATGATCCAAAATTCATGATCTGGATATGGATATGAATATCCAGATATCAGGATAAGTTGTCGACTGAAGGGAAATGTGCAGACTCGGCCGACAAGACATATTAGAGGCTAACTTAAAGTGTTGTGAAAGCTTCAAAGGTGGATATTTTGCATTGATTGTTGCAGGTGCATGATTCAACAATTGTATTAATGGCACAAATATTTTCTAGCTGCTCGATGGATTTAGATATTTTCTACAATGAATTCTTGCAAATAGATGTCCCTTCTGGTGAGGAAATATCTCTAACAGGCCCATGGGTGCATTCATTATAGTAGGTAATGGCATTCCATTTGTAAATGCTATATGAAGCATGAAATGTAATGTATTGTTATTGGCATTTGGTCTAACAAACCATTTATCTTGCAATTGTAACCATGCCTCTTTGAGAATAGACATTAGATTTTACCTTCTCATGAATTGTTCTTTGCTCTATGTATCTTTCTATTTGATCTCCATCTATGAATGCATCTTTCATCTTGGATTTCATTTAGTTTCTCTTACCTCTGCAAGTAGTTCATGATTTGTGTATGTCGGTCTGTTGGATATTGTTATTCTATGCATAAATGGTTGTTTTGAGGGCCTTCCCATATTCAAACCTAGTGTATCACCTCCTTTCAATTTTAGTTTTACTCCCTCTTCCTCTTTTCATAAACAGGTGGATAGATTAAGTTTAGTCTTAAGATCACTGAATCTCTTATTCAGCAAAAGAACCAGCCTCTCTCTAGAGATTTGGCCTCCCTGTAGGGTCCCACACCTAGAGGTCATCTCAATGTTTCACTAGATAGTTGGAGCCCTAAAAGCCTTCAACACTGGGTGCAAATCTATGTGACAACACATACCACATTTTTGTGTTGGTCCATCTGATTTGTGTGCCTACAATACAAACTCCTAGCTTGACTAATCTTGGATAGAGTTGTGAGACATTTGATTATTTTTGAATATGAGAGGGATTGTAAACTAGCATTCTGCTAGGAGTATCTTTAGCTCATTGATCAATGTATGTAAGACATAATGAAACACATGATTCATGATGACAGTGACAGTGTTGATTGAAGCTATACCGCATCTAGCAACTGAAAGCTTCTCGGTGTAGCATAATATCAAACATGTGATTAGTGCTTTCCCCACATCGTTAAATAATGCTTGCCCATTAGCTGTTAATCTTCACAAAGACACTTCAACAATGCAAGCATTTGAAAACCACAAACCACCACAAATAGGTTTAAAACAACCCATATTTGATAATGGTTGAAAGAGCTTCTAAGGCATGCATTTGATAGGTTTTTTAGAAAAAGAGCTACTGTCATAGACCCATTACAAATTATAGTACAAAAACTATCCTTTGCTGACAAAAATACAAGCAACCTTGACATGCAACAAAATTTATAAAAGATGACGGATTCATTCAACATTTCGAGGACATAGGTGAGCACCTTTTGCTTTGTCTAGAAAGTTCAGAGATACGAATCTCCATGGCAAATGTTCGAATTGAGTTTTTCACAACCCATTTTTACTGATATCCTCTTTTTAATGCAATTTCTTAGTCTGTTACATATATAGATAATAAATGTCAAATTATCCCTTCCATTAAAGTTCTCAACATTTGAAATCAGCACTAAAATGCTAGAATCTTCCCTTTCTAACAAGGTATTAGAATGAGATTGCTTTGACGTGTTTAACATAACTAGTTTACCGTTTCCAATTGGTAAGCCACAATTTAAAAGACTCCTCAATTCCTAAATCCCACATCTCTCAATTACTGCCCAAGCTAAAATTTTACATTATATAACCTCACATTTAAAATGCCTATTTAATATTATTCTCCTTACCATTTACTCTCCTAAATTCCTATTGATTGATCAAATGGGTTCAATGCTCTGCACTAGGTAGACAAAAAAATTATTTCTAATATTCCTCTTTAAATATGGCATTGATTTGGGTCCTTTCATAAATCCTTATAAGAACAAATTCAGGTGTTTCATTAGAATTCCATTACTTCCATTTCCATTTCCCTGTTACCCTTGTTCGTAGTGCTGATTATTTAAAATATTCAAATTACCTGCTTTTGTTTTTACTTGAATTACCCTTCAAACAATATTTTATCTTGTTTCTTATGTAAAGATTCAAAAGGTATAATAATGCACGAAAAATGCATCCACCCAACAACAAAAAAAGGAACAAAGTCAAAGGTAAAATGAGCGACACTAGCAAAAAATGATTCCAACCCAATAACAAAACCATAAAACCTAGGGATGCTTCTGGTCTTATAAGACAATACATAGAGACTCATAATATTTGTGACCATAGTCCTAGAAACATATAAAATCAAGATGACTATAAGCATGGATCTATCTATCATTTTACACACGATTTGAACCCAAAGTGTGGTCTTCAATTCAAAGCTAAAAAAATGCGCACAACGACATCGTTTCTACCAAATAAATAGTGTGATAAAAGGTCTTCTAATATACATTATAAATTTTACTATAAGAAAAATAAATTATTGTCACGATCAACAAAACAACTTCCCATACACAATTCAACATCCATATTGGCAGGAACTTGACGCAATGCGTCTCTTGTTTCATATAGCTCACTATTTAATATGACATCTTAATATGATTCCTTAGAATTTACCTTCAAAATATTAATATATTTTCAAGTTGTTATTATACATGTTTATATTATTATTTCAATGTCTTTGTGATCCTTTATGTATCCAATATTTGTATTGTACAACCATATTTTTTTTATAGTTTTGCATTATTGAACAACAAGTTGTTAGAAGAGAAAGTGATAAAAGTGATGACATTCATCATGATAGCTATGGGTAGAAGGTAAGTAAATTTGTATTTGAAATCTTATGCAAGATATCATAGTTGTATAAAAGTACATTGTGATAATAAATAAACATTAAACATTCAAATACATTCCATCATCTATGCTACTACTACCAATATGCATAGTATAAGAAATATACAAGTTGATGTTTTTAAAATTTTAAGAATAATGCATTTTTATGTTACTTATTGCAGCATGCATCATTTATGTGTCTTATTGCATTATACTATGTTATTTTTGGAATGCTACGTAAGTCAAAATAAGATTATAAATTTATCCAAGTTTTTATAGTTAATACTAATTGTGACATTCTTCTAATGACTCATAAACATATATTTATAGCCTTTTTCACTAAGTAATAGATATAATAACTTTGCAAAAAAATAACAAGTACACTATTTAACAATATGGCTATAATATCTCTATCAAGAGGGAATTTAGTAACATGGATTTTCTATTATCCTACATTATTTAGGTATTCAAATACATTCAATAAATTATGCTACTACCAATATAAGAAATATACAAGTTAATGTATAGTATAAGAAATATACAAGTTAATGTTTCTTTTAAATTTTTAAGAATAATGCATTTTTATGTTACTTATTGCATCATGCATCATTTATGTGTCTTATTGCATTATATTATATTATTTTTGGAATGCTACATAACTCAATAAGATTATAAATTTATCCAAGTTCTTATGGTTAATGTCAATTGTGACATTCTTCTAATGACTCATAAACATATATTTATAGCCTTCTCCACCAAGTAATAGATATAATAACTTTAACAAAAAAATAACAAGTACACTAACAATATGACTATAATATCCGTGTCTATCAAGAGGGAATTTAGTAATATGGATTTTATTTATTATCCTACATTATTTAGGTACATGGTTCACCTAATGTGTTGATTGCTTAAAATTTATTAGTGTATGACTTGGGGGTACTAGTAGATATGCCACTTCTTGTCTGAATGGGGGGTCATAGTTCTGTGGTTAGTTGATGATTTCCATAGTTCTATGGTTAGTTGATGATTTAGTTCCCTAATGACTCTTCATGATTTAATTCATGTGATTATTCATGAAATACCATTCCATTATTTTTATTTGAAAAAAATAAATTCCCTATAATATTTATAACTTGTCCAACAACTATTGACTTTCCAAAGATGTAAATATATATACCATTTAATGAAATGCATGATGTACTATGGAAGACTGGAGTGCATCCAAGCATAGTAGATGAGCAATGAAATAAAAGAGAATATTTAGTTAAAAAATACATATGATCAAGTTCGGTTGCTTTTAGCGAAGGCCAAATCCTTCCGTCTCACGAAAAAGGAATGGATGAAAGAAGGCACTAAGAAGGATCAGGCTCGGAGGAAATATAAGGCAGCAGAAGGGTGCAAATATCCTGTGTGATAGAGGCGGCTGGCCAAGGGATCCTCTAAATTAGGAGCCAATTTGGCAAGTAGGTCAGTAGGTTGTTTGGACCATAGAAATGTCATGATAGTCAAAGCCTTCTATTCTTGCACTTTGTGTGTTCCAAACCTCCCGCATCTTATATCAAAGGCATACAATATTCTAAATAAATTGGACATATACCTTATTTTCTATATCTATTTCATTTTCCACAGTAGACTGACTAGCCATATACAAAGGTTCCCAATCACACGGCACTGTCCTTCGGCCTTCAACACAGGTCTTACTGCACGCCTCCATAGGTACTACTGCACGCTACTAGCAGAACTTTCAATAATATGACTCACACTTAGCAATGACAAAGATCAAATAAACACATGAACATGGCTATGATACCAATTCAAAACATAGCGGAATTTAAAAACAGAAATACTTGTATTGCAATATCCCAAACTGATCCCCTAGTATCATAGAAGTTTTCTAAAGTATCACACCAGGTGCAAATGGTGTCATAAGGATCAATTACTTTGTCAATATTTAGAATATAGCCAGATGTAGCATAAGCTCTTAATTGTTCAGGTCTGGCGTTATCTGACACAGCATCTTTCATTTATATATCTATTTCATTTTCCTTTTCCTTTTCATTTTCCACAGTAGACTGGCTAGCCATATACAAAGAATTGTTTGGCCAGGGACAGATTATAATGCTATGGTGCCTACTCTTCATGACTGGAACAGTGGTCTGTCTGAGAATCTATTTCTATGAACAGGAAGGTCAATAAACTGCGGCTTTTGTCTATCAAGCAGTTGTTCTATTATGGGGAATCCTATGTCGAAACCAGTCTCTTTGCCCACGGGGGTATCGTTTCCAAGAGGATCATCAAATCTTCTTGATTATGGCCATATACAAAGGTTCCCAATCACACGACACTATCCTTCGGCCTTCAACACAAGTCTTACTGCACGCCTCCACAGGTACTACATCACGTTACTAACAGAACTTTCAGTAATATGACTCACACTTAGCAATGACAAAGATCAAATAAACACATGAACATGGCTCTGATACCAATTCAAAACACAGCGGAATTCGAAAACAGCAATAATTCAAAAACAACTAAGTATTTCTATTTTTGAATTCCACTGTGTTTTGAATTGGTATCAGAGCCATGTTCATGTGTTTATTTGATCTTTGTCATTGCTAAGTGTGAGTCATATTACTGAAAGTTCTACTAGTAGTGTGTTGTAGTACCTGTGGAGGCGTGTAGTAAGACCCATGTTGAAGGCCGAAGGACAGTGCCGTGTGATTGGGAACCTTTGTATATGGCCATAATCAAGAAGATTTGATGATCCTCTTGGAAATGATACCCCCATGGGCAAAGAAACTGGTTTCGACATAGGATTCCCCATAATAGAACAACTACTTGATAGACAAAAGCTGCAGTTTATTGACCTTCATGTTCATAGAAATAGATTCTCAGACAGACCACTGTTCCAGTCACGAAGAGTAGGCACCATAGCATTACAATCTATCCCTGGCCAAACAATTCTTGAACAATTCTTTGTATATGGCTAGTCAGTCTACTGTGGAAAATGAAAAGGAAAAGGAAAATGAAATAGATATCAGAGCCATGTTATCTTCTGAATAGAGAATGGCATTGAAATCCCACCAATGATACAATCCATCTCTAGAAAGTTACTCATTGAGGTTAATTCCTCCCAAACCTTTCTTTTGTGGATACAATTATTTGGCCCATAAATATTTATGAGATAGAAACTCAGGTTTGAGATCAAACTCCTTACCTTGCAGACTAGCCAATGTCAATTTGCCATTACTTCCTCCAAAATGACAGTTTGTGGTTTCCATAAAGTCAGCAGTCCTCTTGAAGAGCCACAAGCAGTAACTCCACTCCACTTCCAATTCTTCAATCTTCTACCTAGCTGCTCTAACTCCTGATTTCCCAATTTTGTCTCTTGCAGTATGCATATGTCCAAATTGAAGGATTCTATCTGATGCCTTATTAGGCACCCCTTGTTGGGGGCATTTATGCTCCTAACATTCCATGATAGAATTTTCATGGTTGTTCGGGAAGGACTTCGCCCTTCCCTACTTTCATCATTTTGTTTATTTTCAACTACCCACTAGCCTCACCATCCCATTTCAGTTTCTCCGAATTTGGGATTCTTCCACTTTTCTTACATTCCCCATAGTCTGAGTGCACTTAGATGAATCTTTTTGTCCAATGCCAAGTCTTCCTATTACCAAAGGCAAGGGGATTTGTCTAGTTTGGTCAAATTCTTCCTCATGATCTACATCTTCCTTTGCTACCTGCGTTGTGCCTTTATCTGGTTATGTTTCCCCTATCCAATCATCCTCTAGACACAGTGGAATTCGAAACAAAAATACTTGTATTGCAATATCAAAGGCATACAATATTCTCAAAGCTTATAACAAAGCTTCAGCTTGACTCAAACCTAAGAGCTTCTATCCTGGACTTTAAAATTTTATCTAACCTTATACTTCTGAATTAGACTCCGAATCAGACTCTGAATGCCAATCTAAGGCTTTGGGTCCTTATTTATAGGAGGAGTCAGATCTCAAGAAAATTAACTAGTTTTGAGTTCCGACCATACAAACTTGACACGCGTTCAAACTATAGTTGGTGGAGAATAAGTTGGAAGGCACGTGCTACAGTAGAATGTACAAAGATTCATCACATGAGACACACCGCATGTGATCACGGCTCACTTTACACCCGAAAGTGACTACGGGGATCTTGCTTTTTAGATAGGGTTGCGTCCTATTGTTAGAATCTTAACGTGGCCGACATCACGGCACTGACAAGCCCATGTGCTAGCTATTATCAGAATTATAATCAATCTCTTCTTCGTCAGTGGATGAGTTGGAATCATCAGCGGCTAGGTCCCATATGCCAGAACCATCAGAATCATAATTATGATCTAAATTAGCGGGTGGTAACAATGTTGTTGGTAGTGGCCGGAAAGCAATCTCTAAATCATTATCCCGTTGGTGGAAAGTGTAGATTATTTTGTTGACAAAATCAGGAGTGGCGAAATCAATTTCTGTCCTGACTACTACAAGAGCGGGGAGTAAGGCAACCTCCATAGCTTCAACCTGGGCCTGTGGGAACCAAGAATGTGTTAGAGGATAATGTTCTATCCTTGGCAGAGCATAGTGAAAGCGATTTTGCAGATAGCCAGATGGTCCAGTCATTCCTTCCTCAATAGCCCAACAAAAATTACTTTGCAGATGATTAAAGAACTCCTTCATGTCATCTTGGATAACTTTGTCATTGTTCCCGAGGAAAAGATTTGCATAATCTTCAAATTCAGTCTGTAAAATAGTAACACTGTTAAAGAGACCAAATTTGGCACACTTAAGGAAATTTCTTTTAATCTTTATAGGCCAATTCATTGGTAATAAAGATGTTATGTAGATATCCATAGTGATCCCATTTCTCAGAGCAAAATAAACAGAAGCATGTTGAAGACCAAAATGTTTCAAAAACTCTGTTTGTTGCCTGCCTGTGAGAATTCCTCTGTGATAGTTATCCTGAATGACATTCCTTAATTCTTGGAGCCATTTATTGAGAAAATGAGTGTGAAGGATAGGAGTAATGATTTCTGGAGGGAGTTGAGGTATCCATACATCTTGTCCTTGATTATCTTTACTCAGGAACACATCAACACCATCTTTCTGTACCAGAGTATCACCAATTTCAATCATCATGCATATTGGTTCTGCAAGCTTAGCCATTTCTCTTGTGAGTGAATCTGCCAATGGATTATTGTCACCTTTAATCCATTCGATCTCAAAGTCATAACTGGTAAAATTAAGATACTAGCGTACAATTCAGCCATGGTCAATATCTTTATTAGGCTTCTTGCTTAGCAGAGATCTCATTGCCTGGCTATTAGTTTTAACAATAAAATGCACTGGTTTAAGAAAAATCTTAAACTTTTCTATACCTTTCTTGACAGCCAATATTTCTTTTTCATAGATGGTGTAACGACACTCTGTGTTAGTGAAGGTACCTAATCTATAACCACACACTTTGGCTTCTTTCAGAGGAATTTCTTGTATCAAAACAACACCCCAAACATCATCAGAAGCATCTGTAAATAGTATCAATGGATAACCTTCTTCTGGTAAATGGAGTGTAGGGAGATACTGGCATTTCTATTTAATTTGTTGGACTATCTCAGTTAATTCATCAGTCCATGGTCCTGCACCTTCCTTGAGCTGAGCTTGGAGTTTCTTTCTGTCTTTTGCTAATCCATTATAGAAGGGACTCACATAATTTAAGCAACCAAGAAATCTTTGTATCTGTTTAGTACCAACCAGAATGTCAGGAAATTCAGAAATATGCTTTAATATATGAGGCTGGAGTTTTACCTTGCCATGTGACAAAACCAGACCCAAGAAATCAATCTCCTATTTGCCAATAACCATTTTTTTGGCTGATAAACAAATACCATTTTCTCTTATTGCATTATATAGAGACTCTAAATGCTTTAAATGTTGTGAATCATCATCTGAATAGACTATTATATTGTCAATATAAACAGAACAAAAATCTTTCAAACTTCTTAAAGCTCTATCCATTCTGCGCTGAAAGTATGCAGGTGCAGTCTTCAAACCAAACGGCATTACATTCCATTCATACAAACCTTGTGGAACTGAGAATGTTGTCTTATACCTGTCTTCTTCTTTGACTTTGATCTGCCAAAAACTAGATTTGCAGTCGAACTTGGAGAAGACCTTCTTTGATGCTGCTCTCATTATTAAATTTGTACTGAATGGAATTGGATAGTTGAATGGGAGGATTATATCATTCAGAGGCTTATAATTGATACAAAACCTTTTCTTGCCTCTTTGTTGTTCAGCTCTTTTGTTGACCAGAAATGCAGGGCAACTATAGGGGCTCTTACTTTCTCTAATGAACTTTCCTTCAATGAGTTCATTCAAATGCTCATCCATTTCTTTTACCTCTGTAGGACTCATAAGATAGGCTGGCTCAAAAGGTATGATAGATTTGCATTCAGGCTTCAACCTAATCTCACATTCTTCATGCTCCTTAGACCAGAATTGTAAAGGATTCAGACTATAACAATCTTGCTCAAATTTTGCTTTTACTGGTTCTAAGAGGAGAGGTAACTGTGGTCCTTGGGATTTCAGTGGTTCTTTCTTCTGCTTCTTAGCTTTCTCAGACGGCTTATGGTTGACTAACTTGAGAGAGGGAATTTTAACCATACCATCTGTGTGCTTAAGAGAAATCTCATGTGTCTTCAGAATAAATGGTTGGTATTTGGTTAGGAATGTATAGCCTAACAAGATATCTTCTCTCAAGCTATCTAGTTCAATTAAGTCAACAATAAACTACTTACCTTGTATTTCAATCCTTACATCCTGAGCAAATCTTTCCATCTTTATCTCTTCTCCATTGATTGCATATCCTACCGGTAAATCATTCTTTGTTTTCCAGAATTCAGGAGGAATAGCATTAGTTTTTGCAAAACTACGAGAAGATCCAGAATCAACAAATGCATCCATAGGAATAGGCTTATAACCAGAGAAATAAAGATTAACTCTGATATATGTACAGTTTTCAACCATATATAAAGCATTTGCAGATTCAGCAAGGAGAGCTGGCTCAGACTCAGAATGAGAAGAGGAGGATTGATCAGCTTTTGTCAGTAAATCACGAATTTCCCCCATGGCAGAAGAAAGTTTATCGAGAGCCTTTTGTTGGAGAGCACATTGGCGAGCAAGGATGTCAACAGACTCATTGCAACAGTCAACTTTAGCATAGAGGGCATCAATACTGCGGCCAAGAGAAATAGAAGGTGAATGGCGGGATGAACGATGCTTGGATGAAGAGGATGGATTAGAAGGAGACCACCTAGGGTGAATATAGCCATGGGAAACTTTTCTGGGAGGCGGTGACAGTGAAGGAGAACTAGAGATAGAATGCTTAGAAGGTTTCTTGATTTTTCTGTAAAGAGCAATCTTTTCCTTTTCCCATGCTTTAATGTCTTTGACTTGCTATTTTGCAGCTGCTTTTCTCTCTTCTAAAGATCCTGGCATGTGATAAGGATCTTTTGACTTCGCCATACTAATCTTGAAATCAAGATCTTTAATTGCTTTCTTTAGAGTTTTAGAAACAGCTTTCTCATCTGAAGAATGAGAACTTTCTGGGTCAGATCCCGAAGTACTAGAAGGATATGCCTTTCTGTGTTTATCTTTGGCCATGTAATACTGATCAGGCAAAATCTCAACTAGTTCAAACAATCCATTATTAGAAGAACCAAGAACATCAAATGAAGCAACTATTTCCCAATCAGCTGATCTATTCTGTTCTTCAAACATTGCATAAACCTTATTCTCAGAATTGTATTTTTTTGGACAATTTGTAGCATAATGAGGCCCTTTACAAATGAAACACTGTACAGGTCGATTTCTTTTGGTGAAATCTTTATTCTTTCTAAACAAATACTTTGGTGGCCGCCTATTCTTAAAAGAATTCTTATTTACAGAAGCAAACCTATATCTTTTCTTATAGGCTTTCTTTTTGCGGAAAGACTTCTCAAAATTGTCATCATCATATTTAGAATATTTACACTTCTTACAATGACAATCTTTTCCACATCTTTTTCTGCTAAATTTGCGGACATGCTTGAAATCCTTGATCTGATTAATTGGTGGCAAACTGCAGTAATCCGTCATATTACAAGAAGAATTATACTGATCTCTATTAGCACTTAAAGCTTTTAGAAGACATCCTTTATCTAACTTATATGTAACCAATTGCCTCAACTCACTGAAACCAAAAGTATCAATCTTGGTTTTATATTTATTGGCTACATATTCTTCTGCATAATCACCCAAACCACATGGCAAAGAATTTAGATAAAACTTTTTTGTGGTTGGATCATGCAATTTTCCTGCAGCTATCATATATTTCTCAAAGACCAGATTATACTTATGTAATTTACCAAGGTCTTTTAACTGCAAAGAGTAAAGGATTTTCTCAGCTTCATGAATATCATTTTTTCTGTTGCCACAGAATAAACCTATCAGATACAACTATAGTGTAGCAAATCCTTCAGTAGAAATATCATTCCTACCCATGTCTTTTTCTTTGACATATTCATCTCCATCTGAATCAATTGAAATTATTCCATTGTCAGGGAGAGAATTCCACCAGCTGCGAAGCTTACCAGACATGAGTCTTACTGCATATAGCACCTTAGTGTTATCAGGGTTAACAACCTGATAACTATCTTGTGTCGGCCATCTGCCAGGGGTGTAACTGACTAATTCTGTAGCAGTAGCAGGATCTAGTTGTACAGTATGCTTGGCTCTTCACTCAGATCCATATCTAGGTAGATGTTCTCACATCATGCTAGCATGTTCTCCTAGCTTAGCTATTTTAATGCCTTTCCCTTTTTTCTTCTTCTCATCTTCTTCTTGCTTAGGAGCAAGATGCAATTTGGCACTTACCTATCTAGCCAATTCATCTATTTCATCATTTTCTACTGGGTTAGACCTGTGCGATCTGGAAGAAAAGGAGGATCTAGAAGGCATTTGTTTAAACCTTTGGGAGCCACTAGAAGAGGAAGTGGAGCATTCTTCAGGATTATAGTCTACAAATGGTTTCCTGTTAGAGCTAGCATAACTGTGAGCCATAGATCTACTTCTTGACAGCCAATATTTCTTTTTCATAGATGGTGTAACGACACTCTGTGTCAGTGAAGGTACCTGATCTATAACCACACACTTGGGCTTCTTATCTTCATGTTGGCATTCTTGAAGCCAATCTTTTAACTGCTTAGTAGCCTGAAGCATATGTTCTTTTTGCTTGGGAAGAACTATCTTTGTAGGCATTTGTGGAGTATGACTCCTTTGGGTAGAAGATGCTGGTTCTTCAATAACTTCTTCAGAGAAAAGAAGACTCTTTCTTCTCTGAATCTTTGGCCTAGGCTTAGGATCAATCTTCTGAGATTTCTAAGTTTTGGCATCCTCATTTTCTTCCTCAGAACTATCTTTCCCTTTTTGAGATACTCTAATCTGTACTGCATATACCAGTACCTTAGTGAAATTCAGAAAATGGACATGGAAGAAGCCTTTTTCCTGCCATCTGGAGATGTCTTCAGGAAGTAAGAAAGGTAAATAAATTGGACATATACCAGTACCAGAAACTAAAAGATTAATTTCACTTTGACGCACTGAGTCACACACTTTAGCCTTAATCCCTTTCTCTGGATAGAATGTATTAATTTTAACATCTAGAAACTTAAAATTGCCTTTATCATCTACAACATGGGTATTACCATCTTGAAAATAGTTGTGCAAGACATCAGACAAAGCAGAACTTGCATCCATAGATCTACGCAAAGCCATTGGTGAGAAATAAGACTTACTGATTACTCTTTCGTGATATTCCCTGCTACTTTTCGCGACTCACTGCCCTTCACATGGCACTGTCCTTCGGCCTTCAACACGGGTCTTACTGCACGCCTCCACAAGTACTACAGCACGCTACTAGCAGAACTTTCAGTAATATGACTCACACTTAGCAATGACAAAGATCAAATAAACACATGAACATGGCTCTGATACCAATTCAAAACACAGCGGAATTCAAAAACAGAAATACTTGTATTGCAATATCAAAGGCATACAATATGCTCAAAGCTTATAACAAAGCTTCAGCTTGACTCAAACCTAAGAGCTTCTATACTGGTTTTATAACTGGGTTTATGAGTCCCCTTAACTAGTGGATAGGCTTGACTACATAACTATTAGAGATATCAATATGGAATGACTCCACCAACATAGGCAATGAAGTATATTGTCTGTAATGATTTGAATGATACTTCATTTCTGAACCAATTTAAATGACTTGATCATTCTTAGGAATTATAACTAATGTAATGTCCCAATATTAAAGCATTGTTTAAATTAAAGATTTAAACATCATGATAGAAGACGGTGAAGTTGCTTAGGTAAATGTGATGTTTAGTCAATTTGAATGATAGAGATAATTGCGTATGTATTAATATTTAATACATATATATAATATCATTAATATATAATATTTAATACACAATATTAAATAGTATTATTATTCTAAAATAATTAAAATATAATATATAATATATTTATTTAAATAATTAAATATATTATTATATAAAAATAAATATAAATAACAAGTATAAATATTAACAATATAAATATAAATAAAGATATTATTATATAAATACATAACTATTGCCTATGAAACGCTGTCTAATAGTCAGCGATCATTTTAAAGTGGTTAATGAGGGTGATTAAATAATACAAGAGGAGCACTTCATATATAAGACTTATGAAATGATTAAAATCATTAAGGGAGCGATTCTTTGTAAAGGAAATCATTTACAAAGTACTATGATCCATTAATACTAATCAGCATTTCCTATTAAAAACAAATGCAGCGATTGATATATATATTGGGTGCGATAGAGCAGTCTTATAAACAGCAGCGATTCCTTCATTGATTGTTAACAAAACAAAAGACATATTAAATAATAATAAAGGTGATGACTCTTTTCAAATAGATGTATCTCTTCATGGAGATATAATAATATAAATGTAGTTTATGAATGGGAAGATGGGCAATATATTTCTGAGATAGATATTTCTAAGATCAATATATACATATATTCCTGAATTTAAAATATATTTCTGATATAATTCTCTAAGTAAGAATTATATATATATTTTATTATAAGCAAGAAAGAATAAGAGATAAGCAAGGGAAAGATAAGGAGGAGTATCAATGAGGAAGGAAGAAGCAGATATTTAGATCTGCCATTAAAATATAACAGAGGCATGGATACAAATAAGAATCATCTGATTTATATACAGATTAAAAAAATATTTTTGAGTTTGAAATTATACTTGGAAGCAGATCTGAAATATATATGTAGCAGTATTGGGCTGCAGATAGCATAGAAATAAGGAATAAAATCTTTAAGAGTTCTAAAGGACACCATTTGCACCTGGTGTGATACTTTAGAAAACTTCTATGATACTAGGGGATCAGTTTGGGATATTGCAATACAAGTATTTCTGTTTTCAAATTTCGTTGTGTTTTGAATTGGTATCAGAGCCATGTTCATGTGTTTATTTGATCTTTGTCATTGCTAAGTGTGAGTCATATTACTAAAAGTTCTGCTAGTAGCATGTTGTAGTACCTGTGGAGGCGTGCAGTAAGACCCGTGTTGAAGGCCGAAGGACAGTGCCGTGTGATTGGGAACCTTTGTATATGGCCATAATCAAGAAGATTTGATGATCCTCTTGGAAACGATACCCCCGTGGGCAAAGAAACTGGTTTCGACATAGGATTCCCCATAATAGAACAACTGCTTGATAGACAAAAGCCGCAGTTTATTGACCTTCCTGTTCATAGAAATAGATTCTCAGACAGACCGCTGTTCCAGTCACAAAGAGTAGGCACCATAGCATTACAATCTGTCCCTGCCAAACAATTCTTGAACAATTCTTTGTATATGGCTAGTCAGTCTATTGTGGAAAATGAAAAGGAAAAGGAAAATGAAATAGATATAGAAATGAAAGATGCTGTGTTAGATAACGCTAGACCTGAACAATTAAGAGCTTATGCTACATCTGGTATGGCTCAATGATGATATATTGTAGGCTACAAGATTACAGAGCCTATGATATATTAAAGGCATTAAAATAGCTAAGCTAGGAGAACATGCTAGCATGATGCGAGAACATCTACCTAGATATGGATCTGAGCGAAGAGCCAAGCATACTGTACAACTAGATCCTGCTACTGCTACAGAATTAGTCTGATTCAGAGTCTAATTCAGAAGTATAAGGTTAGATAAAATTTTAAAGTCTAGGATAGAAGCTCTTAGGTTTGAGTCAAGCTGAAGCTTTGTTAGAAGCTTTGAGAATATTGTATGCCTTTGATATTGCATTATCTGACACAGCATATGGTTTAAATTATGTGATCTTCTTTATCATGATATATGTAAAGTGATGTAATTAATCCGTAACCCTTATTTGGATAAGCTAGTCAATGATGATAAATTGTTCAGAGTCAATGATGATAAATTGTTCAGAGTCAATGATGATATGTAAAGTAAAGTGATGTAATTAATCTGTAACCCTTATTTGGATAAGCTAGTCAATGATGATACTAATCAGGTCAATGATGATTACCAAACCAAAGATGAGAAGCTTGTCCCATACAAGCGCATGATAAATGACTTCAAGGAATACTTTGTGATTATATCTTTTGAGCAAATACCACGCATTGAGAACAAAGTAGCAGATGCCATGGCGACCATCACCTCTCTTCTCGAGATACCAGAGAATGAGTCATGGTACGAGTTCTTAGTGGAAACTATTTAGCAACCAGCTTATGATCTTCCTGAGACCCATTCCATATGCCTTTTAGTTGGATCTTATTCACCTTGGTATGGTAAAGTTTACACTTACCTCAAGGACAACACCCTCCCACCTGACTTATCTTCAAACCAATGATGAACCTTTATACACCAAGCCTCTCGCTATACCATTATTGCCAACACCTTGTACCAACGTGGTCTAGATGGTACTTTACTCCGTTGTTTAGAATGAGAAGAATCTGTAACTGCCTTATAAGATGTACACGAAGGGATTTGCGGGACACACTCTAGCGGTCCTTCCTTAGCCAAGAAACTCATGCGTTTGGGTTATTATTGGCCAAACATGGAAATAGATTCATATCAGTTTGTCAAGAAGTGCAAGCAGTGCCAAATACATGGGAACCTGATACATGCACCAACTCAAGAATTGAGACCTTTAATGACACCTTGGCCCTTTTGCCAATGGGGACTTGACCTTGTGGGAAAGATCCATCCACCCTCCTCCAACAGCCATAAATTCAAGATATCATGTATTTAAACAAGCTAGAAGAAGAAAGGGAAATTGTTGTGGGCAGTATAGCCAAACATCAACAGATGGCTAAAAAGGTCCTTGATAAAAGAGCAAAAAAAAGAAGCTTCATTGTTGGAGATTTTGTACTTCTTTGGGACAGGAGGTGATAACCAAAAGGTGCCCACAAAAAGTTTTATTCCTTGTGGAAGGGACCTTTTTCTAATCAAACAAGTTATTGGTGACAATTTCTTTCTGCTAGCTTATCCAGATGGTACTCCTTTACCTATTGCCTATAATGGGCAAGATTTGAAAATGTGCAATTGGTAATAGTCTTGGGTCTTTCCCCTTGTATTATAGTTTCTTCTTGTTTTCTGTTCTTTGTGTTGCTTTTCCTCTATTTGCCCAATGAACAGGAAGGTCAATAAACTGCGGCTTTTGTCTATCAAGCAGTTGTTCTATTATGGGGAATCCTATGTCGAAACCAGTTGCATCTATAAAACGGCCATAATCAAGAAGATTTGATGATCCTCTTGGAAACGATACCCCCGTGGGCAAAGAAACTGGTGGAGACACGATATTCATAAGTCTATAAATACATCAACCTCCAATGGTGGCATAGACAGAACTGGGCATTAATGAGACACCCTTAACTTGTAATAACAGGCAAAAAGCTGAAGAAATAAATTTATCAGACAGAGAGGGTGAAATTGGGTTGGACGGAAAGGATACCATCCCCTTTTTCAGCACTGAGTAAACCACGAAATTGGGCTATAACAGCTTGTTCCCAGATTTGACATCTAGTATCTATCAAGGTGGCAAAAAATTCAGCACCTATATTGTAATTAAAATGAGGGTGGACAATTAAATCGACATGGGGAAAATGGACATGGAAGAAGCCTTTTTCCTGCCATCTGGAGACATCTTCAGGAAGTAAGAAAGGTAAATAAATTGGACATATGCCAGTACCAGAAACTAAAAGATTAATTTCACTTTGACGCACTGAGTCACACACTTTAGCCTTAATCCCTTTCTCCGGATAGAATGTATTAATTTTAACATCTAGAAACTTAAAATTGCCTTTATCATCTACAACATGGGTATTACCATCTTGAAAATAGTTGTGCAAGACATCGGACAAAGCAGAACTTGCATCCATAGATCTACGCAAAGCCATTGGTGAGAAATAAGACTTACTGATTACTCTTTCGTGATATTCCCTACTACTTTTCGTGACTCACTGCCCTTCACACGACACTGTCCTTCGGCCTTCAAGACGGGTCTTACTGCACGCCTCCACAGGTACTACAGCACGCTACTAGCAGAACTTTCAGTAATATGACTCACACTTAGCAATGACAAAGATCAAATAAACACATGAACATGGCTCTGATACCAATTCAAAACACAGCAGAATTTGAAACAGAAATACTTTTATTGCAATATCAAAGGCATACAATATGCTCAAAGCTTATAACAAAGCTTCAGCTTGACTCAAACCTAAGAGCTTCTATACTGGATTTTATCTAACCTTATACTTTTGAATTAGACTCCGAATCAGACTCTGAATCCCAATCTAAGGCTTTGGGTCCTTATTTATAGGAGTCAGATCTCAAGAAAATTAACTAGTTTTGAGTTCCGACCATACAAACTTAACACGCGTTCAAACTGTAGTTGGTGGAGAATAAGTTGGAAGGCACGTGCTATAGTAGAACGTACAAAGATTCATCACATGAGACACACCGCATGTGATCACGGCTCACTTTACACCCGAAAGTGACTACGGGGATCTTGCTTTTTAGATAGGGTTGCGTCCTATTGTCGGAATCTTAACGTGGCCGACATCACGGCACTGACAAGCCCATGTGCTAGCTATTATAAGAATTATAATCAATCTCTTTCTCATCAGTGGATGAGTTGGAATCATCAGCGGCTAGGTCCCATATGCCAGAACCATCAAAATCATAATTATGATCTAAATTAATGGGTGGCAACAATGTTGTTGGTAGTGGTCGGAAAGCAATCTCTAAATCATTACCCCGTTGGTGGAAAGTGTAGATTATTTTGTTGACAAAATCAGGAGTGGCAAAATCAATTTCTAGCCTAACTGCTACAAGAGCGGGGAGTAAGGCAACCTCCATATCTTCAACCTGGGCCTGTGGGAACCAAGAATGTGTTAGAGGATAATATTCTATCCTTGGCAGAGCATAGTGAAAGCGATTCTGCAGATAGCCAGATGGTCCAGTCATTCCTTCCTCAATAGCCCAACAAAAATTACTTTGCAGATGTTTAAAGAACTCCTTCATGTCATCTTGGATAACTTTGTCATTGTACCCAAGGAAAAGATCTGCATAATCTTCAAATTCAATCTGTAAAATAGTAACACTGTTAAAGAGACCAAATTTGGCACACTTAAGGAAATTTCTTTTAATCTTTATAGGCCAATTCATTGGTAATAAAGATGTTATGCAGATATCCATAGTGATCCCATTTCTCAGAGCAAAATAAACAGAAGCATGCTGAAGACCAAAATGTTTCAAAAACTCTGTTTGTTGCTTGCCTGTGAGAATTCCTCTGTGATAGTTATCCTGAATGACATTCCTTAATTCTTGGAGCCATTTATTGAGAAAATGAGTGTGAAGGATAGGAATAATGATTTCTGGAGGGAGTTGAGGTATCCATACATCCTATCCTTGATTATCTTTACTCAGGAACACATCAACACCATCTTTCCGCACCAGAGTATCACCAATTTCAATCATCATGCATATTGGTTCTGCAAGCTTAGCCATTTCTCTTGTGAGTGAATCTGCCAATGGATTATTGTCACCTTTAATCCATTCGATCTCAAAGTCATAACTGGTAAAATCAAGATACCAGCGTGCAATTCGGCCATGGGCAATATCTTTATTAGGCTTCTTGCTTAGCATAGATCTCATTGCCTGGCTATCAGTTTTAACAATAAAATGCATTGGTTTAAGAAAAATCTTAAACTTTTCTATACCTTTCTTGAGAGCCAATATTTCTTTTTCATAGATGGTGTAACGACACTCTGTGTCAGTGAAGGTACCTGATCTATAACCACACACTTGGGCTTCTTTCAGAGGAATTTCCTGTATCAAAACAACACCCCAAACATCATCAGAAGCATCTGTAAATAGTATCAATGGATAACCTTCTTCTGGTAAATGGAGTGTAGGGAGATACTGGCATTTCTATTTAATTTGCTAGACTATCTCAGTTAATTCATCAGTCCATGGTCCTGCACCTTCCTTGAGCTGAGCTTGGAGTTTCTTTCTATCTTTTGCTAATCCATTATAGAAGGGACTCACATAATTTAAGCAACCAAGAAATCTCTGTATCTGTTTAGTACCAACCAGAATGTCAGGAAATTCAGAAATATGCTTTAATATATGAGGCTGGAGTTTTACCTTGCCATGTGACAAAACCAGACCCAAGAAATCAATCTCCTTTTTGCCAATAACCATTTTTTTGGCTGATAAACAAATACCATTTTCTCTTATTGCATTATATAGAGACTCTAAATGCTTTAAATGTTGTGAATCATCATCTGAATAGACTATTATATCATCAATATAAATAGAACAGAAATCTTTCAAACTTCTTAAAGCTCTATCCATTCTGCACTGAAAGTATGCAGGTGCAGTCTTCAAACCAAACGGCATTACATTCCATTCATACAAACCTTGTGGAACTGCGAATGTTGTCTTATACGTGTCTTCTAATTTGACTTTGATCTACCAAAAACCAGATTTGAAGTTGAACTTGGAGAAGACCTTCTTTGATGCTGCTCTCATTATTAAATCTGTACTGAATGGAATTGGATAGTTGAATGGGAGGATTGTATCATTCAAAGGCTTATCATGGAGATTGATGCATTTGTTGATTCTGGATCTTCTCGTAGTTTTGCAAAACTATTTTCAAGATGGTAATACCCATGTTGTAGATGATAAAGGCAATTTTAAGTTTCCAGATGTTAAAATTAATACATTCTATCCGGAGAAAGGGATTAAGGTTAAAGTGTGTGACTCAGTGCGTCAAAGTGAAATTAATCTTTGTCCATAAATAGGACTAACCCAGTAGAAAATGATAAAATAAATGAATTGGCTAGACAAGTAAGTGTCAGATTGCATCTTGCTCCTAAGCAAGAAGAAGATGAGAAGAAGAAAAAAGGGAAAGGCATTAAAATAGCCATGTAATACTGATCTAATTAATTGGTGGCAAACTGCAGTAATCCTTCATATTACAAGAAGAATTATACTGATCTCTATTATCACTTAAAGCTTTTAGAAGACATCCTTTATCTAACTTATATGTAACCAATTGCCTCAACTCACTGAAACCAAAAGTATCAATCTTGGTTTTATATTTATTGGCTACATATTCTTCTACATAATCACCCAAACCACATGGCAAAGAATTTAGATAAAACTTTTTTGTGGTTGGATCATGCAATTTTCCTGCAGCTATCATATATTTCTCAAAGACCAGATTATACTTATGTAATTTACCAAGGTCTTTTAGCTACAATGAGTAAAGGATTTTCTCAGCTTCATCAATATCATTTTTTCTGTTGCCACAAAATAAACCTATCAGATACAACTTTAGTGTAGCAAATCCTTCAGCAGAAATATCATTCCTACCCATGTCTTTTTCTTTGAAGAAGTTATTTTCTGAAGTTTTCTTCCATGTCCATTTTCCCCATGTCGATTTGATTGTCCACCCTCATTTTAATTACAATATAGGTGCTGAATTTTTTGCCACCTTGATAGATACTAGATGTCAAATCTGGGAACAAGATGTTATAGCCTAATTTCGTGGTTTACTCAGTGCTGAAAAAGGGGATGGTATCCTTTCCGTCCAACCCAATTTCACCCTCTCTCTGTCTGACAAATTTATTTCCTCAGCTTTTTGCCTGTTATTACAAGTTAAGGGTGTCTCTTTAATGCCCGGTTTTGTCTATGCCACCATCGGAGGTTGATGTATTTACAGACTTATGAATACCGTGTCTCCACCAGTTTCTTTGCCCACAGGGGTATCGTTTCCAAGAGGATCATCAAATCTTCTTGATTATGGCCATTTTATAGATGCAACTAGTTTCAACAAAGGATTCCCCATAATTGAACAACTGCTTGATAGACAAAAGCCATAGTTTATTGACCTTCCTGTTCATAGAAATAGATTCTCAGACAGACCGCTGTTCCAGTCACGAAGAGTAGGCACCATAGCATTACAATCTGTCCCTGGCCAAACAATTCTTGAACAACCACTGATTGATGAAACTCAAGCCAGAGCTCAACCACTAGCTCGTAGTAGATCTATCGCTCACAGTTATGCTAGCTCTAACAGGAAACCATTTGTAGACTATAATCCTGAAGAATGCTCCACTTCCTCTTCTAGTGGCTCCCAAAGGTTTAAACAAATGCCTTCTAGATCCTCCTTTTCTTCCAGATCGCACAGGTCTAACCCAGTAGAAAATGATGAAATAGATGAATTGGCTAGACAAGTAAGTGCCAGATTGCATCTTGCTCCTAAGCAAGAAGAAGATGAGAAGAAGAAAAAAGGGCAAGGCATTAAAATAGCTAAGCTAGGAGAACATGCTAGCATGATGCGAGAACATCTACCTAGATATGGATCTGAGCGAAGAGCCAAGCATACTATACAACTAGATCCTGCTACTACTACAGAATTAGTCAGTTACACCCCTGGCAGATGGCCGACACAAGATAGTTATCAGGTTGTTAACCCTGATGAGAAAACATGGGGCAGATATGAGGCTAAAGTTCACAGTAAGGTGGGAACAAAACAAAAGAATTCTGAAGCACAAAGAAATTGGCAGTCTGCATGGATGCAAGCAGCTTCAGAAAACATAGATGACATAGCAGTAGATGTCAAACAAGGAATAAATAGGACTATTTCTGTGTATGATGGTATGTTGCAAATACATAATAGTCAATACAAAATAGAAACTACTGTAGGTAGAATTGATAAGCAGTGCACTTCTACCTTAAATAATTTTCGCACTTTGAATTATCAAGTCAGCCAGACACACACAATGGCCACAAGCATACAAGCTAGTAGTGAAAGATTAGAAAACGTGGCTAGTCAGATATACACTCAAGTGTTTGCATCTGATAATAGAAGAGATACTCAAGCTCAAGAAAATAAGGTGCACGTGCCTTCCAACTTATTCTCCACCAACTACAGTTTGAACGTGTGTCAAGTTTGTATGGTCAGAACTCAAAACTAGTTAATTTTCTTGAGATCCGACTCCTCGTATAAATAAGGACCCAAAGCCTTAGATTGGCATTCGGAGTCTGATTCAGAGTCTAATTCAAAAGTATAAGGTTAGATAAAATTTTAAAGTCCAGTATAGAAGCTCTTAGGTTTGAGTCAAGCTAAAGCTTTGTTATAAGCTTTGAGAATATTGTATGCCTTTGATATTGCAATACAAGTATTTCTGTTTCAAATTCTGTTGTGTTTTGAATTGGTATCAGAGCCATGTTCATGTGTTTATTTGATCTTTGTCATTGCTAAGTGTGAGTCATATTACTGAAAGTTCTGCTATTAGCATGCTGTAGTACCTGTGGAGACGTGCAGTAAGACCCGTGTTGAAGGCCGAAGGACAGTGCCATGTGAAGGGCAGTGAGTCGCGAAAAGTAGCAGCGAATATCATGAAAGACTAATCAATAAGTCTTATTTCTCACCAATGGCTTTGCGTAGATCTATGGATTCAAGTTCTGCTTTGTCTGATGTCTTGCACAACTATCTTCAAGATGGTAATACCCATGTTGTAGATGATAAAGGCAATTTTAAGTTTCCAGATGTTAAAATTAATACATTCTATTCGGAGAAAGGGATTAAGGCTAAAGTGTGTGACTCAGTGCGTCAAAGTGAAATTAATCTTTTAGTTTTTGGTACTGGTATATGTCCAATTTATTTACCTTTCTTACTTCCTGAAGACGTCTGCAGATGGCAGGAAAAAAGGCTTCTTCCATGTCTATTTTCCCCATGTCGATTTGATTGTCCACCCTCATTTTAATTACAATATAGGTGCTGAATTTTTTGCCACCTTGATAGATACTAGATGTCAAATCTGGGAACAGGTTGTTATAGCCCAGTTTCGTGGTTTACTCAGTGCTGAAAAAGGGGATGGTATCCTTTCAGTCCAACCCAATTTCACCCTCTCTCTGTCCGACAAATTTATTTCTTCATCTTTTTGCTTGTTATTACAAGTTAATGGTGTCTCTTTAATGCCTGGTTCTGTCTATGCCACCATTGGAGGTCGATGTATTTACAGACTTATGAATACCGTGTCTCCACCAATTTCTTTTCCCACGGGGGTATCATTTCTAAGAGGATCATCAAATCTTCTTGATTATGGCCGTTTTGTAGATGCCACTGGTTTCAACATATGATTCCCCATAATAGAACAACTGCTTGATAGACAAAAGCCGTAGTTTATTGACCTTCCTATTCATAGAAATAGATTCTTAGACAGACCGCTGTTCCAGTCACGAAGAGTAGGCACCATAGCATTACAATCTGTCCCTGGCCAAACAATTCTTGAACAACCACTGATTGATGAAACTCAAGCCAGAGCTCAACCACTAGCTCGCAGTAGATCTATGGCTCACAGTTATGCTAGCTCTAACAAGAAACCATTTGTAGACTATAATCCTGAAGAATGCTCCACTTCCTCTTTTAGTGGCTCCCAAAGGTTTAAACAAATGCCTTCTAGATCCTCCTTTTCTTCCAGATCGCATAGGTCTAACCCAGTAGAAAATGATGAAATAGATGAATTGGCTAGACAAGTAAGTGCCAGATTGCATCTTGCTCCTAAGCAAGAAGAAGATGAGAAGAAGAAAAAAGGGAAAGGCATTAAAATAGCTAAGCTAGGAGAACATGCTAGCATGATGCGAGAACATCTACCTAGATATGGATCTGAGCGAAGAGCCAAGCATACTGTACAACTAGATCCTGCTACTACTACAGAATTAGTCAGTTACACCCTTGGCAGATGGCTGACACAAGATAGTTATTAGGTTGTTAACCCTGATGAGAAAACATGGGGCAGATATGAGGCTAAAGTTCACAGTAAGGTGGGAACAAAACAAAAGAATTCTGAAGCACAAAGAAATTGGCAGTCTGCATGGATGCAAGCAGCTTCAGAAAACATAGATGACATAGCAGTAGATGTCAAACAAGGAATAAATAGGACTATTTTTATGTATGATGGTATGTTGCAAATACAGAATAGTCAATACAAAACAGAAACTACTGTAGGTGGAATTGATAAGTAGTGCACTTCTACCTTAAATAATTTTGGCACTTTGAATTATCAAGTCAGCCAGACACACACAATGGCCACAAGCATACAAGCTAGTAGTGAAAGATTAGAAAATGTGGCTAGTTAGATATACACTCAAGTGTCTGCATCTGATAATAGAATAGATACTCAAGCTCAAGAAAGTAAGGTGCTACTTGAGCATGTTGCTAGAAACCTAGAAAAGGTAAGAAAATATGCTAAAAAGATTAGAGTATCTCAAAAAGGGAAAGATAGTTCTGAGGAAGAAAATGAGGATGCCAAAACTCAGAAATCTCAGAAGATTGATCCTAAGCCTAGGCCAAAGATTAAGAGAAGAAAGAGTCTTCTTTTCTTTGAAGAAGTTATTGAAGAACTAGCATCTTCTACCCAAAGGAGTCATACTCCACAAATGCCTACAAAGATAGTTCTTCCCAAGCAAAAAGAACATATGCTTCAGGCTACTGAGCAGTTAAAAGATTGGCTTCAAGAATGCCAACTTGAAGATTATGAGCCTGTATACATGGAAGAACCAGCAGTAGCCATGAATTCTTCTGATGAAGAAATCTTTGAAACAGTTTCCATTCCAGAGTCAGTTTATGAAGAAGAATATATGTCTTCTTATGATAATCCAGTAGTAGAAATTTATGAGGATTGGGAAGGTTTGTATATGGCTAGTCAGTCTACTGTGGAAAATGAAATAGATATAGAAGTGAAAGACGCTGTGTTAGGTAACGCCAGACCTGAACAATTAAGAGCTTATGCTACATTTGGCTATATTTTGAATATTGATAAAGTAATTGATCCTTATGACACTGTTTGCACCTGGTGTGATACTTTAGAAAACTTCTATGATACTAGAGGATCAGTTTGGTCAGAGGCTAATAAGGTGCTATATGCAGTAAGACTCATGTCTAGTAAGCTTCGCAGCTGGTGGAATTTTCTCCCTGACAATGGAATAATTTCAATTGATTCAGAAGGAGATGAATATGTCAAAGAAAAAGACATGGGTAGGAATGATATTTCTACTGAAGGATTTGCTACACTAAAGTTGTATTTGATAGGTTTATTCTGTGGCAACAGAAAAAATGATATTCATGAAGTTGAGAAAATCCTTTACTCTTTGCAGTTAAAAGACCTTGGTAAATTACATAAGTATAATCTGGTCTTTGAGAAATATATGATAGCTGCAGGAAAATTGCATGATCCAACCACAAAAAAGTTTTATCTGAATTCTTTGCCATGTGGTTTGGGTGATTATGCAGAAGAATATGTAGCCAATAAATATAAAACCAAGATTGATACTTTTGGTTTCAGTGAGTTGAGGCAATTGGTTACATATAAGTTAGATAAAGGATGTCTTCTAAAAGCTTTAAGTGATAATAGAGATCAGTATAATTTTTCTTGTAATATGAAGGATTACTGTAGTTTGCTACCAATTAATCAGATCAAGGATTTCAAGCATGTCCGCAAATTTAGCAGAAAAAGATGTGGAAAAGATTGTCATTGTAAGAAGTGTAAATATTCTAAATATGATGATGACAATTTTGAGAAGTCTTTCTGCAAAAAGAAAGCCTATAAGAAAAGATATAGGTTTGCTCCTGTAAATAAGAATTCTTTTAAGAATAGGTGGCCACCAAAGTATTTGTTTAGAAAGAATAAAGATTTCAGCAAAAGAAATCGACCTGTACAGTGTTTCATTTGTAAAGGGCCTCATTATGCTACAAATTGTCCAAAAAAATACAATCCCGAGAATAAGGTTTATGCAATGTTTTAAGAACATAATAGATCAGTTGATTGGGAAATAGTTGCTTCATCTGATGTTCTTGGTTCTTCTAATAATGGATTGTTTGAACTAGTTGAGATTTTGCCTGATCAGTATTACATGGCCAAAGATAAACACAGAAAGGCGTATCCTTCTAGTACTTCAGGATCTGACCCAGAAAGTTCTCATTCTTCAGATGAGAAAGCTGTTTCTAAAACTCTGAAGAAAGCAATTAAAGATCTTGAATTCAAGATCAGTATGGCGAAGTCAAAAGATCCTTATCACATGCCAGGATCTTTAGAAGAGAGAAAAGCAGCTGCAAAACAGCAAGTCAAAGACATTAAAGCATGGGAAAAGGAAAAGATTGCTCTTTACAGAAAAATCAAGAAACCTTCTAAGCATTCTATCTCTAGTTCTCCTTCACTGTCACCGCCTCCCAAAAAAGTTTCCCATGGCTATATTCACCCTAGGTGGTCTCCTTCTAATCCATCCTCTTCATCCAAGCATTCTTCATCCTGCCATTCACCTTCTGTTTCTCTTGGCCGCAGTATTGATGCCCTCTGTGCTAAAGTTGACCGTTGCAATGAGTCTGTTGACATCCTTGCTCGCCAATGTGCTCTCCAACAAAAGGTTCTTGATAAACTTTCTTTTTCCATGGGGGAAATTTGTGATTTACTGACAAAAGCTGATCAATCCTCCTCTTCTCATTCTGAGTCTGAGCCAGATCTCCTTGCTGAATCTGCAAATGCTTTATATATGGTTGAAAACTGTACATATATCAGAGTTAATCTTTGTTTCTCTGGTTATAAGCCTATTCCTATGGATGCATTTGTTGATTCTGGATCTTCTCGTAGTTTTGCAAAAACTAATGCTATTCCTCCTGAATTCTGGAAAACAAAGAATGATTTACCGGTAGGATATGCAATCAATGGAGAAGAGATAAAGATGGGAAGATTTGCTCAGGATGTAAGGATTGAAATACAAGGTAAGCAGTTTATTGTTGACTTAATTGAACTAGATAGCTTGAGAGAAGATATCTTGTTAGGCTATACATTCCTAACTAAATACCAACCATTTATTCTGGAGACACATGAGATTTCTCTTAAGCACACAGATGATATGGTTAAAATTCCCTCTCTCTAGTTAGTCAACCATAAGCTGTCTGAGAAAGCTAAGAAGCAGAAGAAAGAACCACTGAAATCCCAAGGACCACAGTTACCTCTCCTCTTAGAACCAGTAAAAGCAAAATTTGAGCAAGATTGTTGTAGTCTGAATCCTTTACAATTCTGGTCTAAGGAGCATGAAGAATGTGAGATTAGGTTGAAGCCTGCATGTAAATCTGTCATACCTTTTGAGCCAGCCTATCTTATGAGTCCTATAGAGGTAAAGGAAATGGATGAGCATTTGAATGAACTCATTGAAGGAAAGTTCATTAGAGAAAGTAAGAGCCCCTATAGTTGCCCTGCATTTCTGGTCAACAAAAGAGCTGAACAACAAAGAGGCAAGAAAAGGTTTTGTATCAATTATAAGCTTCTGAATGATATAATCCTCCCATTCAACTATCCAATTCCATTCAGTACAGATTTAATAATGAGAGCAACATCAAAGAAGGTCTTCTCCAAGTTCGACTACAAATCTGGTTTTTGGCAGATCAAAGTCAAAGAAGAAGACAGGTATAAGACAACATTCTCAGTTCCACAAGGTTTGTATGAATGGAATGTAATGCCGTTTGGTTTGAAGACTGCACCTGCAAACTTTCAGCGCAGAATGGATAGAGCTTTAAGAAGTTTGAAAGATTTCTGTTCTGTTTATATTGATGATATAATAGTCTATTCAGATGATGATTCACAACATTTAAAGCATTTAGAGTCTCTTTATAATGCAATAAGAGAAAATGGTATTTGTTTATCAGCCAAAAAAATGGTTATTGGCAAACAGGAGATTGATTTCTTGGGTCTGGTTTTGTCACATGGCAAGGTAAAACTCCAGCCTCATATATTAAAGCATATTTCTAAATTTCCTGACATTCTGGTTGGTACTAAACAGATACAAAGATTTCTTGGTTGCTTAAATTATGTGAATACAGCCATGGGAAACTTTTATGGGAGGCAATGTCAGTGAAGGAGAACTAGAGACAGAATGCTTAGAAGGTTTCTTGATTTTTCTGTAAAGAACAATCTTTTCCTTTTCCCATGCTTTAATGTCTTTGACTTGCTGTTTTGCAGCTGCTTTTCTCTCTTCTAAAGATCCTGGCATGTGATAAGGATCTTTTGACTTCGCCATACTGATCTTGAATTCAAGATCTTTAATTGCTTTCTTCAGAGTTTTAGAAATAACTTTCTCATCTGAAGAATGAGAACTTTCTGGGTCAGATCCCGAAGTACTAGAAGGATATGCCTTTCTGTGCTTATCTTTGGCCATGTAATACTGATCAGGCAAAATCTCAACTAGTTCAAACAATCCATTATTAGAAGAACCAAGAACATCAGATGAAGCAACTATTTCCCAATCAACTGATCTATTCTGTTCTTCAAACATTGCATAAACCTTATTCTCGGGATTGTATTTTTTTGGACAATTTGTAGCATAATGAGGCCCTTTACAAATGAAACACTGTACAGGTCGATTTCTTTTGCTGAAATCTTTATTCTTTCTAAACAAATACTTTGGTGGCCGCCTATTCTTAAAAGAATTCTTATGTACAGGAGAAAACCTATATTTTTTCTTATAGGCTTTCTTTTTGCGGAAAGACTTCTCAAAATTGTCATCATCATATTTAGAATATTTACACTTCTTACAATGACAATCTTTTCCACATCTTTTTCTGCTAAATTTGTGGACATGCTTGAAATCCTTGATCTGATTAATTGGTGGCAAACTGCAGTAATCCTTCATATTACAAGAAGAATTATACTGATCTCTATTATCACTTAAAGCTTTTAGAAGACATCCTTTATCTAACTTATATGTAACCAATTGCCTCAACTCACTGAAACCAAAAGTATCAATCTTGGTTTTATATTTATTGGCTACATATTCTTCTGCATAATCACCCAAACCACATGGCAAAGAATTTAGATAAAACTTTTTTGGCACACTGAGTCACACACTTTAGCCTTAATCCCTTTCTCCGGATAGAATGTATTAATTTTAACATCTGGAAACTTAAAATTGCCTTTATCATCAATCTTAGGTTTGTATAGTGGTACTGGTACTGGTATATCATCTTTTAGTTTCTGGTACTGGTATATGTCCAATTTATTTACCTTTCTTACTTCCTGAAGACGTCTCCAGATGGCAGGAAAAAGGCTTCTTCCATGTCCATTTTCTAAATTTCACTAAGGTACTGGTATATGTAGATCTATGGATGCAAGTTCTACTTTGTCCGATGTCTTGCACAACTATTTTCAAGATGGTAATACCCATGTTGTAGATGATAAAGGCAATTTTAAGTTTCTAGATGTTAAAATTAATACATTCTATCTAGAGAAAGGGATTAAGGCTAAAGTGTGTGACTCAGTGCGTCAAAGTGAAATTAATCTTTTAGTTTCTGGTATTGGTATATGTCCAATTTATTTACCTTTCTTACTTTCTGAAGACGTCTCCAGATGGTAGGAAAAAGGCTTCTTCCATGTCCATTTTCTGAATTTCACTAAGGTACTGGTATATGTACAATTTTCAACCATTCAGAAATTAGCAATCTATCACAAATTGAACATGAAATTCAGACTTTGTTGAAGATTGATCCTAGGCCTAGGCCAAAGATTCAGAGAAGAAAGAGTCTTCTTTTCTCTGAAGAAGTTATTGAAGAACCAGCATCTTCTACATAAATATAAGGAGTGTAGGGAGATACTGGCATCTCTGTTTAATTCGCTGGACTATCTCAGTTAATTCATCAGTCCATGGTCCTGCACCTTCCTTGAGCTGAGCTTGGAGTTTCTTTCTGTCTTTTGCTAATACTAGGCCAAATCTCAGAAATCTCAGAAGATTGATCTTAAGCCTAGGCCAAAGATTCAGAGAAGAAAGAGTCTTCTTTTCTCTGAAGAAGTTATTGAAGAACCAGCATCTTCTACATAAATATAAGGAGTGTAGGGAGATACTGGCATTTCTGTTTAATTCGCTGGACTATCTCAGTTAATTCATCAGTCCATGGTCCTGCACCTTCCTTGAGCTGAGCTTGGAGTTTCTTTCTGTCTTTTGCTAATCCATTATAGAAGGGACTCACATAATTTAAGCAACCAAGAAATCTCTGTATCTGTTTGGTACCAACCATAATGTCAGGAAATTCAAAAATATGCTTTAATATATGAGGCTGGAGTTTTACCTTGCCATGTGACAAAACCAGACCCAAGAAATCAATCTCCTGTTTGCCAATAACCATTTTTTTGGCTAATAAACAAATACCATTTTCTCTTATTGCATTATATAGAGACTCTAAATGCTTTAAATGTTGTGAATCATCATTTGAATAGACTATTATATCATCAATATAAACAGAACAGAAATCTTTCAAACTTCAGAAAATAACTTCTTCAAAGAAAAAGACATGGGTAGGAATGATATTTCTGCTGAAGGATTTGCTACACTAAAGTTGTATCTGATAGGTTTATTCTGTGGCAACAGAAAAAATGATATTCATGAAGCTGAGAAAATCCTTTACTCATTGCAGCTAAAAGACCTTGGTAAATTACATAAGTATAATCTGGTCTTTGAAAAATACATGATAGCTGCAGGGAAATTGCATGATCCTACCACTAATAAATTCTACTTAAATTCTCTGCCTTGTGGTTTGGGTGATTATGCAGAAGAATATGTAGCCAATAAATATAAAACCAAGATTGATACTTTTGGTTTCAGTGAGTTAAGACAGGAGCAAACCTATATCTTTTCTTGATATAGGGTCCTTAGCACCCTATCTTGACACTTGTGTCTACTCGAGAGTTTTAATTACTCGCTTATTTCAAATAAACACATGAATATTATATCAATGTGGGATTTTATTGTCCACCCTCATTTTAATTACAATATAGGTGCTGAATCGCTTTCACTATGCTTTGCCAAGGATAATATTCTATCCTTGGCAGAGCATAGTGAAAGCAATTCTACAGATAGCCAGATGGTCCAGTCATTCCTTCCTCAATAGCCCAACAAAAATTACTTTGGAGATGATTAAAGAACTCCTTCATGTCATCTTGGATAACTTTGTCATTGTACCTGGGTTAGACCTACATTATTGTTTACACAACCATTGTTTATCTTAATAACTTTGAAATTGGGTTGGACTGAAAGGATACCATCCCCTTTTTTAGCACTGAGTAAACCACGAAACTGGGCTATAACAGCCTGTTCCCATATTTGACATCTAGTATCTATCAAGGTGGCAAAAAATTTAGCACCTATATTGTAATTAAAATGAGGGTGGACAATCAAATCGACATGAGGAAAATGGACATGGAAGAAGCCTTTTTCCTGCCATCTGGAGACGTCTTCAGGAAGTAAGAAAGGTAAATAAATTGGACATATACCAGTACCAGAAACTAAAAGATTAATTTCACTTTGACACACTGAGTCACACACTTTAGCCTTAATCCCTTTCTTCGGATAGAATGTATTAATTTTAACATCTGGAAACTTAAAATTGCCTTTATCATCTACAACATGGGTATTACCATCTTGAAAATAGTTGTGCAAGACAATTGGTGATACAAATTGAATTGGTATCAGAGCAATAATGTTTAAGAATTCATAGAGGCTACAATATATCATCATTGACTCTGAACAATTTATCATCATTGACTAGCTTATCCAAATAAGGGTTACGGATTAATTACATCACTTTACTTTACATATATCATGATAAAGAAGATCACATAATTTAAACCATATGCTGTGTCAGATAATGCAATATCAAAGGCATACGATATTCTCAAAGCTTATAACAAAGCTTCAGCTTGACTCAAACCTAAGAACTTCTATCCTGGACTTTAAAATTTTATCTAACCTTATACTTCTGAATTAGACTCCGAATCAGACTAATTCTGTAGCAGTAGCAGGATCTAGTTGTACAGTATGCTTGGCTCTTCGCTCAGATCCATATCTAGGTAGATGTTCTCGCATCATGCTAGCATGTTCTCCTAGCTTAGCTATTTTAATGCCTTTCCCTTTTCTCTTCTTCTCATCTTCTTCTTGCTTAGGAGCAAGATGCAATTTGGCACTTACTTGTCTAGCCAATTCATCTATTTCATCATTTTCTACTGGGTTAGACCTGTGTGATTTGGAAGAAAAGGAGGATCTAGAAGGCATTTGTTTAAACCTTTGGGAGCCACTAGAAGAGGAAGTGGAGCATTCTTCAGGATTATAGTCTACAAATGGTTTCCTGTTAGAGCTAGCATAACTGTGAGCCATAGATCTACTGCGAGCTAGTGGTTGAGCTCTGGCTTGAGTTTCATCAATTAGTGGTTGTTCAAGAATTGTTTGGCCAGGGATAGATTGTAATGCAATGGTGCCTAGTCAGTCTATTACAACCCTTTGATATTCTCATTCCTGTGGAAGCAAAATTAAGCACAACATCAATTAGTTAAATGATTTAAAACCCCACCTTCCCAAATGTATTGAATCACCCAAAAATAAGAATGACAATATAGCCAAGCAAACAGCAGAGACTGGCATGAATATTGCAACAAATATAGGTCCTCTTTTCTGAACACACCAGTATTGCAATGCATAGGTCAAGCCATGGCAAGTCACTACCTGCCACAATTCAGCTCTTCAAAATTAATTACAGATACTTAAAAAAGTTTGGTTCTTCTAAGAGATAGACAGCACTAGACAATGATAGTATTTACACTTACACCCCAGATTATAATTACAACTCCACTCCAATCCACGACCCATGATTCACTGGTACATGTTTCCCACAATAAACTGGTTTCATATGAATCGACAATTGTAAGATGTGTATGTACCAGTGATGAACTTTTGAGAGAAACATGAACTTCATTATTTTTATTAATTACTCACTTATCAAAGTGTGAGCCTATGTGTGAATATCCAAAAGGTCAAGAGCAAGCAATATCGTACCAAACATTGTTCAATTTTGTTAATTAATCCAAAATTACATGTGAATTATATCCCTCCAAATGGTTAACTCTTTTGAAGCCTAGTTGCACTATGTGAAAATGCATATTTAGTTCTAGGTGGACTCAGAATATAAGAAAAATGCCTATAAAAATTTCTCATCCCTAATGGAGTGGCCTCAATTTCTTAATACATTATGATAGTATTTTTTGGTTAGGGATTTGGAAATTGCTAACAAGTTGAATCAAGGTTTATGTTTCTATTTGTGTAAAAAAAAAACACATCATAGTTTATGATAATTATTGCATCTAGAGTCAAAATACATTTTGAATCTTTGAGGAAAAAGTTTAATTTCCAATTACTGCCTAACTGCTATAGTCAGCGCTGCATGGGTGGTTGAATCAATATGAAATCCCTAGAGTTTTTTTTATTATAAACAGATGCAATTGGTAGGTGTAAAACCAAATTCTACAACTTTTGCAAGTATCCTCCCAACCTATGCTAAACTAGAAGCTTTAGCATAGGTTATAAACATACACCAAAGCATAAAAATCATTGAATACTTGCAATAATTGTATAGAGAAGGCCATCACATCATAATGTGACATGGCCAATGGGATGCCACACATCTCTTGAAGGGACCCAATTGAATGATATGTAATAACCTATACCGGGGATCATATTCTGTCACAAGTAATAGCACATGTTAGTTCTATATTACAAAAAATATGAACATATAAAATGTGTATGTAGGATAAAAGAATAAGGAATTTATTTTTCTCTTTTTTAGGAAAATTCTAATAAAATATTGAATAAACTTGTTTCTAGGCCTTATTTGAAAAGAAGGGCCCCTGAGTTTGAAATAACATTTACACCTCATGACAAAGAAATGGTAGAAAATGAAGGGCCTCTTTATATAAAGGTAAAGATAATGGAACAACATATGCATGGAACACTCATAGATCCTAATTGCATGACAAATGTGGTCACGGAATATTTCCTCCTTAAACATGATATGGTACAAGAATCTTATGAACCGTCAAACTTGAGAATTATATCAAATGATTGATCCATATATTTATCATAGACCGAGACTATTAAAGTTATCTTACCAATTGGTTTCATTAGAGCTCCATTATTGTATGCCTTTGATATTGCCTTTGATGACGACAATTTTGAGAAGTCTTTCCGCAAAAAGAAAGCCTATAAGAAAAGATATAGGTTTGCTCCTGTAAATAAGAATTCTTTTAAGAATAGGCGGCCACCAAAGTATTTGTTTAGAAAGAATAAAGATTTCAGCAAAAGAAATCGACCTGTACAGTGTTTCATTTGTAAAGGGCCTCATTATGCTACTTTTGTCTATCAAGCAGTTGTTCTATTATGGGAGATATTCCCTGCTACTTTTTGCGACTCACTGCCCTTCACACGGCACTGTCCTTTGGCCTTCAACACAGGTCTTACTGCACGCCTCCACAGGTACTACAACACGCTACTAGCAGAACTTTCAACTGGAACATGTACCAGTGATGTAGGAAACATGTAATAACCTATTTATCAAAGGCATACAATATTCTTGTATCAGTGTTTGCAATAAAATTGTAATGAGGATTGATCTTTGAGAAGTCTTTTTGCAAAAAGAAAGCCTATAAGAAAAGATATAGGTTTGCTCCTGTAAATAAGAATTCTTTTAAGAATAGGCGGCCACCAAATTGAATTCTGCTAAATTCAAAACATAGCGGAATTCTTAAAAGAATTCAAATTTACAGGAGCAAACCTATATCTTTTCTTATACCAATATATGTTGTATATATTACTGAAAGTTCTGCTAGTAGCGTGCTGTAGTACCTATGGAGGCATGCAATAAGACCCGTGTTGAAGGCCAAAGGACAGTGCCGTGTGATTGGGAACCTTTGTATATGGCTAGTCAGTCTACTGTGGAAAATGAAATAGATATAGAAAATAAGGTATATGTCCAATTTATTTACCTTTCTTACTTCCTGAAGACATCTCCAGATGGCAGGAAAAAGGCTTCTTCCATGTCTAGGGGATCAATTTGGGATATTGCAATACAAGTATTTCTGTTTTCGAATTCTGCTGTGTTTTGAATTTAGCAGAATTCAATTTGGTGGCCGCCTATTCTTAAAAGAATTCTTATTTACAGGAGCAAACCTATATCTTTTCTTATAGGCTTTCTTTTTGCGGAAAGACTTCTCAAAGATCAATCCTCATTACAATTTTATTGCAAACACTGATACAAGAATATTGTATGCCTTTGATAAATAGGTTATTACATGTTTCCTACATCACTGGTACATGTTCCAGTTGAAAGTTCTGCTAGTAGCGTGTTGTAGTACCTGTGGAGGCGTGCAGTAAGACCCGTGTTGAAGGCCGAAGGACAGTGTCGTGTGAAGGGCAGTGGGTCGTGAAAAGTAGCAGGGAATATCGCCCATAATAGAACAACTGCTTGATAGACAAAAGTAGCATAATGAGGCCCTTTACAAATGAAACACTGTACAGGTCGATTTCTTTTGCTGAAATCTTTATTCTTTCTAAACAAATACTTTGGTGGCTATTCTTAAAAGAATTCTTATTTACAGGAGCAAACCTATATCTTTTCTTATAGGCTTTCTTTTTGCAGAAAGACTTCTCAAAATTGTCATCATCAAAGGCAATATCAAAGGCATACAATATTCTCTAAGCTGATTTGGGGTTACAGAAGGCAGAAGATTCCAGAGCCTACAATATATCATAAGCTCTTCCAAATAGCTACAATATATCATATGCTACAAGATTACAGAGCCTACAATTTCTGTTTTCAAATTCCGTTGTGTTTTGAATTGGTATCTGATGAAGAATTGTTTGGCCAGGGATAGATTGTAATGCTATGGTGCGTACTCTTCGTGACTGGAACAGCGGTCTGTCTGAGAATCTATTTCTATGAACAAGAAGGTCAATAAGCTGCGGCTTTTGTCTATCAAGCAGTTGTTCTATTATGGGGAATCCTATGTCGAAACCAGTTTCTTTGCCCACGGGGGTATCGTTTCCAAGAGGATCATCAAATCTTCTTGATTATGGCCATATACAAAGGTTCCCAATCACACGGCACTGTCCTTCGGCCTTCAACACGGGTCTTACTGCATGGCTCCACAAGTACTACAGCACGCTACTAGCAGAACTTTCAGTAATATGACTCACACTTAGCAATGACAAAGATCAAATAAACACATGAACATGGCTCTGATACCAATTCAAAACACAGCGGAATTCAAAAATAGAAATACTTGTATTGCAATATCCCAAACAATTTTGAATTGGTATCAGAGCCATGTTCATGTGTTTATTTGATCTTTGATATCTATTGTAATGAGGCATACAATATTCTCAAAGCTTATAACAAAGCTTCAGCTTGACTCAAACCTAAGAGTTTCTATACTGGACTTTAAAATTTTATCTAACCTTATACTTCTGAATTAGACTCCGAATGCCAATCTAAGGCTTTGGGTCCTTATTTATAAGAGGAGTCAGATCTCAAAAAAATTAACTAGTTTTGAGTTCCGACCATACAAACTTGACACGTGTTCAAACTGTAGTTGGTGGAGAATAAGTTGGTAGGCATGTGCTACAGTAGAACCTCAAAGGCATAAGCTCTTAATTGTTCATAGATTAGAGAATATAGAAGTCTGAAAATCACAGCCATGAACTCATTTTCTGCTCCGAAGTGATCTTATTCAGATGTAGCATAAGCTCTTAATTGTGCTACTAATTTTTAAGAATAATGCATTTTTATGTTACTTATTGCATCATGCATCATTTATGTGTCTTATTGCATTATATTATATTATTTTTGGAATGCTACATAACTCAATAAGATTATAAATTTATCCAAGTTCTTATGGTTAATGTTAATTGTGACATTCTTCTAATGACTCATAAATATATATTTATAGCCTTCTCCACCAAGTAATAGATATAATAACTTTAACAAAAAAAATAACAAGTACACTAACAATATGACTATAATATCCGTGTCTATCAAGAGGGAATTTAGTAATATGGATTTTATTTATTATCCTACATTATTTAGGTACATGGTTCACCTAATGTGTTGATTGCTTAAAATTTATTAGTGTATGACTTGGGGGTACTAGTAGATATGCCACTTCTTGTCTGAATGGGGGGTCATAGTTCTGTGGTTAGTTGATGATTTCCATAGTTCTGTGGTTAGTTGATGATTTAGTTCTCTAATGACTCTTCATGATTTAATTCATGTGGTTATTCATTAAATACCATTCCATTATTTTTATTTGAAAAAAATAAATTCCCTATAATATTTATAACTTGTCCAACAACTATTGACTTTCCAAAGATGTAAATATATATACCATTTAATGAAATGCATGATGTACTATGGAAGACTGGAGTGCATCCAAGCATAGTAGACGAGCAATGAAATAAAAGAGAATATTTAGTTAAAAAATACATATGATCAAGTTCGGTTGCTTTTAGCGAAGGCCAAATCCTTCCGTCTCACGAAAAAGGAATGGATGAAAGAAGCCACTAAGAAGGATCAGGCCCGGAGGAAATATAAGGCAGCAGAAGGGTGCAAATATCCTGTGTGATGGAGGCGGCTGGCCAAGGGATCCTCTAAATTAGGAGCCAATTTGGCAAGTAGGTCGGTAGGTCGTTTGGAGCATAGAAATGTCATGATAGTCAAAGCCTTCTATTCTTGCACTTTGTGTGTTCCAAACCTCCCGCAGCACCAAAATCTCTCCCCTTTCCCAAGAAAAAAATAACTAAAAAGGAAATCATTAGCATTGAGCATCAACATTCTCCTTCTCTGCCCTCAACAGGGATTTGCGTCAGGCGAGACGAAGTTAAATTCTCTGTTTTTGTGGGGTATTTGAGTATCTTTTTCTTTTCTTTTTGGGGTCAAGCTGCTGCTTTTTGTTTGATGCTGATTAATATGGTGGAGATCTGTTGGATTTGACATCGTTTGTATTGGTTGTTGGCTACTAGAGGGTGTTTTGAAGTGAAGGCTTTTTTGGGATTTGAGATCCACATCTGGTTGTGTGAATTGATGGAGCAGTGGTGATCAGATCTGTGTAATATCAAAGGTAGGAAAGAGAATAAAAGAAGAGATGGCACCCACGAGTAAAGCAGACAGGAAGGCTGCTCTTGATGTGGCTTCATGGATGTTCAATGTCAGTACATCTGTTGGGATTATTATGGTCAACAAAGCTCTTATGGCCAGATATGGATTTACTTTTGGTAACCCTCTGTTCTTAATTCTCTATTGCTGGATTTGTAAATTTTCAATTTCCCAACATTTAAATTTTCTGAATGATTCTAGTGAGATTTTGATTTGTTTTGTTACACAGAGTATATACCTTTTCTCTAGTGGGTTAATTGATACATTTGCTTTTTTTATTTGTTTTGTTATAGAAAGTCTAAATCTTTTCTCTAGTGGGTTAATTGATAACTTTGATATGTTCAGTGAGCCTTCTATTCCTTCTTCACTCTGTGGAAGGAGTGAATTCTGTTGTATATGGTTGAATTTCCTGTGATCTCTAAACTTGGATCTGTTTTTTCTATTACTGTGCAGCAAGTACGTTAACTGGCTTACATTTTGCAATGACCACTCTCATGACAATTGTTCTTCGTTGCATGGGCTATATTCAACCTTCTCATTTACCTTTCTCCGAGCTCGCAAAATTTGTAATCTGCGCCAACTTTTCCATTGTTGGAATGAATGTCAGTCTCATGTGGAATTCTGTTGGCTTTTACCAGGTGACGTTGACACTCTTCCTTGTCGTGCAAAAAATTGTATTGATTATGGAATTTCCTTTATCATTTATTGAAAACAATGCATAAATGAATTGAATTGTTTTCATGGGCAACTCTTTGCATTCTAAATTTGTATCTTGATGTAGATGAATAGTTTACTCACTATCATAGACACAAAACATGCATATAGATCATGTACGTGGACCCCAATAAACCACACAAACATGCCATTCAATCAAGTATGACTACTTAAAAAGTGTGGAAAAATGCAGCGGCCTACAGTTTTAGGAAATACAGAATATAAAGTTGTTTCTCTTTAACTTTTAGCTCTTTGAGCTAAGTTTTTTGACAATACCTCCTTGCCATAGATCATGTGTTTAGAAAACTGATACATTAATTCTATGTGGTGTCAACCAAAAATATACATTAATTCTATGTGGTGTCAACCAAAAATATAGAAAAGATAAATGCTTACTACATTTTTTACTATATTGATGCTGTTCTTGTATTTTGATATAACAATTTTATTTTAAGTAGGTGGTGTTTTTTGCATTGTGTCAAATTATGTGATATCATCAGGATTCAAGTGCATAGTTTTTGAGTCAATCTCATTGACCCATATTTCATGAGTAGTAGATCACAAGAACCTGTCTCTCATGAACATGAGTGGTCTACTTAGCACTTATTGCATTTAGGTGATGCTCACAGGGGTAAAGCATTGGGACTTCCTGAGAGGTCACTTATCCCAGTTCTATTCCAACTCAAGCGCACTTAACTATGAGATTGACTCAAAAACTACGCAGTTGAATCCTGATAATATCACATAATTTTATTTTAAATCAAGTAGGGCCTTTAAATGAACATAGGTTTTGTTGATTGAATTTGTGGTTAGTTAAATACTGATTTTTAAATAGTTTCTTGGTACTGCTAAAAATCTGAACAGACAATCTCAGGGTAAAAATTTCAATGGAAAATGTTTGTTGTTTTGAAGTTTTGTTTTCCTACGCTAGCCGCAGAGAGTTTTGCAGATCTTAGCATGATAGGCAAGTCTTTTTCTATGTGTTTCTTTTGAACATTTGGTTTCTTATGTAAGCTTCTATATGTTTTGCAGATAGCAAAGTTGAGCATGATACCTGTATCTTGCCTTTTAGAAGTTATTTTTGACAAGATTCGTTATTCAAGAGACACTAAGCTAAGCATATTAACAGTGTTGGTTGGAGTGGCAGTATGTACTGTTACAGATGTTAGTGTCAATGCCAAGGGCTTCATGGCTGCTGCAATTGCAGTATGGAGCACTGCTTTGCAGCAATATGTAAGTTTCAATTAATAGGTTACGTTTTATTAATTTAAGGACAAGATCTCAGTTGATATGTTTTTTTTTAATTTTTATGTTTCATTAGTTTGAGGACTATAATTAAATACAGAAATGTCTTTTGTATGATCTTCAAGCTTTTTTCTCATTTTTAGTCGATGTTCTTAATCTTTTTTCAGGATTGAAAGAAAGAAAAGGGCTTCTTGTTATTCCTTGTGAATAAATGAAAACTTGGTCAAATTTTGTTGGGTTCTCTAATGATCTGTTTTTGTAGCCTTGCTTGATTCATTTGTTGCCAACATTCTTGCTGTTTCAGCTCTTTTCTAGAACTTGAGGAAAACTATATTGGCAATATTTACCTTAAAGAAAAATTTCATCGACTATTTTCTACCTTCTGGCTAAAATTTAAAATTTTACATTTTTTTCTCAAAAAGAAGTTTCACCAAATTGATAATATTTTCCAAAAAGAGTGACCTTTATATTTTAAGATTTGCTTAAGTTTACTGGGTTTTAAAATTTTTTACACCTATAGCAAGTCCTATGCTTTTCTCACTTATTAGAAATTCAGAAACTAAAATTCATATTTCATATTTTTTAATTTTATATGGGAAAGTTGCAAATTCCTTTTCTTGTTAGGTATGCGTTTCCTTTTATGTTTTTATGCCTTTCCTTTTATGTTTCTCAACATTCACCTTCACTTCTCTTTAGCACTTGGTCCATGTATTTTAAAATGGGTCACAAATACTACCTCTTTTTCGTCTTTATTTTGTTTATCTTCTCTCCCATCTTCTAGATTTGCTGGTGATTCCTATGTTCCCTCTTTTTTGTTTTTCTTTTTCCTTTCTTGTACTTGTTTCTGGACATCATTTTTACTACTGTTTGCTACCAGGTACTCTCATCCTGTGGCATTTCTGCCTGATCAAAACCTTCAGATGACTGCCTCACAGTTCTTTCTTTCCCATTTTCCTGGACCAGCAACTTATAAAAGGTTTTGAATTGCTTTCAAACCTCTATCCATCCCTGTTGCTGTATTTATTTTAATCTCTTCTCTGGTTCCTTTGTATTTGTATGCTCTTTTCAATTTCCTTCTTGTTCTCTAGACTGAGGCTGTCAATATCTTGCTAGATTGCCATGTTGAATGCATACCTTGCATTTAGATGTTACAATAATCAACTATTTGTTTTTCAAATATAGCATAAGAGATTGAGCTTTATTGCTGCAGACAGTCCCCAATCAATGTCTAAGCAGACAATATCCTTGCTTACCGGGCAACCTTCTTTTGTTTTATGACTTATTACACATTTAAGGATTTTTTGGTGCTCCCTATTCCTTTTAAAACAGTTTCAGGCAAAGATTTCCAAGGTAAGGGTTTCAGTCTTTACCCATGTAGGAGATGATGGACGGTTCTTTTCAATTCTAAATGTTTTGGCATCCATTCTCGAATTGTAGGGTACTGTCATAAACCTGTATATCAATAAATATAATTTAACTTGGAGATACCATGGAAGATATCTTCAACGCTTATGCTTACTGTTGGGTCCTTGGTCTTTCCAAACCTCAATTCCTGTTCTTAAAAGGTTAGTGCAAACTTCCTCTTCTCTTTTGTGGCAGAAGTTTTTGCAAATCTTCGAGTTTTGAAGGGTTTATTGTCTTTCCAGATATATTTTTTGTAAATGAAAACCCGTGGAAAAAATCTTAAAGATAAGTTGTAAGATGGTCGGCAGAGGATCCCTTGCACATTACTAGAGGTTCTCTCCACTCAGAAGTTTCCTGCATGGAAGATAAAAAAAATATACTGTACCATTTACCCAAGAATGACAAACTTCAACTTTGCATGATATTCACAAGATGGGGAATGCTTTCAAATTTGATTTTTTTTTACCAAATTTGAAATTCATAGTAGGATCAAATGTATCAAGGCGTGACACACTTCAAATTTGCATTATATTCATGAGATAGGGAATGCTTTCAAATTACAAAGACATTTTTTTTTTTGAAAGTTCAAACATCTGCAATCCATAATGTTAGAAAAAGAGATTTCTGGAAAAAATTTTAATAACATAAGATTTAGAGCTCAACATTTTGAGACACACCTTGTGGCTCCTCATTAGGATAAATTATAAGATTGGGCAATTGGAGCTCTATATATAGATAACTCCATGTACATCATGAGGTTAAGAATCATACAAGCATTAAATGAGTGCATCAAATTATTTAATATTTGCTTGTAGATCACAGGTTTCCATGAATCCCTAAGCTCCTATTCCCCCATTTCTATTAAGATTATTTGGATTATTTCTAGCTTAATTGCTTCCTTTATGTATAATAACATAAGAGATTCAGCTTTATTGCTGTAGGCAGTCCCCAATCAATGTCTAAGCACACAATATCCTTGCTTACAGTACATATATCATGTGAAGAAGTTTGTGAGTGATCTGCTAAAGCTGATCTTTTTATGCTGCCTCATTGAATATCAGAACAATGCTCCTTAATTTGTTGCTGAAAGGTCCTTGTTTTTCCATTGTATGGTTGACCACAAGAACAATTGATTTTGGAGACTTCATTTCATAACTGTGAACTAAGAGGAGGTCCTTTGTAGATTTGAGCATGTTTCCAGTTTCATGGGGAAAGAAGACTACATTGATGCTACTCTTCCTTAGGATCGCTGCTATCTGATTAGATTTTCCAGCACAATATAGTAGATAAGCCCTTGGAAAATGTGCTGATTCATTACTGGTTGAAATTTCTCTCCTCTCTACCTCATTAGATGCCTTTGAAATTTGCCTCCAATTGTAACCATTCTTTTTGAAAACCTTGATCAAGTGTTGCTTGTCTACTTCACTGTAGTTGGTATCTGCAATTTTAAGGGCCCTATTGATGCGGGTCTTGAGTATGCCCATTTTCTGTGAAGGATGATGATAAGAATATGCTATGACAGAGATCAGTGTGTGTAGTCTTTCTATATACCTGCCTTGCTAGAGATCCAAAGGAATTATCATATTCCAAGTCTTCTGTGGATTTGGTGCTGCTAAAAAAGCTGTTGAGATGCTGGTGGGATTCCTCTAGTGTGTCTCTCCTGTAAGGTCAATAACATTAGTATTATCTACATATCCTTTCCACCATCAAGGCTATTAATAAAAAAACTTAAGTGCCCATTCGTCAAATTTCTCCATAGATATATTTGGTACCATTGGAGATAAGGGTTTTCCTGTCTCCACTTCCTCACTTTGTTCAAAACTCTGCTCTCTAAAGTTGAAAAAAGTTGATTTAAGATAAATATCTGTCATCTTGAAGTTTCCTCATCCATTTTATTACTTTTGATGTTAGTGTCATGGGATGAAGGAATTCACAAAAGGAGAGACACTGTCAAAGCTCATCAATATATCATCCTTGTTAACCTTTTAATCATTCACAAATTTTGCAAATGCTCAGAATTTTTGATAAAAGAGGAATTAACTGCCAGTTGTTTCAACCTATATGCAAGGTATGCCAAAAGATGGTAGGTGAGAGAGTGGCAAGTATCAACAATTGCTCTTAGCGGATAGCCCTCCACATGTATTTTTAGTTGACCATATATTCTTGTTGTAATTTCTTTGTTTGGTGTCAAAAACAATCTTTCTCAACCCTGTAGCTAATATAGCTTTCTTTACCTCCTTCATGATCTTCTTTATTGGGTTAATGCTAAGCTCAATGTGGCTGCCACTGTTCCGAAGATAATCCTCCATGAAATTATCAATATGAGGAGCTTCAGTTGTGCAATTTTATCATTCATCCTCATGATGAGCCACAAGGTGTGGCTTGAAATGGTGATCTCTAAATCTTATATTATTGAAATTTTTTTCCAGAATTTCTTTTTTGTACAAATATTTTACCAAATCTAAATTCCTAGTAGGATAAAATGTGAAGTGTTTTGTTGTCTTATAGTACAGTTGATTGGGGAACCTATATGCATTAATTGCTAAATGTGAGACCTACTTTCCTTGTTTGTGACCACCTCTCTTTATGTCAATCTGTTTTTCAAACAAAAATAACTTAAGTATAGTTGCTTGGAAACTCCATTATAGGAAATGGCCTGCGTACCTGTCCCCATATCCACAATTTCTGGTGACTACATTTATATATAATATAGCCATCTCCTTATTCATTTACTTGCATACACTAATTTGATTGGTGTCCCCGTACCCATGTTGTTACTGGTACCCCTGCGTCTCTTGGTAACTATGAAAATAAGCCTACACATGTTTTCAAAGTCATTCACTATTTAACATATTGGCAGGCTTCAATCTGATACCTCCCAGGACTTTTGTATAAAGAGAATATAACTGCTAGGGTGAACCTCAATTGCAAATATGAAAACAAATTGAAGATAATTGAATGTCTAGCTGATATTCTTTATTATTAATTTGTATCATAGTTCATTATCTTTCAAAACTACTTACACAATTGTGTTTTTGTTTCTATTGTATGCGCAGTACGTTCACTATCTGCAGAAGAAGTACTCACTTGGTTCTTTTGATCTGCTTGGACATACTGCACCATTACAAGCAGCTACACTGCTAGTTGTAGGGCCTTTTCTTGACTATTGGCTGGCAGAAAAGAGAGTGGATCTTTATGATTATACTATACCATCTGTGGTAAGTTATGGGTATTTAGTATTATATTAATGAAGGTCATCTTAGATATATTGCTTCCATTGAGTTGCCTCTGGGTTAATTTTAGGTATCAACTTGAGGCATCTTAGACTTTGTTCTTTGGTTTGAAATAAATATTTTGTATGCTAATCCTGTGCATGTTGATTATACAGTTCTTCATTGTACTTTCTTGCATGATTGCGGTGGGCACCAACCTAAGTCAATTTATCTGCATTGGTCGTTTCACAGCAGTTTCATTCCAAGTTCTTGGCCATATGAAGACCATTTTTGTTCTTGTTCTGGGATTTATCTTTTTTGGTAAAGAGGGGTTGAACATGCAGGTGGTTCTAGGTATGTTATTAGCTGTGATTGGGATGATGTGGTATGGGAATGCATCATCAAAACCTGGGGGTAAAGAACGGCGGATGTATCCCATTTCTAGCGAAAGGATTCCTAAAATTGGTGTATCTGAAGATGGAGCACTTGACAAAGTATGATAGATTACAATATGGTCTACTTCATGTGGTAATTGAGGTTTGCCCAACAAAATATACATGTTTTTGGGGTTTTATGTGTTTTTCAACTAGATGCAGGTCTTGGATGGCATTACCTTTTTAGAGATTGTTGGGGAAGGTTCCAGAAGGTATGCCAAAAATTCAACCATTTTTTATTGTAAAGCAAGCTTGTCAACGGTTACCTTTGCAAGTTAGAGGAAGCAAGGTAGAAAATTTTCCATTTGTCAGTCTTGCAGTTTTCATTCGTGCAAGCAAGATTTCTAGTTTTAGTGCATCTTGCACAGACAATTCTCATTATTTATTCTATATGTTTATCCCTTAGAAATGAAGATCAATCTTTTTCCTCCATATTGAGGAGACATGTGTGGAGACTATTCTTTTTCTTCTGAAATTTGCTTATTTATCAGTTTATCACAATCCCTCATCTCATAGTGCAAGAGAATTGTACGGTATATAATATTTAAAGAATTGCTGAATCAGGGGAAGCAAATTAACTCCTATATATATCATAATATGAATATAAAATGATTATATAATTAACCAATTTCAGAAATCTGTTTTGAATGAGGGAAAATAATTTGAAAATCCAGAACCCCTGTGAAATTTTGGAAGTCTGCTTCAAAAATATTTTGGGTATTTTAAATGTGTGTGAACAGTGAAAGTAATATATCAAAAAACATATGTAGAAATTTTATTTTTGGGCTGAGCAGAGTGAGGCAGTTGGGACATGGGCTTACAACTTTGCAGAGAAATGAAAATTTTATTTGATAAAACTATAAAGCAAATATTAAAAAAAGGTGCAGATTGGATTGGACCAATTCAGTATACCTGAAAAATCCTGGTCTGACAGGATTTGGGCCCAGATCTGGCAATCTTGAGTTGGTAATTATGCAAATTACATTGAAGATTATAGAGGAAAGGGAACTTCATACCTTTGTAAATGTTGGAAAAATTCCTGCTCCAAATGCTAAAACATCTATCATCATAGACTTCATAGACTAGTGTAGTTATCCTGCATAAGATTTTGCTTCTTGTTTATTTGCTATGTAACCCAATCGGCCTGAAAATTGGCTGTTTCCGGGTATAGTCTTACTGGAATTGGGTTCGGTGTGGAATTGACTGCGGGTTCGCATAGGATTCGGTCATGAGATCTCATGCCATTTGAGCAGTTTATTCTGTAGTTGCAGGTTTATTTCAGTCATCATGAGGGCACACATAGTCTAAGCAGGATATATTTAGTCTTTGTGAGTCTTGCTGTAAGGAAAAACGAAAAATGAAAAGCAAAAACACTTTATAAATTATAACATAAAATGATTGGGAGAAACCCATTTTATAACATTTGAATTAATACTATAATATTAGTTATTTATATATTCGGTTTATATACCCCACTATTTCTATAAACTGAATATATCCTGCTATTGCTATAATATTAGTTCTCAAGGAAATAACTTTTATAGTTTTTAAGACATTTTACGATAATATCTATTTTATTTTAATTTATGTATAAATATGTATAATTTATATATATTATTATATTTTAAATTTATGTATAGATATTAAATATATTAAATATATAAGTATATTATATTTCAAACTTTTAATATTTATTGTAGTTTTGTTAAGTATATGCGGTATTTTGAACTTATATATATGTTTTTTGTACGGATGTACCCAGCCCCCCACCCCCCCCCCCCCCCCCCCCCCCCCAAAAAAAAAAAAATTCTGTACCAGCGTATCATACCCGTACTTGTCTATGATTCCGATTCCGATTCGGCAACTTAGTTTATTTGGTTACATTATGATTCACAACTTTTAGAACTTAGAAGGGTTGATTTTAATCTCACATATTACTGATACATTCTATGTTATAAGAAAGAAAAAACAAAATATGAGTAGCCACCTTCTCTGCCTCTCTAGGATATACACCTTTATAATTGGATAAACATGGGAAAATATTAAATAACACTGCATAATGTCACAACATTTGAAGCATTCCGCTAGTGCCAATGATATTTCCTTTATGTTGATCTTGTTTTGTCAATGGTTCCAGCCAATTTTGCCAAGAATTCCACATTTCATGATGTTGGGTATTGGGGTTTGATGTTGATTTCAATTTATTAGTGGGGTCTTCATAGCTTGACTGATTACTTTGTAGTGAACAAAGGATCCTTACATTTTAGGGAGCGTTTTGATTTGTCTTGTCTAAATTATCCCTTCCTTAGATATAATCCTAGAGATTTACTTACCCATAATAAGTGGTGGGATCATCCTCGGTAGATTCTGCCTCCAGACATTAATTAGTGCTGATTATATTTGTTGTGAAAATAGAAATAAGAACAAACACGTTAACAAAATACATGGTATGGCCCGTCTAGATCAAAAAAATGGTTCTTGCATGATTTGTATTAGATAAACTGCTCCTTATTTCTGTTAATGGGAAATGCAAAATGCTACCAACCTCCTTGGACATAATCCTAGAGATTTACTTACCCATAAAAAGTGGTGGGATCATTCTCTGCAGATGCTGCCTCCAGATATTAATTAGTGCTGATTATATGTGTTGTGAAAATAGAAATAAGAACAAATACTCGTTAGCAAATACATGGTATAGCCATTCTAGAAGAAAGAAGTGGTTCTTGCATGATCTGTATTAGATAAACTGCTCCTGATTCTTGTTAACGGGAACTGCAAACTGCTTCTAAACTGAAGATAAGTTATTGTTAGTGGTTATACTGTTAAATGGAAAATTAAGATGCATTGTAAATGCCTTACTATCTGGTGGCACTTATGTTGATATTTGACATGGTCACAGCCTAGATGTTCTATTTACAACACTTTTATATCTAATTCCTCTTGTGTATTTTGGGAATACCTGTTAATTTTAATGTAGCTCGGACAGGTGTTCTAGTCTCGGGTGGTGATTACGAGGCTAGAAACACAACTGGAATAATTATCTCCATACGTAGAAAATTGATTTCTCGAGAGACTTCTAGACATTAGGGTTTGTTAGAGTCTAATTAATCTTAGCCATTGATTGAGATTAAATCATGGCCATTGGTTTTCAATGAGAGGATTATAAAAGAGGATCAATGGGCATTGGGAGAATATAGATCTGAAAAACATTTGCAGCAATAGCAAATAAATAAATTTGCAGTAATAGCAAATTGATTTGCAGTGAGAGTAAGGGCGCAATGATAGTGTTGGAGAACAGCAGTGGAATTGTCAGAGAAGAAAATTATTTCCGTAGAAGGAAAATACTTCTGGATAATAAAATATTGCCGGAGCAATTTCAGCAGGAGCAATTGAGGGAAGGAAAATTACCGGAAAGAAAATTGTTGGAGCTCTGCCAGTAAGAGGCAAGCAATTTTGTATCTCATAATTTTCTACAGTTGAATAAAATTCTTATGTGCTGACTGGTTTTCCCTTCAGGATTTTTCCAGGGACAATTTGTTCAAAAATATTGTGTTCATTATTTTGTTTTTCTATCTCCGTGATTATTGGTGAAGTTGCAGCTGTATTATTTTTTAATATTTGCTGTGAATCAATTTTTCGGCAGTCAAATAATCTATATAAGATAGGAAATTAATAATCAGTAGCTGCAATAGAATTTTCACATGGTATCAGAGCAGATCTGAGGGTAGAAAAAAAAAAAAAGCTCAGTACAGGGACAGGGAGAAAGAAAAAAATTAATAAATAAAAAAAGCCAGAATTTCTTTATTGTTGGAAGAGAATGGTATCAAGGAATATGTGACTGCTGTTGTACCTGTACCTACAGATGCAACACAACTCTTAGCATATAAGAAGGAAGATGCCAAGGCGAGGAGGTTGATTCTTGATGGTGTTAAGGATCATATTGTTCCGCATATTGTAGAGTTAGATACAACAAAGATGATGTGGGATGCCATTCTGAATTTGTACCAGAATGCTACCACTAACCGAAAGCTGATTCTCAGAGAAAAGTTGAGGAATACCCGGATGAACAAGGGAGAAGACGTTACAAGTTACCTCACCAGGCTTAGACTTGTTAAGGATGAGTTGGCAGTTGTTGGAGACAAACCAAATGATGACGAGCTAGTACGAATAGCCCTGAATGGGTTTACTAAGCAGTGGGATGTCTTTGTTCAAGTTATTAATGGACGAGACACCTTACCGAGTTGGGATCGACTATGGAGTGACTTCACTCAGGAGGAGTTTAGACTAAGTCTTGTTAGTGGAACCAGCAGTAATAGTCAGAAAAGTGAGGTGGAACCGGAAAATGTTGCCCTAGTAGGAAAAGGGAAAGCGAAGAAGGGGTCTGGCAAAGGATTAAATCCAAAAAGTGAGAAGGACTTGTCTAAGATCAAATGCTATGGCTGTCACAAGTTTGGCCGCTATGTCAGCGATTGCCCACAAAGGAAGAAAAATGAAAAGAAAGGAAAGAAGCAGATGACAGTTTCAGCAAGTGTAGATGAGCTTTCTAGTAGAATGGAGGATGAGTTTGCACTCATAGCTTCCCTAACTAGCTCAACCTCACAGGGTGTTTGGCATATAGACAGTGGGGCGTCATTTCATATGACAGGAGTTAGGGAGTACTTCTCCAGCTACAAGGAGGAGGACATCAGATTCCAGATTCAGATGGGGAACAAGTCCAAGTGCAATCCAGTTGGGAGAGGGACTGTTCTATTTCAGAGGGAGAATGGCAAGCTTATTTCCATTCATGATGTGTTGCATGTGCCAGGCTTGGGCATGAATTTAATTTCCGTATCTGTCCTTTAGGATAAAGGCTACAATGTATTCTTTAGAGGGGCGCATGTTTTAATCAAGCATAAGGATTGGAAATCACCCATAGCTATTGGAGTTAGGAGCGGTCGACTTTATAGGTTGTAGTTTGATACTCCTAAGGCACTAGTGAGCAGCAGTAATCCTAGAGATCAAGGAGAGCTATGGCATAGGAGGATGGGCCATATACATCATGGAGCACTTAAATTGCTTCGCGAGACAATGACAGGTGTTCCAGAGGTGAGCACAGAGCATGATGATGTATGTAAGGGATGTGTGTTGAGGAAGTTTGTGAAAGCAGCTTTTCCAAGGAGTGACACCAGATCCAAGGGGGTTCTTGATCTAGTACATTCAGATATATGTGGACCAATGTCAATGAAGTCTCTCAGAGGATACGAGTACTTTGTTACTTTTATTGATGATTTCTCCAGGAAGACCTGGATATACTTCTTGAAGACCAAGGACGAGGTCTTCAGTCGCTTTCAGGAGTTCAAAGCTCTTGTGGAGAATTCAACACGCAGGAAGGTAAAGGTTCTTCGGTCAGACAATGGAGGCGAGTACAAAGGGAAAGAGTTCCAGGAGTTCTGTACCAGGGAAGGAATCAAGAGAGTGGACCATTCTTTACAACCCACAACAAAATGGGGTTGCTGAGAGGAAGAATCGTTTTATATCGGAGGTAGCAAGGGCTATGTTGTATGACCAAGATATGCCATGTTACTTATGGGCAGAGGCATGCAGTACAGAAGTATACATACAGAACAGGGTTCCACATAAGGTATTGGGCAAGATGACACCAGAGAAGGCATTCTCAGGGAAGAAGCCAGATGTCAGTCACTTCAGGATATTTGGGAGTTTGGTGTTTTGTCACATTCCAGGGCCTACACGTTCTAAGTTAGATCAGACTGCAGAGAGAGGGTACTTGTGGGGTATAGCGAGACCTCAAAGGCATATCGGATATTTATTCCAGGGACCGGGAGGATTATAGTTAGGCGAGATGTCAAATAAATGGAGGACAAGGCATATAGGAGGTCCAGAGATTTGCCCGCAGATGATCAAAATGAGCAGCCAACAGAAGCTCCAAGGATTGTTCAACAGAACAGGGACAGCGAAGCACAAGTACAGTTACTAGTACAAGCACAGGCTCAGGTGTTGAGAGTTCGCAGAGTATGGAGCAACAGATACAACAAATCCAAGAGATGCATCAAGAAGATATGGAGTTTGATATTTCATCCTCTATAGTTGACAGGAGGAACCGTGAGATTCAACAGACACATAAGGATACTTAGGAGTTTGTGGGAGCTCCTAGGACTAGTAGTAGACAGCGGAAACAACCGGCCAGGTATAATGACTGTGGCATTGGTTAGTCAATTGGTAGATAGCGAGCCTTCCAGCTATCAGGAGGCTGCACAACAACAGGTGTGGCAAGATGCGATGGTTGAGGAATATACCTCAATAGTGCAGAACGATGTGTGGGAGGTTGTGCCTAGACCGACAGATAGGGCAGTGGTTGGATCACGCTGGATGTATAAGATTAAGCACGGTGCAGATGGTAGCATCGAGAAATACAAGGCAAGGTTTGTGGCCAAGGGGTTTGTTGTGACCAAATCACACATCGCCCCATTGCAAATGGGGACCCCCTTTTTTTTTGAGCTTCGATGTTTTGCATGAGATCTTAGATGATGCCTTAGGTTCATTTCCTCTGCCAATCCAATAATGAGTTCCTCTTCTAGGAGATTTTTGCTTCATAACTGGAGGTCTCATCTGGAAAATGAAGAATCTTGATTGAATTCTATCCAAATAATGAATATTGAGACCCTTCTTGATGTATGTTTGAGATCCTGAAAAGACCAAGTCTGATAGCCTGAAATCCTGAAATCCTGAAAAATTGGCTAAGTCTGAAATCTGGTGAATCCTCCAAATTCTAGATTTTGCATGTTAAATCCGGTGGATTCGAGACCTATCTCAAACATCCTGAAAGGTATATTGAAAAATATTTAAAGTATAAAGATTTACTTAAATATATTTTTCAATATACCTTTACCTCACGAACCCTGAAAAACGCCTAAGTTTCCAGAGGATTCAAAAGGCTGATCCAATGCGACGGGATATCAAAGTGGCGCAAAAATCTTGGCGCAAAATCTTCATAAATCACGCCGCTTTCAAGAGGATTCCAAGTTGATGATCCCTTGCGCTTGAACAAATGCGCCCAAGGATAGAGGATAGAAGAGGATTCCGAACCCTCCAACCAATGCGCAAATTGCAAGAAGAATTCACCCCCTTGAAGTAATGCGCCGATTTCTAGAAGATCTCGCAAGTGTGAACCAATGCGCCAAAAGAAGAGGAATTCAACACCTTGAAGTGATGCGCCAAAGGTAGCATAGATGATGATTCCGACTTCCCCATCTAATCCGCCAACTTGAAGAGGATTTTTAAGGTGCTATTCATTGCGCAAGTTTCAAGAGGATTGTGACATGCCTATCTAATGCGAAAATTTCAGAGGAAATCAATACCTCCATCCAATGCGCTAAGGAGAAAGAAAAATGTTGGGTGTCAAGGTGTAAGTTTTGATGTTTCCAGAGGATTTCAAATCCTTAACCAATGCACAAATCTTAGAAAATCCTAACATCTCAAACCAATGCGACCTCTTCAAGAAGAATCCAAGGTCAAGTCTTAGAGTCAATTTTTAGAGGAAATCAAAGCTCTCATCCAAAGCGCCTAGAGGAAGAGGATTCGAAAGGTGTGAACCAATGCGACTACTTCAAGAAGAATTTAAAATCAAGGTCTAATGCGCTTGGAGGAGGGGTTTATTACAAGGTAAAAATCAAGAGGATTTTGAAATCCTTATCCAATGCGACCCATCTAGTGTGCTAATTCTAGAAGAAACCAAAACTTCTATCTAGTGCGTCACTTTATGGAGGAAACTAAAATCAAGTCTTAAAGTGAAAAAGCTGGAGGAAACTCAATTGTTAAACCAAAGCGCTTAAGGAAGGGAGATCTCCAAAACATGATCTAGTGCGCCAGCTCTATGAGGATGAAAAGGAGTTGAATCAAAACAAGTTTCAAGGGGATTTTGAAACCCTAATCTAATGCGAAATTCTAGAGGAAATCAAATTGTTAGTCTAACGCGCCGTTTTAAGGTAATTGGAAGAGAGATTTGAAGGTGCTAGTCCTAGAAGATTGTAAATACCTCATCCAACCCACCACATGTGAAAGGAAATCTAGAGGATTCTAAACCCTTTATCCAATGCGCCACTACTAAGACAGGCCTAATTCAAGTTTCAAGTGAATTTTCAAAGAGGATCTTAAAATCTCCAAGTGATGCGCTAGCCCTTATAAGATTTGAAAGTTGATTCAAGGCACTTAAATCAGTGAGAAACCTGAATTATCAACTGATGCACCAGCCCTTTGAGGATAGAAATGAATGATCCAAGGCATATTTCAAGAGGATTCTAAACTTGCTAACTGATGCGCCAGGGGGAGGTGAGAAGAAGATTTTAAGATGTCCAACCAACGTGCCACATATAGAAGAAGCGCGCTAAGCATGTAAAAGTTTATTAGGATGATTTCAAAACATTGAACCAATGCGCCAATCCTAGGGGATTTGAAATCCTGATCTAAAGCGCCCAAGTCATAAATCAAGTTTTAAGAAGAAGTTGTCATAGAGAATAAGAGGATTCAGATCTTGTAGACTGCTGCGCCACCTCAAGGTAAGGAGCTCAATGCAAGATGTAAGTGGAATGACTAAGTCTAGCAGCCAGCAATCAAGAAGATTTCAAAAGTTCCATCCAAAGCGCCAATACATGAAGAACTCAGAACTTTCATCCAATACCATGTATGGAAAGAGGTTGCTAGATGATAAGAAGGTGTTGAGAATGAGGAGAAGTCTGATTTCTTATCTGCTACGCTGGAGGATTCAGGAATTTGATTTAATATGCTCATTACGAAGAGGAATTCAACACCTTGAAGTGATGCACCAAGGGTTATCACCTTCCAAGTATGAAATTTCGAGAAGAATTTAAAAAGAAAATCAGATCTAAACTGTCACCTGATAGAGGAAGTTAAGCCTGAAATTCTGTGATATCTTTTAGATCAGACATTAAAAACTCAATCTAATGCACTATTAAGGTTAAGGAAGAGTGAGTTTTGGTTAAGAGGTCAAGAGTTTCAATGAAGATCAAGAACTTGTTATCTAGTGCGCTTGGCTTGGAAATGCATTCTTATATGTTATAAATCAAATATTATCATGTTTATCGAGAAGGTTGATATTATTTCTTTCTTTGTGTTGCAGGAGCTAAGGCGTTATCATCAGGTTGGAGCATTTCATCATGCATCTTTGTCAGTCATAGCTTCAAGGCATCATGTAGCTCTTGAAAGGAACCTTTCATCATCCTTGTGTTGGAATTCTTCATCAAGTGGCACCAAGTTAAGATCGTCTAGAAGACATCCATCCGAAGGACATCATATTCATCAAGACTTTCTAAGACATCCAATCTACTTCAAGTTCCTTCGAGCTTCAAGATCATCTTCAAGGAAGCATTTCATCAACTATATCATGATCATCAAGAGCAAGTGTTTGAATCACCTTCAAGTTGCAGAGGAAGCATCATTCCAAGAGATCTACATCAAGTTCAAGTATCCATCATCAAATGTTAGAAGCATTCATCCATCCAAGCTTCAAGTAAAGTTTTCCCAATCTTCAGAGATTCATTAAGCTTCAAGTATCCTTGAGAGGTCTTCTATACTACATCCAAGAAGGGTATTATCATCAATATCTACACTCCAAGGGGTCACTTCGAAGATCATCATGCAAGATCACTTCATCAACTTCTACATCAAACGAAGGCATTCATTCATTCAACTTCAAGACTCATCAAGCTTCAAGTCTCTTTGAGAAGTCAGCAATGCACTTCATCCATCGAAGTTTCAAGACTCTACAATTTTCAAGTCCAAGAGATCTCCTACTCTTCATGAATGAAGCATCATTATATATTCTACTTCATGTCATCTATGAAGTTTCATCATCTACTCTTACATGATGAAGGAGGCAGCATCATCATATACATTACTCTTCAAGGAGATGCATCCAGAAAAGATCATCATGTATCCTACAAGAAGAAGAAACATCACAATGTTAGCCAAATGGAGCAACAAGTATCATACATCTAGTTTACAATTCAAAAAACAAGGCAAGATCAACAAGTTGTATTCCTGGATATACAAGTTCAAGCAATCACATCGAATACATCATTACAAGTTAATACAATTTTCAAGATACGCTGAGGTGGCATCTATGTGGCGAATACACATCATTTTAAATGCATTAAATGTATCATTTAATGAAAGAAGCCAGAGGGATTCCTATGTGGAGGAATATTTTAAATGCTTTCGCCTTACCTTATCACATTGGAAAATGTGCCTTCATTGCCTCTCTCTTTTTTGCTAAAAATAGCAAGTTGTTGTAACTACCTCTGAGGTGGCATGATTTGAGCCCTTGGCTATCAAATTGATCTAGGCCATTCATTGTAATCTGGAGCACTATATGAAGGCCTTGTTGCCTCATTTGTAATTCAGTAGATCATTAGTAGACTAGAGAGTATATTTTAGGAGTAGAATAGGAGACTCAAAATTCTCTGAGAGGACTTGAAATTGTTGTAAATATTTCTCAAGGTTAATGCAAAGACATTGGAAGTTTATTTGGTGTTCGAGTGTTGTCTTGTGGAATCGCATGGTTTCTTGTACTTAATGAAATGGAGAGATGTTTTAAATAGATTAAAATAGATTAGAGCTCATTGATGTAATGTATGTTGTACTGAATATTTGATCAACTCCTAGCTCATGCTTTGAACATTCATCGCCGGTGAAGTGTTGTGTAAAGCTAGTCTGAGCTTTATAATTTGCATAAGTTCGATTGTGGATGCTTGTTTGAGTTGCGCCATTCGATGGGTGCTTATTTAAGCCTTCATGATTTGAAAACCATTCGCGTAACCTTAGGAGATTGCACCAACTTCATGTAGTTGTAGGCATCCTTGGCAAAGTGGAGTCAGGTTTACTTAGGAGTTTGTCTGTTCATACATCATCATTACTTCATTGATCTTAGGTTAGATTCCTAAACCTTTATCTTTTTCCATTTCTTTATCATTGAAGCCTTGTATAGAAATCATCCACATCAAAGGAGGAATAAGTCGAATGAAAGAAGAAGAGTCTGCGTAAGTCCCTTTGTGTTTACCAGCAAAATCATACTTAGTCATTGAGCTATCTCTTACAAAATCATAAGAAAGGAACCTTAGAGTCATCTTGTTTGATCACTTTGTTCAGCATTCGAGAGGCTTTGCTCAAGAGGGAGTCAGATACTTTGTATTTCACTCTAATTGTTGACTTGTCTAAAAACAATCATCAACAGGGTTCTCTCAGAAAGAGGGAATAGATTATGAGGAGACATTTGCTCCAGTGGCCAGGTATACTTCTATACGAGCCGTAATCTCACTTGCAGCACATATGGGATGGCAGATCCATCAAATGGATGTTAAGACGACATTTCTTAATGGTGAATTGGTAGAGGAGGTATACATAGAACAACCAGAGGGCTTTGTAGCACACAGTAGCGAAACCCACGTGTGTAGATTGAAGAGAGCTTTGTATGGACTCAAGCAGGGTCCCAGGGCATGGTATGAGCGCATTGATAGATACTTGCAAGGAATAGGCTTTGTGAAGAGTGAGGTAGATGCTAACCTCTACTACTTGGTGGTTGGAGGTGAAGTTCTCATTCTTGTTCTATATGTGGACGACTTGTTTTTAACAGGTTCACTGGGGCTCATAGAGGAGTGCAAGAGGGACCTTGCAGCAGAGTTTGAGATGAAGGATTTGGGGCTTATGCACTACTTTCTAAGCATGGAAGTGTGGCAGACAGATGGAGAGATTTTCCTTGGACAAGGGAAATACTGCATTGAAATCTTGAAGAGGTTTGAGATGCAGGATTGCAAAGCCATGTCTACACCTATGATCACGAATTGGAAGAAGGTAGACTCATCCAAGGAAAAGGATGTAGATCCCACCTTATACAGGGAGTTGATTGGATCTCTCATGTATTTGGTCAACACTAGGCCAGATATATCCTTTGCAGTAAACTCTCTTAGTTAGTTCATGGTTGAGCCGAAGAGAGTGCATTGGATAGCGACAAAGCATGTGTCGCGGTATTTGCGTGGTACAATCGAGTATGGCATCAGATATGCTCGAGGTGATGGTATCACGTTGATAGGCTATACTGATGCAGATTGGGCAGGTAGTACAGTGGACAGGAAAAGCACTTCAGGGTGCTACTTTAGTTTGGGATCAGGAGTTGTCTCTTGGTACAACAGGAAGCAAAAGTCCGTGGCTCTGAGTTTTGCAGAAGCAGAATACATAGCAGCTAGAATGGCAACGTGTGAGGCTATATGGCTTCGGAAGTTGCTGGTAGCCTTGTTTGGTCAGAGGGTTGAGACTACCGTGATACACTGTGACAATCAGAGTTGCATCAAATTATCTGAGAATCCAGTGTTTCATGATAGGTCTAAGCATATAGACATTAGGTATCATTTCATCAGGCATTGTGTACAACGGAGCATTGTTCAGCTACAGTATATACCTACAGATCAGCAAGTAGCAGACATTTTGACAAGGCATTGGGGAAGGCGAAATTCATCTTCTTCAGAGATAAGTTGGGTGTTATGCAGAATACCTTCGCTAAGAGGGAGTGTTAATTTTAATGTAGCTCGGACAGATGTTCTAGTCTCGGGTGGTGATTACGAGGCTAGAAACACAACTGGAATAATTATCTCCATACGTAGAAAATTGATTTCTCGAGAGACTTCTAGATATTAGGGTTTGTTAGAGTCTAATTAATCTTAGCCATTGATTGAGATTAAATCATGGCCATTGGTTTTCAATGAGAGGATTATAAAAGAGGATCAATGGGCATTTGGAGAATATAGATCTGAAAAACATTTGCAGCAATAGCAAATAAATAAATTTGCAGTAATAGCAAATTGATTTGCAGTGAGAGCAAGGGCGCAGTGATAGCGTTGGAGAACAGCAGTGGAATTGCCGTAGAAGAAAATTATTTCCGGAGAAGGAAAATATTTCTGGATAATAAAATATTGCCGGAGCAATTGAGGGAAGGAAAATTACCGGAAAGAAAATTGTCAAAGCTTTGCCAGTAAGAGGCAAGCAATTTTGTATCTCTTAATTTTCTGCAGTCGAATAAAATTCTTATGTGCTGACTGGTTTTTCCTTCGGGGTTTTTCCAGGGACAATTTGTCCAAAAATATTGTGTTCATTATTTTGTTTTTCTATCTCCGTGATTATTGGTGAAGTTGCAGCTGTATTATTTTTTAATATTTGCTGTGAATCAATTTTTCGGCAGTCAAATAATCTATATAAGATAGGAAATTAATAATCAGTAGCTGCAATAGAATTCTCACAATACCATTATGTTCTTTTGAAGTTTGCATAGCATACAAGTGATTAAAGAATTGAATTTGTTAGCCTATACTAGTTCTGTTCAAACAGGTTTTAATAATTAGATAGAAAGACGAGTTTATTGATAGCATTGAAGTGATCTTTACTAATGCCACGTACAGTTCTAGGAAGGGGTATTCACTGTAGCTTTTAGGAAAATAGTATTTGAGCGGTCTTACCTGCAGTTTTATAGGTCTCTGTAACAAGATGTGTCTTTCATGTTCACGCAATGATACGGTTGGTTGTTGATTGTTTCATTAGTTGTCCCTAACACTGTTTTAAAGCATATTGATCCACTCCAAAATGAAATGCTTGGTTGCAAAGCAACAGCTGGTGCCTTTAGATGGTTTTGATTATTTTGTGGAATGACTGTTAAAGTTACAATAAAAGATTGCTGATAGTGTTGAATTAATCACTGAAATTCTGACATGAATTTGGCTAGGGTTATCTGTGGTAAGCTCAACTACTTTTTTAATAATTTGATAGAAAGACAAGATTGTTAATAGCATTTGAGTGATCATTGATTATGTCCCGAACAATTATAGGAAGGGTTATATCCAGTATATTTTTTAGCAAAATAGTATTTGAGCAGCTTACCTGCAGGTTTGGACATCTCCATAATGAGATGTATCTACACCTTTCATATGCAAGCAATGATTTGGCTGGCTCCTTTATTATTTTGCTATTTGTTCTTTGGCTTGCTCTTTGATTGTTTTGTTAGTTGTTCTCTGCACTGTGTTAAAGCATACTGACCCACTTTTGAATAAAATGCACAACAGCTGGTGCCTTTTGATGGTATTGATTATTTTATAGAATGACTGTTAAAATTACAGTAGAAGTAATTGATAGCATTGAATTGATCATTGATAATCTGACATACAAACCTGGCAAGGGCTGCCTGTGTAATGGGATAGCTGTTTTCCCTGATGGCTGGTCTTAATGCAGTTGAAGTTGCCAGTTTTGTTGTCATTTGTCAGTGTTTAATGGTAACTAGAGCTATTTTTGGGTCCTGCTGCACTGTTTATGATGCCTCTTGATATTCCATTTGTTGGAGGTTGGTTGTTATGAAAAGTAATTTTGAGATGAGAGATGCTAACAAGTTCAAGGTTCTGGGTTACAATCTATAATCAGATTTTTTTTGTAAGAAAATTCTTGTCATTTGCTTTTCCACAAAGAACAACACGATTTTACCTTGTGGCCACCACAAGCTATTAGGGCCAATCTTTGAATAAGCTCAATGTTATAAATAGGAACCTGGAAATTGAGATGTTTTCTAATTTAATTATTTGACTCGTAAAAACAAAAATTAGATGGCTCTGATTATTGGTTTTTTTCTATCCTCTTTTGAGGGCCTATGGTATATCATAGGAACTTGTGGTGCACATGCACAACGAGAGGGATATGATACCACTAGCAAAATGTATTACTTAAGTGTTTTTCTGTAGGGGAAATAGAAGCCCAATGGAAATAAAGGTAGTTTATTTCTGATGCAGACCACCTTTGTGGCTGCAAATCACATGCTTTGAAAACTGATAAACTGATGTAGATAAATCTCTGCTCTTGCAAGGTAGTCTCTAAATAATACTCTGCCCCTGCAAGTAAACACTAACAGGATCCCCTGTTCCTGTGATTCATACTCAAGACAAAAATAGTACTAAAATTGCAGAAGATAATATGGAAGAATCCTCATCAGGTTATACCAAAAGAAGATACAACCAGGTTCTTTTTATTCATGATTAAAACAACTGCAGAAAAAAGGACACAGTATAGAAAAGCTTTTGATTAGTCAAAAGAAACCAACACATCCACACAACTCATTCTATCTCCAATATATCCAACTGGATTATTTCTCAGATCGCTCTCCTCACCAAAAACTACTGCCAAAAACAAAAACTGCGAAACTAAAAAGGAAAGACCAAAAACCCACTACACCTGCCACTAATGGCACTTAAACCAAGGATTACAAAAATAGCTCAGCAGAAGAAGGAAGACAGATGGGTAGTGGGTGACTTGCCATAAAAAGGGCGATTACATCATCCTCCCCACCTGATATTTTTTTTGAACCTTCAGGTTTAGAAGAACTAGATTTGTTAAACTTTATCTCGAATTTCATTGCCACAAGTATGAGGGTGCATACCTTCTAGTAGTCTTGTCTTAAAAATATTCACATGGAATTCCTTGGCACAATATGGGTCACCACAAAAACTTCCAACCAATGCTTTTCTAGGGTCAAGAGGCCAGTGCTGATTCCACCATCTGGTTGGGCAGGCAAAGCCAGGTGAAGTCTCTTAACGTGTAGTTGACCAAACAATTGTTGTTGCTACTACCCACAAACTTCAAACTTTTTCCCTTGTTCCAATCATGCTTTGTATCATTGCTCTTAGATTGAGTTAGGTCATCACCTTTAACAAACTCTTGATGACGTTCTTGGAATTGTTTATGATCTTGCTTGTACTCCCATAATACACTTTCCCTCTCCATCCAATGAGAATTACTAGTAGGATCTTCCAGTTTTCTGTTCGAATGAAGATGATAGCCAATTGAATCATCAACATCTATCTTTTGAGGTGCACTTTTAACCTTGCCAGTTGAGTCTTGTTGCATCTCTACTTGATTTTTATCAATTCTTTGTTGTATTGCACTTATGCACTTTTGGTTCCTAAACATGCTTCCAACTTATTTCTTGGCTTATTTATGTGGTTTTTCTCTTCAGGGTTATTTTTGGCTTCTGCTAGAAGAGACAACGTTGTCATTTTGATGTATCCTTCCTTCATGTTGTACCTCAAGTGTTCTCCCAGCCATGGATTACTTTTCGATCATATTGCCAAGGTCTTCCCAATAGCAAATGACATGTATTCACATAACACTTCATCCACATAAGGACTAGTTAGCATTTCATCCACATAAGGACTAGTTTTGAAAGCAATAAGACAAGATTTTTCTACAAGTACACAATGATCCATCTTCAAATAAGAAATCTTGTAAGGGTTGCATTTTGGAATGTAAGCAAGCCGCAATTTGTTAACCATTTCTGTACTTACTAAATTATTGGTAGATCCACCATCAATGATCACCTTGCACACTTTGTCCACACAGTTGCATTTCGTTCGGAAGATTCTTTCTTTTCCAATTAGTTATGAGGGTTTCTTTGTTCCTAGATATCAAGGTTCTTCTTAGCATTATGTTCTCTCTCGTCTTTGCTTCAACTTCTTTTGACGAGGGGTTCTTCTTCTTAGGCCACTATTGCCCTTTTGGGGTTTTAAGGGTAGTCTATAGTCTTATGGACTTGCCCTGTCTATAGTAGATGTCTTCCCCAAGGTAAGCTCATCTTGAAGTTGAAACTTAAGGCCATTGACATGTCAGGTTGCAGCTTGCCCTTCACTCTCTTGTATATTTGTCTGAATTTGAAGCTTCATAAATTGCTCAGTATAAGCTTGCACTCACTGATCCCTTTGTTTTAAGTTTTGAAATTCTTTAAATAATAAGCAAGAATTGAGCTCTTAGAGTTTCAACATCTTAAGCCATAATCTAATTTTTTCCTTTCCTTGCCTACTTGAACTCTCTACGCTCTTCCACCATAGAGCTGCATGCGAGTTCATTTAGATGCTACAATTTTCACTCTTTTAGGATCATCCTCATCCATATCTTCCATCTCAATGTACTTTAACTCTTGGACCTAATCTAGGAATAAATTTGGTTTGAGTTTGCCTTGAAATTCTGATATATCAATTTTTACCTTGGAGCCTTGTTGGTCATGACTCCAATCAAACTCTCCATAGGGTGTAGTGCCCTAGCAATATTTTCCATGTTCTATTCCTCTTTAGACTCATTTAGATGTAATCTAGCCTCAATAGCTTGTAACTTCCTAAGCCATTCATGAGCATTTCTTTGAGAACTTGCATACCTCCTGCACCTTCTTCCCTAGTTCATTCAAACTCCCCTTTGGGCCATCACAGGCTAGATTGATGCAAGCAACCTCTTTTGTTGCGAGTTAAATAAGCTTAATTGTGATGCATATTTCTTTCTTTGAACCTGCAAGTTAAACTCAAAGATGCCTTATTTCTGCCACTTAACATTAGAAAACGAACAATTTAAAACAGTAGGAAAGTAGAAAGGAAAAAATCACATTAAGGATATGCCAAAAGGAGTTTTAGTAAGTTTGAAATCATGAACAAATTGATAGTTTGAAATCATGAACAGATTGATAAAACATTATCAAACTAGCTATTGAAACTTTTACCACTCTAAATATTAGACACACAACCTTGTCGATATTTTCTTTTCTATAGAAAAAAGGAAAACATCTTCAGTTTTTCCCCATCTCCAACAGGAGTTTTAGTAAGTTTGAAATCATGAACAAATTGATAGTTTGAAATCATGAACAGATTGATATAACATAATTAAACTAGCTATTGAAACTTTACCACTCTAAATATTAGACAAACAACCTTGTTGATGTTTTCTTTTCTATAGAAAAAAGGAAAACATCTTCAGTTTTTCCCTATCTCCAACAAACTAAAAAGCTAAAAAACTAATCTAAAAAACATTCGTTAACCTCTATATCTTAGCTCTATTACAATGATCAATGCTATTTTATTTTCTGATTCAAAATAGAAAGTCCTCTTTAGTTGTTCCCTTAATCCTCAATAAAAATAGTGCAGTTGAACAAATTGCTAAAATTAGTAAAACAAGATCCTAAAAAGATTGAGTAAAAAAATAAATCATTGGAGAGTGGGAGATATCATTATTGAAGGTGCTTCACATTATCCTCCCCATCTCTTAGGAATTATGAACCTCTTGGGTCAAACTCATATGATAAAGTTGTTCAATTGTACTTAAGAGAATCAATCTTTGTGATCCAAGTGTTGTAGGAATTTGACAAGCCTTCTTATTTGACAAAATACAACTTATATGCCTTGGACTGTGTAGCAACCAATTTGGTATCTATTACTTGTTCAACCAGCTCTCTTTTCCTCTTCGGCATGTGCTTGATCTAGTTGATGTTTTCCTTTTCATGTTGCCCATCATTCATCTAATCATCATTTGCCCAAATAGAGTGCGAATGAAGGTCAACAACATTAAAAATTGGATTGATGTCCAAGTCATCAAGCAAATCAATCAGGTACACATTGTCATTTATCCTCATAATTTTACAAGGCTTGATTTTCTTGGGCTTCAACTTGTTGTAGGCACCTTGAGGATACCTCTCCTTGCACAAATGTACATTGACCATTTCCCCTCCTTGAAAGACTTTTTTTCTCCTATGCAAATCGACATTTTTCTTGGATTGTTCATTCATTGCTTGGAATTTGTGCCTAACTTGTTGATGTACCTCTCAAATACTCTCTACAAAATATGTAGCATCTTGGTTGATATGTGGGTTTACATGTAGGTCCACAATTTTCTTAGGATTTGTACCATACACAATTTGAAATGTAGACATACTTGTAAACTTGTTTATGTTGGAATTATAGGTGAATTCAGTTTGGGACAACACCAAATCCCATTTTCAACGATTGTCACCAACTAAGCAACTCAATAGATCGCCTAGGCTCCTATTCACCACCTTGGTTTGACCATTGGTTTGTGGGTGGTGCGCTGGACCAAATTGCAGCCTACTGTCCAACTTTTTCTACAAGGTTCTCCAAAAGTGGCTTAAGAATTTAGTGTCATTGTCACTAGTTATAGTTTTTAGAATACCATGCAATCACACTACTCTAAAGAGCAAATGAGCAACTTGACTTGCATCATTTGTCTTCTTACAAGGTATGAAGTGGGCCATTTTAGAAAAGTAGTCCACTACTACAAATACTGAACCATGTCCTCTTTGGATTCATGGTAGCCCCGAGACAAAATCCATGGAAATATCAATTCATGGTTCCTTTGGCACAAGTAAAGGCATATAAAGGCATGCATTTTGCTATCCTTCTTTTGCAATTTGACACACCTTACAATGACAATAAACCTATTCACATATTTGGCCAATTTTTTTTTCACTCACTAATCCAAAAGTCTTATCCCTTCCAAAGTGTCCGCTCAACCCACTTGAGTGCATCTCTGTCACTATCTTTTCTCTTCTCGATCCAAGGGGAATGCAAAGTTGAGATCCCTTAAACAAAAAGCCATCTACTAGTAAAACGTCTTCAAATGAATGCATACTTGTAAGGTCTTGACTGCTTAGAATTGCATAAATATTGTTGAAATATGAATCATTTGCATATTCACCCTCTGTTTCTTCAAAGCCAACCAATTCATTACTCATTACAATAAACAAATGACACCTTCTACTTAAGGCATCTGCGACCACATTGGTTTTACCACTCCTATGCTACACAACAAATGTATATGCCTACAAAAGTGAAGCCCATTTAGAATGTGTGGGACAACTTACCCTAGGAATTTATGTACTTCAAGGCTTGATTATCAGTCATCAAAATAAATTCCCTATGTAGAAGATAATGCCTCCAATATTTTAATGCTTGTACCACAACATAGAATTCCTTATCACAAGTGGTGTGGTTTTTTTAGCTTCATTTAATTTCTCGTTGAAAAAGACCACAAGCTTACCTTCTTAGCTTAATACTCCTCTGATAGTTGTCCTTGAAGCATCACACTCAATTGTAAAAAGTTTCTCAAAGTCTGGTATAGAAAGAATTGGAGCTTTAGTAACCCTTCTTTTGAGTTGTTCAAAGCTCACATTAGCTGCCTCTGTCTAAGTAAAGACTTCATCTCTTGTGCAATTAGTCAAGGGTGCACTTATATTGTTGGAATTTTTAATGAATTTCATAAAAAATCACCAACCCATGGAAGCTCTTCCCCTCTGTGATGTTTTGAGTAGGCCACTAAAGATTGTCTTTAACTTTTTCTTGATCCATGCTCAATCCATCAATTGAAATAGAACTACCCAAGAATACCAACTTATCCTTGCACAACTCACTCTTTTCAAGGTTGATAAACAACCTTTCTGCTCTAAGTATGTCAAGTACTGCTCTCAAATGTTCTACATGCTCCTCCATATTTCTATTGAAAATCAAGATATCATCAAAATAGATTATGATGATTTTTCAATGTACAATCTAAATATCTAATTCATTATTTGCATGAAGGTAGCCAAAGCATTGGACAAGCCAAATAACATCACTACCCACTCAAATTAACCATCCTTGGTTTTGAAGGTGGTCTTCCATTCATCACCTTTACAAATACAAATTTGATGGTATCTATTTCTAAGGTCAATCTTGGATCTTGGCATTTGACAAGCAATCTAGCAAGTTATCCATTCTTGGCAATGGATATTGGTACTTCACATTGATTTTGTTAATGACTTTAGAATCCATAGATAATCTCCATTTCCCTCCTTTCTTAGGGGAGAGTAGACGATGTGTGGCACACGAGCTCATGCTTTCCCTTATAAATCCCTTTTCCAAAAGTTTAGTAATTTGTCTCCTCATTTCCTCATTTTCTAGAGGAGTCAACTTGTAAGTAGATTGGTTTGGAAGTTTGACACTTGGAACTAGATCAATTTGATGAGTAATGCCTCTTGAAGGAGGCAAACTTGTTGGTAGGTCAGATGGTGTCAAATTTGAATATTGTTGCAACAATTTCTACACCTCCAATGAGATTGTTTGCTAACCTGATTTCTCCTTTTCTCGGGGGTATAGCAAATAACAAATCTCACCCTTGTGATCTTTGAAAAACTCTTTCCAACCCACTGTAAACAAAGATAAGGCAACTATTTTAGTTGATCCTTCTCCTTTAGAAGGCTTCAAGATATAGAGTTTACCCTCATGCCATCTCATAAGTGTTTTCTTTGCCATGGTGAACTACATTCTTGTTATATCGCCAAGGTCTACCTAATAGGAGATGATATGCATCCATCGACACTATGTTAGATAACACTATCTTCATAAAGACCAATTTTGAAATCTCCAAGACAAGATTAATTCACAAGCACATTATGATCCTTTTTGAACCACAAAATCTTATATGGTTTCAATTTATGAATGCAAGCAAGATGTAATTTTTGCACCATTTCTATACTTACCAAATTATCATTAGATCCACCATCAATGATCACCTTGCACACCTTGTCCTTACACTTGCATTTCATTCAAAAGACACTTTTCCTCTTCCAATCAACTTCGTAGGTTTCGTTGTCCCTAGGAACCAAAGTTCTCAGCATTAGGTTCTCTCTTGTCTTTGCTTCAACTTCTTTTACCAAAGGTTCTTCTTCTTGGGCCACAAATACTCTTTTGGGGTTTTGAGGGTAGTATATGGCCTTATGGGCTTCATTACATATAAAGCATCTCAAAGGCTTCCAATTCCTAGAAAATTGTTGCCCTCACCCCTACCTCTGAAGCCTCCCCTTCCTTGGAAGTTTGGATTCACATCACCTTCTAGTTTTTCTTCTTTGGTAGGTTTGGAGGAATTTCCTCTTCCTCTACTCGGGTTGTTATCGCCCCTTTTGCTCGTTGCTTTGCTTCGCCTATTCAACTTTTCCTCTGCTTTCAAGGAAAACTGATATGCCTCTTCCATGGTGTCCACTTTGAGTAAGCCTAGCTCATCTTGGCATTGAAATATAAGCCCATTGATATATCTTGCTACTGAATGCTCATTATCTTCTTGCAAATCAGTCCTAATCTGTAGCCTAAGGAATTGTTCAATATAAGTTTGTATTGATGATTCTTTCTGTCTTAGATTTTAGTTTGATAATCCAAGGGCATAAACCTAGCTTTCAAATGTTTTAGCATCTTTGGTCATTTTAAGATTTTCTCTTTTCCTTGTTTTTTCCTAATATTCTAGAGATTCTCCCACCATAGAGCAACATAAGACTTCATTTTTTATGTTGCAACTTTGACCCTTCATGGATTAGTTTCCTCAATTCCTTCCATCTCATAGTATTTCTCTAACTCTTGAATCCAATCCATGAACACATGGATTTAATTCACCTTTAAAATTAGGAACTTTAACCTTAACCTTGGTCCCTTGTTTGGCTACAACTTCAATAAGCCTTTCCATGGGATCTATAGCTCCAACTCGACCCCTTTGAACTTTTGGTTCTTCCTCTGAATCTGCATGAGGCAACCTAGCCTCAAGGGCCTCTATCCTTCTTAGTAATTTGTTGTCTATGTGTCTCCTTCATCTTGCATTCCTCTTGTCTCTTCTTCCCTAGTTCATAAGGACTCCCTTCTAGGCTATCATGGTTTCCTCTGATACCAAAATGATGCAGATTTCTTTCTTTGAACCTACAAGTTAAACTCAAAGATGCCCCATTTTTTCCACTTAACAATCAAAAGATGATTAGTTTAAAACAACAATAGACTAGAAAGGAAAAAGTCACATTAAAAATATGCCAAAAGGAGTTTTAATAAGTTTGAAATCATGAACAAATAGATAAAATAGAATTGAAGCAACTATTGAAAATTCACCACTCTAACTATTAGACAAACAACCTCGTTGATATTTTCTTTCCTACAAAAAGAAGGAAAATATCTCCAATTTTTCCCTATCTCCAAGAAACTAAAAAATTGAAAAACTAAACTAAAAAATGTCCATTAACCTCTATATCCTAGCTCTATTACAACAACCAACCCTATTTTACTTTCTAATCCCATAGAAAGTATTTGTTAGCTATTCCCTTAATGCTAAAAAAAAATAGGATAGTCGAACAAATTGCTAAAATTAGTAAAGCAAGATCCTAAAAAGACTGAGCAGAAAAGTAAATCAATGGAGAGTGGAAAATATCATTATTGAAGGTGCTTTGCATCAAGTTCAAACACAATTCAACAAATGACAACTCTATAATTGATCTCTACTTTTTGCATCCATGGCCACAACCACAACTCTCCTCTAAATCATTTAGCTTTTTTTTTTTTCACTTAATAATAGACAAAGCTATCCCACAAACTTTCTATTCCTAGCATCTTTGGGTGCTTTGATACCAAAACTGATGCAAGCCACCTCTATGGATCAAATCACATGCTTTGAATATTGATACACCGATGCAGATAAGGCTTTGTGCCTGCAAGTTAGTCTCTAAAACATTCGTACCAAGATAAAAATAGTAACAAAATTATAGAAGATAATGTGGGAGAATCCTCATCAGGTTCTACCAAAAGAAGATACAACCAGGGTCCTTTTATCCATGATTAAAATAACTGTAGAAAAAAGAGCGCACAATATAGAAAAACTTTTAAACAATCAAAAGAAACCCACACACCCATGCAACACAATCCAATCTCCAATACATTTGACTAGATTATTTCTCATATCACTCTCCTCACCAAAAACTACTACCAAAAACAAAAACTATGAAACTAAAAAGGAAGGACCAAAAACCCACTACACCCACCACTAACAATAGTTACAACCAAGGATTACAGAAATAGCTCAATGGAAGGAAAATGAATGGGTATTGGGGGACCTACCATTAAAAGGGCAGTTACATCAATTTGTCAGGTGAGAATGATTTATTGACAAAATGGTGAAGAGCAAAGAAAATTGGAGCATCGTTGGAAACTAAATGTAGAATGTGCTGATTTCCATATTTCCTCCTAGTGCAACCGTGTTTATTAGTGCACACAGAAATTGGAATATCTTCTATGATCTCTACAGTTCAAGAAAGTTGGTTATAACTATTTTGTTGTTGTATCCTTGTTCTCCTATGTGAAGCCTTTTGCTAATTATAATATATGAGCTTGTATGAATAGGGTGTTCACCCTCTATTGCACATCAAAGACCTTGTGTAAAATAAATATTTATTTGTGGTGCATCTTTAGTGATGTGTTTAGCCACATTAAATATTTATTTAGGTCCACTTGTAAAGTTGTATTGTAACATTAGTTAGATATTTTATGTGTGAGAGACATAGGACAAATATTTAATATTTGTGGGAAATACTTAATTTTTAGGGTAATGGTTTTGTGCTCTCATGGTTTTGAGAAACGTGGTTTAGCCAATACCATTTGGTGGTTTTGTGTGAGCTTGATTCTATAAAAGCAAGCACATGTTTATTGGTTGAGGTTGGTTGTTAGTTGTACTGAGCTTTTCTGTAAGTGCATATGTGAAGCATTGCATGGGATGTGTGGTTGCATGGCTACCCATTTTGTGTGGACACATGGAGGATGCATTGAAGGAGCTTGATTATTTAGAAGTGTTCATGGAGACTTTGTAAGTATATTGTAATGTTTCATTGCTAAATAATAAATCAAGTGTGGATGTTTTTGGATGCTAAGTTTTTCCCCCATGAGAGTTTTCTCAAGGTATATCTTGTGTTGTCTTGTGATATGTCTTGATGTTTGCATTATGGTTATTCTGTAAGTTCGCATACATCATTTCCTCTCATAGAGTTATGTAGGAAATTGTTTGATCAACCTAGTAATTTATCTAACAAGTGGTATTAGAGCCATGGTGTGGCTGAGAGAGGTGTGAGCTCCCTAGTTTTGTTTAACCCTTGTTTGAGTAGATCTGGTGCAAAGTTGAAGCCATGCCAATGCTAGAGAGATTTTAGATATTTCAAGGTATAAGGTGTTTTGTGTAAGTTGTAAAAATTACAGATTTGTGGCTATTTTTATAGATATGGGTTTTGAAAAGGATTTGGTAAAATGGGTTTTGTTTTGGGCTCTTTGTGAAGATGTTTTGGAGGTGAGATTTTGCTAGAGACCTCTTGGACAAAAATGGACCTCACCATTGATTCCATAACGACAAAAAACTTATAGATCTATATAAAGTTTGCCAGGGTTTCTTGATGGCTAGAAAAATAGCTTTTTCTAGGTGTTCACCAACAAGTTTTTATGAAGTTGCATAAACGATCTTCTAGAACAAAACAAACCTCGCCATTGGATCCAAAATTCTTGGGACATAAAGATTGATATAATTTTTTTTAATTTGGCCACTAGGGCCTTGAAGCAAAAAATTTTCTCCCTCCCTTGGTTTAGTCATATGGTCAAACAACATAGTTGGTTGTAGAAAATTGAAAATAAAAAAATAAAATCAAAATTATTTATACATATGCAATGATTAAATAAAAAAATTGGGGGTGGGTTTGGGGTCCTCAGACCCTTGTACCCCCTATTGATAGTTGGGGTTTAGTGGCGTGGACAGGTCGAAGGATGAAGAGTACGAAGTGACAATCATTTGTTGACAAGGTATCAAATTTTAGTTGGCCGACCGGTAGGCCACTTGTTCTAGTGGGCTTAGGCCCTCGATCAAGTCGACTAACTTTGTAGCCTCTGCGGGCGATTACAAGACTTAGAAAAAATAAACCCTATTTGAAAATTATTTCGGGTCCAAAAATTTAAAAATTGAAATTTGAAACTACTAAATAGATTTAAAACTAGTTTGAAATCCACCACCCAATTCATGCCTGAGCACCACCTTGTGCACCACTGCTACCCAACCACCACTCTTGCACTAGCAATGATGTGATGATGACATTAGTTGTATGGACTATATGGGCATGACCCTTCTAGCCCTTGGAGGGTCTTTTTCTTCCACAAAGCATAACTTTTGTTGGCACTTGTATTTTTCAACTCCCAAACATGCACTATTTTGCCCCAAAAAATCCATTAAAATCCCCACTTTGCCCTTGCAGTTAAAATCCCCTGTTTAAATATGATTTGAGACATCTTTTAGGGGTTTCGTTTCAAGAAATTCTTAACTATAAGTCCCCCAAGCCCTTTTGTTTCTTCCCCTAGAAATAATTTGTCCATTTCTGCCCTTTGTCGGCAAATCGACAAATTCTCGAACTAGTGAACTTAGTTTGCAGGTTCGAAATTTCGTTGGTTCGCCGATGAGGTGATTCTCTGACAAAGGATAAAGTGTAGGTGGTGGCAATCAAGGCAAAATGATGGAAAAAAAGTTTAGTTATCAGCAAAGTTCTCTTTTTGAGAACTAGTTTGTAAGTTCAACATTTCGCCGATTCCCTGACTGGGTGACACTTGGCAAAGAAAGGAAGTAGTATGAAGCAGAAAAGGAAAGTTCACCGCGGAGCCCTTTTACTGAAAAAGAAAATGGAAAAAATGGATAAGGAAAAATGACAAAGGAAAAAGAAGGCTTGATCGGTGAACCGACGGAAATGTGAACTTTCCAAGTAGTTTAAGTTTTTCAAAGTTCGTTGAATGAGGCGATTCATCGATAAAGCGACCAAGGAAGGAAAAAGATAGAAGAGCCGATTGGTTTGGGAAAAGTGAAAATTGCTGATAAGGGCAAAAGGTGAGTCACAAAGGTTTGCCTCAAAGCATTTCTGCCGATAAGGAAAATAAAAGATAAGGAATGGTTCTGTCGGAGAATCGACGAGAACTTGAACTTTCTAAAAGTTCAATTTTTTCAAAGTTTGCCGATAGTGAAGATTTGTCGATAGAAAGGGAAGGGAAAATAGAGAAAGACGCGACAAAGGCAAAGTTCAAAGAAGTGGAGATTCATCAATAAGGCAAATAAGTAAAGGTGAAAGCAAATGGCAGTCAAGGCTTGGTTTGAAAAAATTAAATTCGCTGATAGGGCGACAAAAGAAAGAAGAAAGAAAGGTTTGAAAAGAAGAAAAGTTTGCCAATATGTAGATTTGCGGATAAGGAAAAAAGAAGCAGAAAATAACCAAGGTAAAATGGTTTGCAAAAGTACAATTTCGCTGACCAAAGAGATAGAAAAGGTAAGAAGCGGCAAGTTCATGATAGATGGAATTTGCCAATAAAAGAGGCAAGGAAGAGAGAGTTCGTCAAATGAGGAAATTGCCGACAAAGGACAAAACAAGGCCAAGTTCGAGAAAACAAAAATTTTCCAACAAGGAAAAATAGTGCTAAGGATGATAAAGAAATATAAGGGAGAAGGAAGAAAGGGTAGAAAATGGGAAGAGTTACTAATAAGAAGGAAATACAAGAAGTTTGTGATAAAGAAGATTGGCCGATAAAGGTGAGAAAATGTAGAAAGGTACAGTTAGAATCAGATGGCCTAGAATCGAAAATTGGAAAACACTTTTAAAGTGTTGTAAAGGCTTTAAAAGGGATAATTTCCTAAATATATGCCATGATTATAGGATTATGCAAGCTGATTTGTACCCAAAAATTTATGATGCTACACAACAGTGCCATGCAGGTGGTTGACATAGTGAAATTCTTCAATGCACAGGTACATTTGGAAGACAAATTGGATATATTAGATGTGGTAGATATTAGGAAAAGGATTGGAACCTCCCCTCTTTATTGTTCCAAGTACACAAAGAGTGCAAGCAATCTTCTTCTAGCATTTTCATAGTTGACAGAGAATGGGCAAGCTTCCAAACGTGTAGATTTTTTGATATTGTAGTAAGATGAAATTAATGTAGCATGGGCATACTCATTGACTGAGTGTTGCGCTAGGAATGGGTGCTTTGAATTGTAATGCTATATATGCATGTTTTTGAGATGTAGTGTTCGTTGGTCAGTTGGGCGATTTTCTCAACAGGTTTTGAGCTCCAGAAGGCAGAATAGAAAAGGTTATTTTGTAGTCTTTGTTCAACATGAAGCAACTTTGAAATGTATGTAATATACTTTGAAAATCTTTGTATTGAATCCTTGTTTTTCTCCACTGTTATAGATGTTCTTTCTAGTAAACTTTGATCACAGTTAGGGTTTTCTCTTGCCACATTTCGTGGTATGAATGTAAGCATTGATTTGAATGAATGTGACAGTTCTTAATTCATTTCCAAGGCTTTGTAAATGATCTTTTTAGTATTACATGAGAAAGAACATGGTATAGTGTTGGATTAATAAGTATTCCCAGTGATTTGCTATCAATTTCTCTTGCATTTGATTTCTCAAATAGGAAAATATATATAATTCTGTGTAGTTGTGCTCCACTGTTGAATGCTAAGACTCTACAACCCAATGGATAGGCACCAGTTTGAGTAGCCTTAGATCACCTAATCTTCAAAACAAATCAATATATTTATCTTCAGAAACAATAGTAGTTTTTATGCATCCTCACTATGTAGGATTGCCTTTATTAGCTATATAGGGGTCTTGTAACAGCCAGCTGTTCTCAATCTAGTGACTAATTTGGTGCTGAGAAAGTGATTTGGGTTTGGTCAAGTTCAAATATTTTTAGTTGTTTATTTGGTTTTGATGTTAATACCCACTTAGGTATACCCCTTTGGAATATCCCTCCAGAGTTTAAACTGAGCTCAAAGAGCAGAGAAGTCTACCCACTCCTGTACTTGGCCAAAATCACCCATGACTTGTTGATAAACCTCTTTCTATCAGCCTGATGACAACCCCTGGCCTAGTTGATTTAGAAAAGTTTTAGAGTTTTGTGTTGCGGTAATTTTGGGAACCAACATTTTGGCGATGTTGCCGGGGACTATAGATTTTATTTCTAGTTGTTGCAATATTGAATACAGTGTTTGTTTAAGTTTTCTTCCCAGCAGGGGAAGTGGTGACTCTATTTTATAACCCATAAATTAATTTTAGTTTGAAAAGAATTTCATAATGGATAGAGAAAGAAACCAGGAGTACCCTGGACGTGAGGAATCTTCTAGCAATACAGGGAACAAGAGGAGTGGATATAGGGTAAGAAGACCCAATGTAGTACCTCCAAGGAATGCCCAAGACAATATATTTGTCGACTTCAGGAGCCAGTACAATTATACTTCTGAGGACTCTGCAGATAACATGCTTAGAACAAACATAAGAACAAATAGAAGTGAGTATGATGTTAGAAGAAATGAGAATGTTATTGGTAGAGGAAGTAGAGATAGATCTCATGATCCATATTTTGAGGACATTTGGGAATTCCAGTGAAAATGAAGAGGTGTATCAGGGTACATGACATCCTAATTACCCCACTGGATCATTTGGAGGTCAACATGACAATATCCCTAATGAGGGTAATCAACAACAACTTGATGATGAGGAGTGAGAAGAATCCAGGATGAACTGGATTTGCTTGATCATATCAGAAATAGACAAATGGAGGTGCAGGCCTTGCTTGATCAACAACAATCTCAACTTGCCCAGCAGGGCCAACAAAACCAGAATGCATAGCAACAAGCCCTGAATCAAAATGCAAATCAACAACATGCACCTCCACAACATTACAATCAACAAAATAATTAGAGACAACAACAACAATATCAAATGGGACAACAAGGTATAAATCAGGTCCCTGCTCAAAATATCAACATTTAACTACCACATAACCAGGCAAATCAGCAGCTTCCAGCAATGCTCATAACGTTGGGCATGCACAACAAAGACGAGAACATAGGTTTTTTGCACAGAGGCAGCCGCTGGGAGTTGAAAGGTATAAGAAGCTCAATTTCTAGTGCAGTCACGGTAGGAGGGTTCACAGAATGAATTGTCCGGACCATGCAACAAGAGTAAACACAACGAAAACAACTCAAAGAAATGAAGAAAATGCAGATTCAGTCATTAGTATATCATAGAATTCAAATATAATCTGGCCGGTAACATGCGGGCTTACAATTAGGGCTCACAGGCCTGATTACATACATGCGCAAGATAAAGCTTTGAAGCTCCTTTGCACAAAAATCTAAACTATGAACTTATGCGAATGATCACAACTTGGTAACTGCTTTCCTAAGGATCTATTACATCAATATATATCCTTTCCGGACCAATAGATTCCTCCGCATCGGCGAAGGGAGATCACAAACTCCAGTGAAGAGTTGTAACGTGTGTACACAAATAGGTCAGACCTAAATTCATAGAACACTTCCTCAAATGAATGGAATGACATGCGAATCTTTGGGGAAGGTCAACCACGAACCAAAGATCATTGAATGATGTGTTATTAAGCTCTGCAAGTTTTCTCGTTTAGCTGATTATCAGAGACTGTTAGGATGCTTTGTTCTAAAAATAGTCGATCTTCTGATAGCGATAACTTTTCGGTAACTGATCCAAATGCTCTGAATTCTGGATATGATGTAGATGAATAAATGTAGATGCTAAGTCCAGATCCATAAGGTGTGAGATGCAACTGCGGTAGAATACCGGACCAAACGCTTAAATTGCTTCTGACTGAACTGAACTGGAAAATGAAAAGAAACAAACTGAACTGCAAACAAACTAAAATGCAAATATTTTTTTTGGTTGATGCAAGATTGCTCTTGAACCAGGGATGCTCCTGCATCAGACATCTGGGGTTATTGAAAAAGTGAGTCCCTCACTTTGCTGGGGCTAGGGGAGAACCAAGACGGTCCACCTCAGCCTAAGAAATCCATGATGAATCTTCTTCTGGTTTGCCTTTCCACTTCACAAGATATTCTTTGTATTGTCTTCTTCTAGTGCTGCATCCTCTTCTAGTGCTGCATCCACTCTGCTATCCAAAATGTCTTCAATCTGCTCCGGTGCTTTGTGTGGTAACTGTTTCTTCAGGTCTTCTTCCATGTTGTCACTGAACTCTGCTTCATGATACTGATAAAGGTACGCAATGTTGAAAATAGGTGATATACCCAAGGTTTCCGGTAACTCTACTTCATATGCATTTCCTGAATCAAATTTTATGAGTATCTTAAAAGGTCCAAACTTCTTCATCTTCAATTTGTTATATGTCCCAGCTAGAAATCTCTCTTTTCTCAAGTACACCATTACTTCATCTCCCTCTTCAAATTCCTTATGTCTTTGCTTCTCATCTGCCTTTTCCTTATACTTACTATTCAGATTCTCCAAATGCTTCTTCATCTGATTATGCACTGTCTTCATATGATCTTTAAATTCTTCTGTTTCTGTACCCCTCTTTTCTTTTGTACTGATATCTCTAAATTCTGTAATTCCTCTAGGGTTTACTCCGGTAACAATCTCAAAATGTGTTCTTCCGGTACTCCTGTTTATTGAATTATTGTGTGCAAACTCTGCTTGTAAAAGAATCAAATCCCAACTTCTGGCTTTGTCTCCAACCAAACATCTCAACAAGTTTCCCAAACTCCTATTCACTACCTCTACCTGTCCATCAGTCTGTGGATGAAAAGTTGAACTGAACTTCAAATTTGTCTTCATCTTCTTCCAAAGTGTCCTCCAAAAGTATCTAACAAACTTTGTGTCTCTGTTTGAAACTATACTCAGGTAATCCATGCAATCTCACAATCTCCTTGAAAAATAGGTCAGTTGCATGCACTGCATCCATCTCTATTTGAAATAGTGCTCTCCTCATCATCAATGATTTTTCTTTCTCAAGTTTGCCAACTGAACTAGGTGATTCAACAGGTTCTTCTTCAACATAGACTGCTCTTCCACTATTTTCTGTCTTCTTACTTGTACTACCCTGATTACACTCAAATGCTTTATGTCCTTCACCTCTACACTTGAAACAAGTACCTCTGAATGTTCTCTTATCAAATCCTCTTCCTTCTCTTTTGTATCCTTCATTCCGGTATGCACTAGGGGTTCCTTTCCGGTAAAAAATTCTGTCATCTCTCCGGTAAGCATTGTTATCTCTGTCCTCCTTAAATGGGTTGTCAAACTTGTTCTGCTCCAGATATGATCTATCTCCTCTAGAAAATGTTCTACTTCTCTGAAATTTACCTCCTCTGCCTCTCTATCTCTGATCATGTCTCTTATTTAGCTTTTCTTCAACTTTCAGTGCAAATTGATATGCTTCCTCCAAAGATGTCATCCTTACCAAGCTTAGTTCCTCTTGAATGTTCAATCTCAATCCATTGATGTATCTAGCCACTTTCTCCTTGTTAGCTTCACTATGTCCTATCCTTATAATCATTTTATGAAATTCTTTAGTATACTCCTTCACAAATTTCTCCTTTTGTCTCAGGTTTTGTAATCTTTTCAACAGTTCTAACTCATAGTCAGCAGGTATAAATTGATTCTTCAACTTTGTCACCATCCTATCCCATTTTTTTCCTCTTATGTTTCTTTCCAACTGAACTTCTTTCCACCATATAGCAGCATGTCCTTTCAACTTTGTCTTCACAAATTTCACCTTCTTCGAATCTTCAATTTCCTTATATTCAAAGTATTCTTCCATGTCATTTATCCAGTCAATCAATTCTTCATGATTCAAATTACCTGTATAGTTTGGAACCTCAACTCTAGGTCTCTTTCCAATCTTTGAAATAGCTCGTAGCATCTTTAGCTGATCTGATTCTTCTTCTTCATCACCTCCTAGGGTTTCGCCAATTTGTTAAGTAGATTGAAATTCTTCTTCCTCATTGCTTTCAACATTAGGTCTCGGTGTCAATCCTTTTCGCTTATCTTCTTCAACAACATCCAAATGAATTCACATTGTTTTCATCATCTCCATCATCTCATCCATTATACCAGCCATTGTTCCAACAACAACAACTCTCCTCGGCGGCATTCTTCCTAGGATCAAGTGCAAACTGCCTCAAGTTCGGCGATTGGGCTACAAGGTGACAACTGCCTCTCAATCGGTGATTGGTTGCAACACAAGTACCCTGCCTCAATTCGACGATCTATACATAGCAAGATCTTATGGAATTTCTTCACCAACTTCATTCAATTTGCTCCCAAAGATTCAAACTTTCACTCTAATACCACTTGGTGCAGTCACAGTAGGAGGGTTCACAGAATGAATTGTCTTGACCGTGCAACAAGATTAAATACAATGGAAACAACTCAAAGAAATGAAGCAAATGTAGATTCAGTCATTCAATATATCATAGAATTCAAATATAATATGGCCGGCAACATGCGGGCTTACAATTAGGGCTCACAGGCCTAATTACATACATGCACAAGATAAAACTTTGAAGCTCCTTCGCACAAAAATCTAAACTATGAACTTATGCGAATGATCACAACTTGATAAATTCTTTCCTAAGGATTTATTACATCAATATATATCCTTTCCATACCAATAGATTCCTCTGCGTCGGCCAAGGGAGATCACAAACTCCAATGAAGAGCTGTAATGTGTGTACATAGATAGGTCGGACCTAAATGCATAGAACACTTCCTCAAATGAATGGAATAATGTGCGGATCTTCGAGGAAGGTCAGCCATGAACCAAAGATCATTGAATGATGTGTCATTAAGCTCTGCAAGTCAAGGAACGCTCTGTAAGTCTTCTCCTTTAGGTGATTATCAGAGACTGTCAGGATGCTCTGTTTTGAAAACAATCGATCTTCTGATAGCGATAAATTTCTGGTAACTGATCCAAATGCTTTGAATTCTAGATATGATGTAGATGCTAAGTCGAGATCCACAAGGTGTGAGATGCAACTGCGGTAGAATACCAGACCAAAAGCTGAAACTACTTTTGACTGAACTGCCTCAACTAAACTGGAAAATGAAAAGAAATGAACTGAACTGCAAACAAACTGAAATGCAAATATTTTTTTTGGTTGATGCAAGATTGCTCTTGAACCCAGGATGCTCCTGCATCAATTTCATTGGCATACTTAACTTTCCTAATCCAATTCCAACTGAGATTAGGGGAAGATTCCTAGGTTTCAAGGTAACAATGCTTTCATAGGTGAGGGACATCTTACGCATTTCATTAATGTCACTGATGAATATGAAATTGAGGATGAAGATGTTATGATGAAATTATTTGTACATTCATTGGAAGAGAGTGCCAAATAATGGTATAAATCTCTCCTTGATAATAGTATTGATTCGTTGGAGGAGTTCATGAGAGTATTCAGATTGCAATATGAGGATAAGATTGATCCCAAGTTTTTTATGTTGGCAAGAGACACTATATGGATTCATGGTTGTTGTCATTGATGGCAACAAAGGTCATCCCACATATCCACAAGTCATAATGTGTCTCTACCGGAAGTCAGAATAAAGAATGTTGTGGTCCGGTGAAGAAGAACAGAGCATGTGGCAAGGTCCGACAGATTGGTCCGGATCTCTCAGAGGAAGTGTCTTGGTGCAGTGCGGATTTGGGAAAGTCAAGAGGACTACCCTGAGTGGTATATTCCAAGGATTTAGCCTCCGGTGATGAACAAAGAAAAAGATATGAATGGTTGAGTACCGGATTCCTGAGAGACAGTGAAAATAGAGGAAGAACAGACTGGCAGAATATCAGACTGCTTTCCGGATGGGTTACTGATGATGACAGAAGTTGTGAAGGCATGAATCATGTTTGGACGACATGATTAATGATATCTACAAGTATATGCTTGATCCGCATTGCTTGGTGAGGAAGGATTCAGCCGACAGAATGAAAGTTTATAAGAAACTAGACTGTTCCGGATGCCGACTAGAAAGGTGATGAAATTACTTGTGCGGATATATATAGAGGATGGATTTAGTTGTGAAAGGGGAGTTGTTATGGAGAGATATGCGAATAAGTCTAGATAAAGAGCAGAGGTAGCAAAAAAAAGGATCCGGTATGTGAAAGATAGCAGAATAAAGAACAGAGGAAAGATGAAGTGCAGCAGATCAGTGTACTGAGCCTAACCGGAACTGAACTCCAGCATATGCAGATGCTTCCAATCAGTTCAAGACTGTGATTCTCATCACTTTGTAGACAGTGTGTCTTCTTGTAGGCAGTGGGCCTCTTGTGAGCAGTGTGCTCGGGCAGTGAGCCCTAATTGGCAAGTGCCATCTTTGTAATTTCCTATTCTTCTAACAGAGAATAATTTTGGGTTAATCACCCCGTGGTTTTCTCCCTTAACAGGGTTTCCACGTCAAAAATACTGTGTCATGTGTTTCTTGTTTTATGGTTAATGTTTTATGTTTGATTTTATGCTGCATCAATTAAAGGGAAAGTTCAATAAAGGAAATAATTAGGATAACTGATTCACCCCCCCCTCTCAGTTATCAACAATTGGTATCAGAGCTAAGTTCCTCCTAATAGAGCCTAACAGCTTGAGGAAGATCTGGGATTTCAAATGGATGCATATGGCTTAAGGGAGCAACTCAAGACTGCTCTTGAGGATCTTGAACAGTCGAATTCTGAAGTCAGTGAATTAAAGGAAAGACTCAAACAGGCTGATGAATTCATGAGAGAATTAAAAGACAAATTAAGTCTCTCTATGAAAAAGAGAAAGGAGCTGCTTCAACAGTTGGCAAGACAAAGTGAAGAAAGCAATACAAATGAAGAATTGACTGAGCAAACCAAGTTATGTGAAAAGTTATCAAAAGAAGTCATTATGTTAAGACATGAAATGGAATCAGGAACTATAAAGTTTACTCAAGAGATTGAAGAAAAAAGAAAGGCTGAAGACAATCTAAGACAATCTCTTAAAGAAAAATCAGAAGAATGCCACCAGATGGACAGGATTATCAGACATCTTGAATCTGATCTTGAAGATGCCAAAGATAATGAAGGAAAACTTGAGGATCAAATTGCCTCTCTCAAAAGAGACCTTCAAACAGCAAATGAATATAAAGAGAAATTCAAGATAAGTTCTGCTCAACTTGAAGTTCTTCTTGGAAGTCAAAAGAGGACAGATGACAAGTAAGGTTTGGGATATGAGAAAGGAGAAAGCTCCGGATCCGGTCAGAAGAATCTTGGATCAGAAAATCCAAGAAGCAGGCCTAGAAGAGCTCCGGTAAGACAGCCAAATGCTCAAAGATATCCATCCTTCAATGGATACTGCCACAGCTGCAACCACTTTGGTCACAAAGCTAATCAGTGCAGAATGAGAATGAATCAGATTAATTCATCCTTCTCCGGACAGTGCTTCAACTGCAAAAGGTATGGACACAAATCCCATGAATGCAGAAGTATACAAGTAAACAAATCATTCAAAGGTAGATGCTTCACATGCAATAGAGTAGGTCATATGGCTAATCAATGCAGATCAAGAGGATATCAGTCAAATATGCAAAGAAATATTATTTGCCAAATCTGCAATAGGTCCGGTCATAATGCTAAAGTTTGCAGAAACAAGAATCAGGACAAAAGAGGTCCGGTGTATAATCAGAATCAAGACAAGGGTAAACAAAAGATGAATGCGGATGAGGTTAGGAATCAGATGAGCAAGATTTGGGTGAAGAAAAGTTCAGAGAATGTAGAGGTTGGATCCGCACCAGACTCTGGTGCTGATATTTCTTCCGGAAATTAAAAGTGAGCTCAGGCTCAGGGGGAGACTCAAAGAAAATCTTGTTCCCCCAGCCAAACAAGTGGTGCCGGATGTGGCACAAGATGCGGATCAAAGGGTTTGTAGATATGAGTCTTGAGATACTTCAGTCAAGTTTTCAGAGGTCCGCATGGAGTTATGAAGAAGCTGTGATCGATCAAATAAGACCTGTTCAGCGAGATGCTCCGGTATGATAGATGATTACAAAAAGGTCCGGAAAGATCCAGAAATGCACTATCTTGTTCTGTGGATTGGACAGAGTGTTTGGGATGCTCTTGTAATATGTTACCTCGATTTATTCATGATTGAAAGATCCGGATGATATCCTCAGATCAGAACCAATCCGGGATACTCCAAACTATCCAGACAAGGCAAACCGGAATGATGTAGGTGAAGCATTTATTGCAGACAGATATTAGGGTTCGCGGAGCAATTTAAGGGATTTCTCAAAGGTCATTTGCTCATTCTGCACTCGAGAAGAAGCGAAAAGTGGAGCTCTGCAACAAGGTTCATCAAGCACCAAGGATCTCCTGCCGAAGCTATTGCATAAAGAAATCAATCCAACCACTCCGTGCAAACCGAAGGCGCATAAGGTATTCTCCGTTTTTCATTACCTCACTGCAAATCTTTGAAGAATGGCTACTCCAAACATAGTTAAGATCTCTGATAGACCTCGCCCCTCATTCAAGAAACATCCCTACAAATCATTGGAGGTAGACCCACTAGGAGCCTTCTCTAGTGTTCCCCACGGAGTTTTACACACCGAAGACATTAGGGTTTACATACATGCAAACATTGAGGAATTTGGGGAATTCAAATTAAGAGACCTCTATCACAAGCAGCTGATTGACAATGCTTTTGAGCTTAAACCAGAGTATAAGGATATTCAGAAGAAACAATTTGAGCAATTTATTCATTTCCCCTGTTTTGAAGAGGATGAATGGGTCCGGTATGTACTGAGCAGGATGCATGACAACTTTCTATGGCTAGATAGACCCTGCAAGATCACAAAAGAGGCAATTAGAGCAGTAACTGGCCTATACTCTTCGGGAGGAGTACCTATCCTCAAATCTGTCAAGAACAACATTGTAACTGAGGCCACCGGATCAAAATTTGACAAAAGGGAAATGACCATTGAAGACATCTCCGATCCGGATATCAAATATGCATCAATGATAATAGGATACAAGATCTACCACTCCAGCAGGGAGAATTCTGTATCCGGAACTGCAGTATACACTGCCTATGAGATGCTAAGAAAGAATGCAGAGTATGATCTCTGCGAACTACTGCTAAGCCAATTAATGGAAAATATACAGAAAATCAAGAAGGATAAGAAGAATTCCTTTAAGTATGGTACTCTGATTGTATGTCTATTCTTCTACTTCATGAATGAGCTACCCGGAACAAGTGGATGGGTATGGCAGAATGACAAACCTGTTGCAGTCCAGATAAGAGACTATTTGCATGGACTTGGGGATGCAAAAGCGAGAAATACAGCTCTATGGGGATACTTCAAAAACTTTCAGAGCATGATGCAAGCAAGAGAGAGAATTCCCCAGTCTCTCATTGAGAAATACAAGGACTCAGTGTGCTTTATGGTTGACACTGATCAGTGCCTAATGGAGGCAGTGGAGCCAAGGACTGTCTGGATCATGCCCATGGGGTATGAAGTTGATGAACAGATAGTGGAGCTGCATGTTCAACACATGCTAAGTCAGCCCAAAGATCCTAAGGCAGAAAGGTTTGGAACCTTTGAGGAGCTGAGTGTAAAAATACATGTAGAACTCAGGGAACCTGAGATTAAAAGAAAGGTAAGAAAAGAAGTAGAGCACATTGCTCAAGGCCTAGGTATCTCAAAGGAGGCACTTGATGCCAGCCGGGAAAAGAGGAGGAAGGCCGAGGAAGAAGAGAAAAGCAAAGGAAGTGCTCCGGTTGAAACTCCCACCCGGACCAGATCATCAAAGAGACCTGCACCTTCCACAACCAAAAGTTCAAAACCGGAAGTTCAGGCATCCGGTAAGAGATCAAAGGCAAAAGCCACAAGGGCTTATGGAAGCCAAAAGGATGAAGAGGAAACAGAATCAGATGAGGGAGTAAGAGAAGTAAAGAAACAGAAAAAGAAAGGATCCGGTAAGCCCTCCACAGGCCAAGACAAGGAGGAAATGGCAGAGGTAACTGTTGAAAAGCCCACTCTGTCACTAGAGAGCATAATCAAGTCGGTCACGGTGGATGGAAACCTTCAACCAATGACTGAATCATATGATGACTTCAGTGAGGCCGACCAAAAGACTCTGCAGGAGGCCACAGTGAAATATCTTAACATATATAATAAGGCTTTCATTGAAATAATATCTCTTATTCCTAAAAGCCTAGAAAAGGAAATGGAAGTGAGAAAGAATAATGCTCATGCTAAAGATCTTGAGATCCGGGAGCAGATAGCTATTCAGCTATATCCTCAAATTGATCCCAAGACCATGAACATTATCTTCAAAGACTGCAAAGATGAGTTTAGAAGCAAAGCCAGGATGAATCAACTCATGCTTGGCGAGACTGACAAAGTGGCCCAAGAAACAGAAGAGATCCTCCGGAAGGCCTTCAAAAGGTTCAATCTTCCGGTTGTAGAGGATTTAGGTACAGAAACAGCTGAGGACTTGGGACCCTCTGCTCCAGAAGAAGTGGCTCATGAACAAACTAGCATCTCTCCTCCGGTTTCCCCTACAGTCTCCGGATCCAAAGAAGAAGAGCAATTACAGGAGAAGGAAGCAGTGGTGAAAGACAAAGAGGTTGACAGTTCTAAGACTGCAGAAGAAAAGAAACATCTGTCTCCGGCAAGAGACACTGCACAAACTATTCAACAATTTTTGAGCAAAGAAACTCTAGAGATTGATGAACCGGAGCTTCTAAAAGGCCCATTTGATTTTGACTCTCTCTCTCCGGTACAAACAATGAAGATAGCTTCATTTGCAAATGCCAAGGCAAATGAAAAGCTCCTGAAGTCTCATATGGAAGACTGTGAGTTGATAGAGGCTGCTTCCGGAGTACTTGTGAAGATCATGCCATCAATCCAGATAGATCCGACAGCCTCCTCTTCCGGTAATCTAAAAACCTTAGTCAGCAATGTTGATACACATTTTGATTCTTTAGAAAAATCAGCTGAAGAAAAGGTCCGGAAGGAATTTTTGGATAAGAGATTTTCAGAAATATTAGAATTAATCTCTAAGGATAGGAAGATTGTAAGCATTGGAATAAGGAGCTTAGAGAATGCTCTTAAGGATGGCTGTGACATCTACAAATTTTGTATATCCTGGTCAAAGGCAACAGCAGCATTTGACAAGAAAATAAAAGAGGAACAGGATAAGCTACAAAGCTTATCTCAAAGTTTTGATCCTCTCTCTTCCTCTATAATAAATCAAGAATGTCAGACCATTGCAGTCTTGAATGAAATAAAAAATCTTGAGAAGGAAAGGAAGAACATCACCAACCGGATGGGAGAACTTAGAAGGATTATAATCCCTAAGTTGGAAACCATGCATGAGGCCATCAGTGATGCTCAGACCACCGCCCAAACAAAAGATCCGACAGATCTCAAGCGGGCAGAAGCGTTTGCATTTTTGCTAAGTGGTCACATTTCAATTTTGGATAGAATGAAGCAAAGTTGGGCTACAGAAATGATCCAATTGCAGACATCCTTTGCAGACATTCTTCAATACATGTGAGTATGTAAATATGCGGCTATATAGAGAAAATTTTTGAAAATTTTGGTGTGCGGACCCTACCCTTTGCCATTGATGTCAAAGGGGGAGTGAGGAGCAGTGAAAAATGAGGAATCCAACTAAGGGGGAGTTCCAGAAATTGTATATAAAGACAGAGCATCAGCAAAGGGGGAGCATAGTGAAAACACTTAGTCATTTTTCACTAAGTGTTGCCATCAATGCCAAAGGGGGAGATTGTTGGCAAGAGACACTATATGGATTCATGGTTGTTGTCATTGATGGCAACAAAGGTCATCCCACATATCCGCAAGTCATAATGTGTCTCTACCGGAAGTCAGAATAAAGAATGTTGTGGTCCGGTGAAGAAGAACAGAGCATGTGGCAAGGTCCGACAGATTGGTCCGGATCTCTCAGAGGAAGTGTCTTGGTGCAGTGCGGATTTGGGAAAGTCAAGAGGACTACCCTGAGTGGTATATTCCAAGGATTTAGCCTCCGGTGATGAACAAAGAAAAAGATATGAATGGTTGAGTACCGGATTCCTGAGAGACAGTGAAAACAGAGGAAGAACAGACTGGCAGAATATCAGACTGCTTTCCGGATGGGTTACTGATGATGACAGAAGTTGTGAAGGCATGAATCATGTTTGGCCGACATGATTAATGATATCTACAAGTATATGCTTGATCCGCATTGCTTGGTGAGGAAGGATTCAGCCGACAGAATGAAAGTTTATAAGAAACTAGACTGTTCCGGATGCCGACTAGAAAGGTGATGAAATTACTTGTGCGGATATATATAGAGGATGGATTTAGTTGTGAAAGGGGAGTTGTTATGGAGAGATATGCGAATAAGTCTAGATAAAGAGCAGAGGTAGCAAAAAAAAGGATCCGGTATGTGAAAGATAGCAGAATAAAGAACAGAGGAAAGATGAAGTGCAGCAGATCAGTGTACTGAGCCTAACCGGAACTGAACTCCAGCATATGCAGATGCTTCCAATCAGTTCAAGACTGTGATTCTCATCACTTTGTAGACAGTGTGTCTTCTTGTAGGCAGTGGGCCTCTTGTGAGCAGTGTGCTCGGGCAGTGAGCCCTAATTGGCAAGTGCCATCTTTGTAATTTCCTATTCTTCTAACAGAGAATAATTTTGGGTTAATCACCCCGTGGTTTTCTCCCTTAACAGGGTTTCCACGTCAAAAATACTGTGTCATGTGTTTCTTGTTTTATGGTTAATGTTTTATGTTTGATTTTATGCTGCATCAATTAAAGGGAAAGTTCAATAAAGGAAATAATTAGGATAACTGATTCACCCCCCCCCTCTCAGTTATCAACATTTTATCCATGAACTTAGAGCCATCAAAAAAGCAATAAATGAAACAGTAGCTGAATTCAACAGCCACTTCATCATGACAATGAGAAAGGTACCTCCTCATATGAGACCCAATCAATCTATGTGCTTAGTTTTATATTGTGGTGCCTTTGATTCAAAAATTGGTTATTGTTTGAGGGACAAGAGTCCACAAACATTAAGAGAGTCCTATGCTACAACCATAAACATAGAAAGTAATATGAGAGCTTTAGGGAAGCATATCAAAAGGTCTAATATCAAATTGTCCCAACTAGATAAACTAGCTTTCAACAAACCCCTCACTACCGATGACAAATTAGATAGACTCATGGGGGTTGTAAAAGATTTATCCTATAAAGTTGATAGAAATGACGAAGGGTTACCACGTTAGGTACTACAACACATTTTAATGAGGTTTAGAGATTGCATAATAGACCTTATAATATTGATTGGTCTAAGAGACCACAACAAAATGATAGACAAGTTGCCCCCAGGCATGTAAGTTTCAAACAATCTGAAAGGGACACCCTCGATCCTTTGAGAAAGGATCAAGTTAATTTTCAAGATGAGTCTTTATGGTGCCAGGATTGCTTCCTCTCCCATGATCCAGTAAACTGCGCGGTGGCTCATTTATTGTGTAGAGAAGAAGAATTTTCAAATGAAGAGGGTGCAACTGAGTATTATGAAGAGAAAATAAATCAGTTTGATGCAAAAGATTATGAGTAGATAGATCAGAGTGCTGATTGTGAGAACTTGAAGAAGATGATCACATTTTCCAATATGATTATGATGAAGGTCCAAAGAGATCAATTGCCAGCTCATGATTTTGGGCATTTAAAGGACCTTATGCAAAACAAATATCAGCAGTCCAAGCCTTCAAAAGAGGATATGAAAGTCTTGATTGATGCAACCATTTTGCAAGTCCAAGGAGGCTATCAACTGATAAATAGGACTATTCCTATGCATAATGCCCCTACCAAGGAATCAAAACAACAAAGATCAAATGGGGATAGGGACAAATATAAGGGAAACATGGAACAAAAAAGTAGTAATGTCCCAAAGAAAATATGCCAGAAAAGAAGAAGCTTCCAGTGTAGCTGCTAGTAGCAAAAAAGAAATATGTGTAGAAGAATCCAACACAAACTGAGCAACCAGTTACCATACCCATTTTAGGGGTCCATTATACAAAAGGAAACAGTAAGTGATCAATCTCAGGCACAAAAATAACCGGAAAAGGAGAAGACAAAGGAAGAAGGTAAGGATATTTCATCCGATCAAGTAATACCTTATATTCCTTGTGCAAATGATGTAACTATTTCATGTGATACTCCTTTGTCCAATTATAACCCTATTGATATGGCTCCTTTAGCCAAATTAGAATTTCTATGCCAATAGTGGAACTCCTTAGATTCCCTAAACATAGAGATAGGGTTGTCTTTTATCACTGTTGTAGATGCACAAAAAAACCTGTTGTTGTTCCCAATAGTGATGATGAGGGCACAGGTCATGATTCTTAGTGTTAGTCCTTCTTCCATCACATGTTCATGTACTTGTATTTTTTCTCTCTTTTGGAGAGGAGTTTTCTCCCACTGGGTTTTTCTCCTTTCTCTCCACCTTATGAGAGATTCTTGTTGTTCATGGGTACCTAACATGGCCTTGTAGCTGGGACCCATCATTCTTGCATTAGTTGCATGCTTTTCATTTCTCCCTAAGTTGCACTTATGGGGGGTGTTGGTGTAATTAAATATTTAATTACACTTTATTAAGTTTACTTAGGGCTAATTTTAGTCTTAGGTTATTCTTAAGTCATATTAGGGTTTTTCTCTAACTTGCAAATATAAAAGCAAGTTCTCACATGTAATTTATTAATCCATTTCATTAATTCATCCAATATTGTGCAAATTTTTCCTCTTTGCTTTTTTCTCTTGTAGAAGGTAAATCTTAGGTTTTGCAGGTGATCTTTGTGGCTTGAATTAATTATCAAATTCAACATTATATCAGAGCGGATCTGCAAGCCCCTTCTCAAATTTGGAGAAATTTTTTAGCAAGAGTCATTTGCTGAGTGTATTTTTGTGTAAAACAGAGTATTCCATTGGATTCAGAGTAGCTGGAAAAGGCAGATTTGTCTTTTGTTTGGCTAGATTTGGTCTGGGGAAGCCAGATTTGTGAAGGTTTCAAGAGTGTTTTTTTTGATCTGTAGAAAAATAGAAGTTTCAGAGCATTTTTGGCCAAAACAAACCTCACCATTGCACTCAGAAGGCCCAAAAACCCCTATTTTCATATAAGGCACTCTATATTTTGCTAAAAAAAAGTTTCTGGGTGTTTTTTTAGGGTTTCAAAAATTTGGTTCTATGAATCCGTACGACCTGTACGGAATCCGTACGGCCATACTGTGCCTCGATTTCTGTGCCATTTTTCATCTGAGCTGATTTTGATTTTGGATCTGCCTCGATTTGTGTGTCATCTCAATTTTTATGCTGCCTCGATTTCTGTGCCATCTCGATTTCTGTGCATAGGTACAGCGAAGTTTTTTCTTAATTTCTTCATAAAAAGGAATTTTTTATTTTGGAGGGCTAGCCCCTTGGGTTTAACCCTTGGTAGCATGGGGGACCAACCCCTAGCTTCCAAGTAGCAGCCCCCAAAGACTCAGCTCCTGGTCATATGAGTGACCAGTGCCCTTGCCACCAGCGCCCAGAGACTAAGCCCCTGGTCACATGGGCGCCCAGGGGCTTCAATAGTGCTTTTTTTTGGTCCTCTTTGTCCTAAAGGAGCAATTTTGGTAAATCAGGCATATCTTGAGTATACGGAGTCAGATTTTCAAAAACAAATAGGCGTCAGAAAGCTGGTTCTGAGCACAATCTAGTGGTGTAGGTATTTTTTCTAGGTTTTGCTGATTGGTATAATTTATTGTTGTTTGAAGTCAAGGCATCTTTTTTTGCTTTCGAGCTCCGTTCTTGCGCCCAGAATCTTCGTTTTTCAAAAACGAATAGGCGTTGGAAAGGTATCATAGAGCTCTACACAGCCACCTATATAATTTTTTTAGATTCAGCCCCAGGTATATTTTAAATTAGTTTGTCAATTTTATGGCTTCTGTTGGATATCCTGGACATGCTGCCTCCTGGAAAGGTTCTGTTTGCTTTGAAAGACTTCTATTATCATCATAAATCTATTTGCATATTTTGATCTGTAATCATCTAAGGAGATGGGATTCTTCCATCAGCATAAATCTAATTGCAGATATTGTGGAAGTAATCAACATGAGAAAAAGATGTGTCCTCATTTCTCACGTCATCTCTTTGAAATGCTTGTTTCAATTGCTTCTCCTCCTGATGAGATCATTGCTCCACCATCACCTACTGCTACTTCAGAGTTCAATGTTGCATCATCATTGGCTTCTAGTGATTCTGTGCAGCAGGTCAAAATTAGTCTTCTTGATCCACCTCATTTGGATTCCTATCTTGTAGACATATCATCTTTGTTTGTAGAGTCCCATCTTATAGATTTGGAGGACCACATTGAGGACATTTGTCTTCTCTTTGATGATAGCTTCGATAGAGTTGCATCACCATCATCTGCTTCAAAGATTGTTCTTCATCCTCCTCTTCTTCAGTCATAGTTTGGCAGTGGAGTGGAGACATTTGAGCAGTTTTCAGGAGCATCATTGTTGTCTTTGGATCATGTGCAGAGTTCAGAGACATTTGTCCTTTTTCCTATATGTTCCTATCTGAAATGGGAAGACATTATGCACACATCTGCAATTCTATTTCTTCCCAAAGGGAGGAATGTTGTTTGACATTCATGGGTCTTCATCTTTATTCTATGTCGAGCATCTTCCAGCACTGTAGGAGTCATCTTGAGGAGCGGCTGCATGGTCTCTCTTCTCATCTCTATTTTGGGAGGGAGCATTTCCTCGCATGGGGTTTCATCCTTCTCACTTTTGGGGGGTCATCAGACCTTCTCTCTTCTTTCTCTCTTATGGGGGGAATTCTTGATTGTACTTTTGTGATGGATTCACTTCTTGGGGGGTCTTAGTGTTAGTCCTTCTTCCATCACATGTTCATGTACTTGTATTTTTTTCTCTCTTTTGGAGGGGAGTTTTCTCCCACTGGGTTTGTCTCCTTTCGCTCCACCTTATGAGAGATTCTTGTTGTTCATAGGTACCTAACATGGCCTTGTAGCTGGGACCCATCATTCTTGCATTAGTTGCATGCTTTTCATTTCTCCCTAAGTTGCACTTATGGGGGGTGTTGGTGTAATTAAATATTTAATTACACTTTATTAAGTTTACTTAGGGCTAATTTTAGTCTTAGGTTATTCTTAAGTCATATTATGGTTTTTTTTTAACTTGCAAATATAAAAGCAAGTTCTCACATGTAATTCATTAATCCATTTCATTAATTCATCCAATATTGTGCAAATTTTTTGTCTTTGATTTTTTCTCTTGTGGAAGGTAAATCTTAGGTTTTGCAGGTGATCTTTGTGGCTTGAATTAATTATCAAATTCAACAATGATGAAACAATTGAGGTTTATTTGGGATCATCTATGGTTAACAATAGGATGGGAGTATACCCTTTTTATACCACTTTGATAATAAATGGTTGGTTGTTACACAACTGTATGCTTGATTCAGGGGCATCTAGCAATGTCATGCCACTTGAGATCATGGATGAATTGGGACTGAAGGTGTCTAAATCCTTTGGTAAGTGTTTTGCGATGGATTCTAGGGAGGTGAATGTGATTGGTCTCGTCAAAGATGTTGAGGTCAAATTAGCTGCATATCCTGACAAATCCTTCCTGATGGACATAAGTATTGTGGATTGCCCTACCAAGTGGGGCATGTTGTTATTAAGAAAATGGGTAGCATCTATGGGTGGAAGCATTCAGATGGATCTTTCATATGCCACTATTCCAATCCAGGGCATGGAGGTGAAACTATATAGGGAGAAGAAGGTGGAAGACCAAAGCATATAGGATTGATATAAAACAGAGGAGGATCATGCCAATTTCTTTGACACTGATATAGACCATTTTATGGGATATTGCAGTGATGATAATCCTTGCCTGGATGTTTTATCTTCCCATCTTGTCACTTCTATTTGTGATTCATCTAATTTATGGACGTTGTATTTTGATGGAGCACATTCAAGAGAGGGATCAAGCGCTGGTATTGTGTTAATATCACCAGATGGAAAATAATTTGGCAAGTCTTTTAGACTTGATTTTCAGTGCACCAACAATGTGGTTAAGTATGAGGCGCTGCTACTTGGTCTGAATGTAGGTCATACACATGGAGTCCACTACCTAAGGATATATGGCAACTCAGAATTGATTGTACAGTAAATAAGAAACACTTTTGTTGCCAAGGATAGCAGGCTAAGGGCATATAGGAATGTCGTATGGAACACCATGGAATTGTTTGATGCCATTGGCATCGAATGCATTGATAGAACCAAAAATGAAGAGGCAGATTCCCTGGCTATGGTTATGTCAAAGTATGATCTTCAATCAGATATTCATCATGTGGCCATTATGCTGTAGAAGTGCTTACAAGGCCAACAATCCTTAATAATATATAGTTGGCAGATGTTCAATGATAATAATCAGATATTCAGTTTCCTCAATTGCATGGATGAGTTTGACAATCAAGTGATTGACTGGTAGCCTATGGTAGATATAGAAAATGGCAAGAAAATGCTCTTTGGCAGCGAGGTGGTGCAATTGAAGACAAATACCATTCCCAAAGGATTGGTGGCGCTGGAGAGAATGTTTGATAATGCAGACCACTGGAAGAGTAAAGGCAAACCTATAGAAGGAGATAATGTTGAAGGTGTTAATCTTGGAACTAAGGAGGCACCTAAAATGGTTTACATAGGTAATAATTTAAAGCCTCATGAAAAACAAATGCTGATTGCTTTATTAAAAAAATTTAGAAAATGTTTTGCATGGTCTTATGACGAGCTGGAAGCTTATAGGGAGGATTTATTTCAGCATGTTATTCCCCTCCAACTTGATGCAAAACCTTTTAGGCAAAAATAGAGGCCTATAAACCCCACTATAGCTCCCAAAATGCAAAAGGAATTGTTAAAGATGAAAGAGGGAGGTATTATTAAACCAATCAGACATTCTGAGTGGGTGTCTAATCTTGTCCCAATAAGGAAAAAGAATGGGGAGATTAGATTGTGTGGATTTCAGAAATCTAAACATCAAATCCCTTAAAGATAATTATCCTCTTCCGAACATGGATCATCTTTTGCAGGGGGTTGTTGGTTCATAGCTGATGTTTATGATGGATGGGTTCTCAGTATACAATCAAATACTGGTCAAGGAGTTAGAATAGTACAAAACAACATTCACCACTCCTTGGGGAACATATGTTTATTTGAGAATGCCATTTAGGTTGAAAAATGTAAGATCAACATTTCAAAGAGCAATGGATGTGGCCTTTGCTGGCCTCATTGATGAGATCATGGTTGTATATCAAGATGATCTTACTACATATTCAAAGGACATGAAAGATCATTGCAAGCATTTGCAAATAATTTTTGATAGATGTTTGGAGTATAGGATCTCTTTGAATCCCAAGAAATGCCATTTTGGAGTAGAGGAAGGGAAGTTGCTGGGAGATATTGTGTCTAGGGATGGGGTTAGAATTGATCCCAAAAGAGTTAAGGCCATTGACCTTATCCCTCAGCCCTAAACAGTCAAGGGTGTTCAGTCCTTCTTTGGGAAGATTAACTTTGTGAGGAGATTTGTTCCTAACTTTGCTAAGAAGACTAAAGTAATCTCCAAGATGCTCAAGAAGGGACAATCCATCACATTGGAAAAGGAATCAGCTGAAGCTTTTCTTGACATAAAGGAGGCTCTAAAGAATGCACCAGTGCTGGTAAGCCCAAATTATGCAAAGCCCTTCCGGCTCTTCTCCTTTGCTTCATTTTATACTATTGCTGCTGTGTTGTTGCAAAAGAACTTAATGATGGATTTGAGAAGACAATAGGATTTTTTAGCAAGTCTTTGCAAGCTATTGAGTTAAATTATTCCATTATGGAAAATCATGCATATGCTTTGGTTAAGGTAGTAAAAAATTTCAGACCATATCTCATGGGTGCAAAGACAATTACATATGTACCCCATTTAGCTGTGAAAGATATTTTCACACAATAGGAGGATTCTAGAAGAAGATGCAGGTGGATCAACAGGATCCAAGAGTATGACATTGAGGTGCAGATTACCAAAATCGTTTAAGGCCAAGGCTTAGCTAAGTTGATGGATAATTCCAACTTAGAGGCCGTTGAGGTGAATGAAGTAGATGCTATTCCATTTGCTAATACATGTGTGTTGACAAATGATCCATGGTATAGAGATATTATTTTTTATCTTGTCAACATGCATTGTCCCCCAGGTATGAATGTCACTCAACAGAGGAAACTTAAGATTCAGTCTCAAAAGTATGTCTTAAATCTAAGGTGTATTAATGTGGAGAAATCATGAGGAACTGCTATTGAAGTGTCTAGACCAGAAATAGTCTGAAGCAATTATTGAAGATTATCATCAAGGAATATGTGGTAGGCATTTGCATGCCAAAGCCATAGTGCATAAAATTATTAGGGCAAGTTTCTGGTGGCCGAATCTCTTCAAAGATGTTGCCAAATAGGTCAGAAAATGTGATGCCTATCAACGTTTCTTTGGAAAGATGAAATTCGCTGGAGCATTACCTCTTTTGCTAGTTGCAATTGAAGCACCATTTCAGCAATGGGGCATTGATTTTATAGGGGAAATTCAAGAGAAATGCAACAATAGATTTAAGAGGATCCTTGTGGCCATTGACTATTTCACCAAGTGGGTTGAGGCTATCCCCATTCGCAATGCTACATCCAAGGTAGTGATTGAATTCCTTGTAAACAATGTGATAACTGGATTTGGAGCGCCACCCAGAATTGTTGCAGACAATGCCATGTGCTTTAGATCTCATGATATAATGGATATGTGTTCCAAGTATTGGATCAAACTGATTTACTCATCACCATATCATCCCCAGAGCAATGGACAAGATGAGTCCAACAATAAGAGTCTCATGAAAATTTTGAAGAGAACTCTAGAAATGAACAAGAAGAGATGGAATGACAAATTGAAATATGCGGTTTGGGCAGATCGAATCACATATAAACGTGCTACAGGCAAGAGCCCTTTTGAACTAGTATATGGATTAGAGGCAAAAATACCAATGTCATTGGAATTTCTAGTATATCAATTGCTGCAACAAATAGGAGAGGATGGGGATGATGCTTTGATGTTGAGGATGTGTGAATTGACTAAGTTGGATGAGGCCTGAAGGCTGGCACATGATAAAAATTTGCTACAGTAACAAAAGGTTGAGCATCTGTTCAATAAGAGAATAGTCAAAAGGAGATCTCAAATTGGTGATTTGGTTCTCCTATGGAATGCAAAATCAGAGGACAAGGCTAAGCACATTATGGCTGGGCCCTTATCAAATTGATGAAAGAGTTGACCAAGATACCTTTTACATCAGAAACATGGAGGGAGAACTACTGGAGTTACCCATTCATGGAAAACACCTAAAGCTTTACTTCTCATGAGTAAGTGTTGCCCTTGAAATTTTTAATACAGTCAATAGTCTTCTTGTGCTTTAACACTCATGACTGTATTTTGTCATGTATATAAGCCTTCGCTGTAAATACGTTTGTGTTTTTCCTTTTTGTGTGTTTTGTGTGTTTTGGTCTACCTAGAGATCTAAGATCCTCGTTGTGACATTGCTTTTCACACGTCCCCAATCAGAACCAATGTTGGCACCTGTATTTTTCAACTCCCAAACATGCACTATTTTGCCCCAAAAAATCCATTAAAATCCCCACTTTGCCCTTGCAGTTAAAATCCTCTATTTAAATCCAATCTGAGACATCCTTTAGGGGTTTCATTTCAAAATATTCCTAAGTATAATTCCCCCAAGCCCTTTTGTTTCTTCCTTTAGAAATAATTTGTCCATTTCTGCCCGTTGTCGACAAATCAACAAATTCTTGAACTAGCGAACTTAGTTCGCAGGTTCAAAATTTTGCTAGTTCACTGATAAAGGATAAAGCGCAGGTGGCGGCAGTCAAGGCAAAAGGATGGTGAAAAAATTTTAGTTATCATAAAAGTTCTCTTTTTGAGAACTAGTTTGTGAGTTCGGCATTTCACCGATTCGCTGACTGGGTGACACTTGGCAAAGAAAGGAAGCAATATGAAGCAGAAAAAGAAAAGTTCACCGTGGAGCCCTTTTACCGACAAAGTAAATGGAAAAAATGGCTAAGGCAAAATGACAAAGGAAAAAGAAGGCTTAATTGGTGAACTGGTGGAAATGTGAACTTTCCAAGTAGTTCAAGTTTTTCACAGTTCACCGATGAGGCGATTCACTGATAAAGCGGCCAAGGAAGGAAAAAGATAGAAGAGCCGGCTAGTTCAAGAAAAGTGAAAATTGCCGATAAGGGAAAAAGGTAAGTCACAAAGGTTTGCCTCAGAGCATTTCTTCCAATAAGGAAAATAAAAGGTAAGGAATGGTTCTGTCGGAGAACCGACAAGAACTCAAACTTTCTAAAAGTTTAATTTTTTCAAAGTTTGTTGACAGTGAAGATTTGTCGATAGAAAGGGAAGGGAAAACAAAGAAAGGTGCGACAAAGGCAAAGTTCGAAGAAGTGAAGATTTGCCGATAAGGCAAATAGGTCAAGGTGAAAGCAAATGGCGGTTGTAGACACCCAAAATTGACCCTTCATATCATTTGTCAAGTTGTCGCATTATTCACCATTGCATATGTTGATTTTGTCCAGCACACTTGAAAGTAATCTATTTTCTTCTAAATCACCTCCTTCTATCATTGATTAAATAAATTATATTTATTTAATTAATTTCATCTATTTCCATCATCTTTATTCTTTTATTTTCTATCTATAATTAAATAATCTTTAATTATTTAATTATCTTATTATTCTTCTAAAATTAATTAAATTTTCTAAATTTATTTAATTTCCCTCTTCTAAATAAATAAAATTAATATTTTATTTATTTATCTTCTCATCATGCACATAGATTAAATAAATTTATTTATTTAATTTATATTGATTCTTGCAATTTTCTAAAATTAGCTCCTTCCTCTATCATTTAAAAGTAAATTAAATGAATTTATTTGTTTAATTTATTTTTATCTTATTATTTCCCTCTCTTATCACTTTCTTTTATGTGTACAAGTCATCCTTGTCCATAGTTTGTTGAAAATAAAATATAAGAAATGATTTAATTGGTTCAAAAATCAATCATCCACATCATCCAACCCTTAAAATAGAAAAAATCCTATTTTAAGAAGATTAATCTTATCTCCACCACCAAAGCCAACTACAATCATTTAATAAAAGCTTTTCCTATGGACACATGTCTTGTACACATTTATCCAAGCCTCTTGAATCATCTCAACCATCCATGTAGCCACCTTTTCTCCACCGTTGATCAATTTTGGTTGAGAGCTATATATACACCCTCTCACCTCATTCCATTCATCCCACACAATCATTATAGTGTCCAGATTAACATCTCTTGCATGTTGAATCCATTGAGCACTTTGAGCATATTATCTATTATCATGGCAGCTATGGCAACTATAGTTGTTCACTATTGAGAAGCAATCCACATTCCAACCAAGGAATCAATACAATCTAGACTTTGTTCTTTGATTTGCTTTGATTTGCGTCATTTAGATGGATTTCTTGAAGGTGGTTGGATTGGGTTTTGATTGTAATTCTTGATCTTATTAACCTAATTTTTCCTGCTCACACATCGGTCAAGGCTTGGTTCGAAAAAAGTGAGATTAGTCGATAGGGTGACAAAAGAAAGAAGAAATAAAGGTTTGGAAAGAAGAAAAGTTCGCCAATAGGCAGATTTACCGATAAGGTAAAAAGAAGCAAAAAATAACCAAGTTAATATGGATCACAAAAGTCCAATTTCGCTGACCAAAGAGATAGAAAAGGTAAGAAGCGGATAGTTCGTGATAGATGGAATTTGTCGATAAAAGAGGCAAGGAAGAGATAGTTCGCCAAATGAGGAAATTGTTGACAAGGGACAAAACAGGGCCAAGTTCGAGAAAACAAAAATTTGTTGACAAGGCAAAATAGTGCTAAGGATGATAAAGAAAGATAAGGGAGAAGGAAGAAAGGTTAGAAAATGGGAAGAGTTGCCGATAAGAAGGAAATACAAGAAGTTTGTGATAAAGAAGATTGGTTGATACAGGTGGGAAAATGCAGAAAGGTACAGTTAGAATCAGATGACCCAAAATAGAAAATTGGACAACACTTTTAAAGTGTTGTAAATGCTGTAAAAGGGATAATTTCCTAAATATATGCCATGATTGCATGATTATGCAAGTTGATTTGTACCCAGAAATTTATGATTCTACAGAACAATGCCATGCAGGTGGTTGACACAATGAAATTCTTCAATGCACAGGTACATTTGGAAGATAAATTGGATATGTCAAATGTGGAAAATATCAAGAAAAGGATTGGAACCTTCCCTCTTTATTGTTCCAAGTACACAAAGAGTGCAAGCAATCTTCTTCTAACATTTTCAGAGTTGACAGAGAATGGGCAAGCTTCCAAATGTGCAAATTTTCTGATATTGCAGTAAGCTGAAATTAATGCAGCATGGGCATACTCATTGACTGAGTGCTATGCTGAGAATGTGTGCTTTGAATTGTAATGCTATATATGCATGTTTTTGAGATATAGTGTTGGTTGGTTAGTTGGGCAATTTTCTCAGTAGGTTTTGAGCTCTAGAAGGTAGAATAGAAAAGGTTATTTTGTAGCCTTTGTTCAGCATGAAGTAACTTTGAAATATATGTAATATACTTTGAAAATCTTTGTATTGAATCCATATTTTTCTCCACTTATGTGGATGTTCTTTCTAGTAAAGTTTGATCGCAGTCAGGGTTTTCTCTCACCATATTTCGTGGTATGAATGTAAGCATTGATTTGAATGAATGTGACAGTTCTTAATTCATTTCTAAGCCTTTGTAAATGGTCTTTTCAGTATTGCATGAGAAAGAACGTGGTATAGTGTTGGATTAATAAGTATTCCCAGTGATTTGATATTGATTTCTCTTACATTTGTTTTCTCAAATAGCCAAATATATATATTTCTATGTAGTTGTGCTCCCCTGTTGAATGTAGACTCTACAGCCCAATGGATAGGCACCAGTTTGAGTAGCCTTAGATCACCCAATCTTCAAAACAAATAAATATATTTATCTTCAGAAACAATAGTATTTTTTATGCATCCTCAGTGTGTAGGATTTCCTTTATCAGCTATATAGGCATCTTGTAATAGCCAACTGTTCTCAGTCTAGTGACAAATTTGGGGCTGAGAAAGCAATTTGGGTTTGGTTGTTCAAATATTTTTAGTTGTTCATCTAGTTTTAATGTTAATACCTACTTACGTATACCCCTTTGGAATATCCCTCCAGAGTTTAAACTGAGCTCAAAGAGCAGAGGAGTCTACCCACTCCTGTAGTTGGTCAAAATCACGCATGACTTATTGATAAACCTCTTTCTATCACCTCGATGACAGCCCCTGGCCTAGGTGATTTAAAAAAGTTTTAGAGTTTTGTGTTGTAGTCATTTTGGGAACCAACAACTTTCACCCACGATATCATATTTTTTACTTTTTATAAATGTTGAAAAGCTCTTTCTGAGCATTACATAGTGGTATAGGTTTGGTTATCAAATTTTGCTATTTGTGTTAGAATTTGGTGCTTAATGCTGGCATTGCTTTAGAATGGTTAATAGGTGATATATTGAGAATATGAAATTAGATTTTGGATTTTGAACATGTGATGGAGAAAATTTATAGTGTACTACATAGTGGATCAAGTGGTTTTTTACTTGAATGAATAGAGAAAGGTTTGTACTTGTTTGAACATTTGTAGGAGCATGAGATTTAGAGTGTGATTGAGGAGCATCTAGATGAATTGGTGGGAGAAAACTTGTGGGAGTGCATGTTTTTATGAGATGAGTATAATATAATAGGTTATCAGATTTAGTGCTTTTCAATATAGGTTTACATGTATTTTCAGAGTGCTGATTTTGATGGACATAGGTACACATTTTTTATTTATTTGGGGACATGTTTGATACACGTGTGAGACTAGGAGTCTTGATTCAATGGGAGTTGAGCATAGGTACAATGATGGTGATGATTATGGTGTCATGGATATTCATATAAATCTGAGCATTGGAACATGATCATGTATGTAATTAGTAGGATTGGGCTGTGATGTTAGATTGATTTATTATTAAAGGTGGTAGTGTGGTTTAGTGTTAGGATGTTGTTATTATCTCATGGATGCTTGTTTGGTTCCTTGAATATGGTTACTCATTTGTGGATTTGTTTGGCAAATCAGATCTGGAGTTGATTTGGTGTTTGAGTTTTGAGGTCTACAAGTTTTCTTCTTTGTCATTCTCAGTTTGCAGGTTATTGATGTAATGATGAGTTTGTATGTTTTAATGGTTTGGGATCTACGATTTATGCAATTGTGTGAGTTGGTACCACCCATTGGTTGCAGTGGGATGAATCAAATGTGGACTATCTATATCCATAAGTCTTTTCAGTGTTGGTGTAGATTCAGTCAGTTGGCCTTGTTTGTGGTCATTTATGCATTAGTTTGTTGTAGGGGGATGAAAGGATGGATTATTAGAGTGCTTAGATAGCAAGTTATTGGGACTTGTAGCATGTTGTTTATCACAATGTCATGGATATCTTGGTTACATAGTTCAGTGGGAGCTTTTGACAGTGATAGTTTGGTGGTTGTTTATTTTCTTGGCTTGGAGATATTGGTTCTACTTTATTCTTTGGAGTTGCTAGTATTGCATTTCAGTGTGTGTGAACCATGGGTGATCTTCATTTAGGAGATGACTATTATGATGCCATGGGTAGCTCGGTATCATAGTTTAGTGGGAGGTTTAGTAGTGATGTGGAGTCATCACTTGGCAATGGATGATCTTTTGTAGTGGTTGTTGGTGTCATGGAAAAAATCTTGGATCATGATTCTTGTCACACCCCAAATTTTGACTATACTTTACTTTTTACTTACATGTAATTAGTAGATGAATATGCATGATTTAATGATTTGACGTTTAGTGAAAATGTCAGAAAAAATCAATGATATCATGAGGTTTATTATATGATTAGAAATAGCATGTGATTATTTGAATTCATGATTATTCATTCATAAGGATTATGGATTAACTAATAATACTCTAATCCTAGTTGGTGATTGCAAGTTGTATTCAGGAAATAGGTTTGAGCTCTCTGAGATAGAGAGGGAGAGCATCATCGGAGAGAAGTGAATAGATGTATGGAAAAGAATAGTTGTTACCATATTAGTCATGTGCTTGCGCAAATTAGTGAATCCTCATTGAGTCGGGTAAGTGGTACTTGAACTGTCTAGTTTAAGTTGTTTTCGACTCGACAATTGTCGATTTGTCATCAGGATTTCTTAGTGTAGATTTTGTCAAGTTTATGTCAGAAAAGTTTGACCATCGACATGGAAATGGTCGATAGTCATTAGTCCTTGTTTGATTTGAATATAGTTATATTCATGAAATAATAATAATATTATTAAGGGTCAAACTACTTCATTATCGATGCTTTCTGATAAGTTTTTCGTTCATAACCTATCTTGTTTGTCATCTAGCAATCTAAGAGGGGGAGATACTCGACCCCATTCTCATGTTCTGCTATGTATTGGAAACAACATAAGTAATCATTCATTTAATGATATTATGTTGATTCATATATATCTAAATATATGATTTATTGGTTAAACCCCTTTTTTGTTTTTTTCTTATGATGAAGAAGCTTCTCCTATAACGTAGATGATGGCACTTAATGTAAACCATCATTTTGGAATGTGGGCATTTATTTCTTATCTCCATGATTTTTGAGTTAAGGAGGATTATGAGAGAGTGGTCTTAAAGCCCAACTACTCCACTACCTGCATGTGAGCAAAGCTCATTTTTAGGCAAAGACTTTGCCTATGTATCCACGACATGGTGGAGATATCTGGCTTACCAAAAACTATTTTGGAAAGGGAATATCTTATGATATGAAGCTTTGGGCATGAGAAATTTTAGCAGTAGTATTATGCAACAACAAGGAGGGGACAAACTTTTAGAGGGGAGCAATATTGTGCTTAGAAAAAGGGATCCATGTTGATTAAGTTTTTGAACTCGTCGGTTGTTCCTGTTAACGTATTCTTTGAACCTCTTATGGTGCTAGTCCACTATATAGACGAAGCCTTAAAAACCCCTTACCATTAAAAAAAAAGAGAGTCAAAGATCTTATATGCTCAGACAATAGAACGAGGGGGTAGTTTTAAGAGTTTGATAAGCTCACTACAGGAGGGGTTGAGGATGTTTTCCTTAGCCTTCAACTATTAAAAATGTTACTAGAGAAAAACCTCCTTCAAACTTTCAGGTTCCTTTTCTTCTTGAAAACTTTATGATAGCACTAGAATGACTCAGAGTATTTTATTTCTGGCACAAGAAGTAAAATTTATTTGTTTTTATATGGATGTTAGAAACACTATATTCTCTGGCCAAAAAACTTTGATATCCTTGATGAGATCACTATAGTAGTCTTGCTATCTCCATGCCAACTTTGTTATCATTATCTTATTATCATTGTATAAGCTATGTGTCCTTGTTTAAGCTTCGACATTCCAATATATAAGTTTTATTATCTTTGTATAAGAGTTTTGTTGTCTTTATGTAAGGATTAAGACCAAAAGGCTCTGCTACCTTTGTGTTAAATAGAGGCCGATAGTATCACTGCAGGCTGATCTATGTAAATAAAACTATGTGTTTTAAAGGGTTGTTTATATATATAAACTTCAACATTATTAGGTTGAACTCTGCTATACGAGGCCGATAGACATAGATATAAACCTTCGAGTATTATAAGGTTGACAAATATCTTCGTCGCCTTGTCAATATTTATGAAGATATCTGTTGTTAGACTGAGGTGTAAATTTATTATGGACTGTCTCACCATTAAACTAAATGATGTATTTAAGAAGAGTGGACAATACATTCATACAGAAACACATAAGAAAATAACTCAATCTTGGTTAAATTGTAGTTTTCTAGTCCAGGAAGATGGTGACGGGTTTGAGGCCATGCTCAGGCATAGTGTTGGTGTTTCTGCTTTTCATGGCAAATGTAGAGAGTCTTGGGGGTTTTGCCAAATGCTTTTATTAAGCTTCGAGGTTTGAGCAGAATGATTGCCTCCACTAAAAGACACAAAGATATGTCTTGTCTTTAAACTTAAATTGGTACCTAAAGACAATGTTTATTAGTGTAAATTATATTCTTATCTATCTAGGATTGAAAGATTGTAAGGTTTAGTCATGATGAGGATATCATCCATTAAAACCTGGAGAGGTTAAAATCTCATGTTGTATACACATGTTTAGGGTAAAATTTGATTTGTAAAATGTTTAGTGTCTTACATGTTTGAATCCTCCTTTCACCCTATACATTCAAGGATCTATGGTCGAGTGGCAATTCACTATCATACCCTAGATCACTGTGAGATGTAGGCAAACTTGGATTAGGGAATTTAATTATCAATTTCTCTTCTCTTATGCTCAATTGACCATTAAAACCCTAATTACACAAATATGGCAATAAACTGATGAATAACAAAAAAAGCTCTTGCAGACGGAAGTAAAATATCAAATCACAGAGTACCTATTTTTGGGGTTCTGGGGTAGAATAGTCGGGGACACTGGAGCGGGTGCCCAAGTCCAAGGTACCAGTTTCTTCACGGGATCTAGACCTCCTTCTGACACTGATCAACACTGTGACTCTTTTTGGAAATTCAGCTGTGGAGGACACTAGAGCGAGCACCCAAGCCTAGAAATGCTCCGATGTCTTGCTTCTCTTCGGATCCTGAATCCTTGATGTCTGCTAATCCTTCCTGCAACTTCAGTTTTCCCAAATGTGACACCTATAACCTGTAATCACAAGACTTTGGGAGGGAGTTGTGGTGTTTAGAGCCTTGCCTCAGTCAAGCCCCGGAGGACACTTAAGTCTCCAAACACCGTTATTAGATAGAGAGTGCATGCCCTTGTGAGGTAGAGCAAAAACCAAAGGAATTGATGATGAAAACACAATATAATGTCACCTTGTAGTGAAGATATCATGGGAGGAAGATACTGTTCATTCCTTGATGAAATGGATGCTCAAATCTACAAACACAAACACATAAACCACACAAATCTGCTCTTGCAACACAATGAAATCCTTGAATCACCTTGAGAACACTTGAACATCACAATTGCCATCTAGTTTACAAATGAATGCCTAAACATGCTTTTATATGCAACTACAAACACTCCCGCCAAGATTTTCGTAATTCAAATTTACCGTGTCGGCAAAGGACCCAAATAACGGTCATAAACCGACACCCAAAAATTAGGGCTACCCCAAAATAGGGCAGGACTAGGGTGCGAGCACCTAAGTCCTCCCCCTATTTTGGGCAGGGTACAACTCAAGGGGTCCTCCTAGGTCCCATTTGTCATGTTACATAGGGCTCATTCCATCGGGATGCCAAATTATGAAGTAAGATGTCCTAAATGCATGCAAAATACCCAGGAGCTAAACCTTATGAGGGAAAAGCCCCCAAGGGGACATTTTTCGACGTTACATTTAGCCCCCACTTTAATGTATGTATAAGTGTGAGGCCAATACATGCATTAAAGTAAGGTCACAAACACAACAAACACATCAAGCACGGAGAAGACATGCCAATCACATGGAAAACAATAACAGGCACACCAAACATGGAGAAGACAATTACAGTCACACTAAACACGGAGAAGACAGTCAATGCATAGAAGACACATTAATGCATGGAAGACAGGCATGATTCTTTTCTTTTCTTTTTCTCATATATATGAAATGCAGATGCAAGTACTAGAAAGTAAAAAAACCTCCCATAATACATGATGCACTCATCGTGTAGGTCTTTGTAAATATGGGGCAACACACACGCAAGACACACAAAACCTCCCAAAATGCAAGAAGCATAACCCTAAGGCGCTGGTCTTTATACTGCATATGGGGCAACAAACATGCCAAACAAAACAAACATGCCAAAACACACACAGTTGAAGACACGGAGAAAACACAACAGACAAGGGATGGAGTGTACCTATGTCTAGGTCCAACACCATCTCAGGCACATTACAGGAACACACTGATGATTGGGCTTCACCACAACAATCACTGAAGACACTCTTAAGGGTTGAGTTAGTCACAGAACCGTTCCCTGCCTCCGCAGAGGACTTTTAAAAATGACAGGATGATGCACTCTGTTATGAGAAGTACACCATCCCCACCTCCGCAGAGGGATTAAGAAAAAGGATATGTTTGATATCCCGCCTCCACAAAGGGCTTACATGATTGATTGATTGATGGCAAAAAAACTCAGGATGCATGATGCACTCATTGCGTAGGTCTTTGCACCTGAGGTCAAACACATTGCTAACATCTACAATAGACAACTTACCTTATATATGCCCCCACCTTAAGGTGGTTGATATCAGTTATCGATATCAAGCATGTTAAGGAAGGAAGAAAACACACAAGGGAACACTAACTTTCGCAAAGCCCATGCCCCCCAGAGGTGACATGTACTTTACGATCGCCAAATGTTCCCACAAACACATCCTTGCAAGAAACATGTTAGTGTCTACAAGATCATGATAAACAACAACAACATCAATGCATATGATTAACCACACAAAGAGCCAATGTTATATAATGAATTTGGAGTTCGAGGATAATTGTAGGGCTATATCATGAAGCTCTCTGAATTGAGTACCACCAAGGCTAGATTCAAAGACAAACAAAGGTGCACGGAGTAGCAGTATTGTTAAGGTTTGTAAATGCGATAGAAACATCATGAAATTCACTACATGGAAAGCATGAGTGCTTTCACTAGCCAAGCGTCGGATAAAATATACAACCCCATCGTCATATTAGGAACTAAGTCCATTTTTTTTATTGCTCTCGAAAGGGACATTAGGTCTGCATCAGTATAAATGTTTGTCGTCATCTGTCTGCTAGATAGAAACAGTAGAGGAAGGGAAACAATAAATAAGAGAGGAGAAACAAGTGTCTTAGGGACAATCACGTAGGAGGGTGCCCCCAAGTCACCAACCGCGACGATATGTCCGTAAGACAACACACAACAATGAAATCAGAGAGAGGCAATTTAGAAGAATGATGATACAAATAGAAGAAGGTCACAATAGAGGCGGTCTCCTGGTATCCCGGACCTTACGGGAGAATCTGAGGTCATCCCAAGAGGCCTAAACAACACATAACACATCACGGGGGAAGCACATCATGAGAGAGATAAAGGGTTAGAGATACTTACCTGTAAGGTCTTCATATTATATCTTGGAGATTGCAAACCTCTTGGAGAGGTACTCGATCATGTTTAATGCAAAATTTGAGCAGTTCTTATGAAGGTCATGTTTGTTATCATATGATGCTTGTTCCTTAAATCCTTGTTTAAATGAGACTTTTTGTTGCTTACGAGGGGGAGAACCACTATTATTTCTGACTGTTGATTGTCGTATTACTCTTTTTTGCTTTTTAACAAGTTTTCATTGTTGAATCTTTCCAGTATGGTAACGGGAATCATCCTGTACCATCTTACTCATCTATATCAGTTGTTTTTCTTGCTTTTCTGATGCATTTTGATTATCTCCCGATCCATATAAGGATAACGGATGAGGAACCTCATCATTAATTCTATTTCTTCATGGATGAGGTGGATTATCCACTTGTTTCTTATCTACTTCAATCATTCCAATGATACTATCATAGTCTAAGTAATCATCCTTGTCTACTTCCATTAAACCATGTTCCACCATATTGTTTTTAGTATGCTTAGGAAAAGGATTAGTGAAGATTTGTAAATTTTGATTTGGCAGAGAAACTGACTTATTTCCATTATCATTCACACTCGATACCTAGATGATATTTGAATCAATAAGGTCTTGTATCTCATGTTTAAGATGCATACATCATTTAGTGTCATGTCCTTGCGTTTGATGATAATGACAAAAGGCATTAGCATCAAAGTAAGGTCCTTGTTTACTAGGATCAACAGGCTTGATCAAGGGAAGATTCATAATGTTACTTACAACTTGGTTCATGATAGAATGATAAGACTCAGATATCAGAATAAACTTTCTTGGTTGATATGGTGCTTTCTTTGGATTATTTATAGCAGACACATTCGTACTTGGTCCATTTATTTTGATGAAACTCCTATTATTGTTCCTCTTAAAATTGTTTTGTGATGATCCACCCATGGATTGACCAACTTGAGCTGATGAGTTTTGGTTTTCATACTGATTATACGAAAGTTGATAATCATGAAGAGCGGTGCATAAATATTGAAAAGAGTTATATTTCATCAAGAGAATCTTATCATGAATGTCAGGTTGTAAATTTGTAATGAATATATTTTGAACATCCTCATCTTTCATGTGATACTGAATCTATGCATAAAGTCCTTGATACCAGCTAATGAATTCAGTCAACTTTTCTTTGGGACCTTGGTTGCATTGAACCAAGTCAATAAGAGTGACTTGGGGTCCGATGTTTGCTTGAAAATGTTGTAAAAATTGATCAATCAACTGTGAAAAGGAGTGTACTAAATTTGGACGCAGAGAGCAAAACCATTCTAAAGTAATATCTTTGAGAGATCATAGGAAAAGTTTTGCTAACAAATCCTCTTCAAATTAAAAATCACTACACAGCTGTAAATGTTGCCACATGGATATTAGGATCACCTTTTCCACCATATTTTTCAAAGCAGGGAGTTTCAAACCTCTTAGGCATAGGAGTTCTCAAGATTGCATAGGAAAGGGGATTACGGGCATGATATGTTGGTAGACTAGGCTGTGAAGAATTTTTTAAGTTTGTTATCCTTTGTTGCAAAGCAGTCATGCCCTGTAAAAGTTGGTTTAGGATGGCATCATTGGGAGATGTGATTTGTTGTGAGGAATTAAAACCAAAGTGAGGAGGTGAATGAGCTTGAGATATGATAGGCGGAGGCTGGGAATATGCCAACAGTTGTTGGACATAGCGATAGATGGAAGATGGTTGTGAGTAGGTAATAGGTGGCTGGAAATGAGTTGAATAGATAGGTTGTTGAGAACAATTATGCATAGAGGTCCCTTTGGGAACCAAATTTTTATAATCAAATCCCACAGCTTTGTAATTAGTGCCATTAGATACTCCAATACCAGTGGTAGAATTACTACAAGCATTTGCATTAGTTGTTAAGATTGTTGATGTAAAAGTTGATATTCCCATGGTATAGGTATGGATACTTGAGTATGAGATGGTGATAAAGCGTTATTTATCTCTTGTGCACATTCGATCACTGGCATGATATTGGTTTGTACAATATGTGCTAGACCACAAATTGCATTTACACCATCTTGTCCCTCTTTTATCAATTCTCTTATATTATGAATTGTAGGGACAACTTCTTTAGCTATTCTCATTTTCCATGAATGATTGAAATTTAGCTAGCTCTTTATCCAATTTCTCTATTTGCTCATTAGATACATATCCTGTTGCCTCAATAGTATTATCAACATCATGAAAATTTTGTTCTTCCATTGTAGTTGGAGGATGTATAATATCTTGCACAATTTGAGTTTCTCCTTTTGTAAAGAAGGTGTTCAAAGGATTGTTAGAGGTAGGAATGTCGTTTTCAAGAGCACTAGATCCCATTAAACTTTTAATTCTTCTCAAAGGGATATTGTTTTTAGGACAGCGTGTCATAAATATTATACAAAAGCATACAACACACAACACGCAAACTAAGAGAACAAATCCTAGGAGAAGGATATGATTGACGGCCAAAATGCTTGGTTTTTTGTACCTGTTTCAATGCAAACGAATGGAACAAAGGATGTTGTAAGGATTTTGATGAAGGGAATAAAATTATATGTCTGATATCAGTCCAAAACAGCAATATGATCCTTCTCAACACACTCTTGATGCAGATCTAAGATAATGCCAAGTCAAAATATGTCAAAATAGGCACTTTTTCACCAAAACTCAATGCAAGAGAGCATAACAAAGGGTGTTGTGAGGAAAATGATGATGGAAAGAAAATAATATCAGTAATAACAGCCACTTTGTGCAAAAATACTCAACACAACACGCTTTTAGTGCAACTTAAGGTAAAACCCTAGTGAAAATATAGCAAAATATGCAATTTTTTCACAGTTTTCAATTCCAAGACCTAGCAAAGGGGGTGTTGTAATGAATTTTAGGATGTGAATCAAGTAATACTGATGATATCAGTCAACTCAATCCATAAAATTTGTCACAACATGCTTGGAGTGCAAACTAGGTCAACCCCTAGGGCAAAAATAGTCAAAATGTGTAGTTTTTCATCGAATTTTCAATACAAGAGCCCGTTGAAAGGGTGTTGTGAAGCTTTTTAGGAAGGGAAAAAAATTATTACCATGATAAAAATCTAATTGATTCAAAAATACCCTTCACAACACGCCTATGGTGTAAGTTTATGGAGTCGATAAGGCCAAATTTAATGAAAATTGTTGTTTTTGAAGCCCTAGGTTTGAGATGTTGGGACAAAATGCTATGTGAATGTTTTGAAGTCTGATTTATGACGGAAATGAATTAATCTAAGATCTGAAAATGATTTTCAAGCTCTAATATGCAAAATGCCAATGCAAATCTAATGAAAATGCATGAAAATTGCTAGTTTTTTGTTGAAATTTTCTTTGCAAAAATGCAAATATTTTAAATCTAAATGCAAATTTACACTAAAATGCAAGACTACAGCCAAATTAAAATTTTAATGAGCCTCTAAAATCATTATAAAAATCTGAAAGAAGATTTTGCCTACTAACCGTAGATTTTGGAATTACTAGGTTATATGAAAATTGTCAAAATTTCTACAAAAGCCTAGCAAATTAATGATGAAAATGTAATGCAAATTTATGAATTTTTGTGTTTTTCTATAGTTTATATTAGATATGATGCAAAAATCATGAATTAGGAAAATTTAGAAAGAATTGATGCAATTTAGTAAGCCAAACAATGCAAATTTTTTTGAATTTTTCAAAAATTTCAAGTTTTTTTGAATTTTTCTCAAGGCAATAAAGTTAAAGACTATATGAATGAATGAAATCAATCCAAATATGAAGACACACACTCAACAAGTTGCAATTTAAGTCTAAAAACATGGGTTCACCAAAATGTTTAGGGTAAAATTTGATTTGTTTAATGTTTAGTGTCTTACATGTTTGAATCCTCCTTTCACCCTATACATTCAAGGATCTAGGGTCGAGTGGCAATTCACTATCATACCCTAGATTGCTGTGAGATGTAGGGAAACTTGGATTAGGGAAATTAATTATCAATTTCTCTTTTCTTATGCTCAATTGACCATTAAAACCCTAATTACGCAAATACGATAATAAACTGACGAATAATGGAAAAAGCTCTTGTAGACGGAAGTAAATTATCAAATCACAGAGTACCTATTTTTGGGGTTTTGAGGTGAAATAGTTAGGGACACTGGAGCGGGTGCCCAAGTCCAAGGTACCAGTTTCTTCACGGGATTCAGACCTCCTTCCAACACTGATCAGCATTGTGACTCCTATTTCTAGAAATTCAGCTGCGGAGGACACTAGAATGAGTGCCCAAGTCTTGGAAATGCTCTGGTGTCCTGCTTCTCTTCGGACCCTGAATCCTTGATGTCTGCTAATCCTTCCTGCAACTTCACTTTTCCCAAATGTGACACCTGTAACCTGCAATCACAAGAATTTGGGAGGGGTTGTGGTGTTTAGAGGCTTTCCTCAGTCAAGCCCAAAGGACACTTAAGTCTCTGAACACTGTTGTCAGATAGAGAGTGTGTGCCCTTGTGAGGCAGAGGCAAAAACTAAAGGAATTGATGATGAAAACACAATATAATGTCACCTTTTAGTGAAGATATCATGGGAGGAAGACACTCTTCATTCCATGATGAAATGGATGCTCAAATATGCAAACACAAACACATAAACCACACAAATCTGCTCTTGCAACACAATGAAAGCCTTGAATCACCTTGAGAACACTTGAACATCACAATTTTCATCTAGTTTACAAATGAATGCCTAAACATGCTTTTATATGCAACAACAAACACTCCTACCAAGATTTTCGTAATTTAAACTTACCGTGTTAGCAAAGGACCCAAATAACGGTCATAAACTGACACCTAAAAATTGGAGCTGCCCCAAAATAGGGCAGGACTAGGGTGTGAGTGGCCAAGTCCTCCCCCCTATTTTGGGTAGGGTACAACTCAAGGGGTCCTCCTAGGTCCCATTTGTCATGTTACATAGGGCTCAATCCATCGGGATGCCAAATTATGAAGTAAGATGTCCTAAATGCATGTAAAAGACTCGGGAGCTAAACCTTATGAGGGAAAAGCCCCCAAAGGGACATTTTCCAACGTTACAAGACATAAATGAGAAAATGATATAAGCTTCACACCTGGAAATCAAAGATTTTGGTTTGTTATTCTTTTATGACTAGAATGATATTGTTGTCATTATGAACAACTATGGAATAGTGATGAATGTCACTTACTTATTCAATCACAATGAGAAGCATTATCAAGTTAAACATAAGAAGGAGAATATTAGTCCTTACCTCTTCTTCGCAAAGTCAATTGACTTGTGATGACCAAGAAGGTGATAATTAAATGTTCTATACTCATACATATCTAGGAGGAAGACAAGAAAGTCTAGAGTATGGTCTCAAAATGAAGACATTATAAGTCTTAAGTGAACATCTATGTTGAAGACTAGGATAGATCCATAGATGTATATTATCTTTCTAAAAGGAGATTTTAGTAAGGCTATAACCATCTCCAAGTAGGGTTTGTTGGGAGATTTGAAACTCTAGTATTTATGATTGTTGTACTTATGATTGTTGATAAAGGCTTATGTGGCAAATATATTCAAAGGATGTCATATATATGAGTCCATAATTGATCTTAATTGAAACTCAGTAAACTTAAGTAGACCAAGAGGTTGAAAGTATTTTAGTATCTTCTATGATTCAAACCTATTAGGGTTGATAGATTGAACTTAGTCGAAAGACTAGTCATGACAATCAAAAATATCCATTAAGATATTATATGGATGAGGACATAACTTGTATACTATGTTTATTCATGTTATGTGAAATGTGAAGTCGAACAATGCCAAGTGGTCTAGGAAGACTAGAGGCATTTGTTATATTATAACTATTATTCTTGGATAACAAAGATATTTGATAATTCCATGTATCGGGTTAGAGAAGTTAAACCCTTGAATCAAAACTAGAAGGGTTTAGAAAACTTAGAATTCTTAAGTCAAATATGACATTGTTTTATATGTTATGGTCGAATGTGAAGGGTCAAGATAACCATAAAGCCAAATAGAAAGAACCTAAGAAGCACTTGTTGAATGTAAATGTTTTTTGCTTTTAGACAACTTATCGAAACTTGTTATATACAACACATGAGTGTTTAATATTAGAATTAGTGAGTAGAGTGGCAGGAGGTCATAGACCCTAGTGCATTGCAAGTATGCAAGAAGGGACTCTCAAAAAGGTTAGAATTACCTAAACCTATATATTGCAAGTATATCCTAGATTAAGGATTAGTTCTAAGTTAGATTGACTAGAAATTGAATATAGTTTAGACAATTTATGTTTAGAGTTACTATAGGATGAGATAGTCTTCAAGTCGAGTCAGAGGTGTGTGAACTCATGACTACATTCATTGTGAAACGTCTATTTATATAGAAACTTTGGCCAAAGTAATGCATCCGTCTTTGCATGCATTAGTCGGTTCACAGTGTCCAGATGGCGTGATTAATCAAAATGATCATACTTAGCTAGAAGGGTCTAGAGTTGTATGGTTGATTGAGTCATGTAGGACACAACACTAGGAATCAGATGGAAAAAAATCTATTGGTTCCTTATATCTATACTCTTCGTGAAGGGTAGGGCCACTTCCAGGAAGGAAGGTGTGCAGGGGACCGCCGGTCTGTGGTTGGAGGTAAAGCACTTGGATGATGCTCTCCCTCTATAGCAGATGACTCGCTGAGACTTGTGAAGATGGATATCAATATTCCAGATGCAGTGTACTCCATGTTATGACTTATGATAGTCAAATTTATGACGTAAAACTATTCTTTATGCCAAGTGCAGTTTATGTATTGTAAATGTAAAGTGAAAGGATTTCACTATGATTCTATCTTTGAATATGTTGTAATTTCAAGGTTGAAAATATTTAGAAAAATATACTTTATTTCTTTGTGATTATGCAAATTATGATATTTATTCTTTTAAAAAACAATTCTCACTCATGTTTACCATGTTTATTTACTTCTTGTAAATTATTGAGTTTCTTCGAGTAATAGGAGAAGGCATGTTACATATAGTATCAGAGCTAACCAGGTTCAACACATGGACCTATGAGCTCATTATGAGAAAAATGAAAGGAAGCTTAGTGTGCGGAAATCACTTCCTACACTAATCTAATGAGGAGAGATGTATGCAAATTCAATTTAATTCTTACAACTACAGCAACATAGAATAGCTAACAGAGATATTGCAGCAATACACATACACACAGAAAGTAGACAGAAGAGAGAGAGACAAGATATACGTGGGGAAAACCCTTACGGGTGAAAAACCCCACACTCCAAAACATAGCTCAAATGTATTACAGTAAACAATAACAGATTACAATACAGTTTCAGAGCCAATGCTCTTTCAGGAGTCTTCGAATGTCGAAACTGGAGATATTCCGGCAGCATAACAGTACTCGTACCAAAGTTATCTATCTCCCATCCAAGCACCTATTTATATAGAGTTTACAAGGCAAATATGGAACCTTCTAGAGATGGGCGTCCATCTTAGACTCATGCCCCAAAACCCACGCCTAAGGACACTTGTCCAACATCCCATCCCGAAGTGGGTGCCTGGTCCCAAGATAGGTTACGACAGATGCTCTTACGCACCTTACAGCTGTCATAGAATCCATCATACACTGACTAAAAATATCATATTCTTCTTACATGTCATAACCTCCCTTGACCGCCCAAAGATGCCTTTCTCTCATGCAAATATGCTCACCGACACTTGTCATTAATTATTCAAGGGGGAAACCGTGGCTGCCAAAGTCACCAAAATTTACCCTGCTGCATATACACAAGGTGCTGACTATGCCAACTCAACATGGGATTAATAAATACAACATTAGGAATTTACAAAGGTTGAGACACCTTAATTCCCAACAAAAACTTGTTAACATTCGGCAAATTGGCTAATGTTTAAAACTAGTTTTATGCTAGAATGACATAGAGAAAAAACAAGAAAACTATCAGGAAGACTATTTTCTAACACTTACCCAAGTCAGTGGTTAAGAAAGAACCAACTGAGGAGTTAAAACACCAAGAGCAAATTAACTCTACTGAGGTTGTATAGCAGAAAGATTCTGAGACTTTGACTAGAAAGGTAAAACCTTGGTCAATTGTTAATTAGACTACGAGCTCAGGTAGAGCAGTGTCCGTATGAAGTCAAGATCAGATCCTTGGTTCAAATACTAGGGCCTATGAGCCTACTGTGTTTGATGCAAAATTTATTAAGAGAAAGTGAACCTAAGCAAAACAAAGTACTCTTTTCTCAAGAACTTAAGGATGGGAAGATCCAGAAACATTCAACCAAATGCAGGAGCAACTGAGTTTTGAAGATCCTAGGATTGTATCAAAGATATGTAGATAAGATAGGTTCTTATCTAATTCCTAGATGGCTTGGAATGAGCCAAGTGGAATAAAAGGATCATTAAGGGCAAGTAGTGATGTATTGGCATAGAACACCAAGAAAAATGGTACAAGACTTGGAAATGTATTTGTTTTCCAAGATTCATGAGAAAACCGATTGGCATATACAAAGTAATGTGCATAAGAAGAGACGAATAAGAGTCCCCTAGTATCTCATGAAGCCTTTTGGAAAATGTGTCAATGTGTAGTAGAAGACATAAATATAGAGGATCCTCTCAGGCAATATTTTGATGAATAAAGATGGGGATTAGTATCATTCTTTGAAACTTTTGTTAAGAATCTGCATGAAGTTTGCAAGATGATTCATAACAGTTGTAGGGCAAAGATATTAGTTATTCTTGTGGCATTTTGGCCAAGTGGTTGAGAACTACGTATTCTGCCTCTTGGTAGAGTTAGAAAGTAAAACTGCAATGGTGAATGTGATTATCACCGTGGTATTTTGTCAATTTATTTAAGTTTTGAGTAAGTAACCTATTCAATGAGGCAGGGAATAGAGGTTTGTAAAGAGGAACGATGGGAAGAAGCTTGTGTTCCGATTAAAATCCCTTTGTGTTGCTATAACACCATCTTATAATATCATCTAAGTGATGAATGTTAGATACTCTAGGAAATAGGAGTGAGTGTGATATAACCTTTTGATTTGCAAAATTTATGAGCATGATGAAAGTCTTAAGGGACTTATTTCTTTGATATGCTTGTAGCACGATCTCTAACCCACTGTAAGTTTTTGGAAAATCCAAGTGTAGTGCAGCAATCTACTCCCTTGTTAGTGACTCAATTAGTCACGTAGTGCATAGTAAGTGTTCCTCTGAATTTCAGCACTTCTTTGGATTTTTGGGTAAATTCCTTTTAATATTTGCAAGGATTATCATTGTTTTATTCCTTTATTTTGGGATAGTCTAGCTACCAAATTTTGAAGATCATTTATTTTATGACTAGTTGGTCAAAATTTTTTTTATTGTCAAAATTGAGCTCATTCTTTGACTTATTGTTGAAAATGAAATTTCTTATATTTTGATATTAATTTATATTATTGTGGTGGCTATGCTAGAACATTTTGGTTGTTCACTATGTTTTATGCAATGTTTACCTCTACCATGTCCTGGATGGACCTCCGATAGATTGTGCAGGGGAGTAAATTGCAGAAGAATGCACTTGGTATGTCCCTAACTCTTCAGAATTAAGAAGCCTTGTGTGGAAGGAAATTCATTCCAAACCATAATCAGGTCACCCAGGAGTAACTAAACTCCTAGTCGATGTGAAATCTCTTTATTTTTGGAAAGGAATGAAGAGTGAAGCTGCAAGATTTGTAGCAAGAGTGCCAAAGAGTTAAGGTTGAGTATAAGCATCCAACATGACTTATGTATCTATACAATATTCAAGGAGTGGAAGTGACAGATCATTAGCATGGACTTTGTGAAAGGTCTTCTATGTCTAGAAATAGTTATAACGTTATTCTAGTAGTGGTAGATAGACTCACTAAGGTAGTGCATTTCATACTCAGGTAATTTGACAGATGGAGAACTAGTCATAGCCTGTAAATTTGTACAAGGAGTGTTTAGGTTGCATGGCATTCCTGAGAAGATCATCTCAGATAGGAACGCTTGTATAACCTCAAGGTTTTAAAAAATGTTATTTTTCTACATTTGGAACTCAGTTAAACATAAACTTGACATATCACTCTGGGACAGATAGTTGGATAGAGAGGGTAACTCAAGTTTTAGAAGATTTCTTGTGAATGTATTGCATGGAACAACAATACAAGCGGGAAGAGTTTATACCTCTTGTAGAGTTTACTTGTAACAAATCGTACAATTCTGCTATTAAGATGACTCCATTTGAAACATTGGATGGAAAAAGATGCCAAACTCCTATAAGCTGAGATAAGCTAGAAGGTAGGATTAGCATTAGTCTAGAAATGTTGTTAGAAATGGATGAACAAATCAAGCTGATCAGAAAAGATTGGCAGAAGTTAATTATAGGTAGAAAATTTATGCAGATGCCAAGCGTATACTAAGACAATTCTTAGTTGGAGAAAAAAGTTCTTTTGGAGATCAAACTTCAGAAAGTTTCATAAAGTTTGGAAAGTCTTCCAAATTAGCTTCTAGATATGAAGGAATATTCAAATCTCTCGAAGTTATCAATTTGGTTGATTATAGAATCATTCTATTACCAGCTTTTTCCATGAGGCATAATGCTTTTTATGATTCATATTTGAAAAGTATATAACAGATGACAATTATATTCTTAGAATGTTTTACATGTATAGGACTCAAGAGTGGTCATGATCGAGCTTCTTAAAATGCTCAAAGTTTGCAAGCTCCGCTTGCATAACAAGGAGATTACTCAGTGTAGGGTCTAGTAGGACCAATATGCAGAAGGTAATATCACATGGGAAGTTTACCATGATTTTATAGCAAAGATTTTCTCATTTGTTTATGCTTTTTCCAAGTTAAACAAAATAATTTATCTTATTATTATTTTGGATACATTGGATCATCGAGGACAATGAATCTTATGGGGGGAGATATGTCACACCCCAAATTTTGACTATACTTTATTTTTTACTTACATGTAACTAGTAGATGAATATGCATGATTTAATGATTTGACGTTTAGTGAAAATGTCAGGAAAAATCAATGATATCAAGAGTTTATATTATATGATTAGAAATAGCATGTGATTATTTGAACTGATGATTATTCATTCATAAGGATTATGGATTAACTAATGATACTCTAATCTCAGTTGGTGATTGCAAGTTGTATTTAGGAAACGAGTTTGAGCTCTCTGAGATAGAGAGGGAGAGCATCATTGGAGAAAAGTGAATAGATGTATGGAAAAGAATAGTTGTTGCCATCTTAGTCATGTGCTTGCACAAATTAGTGAACCCTCGTTGAGTTGGGTAAGTGGTACTCAACCCGTTCGGTTTAATTTGTTTTTGACTCGACAGTTGTTGATTTATCGTCAGGATTTCTTAGTGTAGATTTTATTGAGTTTATGTCAGGAAAGTTTGATCATCAACACGGAAATGGTCGACAATCATTAGTCCTTGTTTGATTTGAATATAGTTATATTCATGAAATAATAATAATATTATTAAGGGTCAAACTACTTAATTATCAGTGCTTTCCGATAAGTTTTTCAGTCATAACCCATCTTTTTTGTTATCTAGCAATCTGAGAGGGGGAGATACTCGACCCCATTCTTATTTTCTACTATGTATTGGAAAAAAATAAGTATTCATTCATTTGATGATATTATGTTGATTCATATATATATCTAAATATATGATTTATTGGTTAAACCCCTTTTTTGTTTTTGTCTTATGATGAAGAAGCTTCTCTTATAATGTGGATGATGACACTTAATGTAAACCATCATTTTGGAATGTGGGCATTTATTTCTTATCTCCATGATTTTAGAGTTATTGGAGTTAAGGAGGATTATGAGAGAGTGGTCTTAAAGACCAACTGCTCCACTACCTACATGCAAGCAAAGCTCATTTTTAGGCGACAACTTTGCCTATGTATCCTCGACATGGTGGAGATATCAGGCTTAGCAAAAATAGTTTTGGAAAGGGAATATCTTAGTTTTTGATATGAAGCTTTGGGTGCAAGATCTTTTAGCAGTAGTATTATTTAATATCAAGGAGGGGACATGATTTTAGAGGGGAGCAATATTGTGCTTAGGAAAATGGATCCGTCTTGATTAAGTTTCTAAAATCGTCGTTGTTCCTGTCAGCGTATTCTTTGAACCTCTTATGGTGCTAGTCCACTATATAGACGAAGCCTTAAAAACCCCTTACCATTAAAAAAATAAGAGAGTCGAAGATGTTACATGCTTGGATAATAGAATGAGGGGGCAATTTTAAGAGTTGGATAAGCTCGCTATAGGAGGGGTCAAGGATGTTTTCCTCAGCCTTCAGCTATTAAAAACATTACCAGAGAAAAACTCCTTCAAACTTCCAGGTTCCTTTTCTTCTTGAAAACTTTATGATAGCACTAGAATGACTCAGAGTATTTTATTTCTGTTACAAGAAGTAAAATTTATTTATTTTTATATGGCCGTTAGAAACACTATATTCTCTGGCTGGAAAACTTTGATATCCTTGATGATATCATTATAGTAGTCTTGCTATCGCCATGCCAACTTTGTTATCATTATCTTATTATCATTGTATAAGATATGTGTCCTTGTTTAAGCTTTGACATTCCAGTATATAAGTTTTATTATCTTTGTATAAGAGTTTTGTTGTCTTTATGTAAGGATTAAGACTGAAAGGCTATGCTACCTTTGTGTTAAATAGAGGCTGATAGGTATCACTGCAGGTCGATATATGTAAATAAAACTTTGTGTTTTAAAGGGTCATTTATATATATAAACTTCAACATTATTAGGATGAACTCTGCTATATGAGGCCGGTAGACATAGATATAAACCTTCAAGTATTATAAGGTCGACGAATATCTTAGTCGCCTTGTCAATATTTATGAAGATATTTGTTGTTAGACTGAGGTGTAAATTTATTATGGACTCTCACCATTAAACTAAATGATATTTAAGAAGAGTGGACAATACATTCATACAGAAATATAGAAGAAAATAATTCAATCTTGGTCAAATTGTACTTTTCTAGTTTGGGAAGATGGTGGCGGGTTCGAGACCATGCTTGGGCATAGTGTTGGTGTTTCTATTTTTCATGGCAGATGTGGAGAGTCTTGTGGGTTATGCCAGATGCTTTTATTAAGCTTTGAGGTTTGAGTAGAATGATTGCCTCCACTAAAAGACACAAAGACATGTCTTGTCATTAAACTTAAATTGGTACCTAAAGACAATGTTTATTAGTGTAAATTATATTCTTATCTATCTAGGATTGAAAGATTTTAAGGTTTAGTCATGATGCAGATATCATCCATTAAAACCTAGATGGGTTAAAATCTTGTGTTGTATACACATAAATAAGAAAATGATATAAGATTTACGCATTGAAATCAAAGATTTTGGTTTGATATTCATTTATGCCTAGAATGATATTGTTGTCATTATGAACAACTTTGGAATAGTGATGAATGTCACTTATTCAATCACAATGAGAAGCATTATCAAGTTAAACATAGGATGGAGAATATTAGTCTTTACCTCTTCTTAGCAAAGTCTGTTGACTTGCAATGACCAATAAGGTGATAATTATGTTATAGACTCACACATATCTAGGAGGAAGAAAGGAAAGTCTAGAGTATGGTCTCAAAATGAAGACAATATAAGTCTTAAGTGAAAATCTATGTTGAAGATCAGGATATATTTATAGATGTCTATTAGCTTTCTGAAAGGAGATTTTAGTAAGATTATAACCATATCTGAGTAGGGTTTGTAGGAAGATTTGAAACTCTAGCATTCATGATTGTTGTACTTATGATTGTTGATAAAGGTTTATGTGGCAAATATATTCAAAGGATGTCATATATATGAGTCCATAACCTATCTTAATTGAAAGTTGGTAAACTTAAGTAGACCAAGAGGTTGAAAGTATTTTATTATTTTCTATGATTCAAACCGATTAGGGTTGATATATTGAACTTAGTTGAAAGACTAGTAATGAGAATTGAAAATATCCATTAAGATACTATATGGATGAGGACATACCTCGTATACTATGTTTATTCATGTAATATGAAATGTGAAGTCGAACAATGCCATGTGGTCTAGGAAGACTAGAGGCATTTGTTATCTTATAACTATTATTTTTAGATAGCAAAGATATTTAATTCCATGTATTGGGTTAGAGAAGTTAAACCCTTGAATCAAAACTAGAAGGGTTTAGAAAACTTATAATTCTTATGTCAAATATGACATTGTTTTATATGTTACGGTCGATAGTGAAGGGTCAAGATAACCATAGAGCTGAATAGAAAGAACCTAAGAAGCACTTGTTGAATGTAAATGTTTTCTGCTTTTAGACAACTTGTCGAAACTTGTTATATAAAACACATGGGTGTTTATTATTAGAATCAGTGAGTAGAGTGACAGGAGGTCATAGACCCTAGTGCATTGCAGGTATGCAAGGAGGGACTCTCGGAAAGGTTAGAATTACCTAAACCTATATATTGCAAGTATATCCTAGATTAGAGATTAGTTCTAAGTTAGATTGACTAGAATTTGAATATAGTTCAGATAATTTATGTCTAGAGTTGCTGTAGGATAAGATAGTCTCCAAGTGGTGTGTGAACTCATGACTACGTTCATTACGAAACATCTATTTATATATAAATTTTGGCCAAAGTAATGCATCCATCTCTGCATGCATTAGTTGGTTCACAGTGTCCAGATGACATGATCAATTAGAATGATCATACTTAGCTAGAAGGGTCTAGAGTTGTATGGTCGATTGAGTCACATAGGACACAACACTAGGACTCAGATGGAAAAAACTTATTGGTTCCTTATATCTATACTCTTCATGAAGGGTAGGGCCACTTCCAGGAAGGAAGGTGTACGAGGGACTGCCAGTCCATGGTTGGAGGTAAAGCACTCAGATGATGCTCTCCCTCTATAGTAGATGACTCGCCAAGACTTGTGAAGACAAATATCAATATTTCAGATGCAGTGTACTCCATGTTATGACTTATGATAGTCAAATTTATGAGCTAAAACTATTTTTTATGCCAAGTGTACTTTATGTATTGTAAATGTAAAGTGAAAGGATTTTACTATGATTCTATCTTTGAATATGTTGTAATTTCAAGGTTGAAAATATTAAGAAAAATATACTTTATTTTTTTGTGATTATGCAAATGACATTTATTCCTTTAAAAAAAAATTCTCACTCATGTTTACCATGTTTATTTACTTCTTGTAAATTCTTGAGTTTATTCGAGTAATAGGAGAAGGCATGTTACAATTCTTGTATGCAATGAGAGTGCGTTGACATTTTGAGTTTTATTGATAGGAGATGGTTATCTTCATGTGATTGGAGATGTCGACATCTTGTTTTAACATTGAGGACTCTTCAAGTCTTTGGTGAGGTGTCAATTTATGACTTGTTCATTTTGACATGGGATCCTTGGTTAAAAGGATGTTTGGTATTGTGCCATGGTGGAATCTTGATCACATGTTAGAGTTTTGGCATGATACAAGTGTTCAAAGGTGCATGATATGTTCATTAGAGCATGCGATCTTCTAGGAGGAGATGTTAGATCATGATGTGTTCCTAGATTCTGTAGATGTGCAATGGGAGCTTTGATAGTGGTCTGGATAGTTCTCTTGGTATTGAGTACATTGATCTTTTTCTTGGAGCTTCATGTTAGTGTAGTATTGCATTTGGATTTTAGTAGGATTGATTGGTTGTATGTGCTCATGGATACTTAGAGACTGAGATGAGGCTAGAGTTCTCTTGGGTTTAGAGACATTTGTTGAGATGGTTACTATTTGGAGGTTTTAGCAAGAAGACTGATGAGCCTTCACTTGGATATGGACATGAGTCCATGATGGACTTGAGAGGAGATTGTTCTTGGAGAGAGTCATTGTGGCTCGATGTATCCTAGAGGAGAAAATCATTTGATAGCTATTGTCCATCTGGTTTTTAGATTTATTCTATTTTATGCTTTGTCTTCTCATGGATATGGATCTTGAACTATGGTTGTTAGTTCTAAAGGGTTCATTTGAGGAGTGTTTTGCATGTTTATCTCCATGTATATATGAGTTTGATTTATGATGTCATTTATGAGGAGTTTTAGGAGATGTTATTGGGCTGATTTCCTCATTATGGAATGGTTATGAACTTGATCTTCCTTGGTTTTAGAGAGGCTTACATCCATGTTGGTTATATGAGATACATATGTTTTGTTTGTTCTAGGAGATTGAATGGTTAGGTGTTGTTAAGGCTTTTTAGTTGGGGTTGTGAAGGATATCTTACTTGACACAACTTAGCACTTTGAGGTGTTGGTAGGAGGACATGTTATGTGATATGATTTGCAAGTTTTATCTCTTTGGTTATATGACTACTTCTTGGAGTTTCATGTTCACATGGTTTAGTGTGGTGAGTTTGGGAGAGTTATGGTGACTTGTTGTGAGAGAGTATGTAATGGTTTGTGTTGCATGTGTAGATCATTGTGATTATTCTTTGAACTACATGGTTTTAATTATTAGCCACACCTTGGCATGGGTGTTGATTTGTAGACTTGGGCCTTGATCTATTTTAGATTTGGCATTATCCATGCAGTAGGAGTTCCTTGATATGTATGTGCTTCATTGACATGTTTTATACATGGAGCTTGTGAATGTAGTTTATGGGTTGGATATGTTGTTGGCATGAGTTATATTGATGTTTTTGATATCTTTGGAGGTATGGATGATTAGATGTATTAGCATATGCTATGGTTTCATTTCCAGTCATATGGGTTTTTTCCTTGGCAGCAACTTTTTAGCCTTTGTTATCACTTGGATTTGATTCTTGTGTTCTTTGAATTGGTACTTCTTCACCTTGGCTTGTTCATTTTCTTCCATAGGTGGCATGTTGGAGGATGAGAGGGGTTATTGCTTGAGATGGTGGTCACTTTGGATGTTATTGTAGGTATCATGATGGAACATGAGAGCATGTTGAAGGTTCACATCACTTCATGGATGGCTATGATGATATGTTTCATCAATTGACCCTTATGCAATGTATACAACAAGTGGGAGAATGTTAGAAAAATGGTATTGTACACCTTGCACAAGAATTAATCATTTTAATTATGTAAAATAAATATTTATTTGTGGTACATCTTTAGCGATGTCTTTAGCCACATTTAATATCTCTTTGGGTCCACTTGTAAAGTTGTATTGCAACATTGGTTAGATATTTTATGTGTGGGAGACTTGGGACAAATATTTAATATTTGTGGGAAATATTTAATTATGGGTTTAATGGTTTTGTGCTCTCATGGTTTTGAGACATATTATTTAGCCAATAACACTTGGTGGTTTTGTGTGAACTTGATTCTATAAAAGAAAGCACATGTTTAGTGGTTGAGGTTGGTTGTTAGTTGTATTGAGCTCTCTGATGCAGAGCAGGGGATCAAACACATAGACATTCTTCATGTGGCTTTGGGCTGATCATATGAAACAATGACAACATATTTCTAATTCAAGGATGTTGAGATAGGCCAAAGTTCCATTTTAAGGTTGATAACAAAGGGTAATTTGTCAAACTCCCTAATTACCTTGGACAACATCAATTTGCCAAGAAGACACTCTACAAAACACCAAAACTCTCAAGACTCCTTACTTTCCTATGGTTTCCTCTAAGGCTGATCAACTAGCTAGTAGCCCTATCAATGAGGTTTTCAAAGCATAACTTTGATGTAGAGCAGGGGAGGTACCTATTGATGTCTTCAAAACTTCCTTGACTAATCATGAACATAGCTGATTGTCCATCTAGCATGCATAGCTTGAAAGATAGGCAAAAGTGCTATTTCATGGTTTGTGTAGGTACCCCACTTGTTAGACCTCCTAACCACCTTAGATCACACTAATATGACTAGTAGACACTCACCAAACCCACCAAACACCCAGGTCATTTGTCTTCCTTGTGGCTCCTTCACAACTAGCCCTCTTTGCTTGTAGCCCTAGGAAAGGGGTTTTTGAGACATAAATTGCAAAATCTAACCTAAAACCATGAAAAATTTGGCTTTTCAGATACCCATTAGCCTCCTCTATAACATATCCAACATGCAACATAGGTTTCTTTAGGACATTTGCCTCAAAAGTTGACTATCCCTGCTGTCCTAGGCCTAATTAGGCCGCTTCTTCAAAGCAAAAGTATGAAAAACTTCACCCTATTCCAAGGTTTTTGAGGGATTATAAAATGATGGTTTATGTTGGTTTCAAGGACTTTGGCTTAGCTTGGATCATCTTTCATTCAAATGACTACTCTTACCTATACTTGGCTGCCTAACACATGAGAATATTAGGCATGTTCAGCTTGCAAACTCCACTCCAGACTGGTCCCCTACTCTTGTAATGTAAAAATAAGGGAAATACCACTTGTCTAACTCCATTCCACCCATCTTTGTGCCTTTATGTAGGTGAAATGGGTCAAGAACCCATCGGTTCCTTAAAACCCTACAAAACCCTAGCTTTATGAGCAGTTTCAAAAAATTGACTAGAAAATCCTTCAAATCCAATGAAAATCTTCCCAAATAGACTCAAATGAAAGGTAATACCATATAATATGTTATCATATGAATTTGGGAATTTGACAGTACAGTACGGAGTTGTGCCCAAATGAAAGAATAACAAAAAATAGTAAAAATGCAGGAAATTCATTCTTTTTATTGATTGTTCCTTCTTGGAATTTCATTTCTGCCTTTTGCACAAAGTGTCAAGGCCTAAATATCAGCTACATTCATGTTTAAATTCCTTTTTGGTCGAGCCATCACTCCACTCTCTGTGACATGCAAAAAGAAGAGGCTAAAAATAGCCAAACCACTAACACTACTTAACATAGAATGACTAAACTTAACCAAATCCTAGAACTCCACTATAAGTGACCTCTAAAACATGAAGAGTTCTCTTACATAGACCTTATTACAATAATAATGAAGACAAAATCTACATCTACACTCCTATTGAGACCAAAATCTCCACCTAGGCTCTTATTGAGCTCAAAAATAAAAAATAGACATGGTGCTCCTGCACCATACAACCGGCCTTGAAATTTTTCCAAGTCTCTTGGAAATGGTGTTGTAACTTTCTCTCCTTTGAGTATTCCATTCTTCTGACCTTCTTGTACCTTTCCATTAGGTTCACCTTGCCTTTGGTTCCCAATGTGCTTGATATTTTTTCCACTATCACCACTTGTATCATGCTCCATCCTCACACTCTGATCTAAATGGTGTCTTGCAACCTTTTCATCATGACACACTGCTATTACACCTTCCTTTGCTTCTACATACAAGTTCCCATCAACTGTCCTCTTTTCCTTCTTTGTTTCATGCTTAGATTGTTGCCAATGACTCTTCTTGACTTCATCTTTTTCTTTGTCAATTTGGTAAACACTTGCACCATCAAACTGAGGAACCTCTGCAAACATCTTGTTCACTGTATCAACTATAAACTTCTTGTTCACTGTCCTGTCAATCTCATAAACTTCTGTCTTAGTGACTTTTGACTAGCTTTTAATTCCCTTCCTTGCCACAGGACACTTGATTGTCCCAACCATGATTTTGTTATGCCAACCTTGTTTCTCCTCAAGCAACTCATCTTTTGCTTCCTCTTAGACTGTGTTTGCCACCATTTTGTTATCTTGACTCTGCAAAATCAAAGTTTCTTCTACTGTCTCCCTATTGCCTTTCTCTCTAACCTCTGCTGCACACTTAACCTCTATCTTTTTCTTAGCATCATCTCTCTTTTGTACTTCATTTGTAGACTCTTCAAACACACTATCCTTGGTCTCCTCTTGGTTTCTTATTGTCAACTTGACATATTTGGTCCCTTCCATCATTGAAACCCTTTCTAAACCCATTACCTTTACCTCTTCCTTTCTCTTTTCAACCTTTTCAAATTCTCCTACTATCCTTTGCCATTTTACTCTACCCACTGTACTTTCTACCTTCTTGGTTTGTACTAGACTCTTACTCTTTGTCTTCACTGTATTCTTAGGCTTAAAGATTACTATCTCTGCAGTTTTCAACTGCTCACTATCTCTTCTTGCATTTGGATGACTGAATGTTGTCTTTGACATGGCATTATCATGCCAACCTTCTACTAACTTACCTCTGACCCTCTCTTCATTAATCATTGACATTAAACCATTGCCATTATCTTGTAAACTCATATTGCATCTTGTCATGGTAGTACTTGACTGTCCATCTTCTTTCTTTGCCTTCAAGGGACACAATACTGCCCCTATCATGATCCCTTCAAGCCTATCTTGGCTTACCTCAATCCATTTAGTATCTTCTCTTTTATCTTCTACCTCTGCCTTCATTCTCTTTGTCTCTAAGACCTTGACATTTGGTCTTCCATTCTCTTCATTATCACACCTCCGCTGTCTTCTATCTTCTTGTCCTTCCAGTGGACAAAATGACTCTTCTATGGTGACCTTACTAGGCCAATCTTGCCTTTCTTTAGGCAATTTACTTGTACTCATCACAACTCTTCCTCTTATCTCTATCATGAGGGTCCTTGCACCTTCTTCCTCTTTCTTACAAACCTTTCTACACATCTCTATTTTGACAGTGTTTGACTGTCCTACAAGCTTTAGGGGTAGAAATGCAGATCAAGGAAGAGGTTCAAATATGTTTTTAGGATAGTGTTACAACTGTGGTGAGTTTGGTCATCCAGCCTACAAGTGCCCTGACAAGGTTGGTGCTACTTCAAGTGAAGATGAAAGAAGAGGTATAAAGAGAGTCCAAATTGTCCAAGAAGATGAAGTAGAAAGTGTCAATTCTTGAAGCCTTGTTGCTGCACCAGAGGTGGGTGAAACTTTGATGATGAGAAGACAACTCTTGAGGGCCTTTAAGGAGAAAGAACCAATGCAAAGAAGAAGTCTATTCAAGACTACATGCAAGAGCAAAGGTAAAGTATGCAAGGTAGTAATAGATTTAGGATCCACTGATATTATAGTGTCAAAGGAAATGGTAGACAAGTTAAACTTGGTAAAAATTCCTCATGAAACACCCTATAAGGTGTCATGGCTGAATGATAATTAGTCACTTCTAGTCAATGAGCAGACTTGGGTTGAGTTTTAGATTGGGGGTGCAGGGATGAGGTACTTTTTAGTGTTCTACCAATGCAATGTTGCCATTTGTTGCTTGGAAGGCCATGGCAATTTGACAAACATGTTGTGTATGATGGATGGGCTAATACCTACCAGATTAACCATGAAGGGAATTAATTTACTTTGCTTCCGTTATAAGAGGTTGTAGCAGATTAGTCCAAAGAAACAAAAGTCATAGTATTTGGTAAGAAGGAGTTTGTGGATACCAAGACCAATCATTTGGAGGATGCTGCAGTGTTAGGAGACAAAGATAAGGATAAGGAGGCTTAGGTGATCCTATGTGAGAAGAAAGAAGTTGTAGAGGTTGTGAAAGGAAATAAAGAGATAGGTGCTACAATCAGTTCAAAGCTTGGAAATAATGGGACAACAGGTAAGAAGATTGCTTCAAGTTTATTGACAGTGAATTGGAATAACAATGTCCTGATTGGTACAATAGTGTGCCCTTTGGTTGAGACAAAGAATAAAGAACAAGTGGTACCTACTGGTACAATGGGTACAGTAGGTTATAAGGATAGTAAGATGACAGAAAAAGTTGATCAAACAATGAATCGGAAGACAGTCCTAAAAGGACAAGGTGGACAAGAGCTTAGTGGTAAGTACAAGCATGAAGTTGCCATGAAGAAGAAGGTAAGAACCTATGGTACAGGGGATGGTTTGAAGGTATGAAAACAAGAACATTGTCATGTTTTGGGTAGAGGATAGTTAGGAGACCTCCTGCAGGTTTGATTACAAGTGCAAGTATGCAGTCACATGCAAACAAGTGTAAGGAGGCAAAGTATGTCCTGAGATTTCATTATCTGAACCAAGGAAGTAGATTGCAAACTAGAGAGCTTGTGGAGAGAAAGTTGAAGCAAGAACCATTCATAACTCATGTGACATGAGTTCTTTTCAGTAGGGTTGTACGGTGCAGGGGCACCTAGCCCCAAGATAATTTTTGAATTTCTCAAGGCAAATTTTGTATTTTTTGGGTTGAATTGAGGTCATAGGTGGAGTTTCTTATTAAATGATGTAATTAGGCCCACTAGAGGCATGACCACATAGTGGTGGTTTAGAATAGGCAATGTATTTAGTGAAATCTGCTGTTGTCCTAAAAGATAGGACAATCTATTGTTGGTTTTCAGTGAGGATAGGCTTTAATGCCTACTTTTTTTGGCTTTTCCCATGATGAGAGTTAGTAAATTAGGGAGAATATATTGTAAACTCATGGTATTATGCATAGACATGTCGAAGAGGAGATTTTGAGGAAGTTGGAAGGAGAATAAGAAAAGGAAATACCTATTTTTCTATAATTTTTGACTGTTTTATGCTTTTCCAGCGTTCTGTCCTTGCCCGTACAGTACTGTCAAGGACCAAAACAACTGAAAGCATTTGGAGAATGATGTTAGCTATTGTTTGAAACATGTTTTGTAGGATTTCATAGTTTTTGAAGCATTTTTAAGTCATTTTTCTGTAACTGGTTTCTTAAACCCTAATTTTAAGGGTTTTGCCAAAACGATGGCAATCTAATTCATTCCACCCATTTCATGGTCTCAAAATGGGTGGAATGGTTCTGTTTTGCTCATATGTCTCTATTGAAGTTATTACAGGAGCAGGGTATAGGAGAATCAAGAGGTTTGCAGTCAGTTTTGTCTAATATCTTCATGTATTAGACTGTCAAGAGCAGAGTTATATAACACAGTGATAGGAAAGAGCTTTGGGATGTCTTGAGATCCCTTAAACTAGCATAATCCAGTCATTTCTAACCCCACAAGCACCCTAGATTTGGTTTTAGAAACTAAGAGTAAGTTTGGTGGCCATTTACTATGTGGAGGCCTAATTAGGCCTATTTCAGCACAAACATACCCGTTTTTGAGGCTTGTGTCCCAAAAGACCCCCTAGTGCATGTTGGATATGTGTTGTAACCTTCTAATGGGTACTCAAAAACCAAGTTCTTCCACATGTTTGTCTTATATCCTGCAAGGTTTGGCCTAAAAACCCCATTTTTAGGGCTACAAGCAGCTAGGTCAGTTTGTAAAGGAATGATAGGTGGGATAGATAGTCAGGGTGTTTTGGGGGTTTAGTAAGTTTCAACTAGTCATGTTAGAGTCATCCATGATGATTTGTAGTACTAACAAAGCATCCGAGCATATAATCCAATTTGAAGCACCCATTACTCCTATTGAAGCAATGCATTACATAAAGGAGAACATACCCATACTTGTTCAGTAAGAAAGATCATTGCAGTGTTTTATTTCTAACTCCATACCTTGCTCTGCATCAAACTTGCAAAGGGAAGGATAGACCCATGAATGGAGATTTAGGACACCCATTTTGATGCTACACCACATATCTTACATGCAATAGAGGTCCCTTTGGAACATAAGCTTCAAAACATGACTGTACCTACTGTAACAGGCCTAATTAGGCCTCCATCACACACCCAAGAGCCACCAAACTCATTCTCATGCCCTGCACTCAACTCTAAGGTGTTAATCATGCTAAAAACAAGTTTATTCATATGGATTTGAAGGTTCTTGGACCAACCCAAGCTGCTGCATCCTCAAACACTCACTCCCAAATACTCACAAATGCCTAATATATGAAGATATTAGGCAAAATAGTCACAAACTCTGCTTTTCTCCTATTTCCAGCTCGTGCAATGAATTTAATAGAGAGAAGGGTAAGACAGAGCCATTCCACCCATCTTGAGGTCATGAAATGGGTGGAATGGGTTAATTTTCCATCGATTTCACCAAAACCCTTAAAACTAGGGTTTAGAGAGCAGTTTTCAAAAAATGGTTAGAAAGATCCTTAAACTTAGATAAAAATCCTCCTAAATACACTTAAAATAGTGTTGACACAAAGCCCTACAATATTCCATGCATTTTAGTTCATGACAATCCTGTACGGTCGTGTACAAGAGGTTGGAAGTTGAGGAAAACAATGAAAATTTAGAAAATGACTGGTAAAAACGTTTAATTGCTTCACAAAACTTCTCCAAAAATCCTACAAAATGCATTTAGGTGTAAGCTAAGACAAAGCCCTCCATCATTTGTATGGGTGATCTAATGACAGTACGGCCAAGTACGATTTTTGGGGCAGAAAAGTATAAAAAAATAGTAAAAAATAGAAAAATGACTATTCTCAGTTATATTTTCTTCATAAAACTCTCTTCAAATCTCCTCCAAATCTTTCCCTTGACCTCTATATGCATATACATATGTGATATATAGTATTTACCATGATTTCTTACAGTCTTCATCATGGAAAAGCCTAAAAAACAAGCATTAAAGCTTTTGCACTAAAATAGACAGTCCACTACATTATAGGACTTAAGACCCACAATTAGAAATTCTTAATTTAGACCCCCACTACATGATTATGCCATGAAATGGATTTATTACAATATTATGAAAATAAAATCCACTATGTCTCTTATTAATGAGACCATTACGCCAAAATTTGACTAAGGAACAAACTATCTTGACGAGGAAAAAATGACTAGAATCATGAACTTGCTAGGTGCCCTGCACCACTCTCTTGTAAGTGCATATGTGAAGAATGACATGAGATGTGTGGTTGCATTCTTACCCATTTTTATTAGACACATGGAGGATGCATTGGAGGAGCTTGATGCTACAGAAGTGTTCATGGAGACTCTATACTTATGTATTGTAATGTTTCATTTTTGAATAATACATTAAGTGTGGATGCTTTTGGAGGTTGAGTTTTTTTCTCATGAGAGTTTTCCCAAGGTATATCTTATGTTATCTTGTGATATGTCTCTTGATCTTCATATTATGATTATTCTATAATCTTGCATGCATCATTTTCTCTCATAGGGTTATGTAGGAAATGGTTTGATCAACTTGGTAATTTTCTAACAGTCTTGGATACCTCTAAACATTGGGTAATGTGAAAAATTTGTGCCATGGTGAATTCAATTGGATTTCTAATCTCCTTGTCATCTCAACAATAAGGCTAGAAACTCAATTCAAATTTCCCACACATGTATGAGTTGATTGCCTCACTTTAGCCTCAAGACCATTAAGAACAAAATGAGGAACAAAAATAAGATCATTGTGTCTTGTAGGAGGCACAATTATAGCTTCTTGAGCATGATGAAAGTCATGATCATGGTGGCTTTGTTTAGGTGGCCAATGAAGATATTTAGAAGAACACTAAGCTCCTTGATGAGAACTTAATACTCAACACCTAAATTCACATGAACTCAATAAATGTCCATGTTAACTTACACATCTGAAAGACCTACCCTTTGTAAGATATCTACCTACCATCAGGGGAAATAGTAGGGGAGGTATCCATATGAAATTCAAATCCAGTTGATATGGACATGGTTACCAGGATTTATGATTCCCTATATAGGAGCAAGATAACAAGATGTAATGGCTATAAGCATGCAATCCTCAAATGAAAACCAATTGCAACAATTGAAATAAGAGCATTCTGATAGGGAAAGAAAGGATCTAGTTGTAATTCTTTGTAAGGTATGCATAATTTCTAGCCATTCATCTTAAATTTCACCTCGATCATTACCATAACCTCCCTCTCTAAAACCAAATCGTAATAGGTAATAACATCTTGCTATGAGTAGCTTAAACCCACCTTTCATCTTTCGTCATATTAGTTTTAGCTGATAGGCTATATTATTGTTAGCCTTTTGTCAAAAATTTGTCTCATGCTGCAAAACAACTTTCTAACTCGCCATTAAACTATTTTCAGGGCACCAAAAATTAATAATGTAAAAATTCAAATCTTCCAACAAATCAAATCTTTGCGGTCAAGTCACCATAAGTCAATAATGTGAAAAATCAAATCTTCCAACAAATCAAATCTTTGTGGTTAGGTCACCGAAAATCAATAATGTGGAAAATCAAATCTTCCCACAAATTAAATCTTCATGGTGTAAAAATATAAAATCATAATTAATGCATCTAAGTTAATAATATAATTATTTTCCTATTGGCAAAACCCTTGCACCTCTTAAAGATGCAAGTGCTATTTATATTGTTAGTTGATTTCAAGGACTTATCATAAGTGCCTTTTAAAATAGTTATCCAATATCAATACCTCAATGTCTTCAATGAAAATGTGATACTTTATATTAAAAGAATTCTCTACTAGTGTTGATTGCTAACACGTGTATATTTTATGTTCACATCATGGGCATAATTTAAAAACATCCCATAATTAAAATAAGGTTTAGTTTGATTAATATCCTTAATTTGCTACAATTAGATATGCCCTCAATATAAGAAAAATAATAGGGAATCAATAGTCCATACTCTAGTGATATTCATGACAAAACCTCTTTTATTTAAAATCTTTGATAAGTTTTCTTTAAGACCCAAGACAAGTTAGCAATCTTTTGTTCAATATGATCTTGATTGCATACCTAAAAGGTTATAGTAGTGTAGGGTAAGAAAATGCACCTTGCAATGATTAATAAGTTAATAGTAATTTGATTTTAAATTAATTAAATTGATAAGATTAATTAAATTGATGAGATTGTAACATGTAAATGATAATTAGAAAATAAATGGGTAAGATACATATAGTTATTTCAATGTGATTTGTTGATTTCTATTTTTAAATTAATTGATGAGTTATAATTGATGTAATTGGGTTCAAATTTGGCCCTTGAATTTTGTGTAGACAATCAAAACAAATTAATGCAAGGATTTTTAGTATTTAAGATGAATGTGCCTCCTATCAAGTCTTCACACAGTCTCATCTTGTGCATGTGGTTATGTCCAATGCGAGTGCTACTAATAGAATTTTGTTCCCCTAGTTTGTATCTACATTTAAGGCAAATGTGGTGTTAAAAAACACCATGAGAATTTTTTGCAAGTGGATGCAAGTATCAAAATCCCTTGATTTTGAGTCAAATTATTTTGCCAATGTGTAAGATCAATTGAAAACACACAAGACAAATGTGCAAAATTTCTATGATGATGGTGTAGTATGTCAATGATTATGCAAGCTTGATGTAGCTACTTGATAAGGTATTTGAGGGAGTCTTTTGTAATGATATCTCATTTATCTATTCCATAATCACTAATGACCTAGGGCTTGACCTTAAATACAAGATCCTAGGTGCTTAATTTTAATTGTTTTAGCACATAGATCAATGGGGAACAATTAGTTTCTACAATTATTAGCTTTAGGAGTGATATATTTATAATTTGAAAAGGAGGGAAAGGGCCACACATAGATATATCTATGGGATAGAGCCATGCCCCTAGTTCAGTCTAGGAGGAGAAAATCCTAAGGATTTGGACCAATCCAATTCTATGGCTAGGATAAAGGCATTTAGAGTTATAAATGTTGGAGGATGGTCAAATTCTGTACACAACAAGATAAAGTGAGCATTGGGCTTGTGTATTTATGACAAGGCCAAAAGTGTGTAAAATGAGAGTAAAAGTGCAAAGTATGCATTTTTATCCTCTACATTTTGCCCCCACTTGTCTTGTATGTGATCTACACGAATAATGCATATTAAATTAATGAAGATAAATTTTGAAATAAACACACATTTTATTTAAGATAACAACATGATGTTGTCTTATGGTTTCTTCATGTTTCTTGTAGCACCATATATTCACACCCTCACATGGGTGCTGCCACAATAATGGGTTACACTTTCTAGAACATCCTAATTTTTGTTGAAATCACATATTTTTAGAAAATATAAGGATTTAAGCCTTGAAAGGTTCCATTTAAAGGATTTTAATTGAAGAGGGTTTGATCAAACCCCCTTAGATTCAAACCCCCTTAGATAGAACCTAGCTAGTTTTAAACCATACCTATAATAGAGTCTCCTCTACACCTATCAAAATGCTGATAAAAAACCAATTTTGATTTATCTTTTGAGGGATCAAATGAATTCATTTAAAATTTATGCTTTGTAAGTATGTAGTCCTTATTATAAGCTTCCCAAAAAATATAATTTTAAATATATTTAATTTGATTATTATATTTATTTTTTATTTCTTGTGAATGTATGTTTTTCACCGAACATCAAGTTCTCTATTCTACACACATGGAAAATTAGTAAATTACTGAAAAAAATTCTAAAAAATATCCATGCACTAGTTATTGATGTCCTTGTTTCAACAAAAGAAAAAAAAAGAATTTTGATAGATACATAAAAAGTTATGTTTTACAGAATACGCCTATGTCTAAATTATAATTGGTTTGACTTCAAAAATTAATTAAAAAATATATATTCAACAAAACATTATGAAACCAAATGCATACACTATATATCAGTGTTACCAATCTAAATTAAAAAGAATCAGAATTTTATCCTTTGTAGAAAAAATGTTATGTGCTACGGAGTACACATCACTTTAAAAAAATGTTGTTTACTATTAAAAACCAGTTATCAAAGGAGATGCAAAAAAAATTACAATTTAACTCCAATTTTTTTTAAAAAAATATATTTAGAATCTACAAACAAAATCTCACAAATCACTAGTTCACATCATCTCAAATTCCTAATGGTTTAGAAGCTATAGGTGTTAGAACGTGAAGATTTAGTTCAAAATATTGATTTCAATGTCAAGTTTGGCCAAAAAGTGTAACCCATTATTGTGGGATGACCCACTATACACAAATCAATAGATACAAGAAAAGTGTCAATAGCATCACATCATAACCATTGTTGTTTACATTTTAAAATGTGTGAAATTAGTCCATTCCAAAAAATACAAAGGACTATAGTGTTTGAGTCTAAAAATTAAGTCATGGGGATATGATAAAGTTGGTCCCCAAGAAAACATGTAAAATGTTGAGGAAAAAGGGAAAAAGGTGTCACGTTGTATAGGGTTATCGAGGAGTTGGAACTAGTGTGGTCTCCTCAATCTATAGAAGCACAAGCCAAAAAATGAAATTCATTATTGCATAGAATCGTTGAGACCCAAGAGTTGAAAAATGAAGACATGTTGTGTTGGGTTGTGAGGAGTTGGAACTAGTGTGTCCCTTCAATCTATAAAAAACATACCATCATGTAAAAGTTGGAAATGAAATCCCAATGCAGAGGGTAGTCAAGGAGTTGAATCCAGTGTGGCCCTCTCAATAGATATGCATGTACAAAATCACATAATTGAGATAATGTATCATATGTGATATACCCCTTCAAATCAAGTGTATAAATAGTGATGGAATCAATTTGAGAGGAAAGTGTAATGGCCACATATGAAAATGTGTCAGACCTAACAGTATAAATTAAATTTTAGTAGCATGAAAGACAATATGATGGGGGTTAAAAATTTCCCCCAAAATTTCCCTTAGGCATGAGGACAAGCGAGTTCTGTGAAATGGTCATATGCTAGATATAATAGTGTAAGTGCAATAATTATGTCATTTAAAACTTAAACATGTGGGATGACATAAACATAGTGACATAAGATGTTAGCACACAAGTATCACTAGAGTTCCCAAAAGTGTATCATCATGTAGAGTAATGTCATAGTATACCACATAGCAAGCAAAAATGTGGTATAATCATAAAATAAAATATTACATATGTGTTCTTCATATAGTGTTCCAAAAGGAGATCAAGGAACTACTTGGATTGAATGATACTATTGATAAATGATGCAAGGTGGGGAAGTAAAGAAATGTGATATGCATGAAAGATCCATTTTGGCAAAACTATCATAAGATGTCATCATCAAATACCTATATAGTGTTCGTTGTGGTTTGTAGAATGTGCCATGAAAATATGTCCATGCCATAGCTAGTCTATTTAGGTGTGTAAAGATATATTGTAACATATACCATGATAATGACTTGTTATGTTGTGGAAATAATCATTGCTTAATGTAATGGTGAGGTTATTGTCTTGAGAAATCAATTACATTTTTAAAATACAAGTCTACAAGATACCTTGTCAAGGGTAAAACAAGCTTAGATGATTCATAAAGATTATGCATGATATTTATTCAATCCTTAAGAAATTTTCCATCCATGGTGGATAGTGCATAAGCACCTAGTCCATTTTTTGAATAATGATGTATGGTCCCAACATGTTTGGTCAAAAATTTCCTTTATCTTTTGCATCAAGGTTCCTTTGATTTATTTGAGAACCAAATCTCTAGCTATAAATTCCCTAGGAATCAAGTAGTTGTTATAAGCACATCTGAGTTGACATTGGTATAATTTTAGATTTTCTAAAGCATTAATACATCTCTCATTGAGTAATTCAAGCTCTTGTAAGCATTTCTCTCTATATGTATTGTCATCAATAATTTCTCAAAGTGATACTTGCAATGCAAGGATCTGTAATTTGGGATATGATACTATCACCACCATAGAATAAATAAGGAGTATGGCCCATGGGCATACAAATATGATGAGGTTTCATAATAAAACATCATAGTACTTAAGATAATTAAATTTTATATTATTTCTATTTTATCTCATGTAATTACAAATAAAATTAGATAGTGTATAACACTTTAGACATGTGATATTGATTGGATCCTTAATAATTTTCTATCCATGGTGGATAATGCAAAACATTTTAGATGTGCAATATTGATTGGAGCTTTAGTTGTACTAGGAGACTACAAGTAAGTGAGGTGGAATATATAATATCTAATTTTATTTATAATTGCATGAGAGAAAATAAAAACTATAGGAAATGCAATTATCTTAAGTACTATGCTATGTGCGGTTATCCTACTAATATAACTAAGCATCCAATCAATGTAACACATCTAAAGCATTATATGAGTGACAACACAATAGTGTGTCCCACTTTTTTACTATTTGGGGCCACATAATATATGTTTCTCAAAATTAATCACATTTTGTTAAAACAAACTATCAAACATTTAAAGACAATTTAAACTAATTATTTATGGAACTTTTTATGTAGATTCTATTTATTATTTTTAATTTTTTTAAAGAAAATTATTTCTATCATATTTGGTTATTTTTTAATAGTGTTTATTAAACTTTTACTATTTTTATTAAGTGCCTAATTCTCTTTAATACAACTTGAGTTACAAATAACCTATTTTCATTCTTTCTCAACCATAGATCCTTAACACTAATATCTAGAGTCAACATATTTTTTATTATTAGTTTTAAATTGCTGATAACTTCAATTTATACGTATAAATACCCCTTCAATGTTACTCTACAAATATTCCTAGATGGAAATATAATTTTTCTATTAAAATAACAACACCAATTTGGAGTGTTAAGTTATTTTTTGAGTTTTTTTGGACATCATTTACTATTTTTCTTGACATCTTTGAATAGATATTATTTTTTTGAAATAAACCTATGTTGATTAGAAAAAAAAAACTATATTACATAATATTTTTTAGAAAGCTTACAAAGAGGGGTATTTACTTGTAAAATTTTATCTTTTTATGAATTGGTTTGACCCTAAAAATGGGGTATGATGTGGCAAGTTCAGTCCAATTAAATATATATATTGGAGGGAAAGGGGTGCCACATAGGCACCCTAAACAATGGGATTTTGATCTAACCCCCGACATAAATTCATACAAGAAAACAATAGGAAAAAATCAAATTTATTAAAGGGGATTTGATTGAATCCTACACATTTGTGCATGAATTTCACTCTATGTTTTTACTTGTGGCCCAAAAGTGGGACGCATTTTTTTTAGGTAAAAGGTGCATAGCACCTAAAATATATTATATTTAAAATAGGTATTACAAAGCTGATACAAAAAGCTCATGTATGAAGATTCCTGGGCAGAGTAAACATGGACACAACCCCTTTGACAAAAAATCCAATCACTCCTAACCAAATACAAAAGTGGGACACATTATTATAATTTGACCCATACATTATCTACCATGTGTAAAGTCCAACCATTCTCTAACTCTTATCATATCCTGATTGATTATGCTCTATAAACAAGGAGAACTACTTTCTACTCTAGTTACCAACTTATAGAATTTAGAGAGTTGGAATTTGAGAACAATAAATTGATTGTAATTGCTTACAATTATATTGAACAAGGAAATGAAAATTAAAGAGATAACACACCAAGAAAATGAAGGAAAAATAGATTAATGTGGAGAAACTCCTTGTCATAAAATCTCCACCAAATGTGAGTAAAAATTAACTTATATGTACTCCAAATGAAAAATACAATTGATCTTTAGTCTATAGACTATCACAAGAGCTCTCAAATACTTTAAAAAACTCTCCTAAAATAAATTACAACCCTTTGCTACAACTTTCCAATCCTCTATTCTACAATAGTCATTAACATGAGCACACAACTCTCATAAAAGGCTTCTAATATTAAGTTACAAGACTCATACACTTTCCCTTGATCCATAATACCACTCACATATTGTAAATAATAGATCCCCAAGATGCATAAGCTAAAAAGACCATCAATAGAGAAGAGAAAGGTGAAAATATAGAAATTTGGAATGCCAAAAGACACTTTGATAGTAAATTGTGTAGTTTGACAATAAACTATGCACTTTCACAACATTAACAACAACTTCAACAATAACCCAAATCCATAACTTTCTCATACAACCTTGAAATGTGATTCCATATTTTGAAATTACATTAAAATTTGAAATCAATCTGAATATGCAATAATATTTAGCCTTTGATCCCATTTGACTATTATTTTCTATCCTCTAATAGAATTGTATGTGCTTAAGGCCAACAATGACTAAAATTAATTCCATAGAGTACAAACCATATCCATTTATGAATCGCACCCCCAAATTAGGGATGTTTTGGTCCCAAAAGATAGGGACTTAATGTATGAGGGTGAAACCCCTCAACAAGTGACACGTGTGTCACTTCACCTTACATCAAAAAATGAATGCAAACTAGAAATTACTACATTTTTTTCTCCACAGTCTTGAATGCTAGAATATGGAATTTATTAAACTAGGATTATATTTTGAACATTAGTTTTCACAATTGGAAAGATAAAAGTGCTGCCACCCATCTTTCCATGAAGATTTCTTGCCACCATGACAAGCATTTAACAAGAAGGGTTTTCCATCCTTTGAGACCTAATAGAATATTTCTTCCCTATCATATAAATATGAGCTACCAAATACAAAACAACAAATATACATAAGAACAACATCTAGCATAATCTCATCAACAAATTTTCTAATGGAAAATTTTAATCTACATTGGTTATCAACAAGAATCTGAATACCTTAATCCATCCTAAACTATATGGCCTAGGGTGTTGAAATATCTTCAAACCAAGTTTCTCAACCAAACTCTATGCAATCAAGTTAGTTTGTTAACATTAATCAACCAAAGAATGAATTTTAACATCTTTAACACAAGTCTTGACATTAAATAATGATTATTTCATGAAATTGACCTTCTTAGTAATGCAATAAATTTTAGAATCTCCATCAAAATCACCACTAATCTCTTTATCCTTATGAATTTCAAAAGTGGCATCAACATCCTTCTTTTCCTTCTTTTGTGGGTTCTTTTCCAGATGTAGTTTCTAGTGTGAAGAATCTAGATGACCATCCTTACCATAATGATAAGAATGTGTAAATTTATTCTTACTTCTTGTGGAATTTATTACCTTATCATTTTTTTATCCTTTGCTTCATTAGTCTTGGAAGAAATAGAGCCACTATCTATGAGCATGAGAACATACCTCATCTATGTAAACCAAATTAGAGAGAAAAATAGGCCTAAAAAGATGATTGTGTAAACCCCCTATGTACTTCATTAGAATTTTAACATCAAGAACATCTTTACTCATTTGAATTGCCTTCCAACAAAATTCACTAGTGCATTCTTGAACACTTTGATTTTTCTTTTGTTGAAGAAATTTCCATTCTATACCCTTTTCTTTCTTATGACAAATTGGAAGAATTGTTCCCTAATCAATTGTTTGAAAGGATCCCAATAACTTATTGAAATATTCTTTAAGGCCATGGAAAATAAGAGATTTTCAAACCAAGTCAAAGCATGCTTTGTCAACCTCAATCTAGCAAATAAGATCATTTTATCAAGACTAAGAGTATGCATACTAACTCAAGTTATGTAATATAATTTTCAAGCTTTTTTACATTCACATCATATTCATATGGTAGAATTTCAATCTTGGATTCCACTTTAAACAAAGGCTTATTTGAGAGACTCTTTTCTACCTTAGAAACTTCCTCGTCTTCATTGGACCTCTTGTCTTTGTCAAATCTCTCCATGATAACTTGCATAAAGCCATTCATGGACATGTTGTCTCCCTTGATTGATATAATCTTGCTATAGCATTCTCCATCGTAGAGAACCCATATTTTTCTTCATCATACTCTCCTTCCTTCTGCATGCTTCTCAATTGTCTTTTCCATTTGTAGGATTCTATGTCTCTTTCCAAAGGTTATAACTTCTCTCCACTTGAATGTGTTGTGGCATTAAATTCTAACTCACTCACAACATCAACACCAAACACCCCAAAATGAATGAATCAAGCTCTTCTACTACTTGATTTGTAAACTAGGAGGCATACTTCATAGTCTAGTTACCAATGTAGAAAATTTAGAGAGTTAGAATTTGAGAACAATAAACTAATGTAACTTCTTATAATTTGATTGAAAAAGGAAATAGAAATTAAAGAGATAACACACGATGAAAATGGAGGACAAATAGATAAACATGGAGAAACCCCTTGTGTGTAAAAACCCCACCAAAATTTGAGAAAACACTCACTTATATACTCGACATGGAAAATACAAATGATAATTAGATCGTAGACTATCACAAAAGCTCTCAAATACTTTGAAAAACTCTCCTTTAAGATTAATTAAAACCCTTTAATACAACTTTCCAATCCTCTATTCTACAATAGTCATAAACATGGAAACAAAAATTCCATAAAGGCCCCAAATTTTGAGTTACAAGATTCATACACTATCCCTTGATTAATAATACCAGTCACATACCAAAATATGAACCCCCAAGAATTGTAGAAGATGAAAAAGCATCAAGAGAGAAGGTTGTTGGTAAACAAATTTGTTTCTACGATTATCACCTTGAAAACTAACTCTGTTTGCTCAAGAGGCAACGAAAAATGTACCAACAATTGGAGAGATCATTGTGGGATAGCAATCTTCCTCTACGTTTAAGAGGGGCAACTCCCTCGTATGATCAAATTTTGGGTTTTTGTAGTCTTTTAACCTGATATACCAAAAGGAAAAAAGGGAAAAACTAATGGAAAAGATTCACTAAAACCCTAGCAGTAGACACAAGAATATCCACTAGGATTTCATGAATTTATTTAAAACTAACAAAACACACACCACAAAATCAAAAACTACATTTCCAGATTTATGCGATGGGTTTCACAATAAAATATATGATACTATGGCAATAATGAAAGAACAACACACAAATCTCAACATATGATGAGATAGGTTTGCCTAAACAACATTAAATCAAGATACCAAGATTATAACTACATTTTCATACGCCCATTGCACAATATACAAATGTTCTATAAAATGGCCCAAAGTTCACACAATGATGTAAAGGGATTATTGATTTAACACAAGAAAAACTACTAATAATAACATAGAAAACACTCAAAACACAAGGATTAAATGTTTCCTCTATTATTTTATTAAATTTACACATCATAAACCCTTCTGTACAATGCATGAATCTAGAAACCCTTTGTATTTCCCTAGTTTTTCTGAAACAACAAAAGGAACTCAAGGAAAAATGAAACCCATTTACATTTGAAAACCCAATATTTAGACTTCCATCTCATAACTAACTCGTAACTCTTTCTTTTTCACTTTGGGAGTTTAAAAGATTTACAAAATGTTATTATCTCTCAAGAACATACGTTAGAAAAACTAAGTTACAAACATTAGAACAATGACTCTATAATAAAATATTGAGTTAGGCAAAATTTAATGAGCATTTAACTATCACTGTATCAATATGGAGTTGATCACTAGCCTCTAGCATATCAATTACGAGCTTTGTAACATGTACCCCTAGGATATTGAGGTCCTTTACTGGTTTCTATCCAATCTCATATGTACCAAATGCAGGAGGTTCTAGTTTCTAATGTATGTTTTTCATTCATAAGTTGGCATAGATTTCACCATTGTTAAAGAGAAATCATCTATAGATAAATGTATTCTTACATTTACTGTGTAGTTATGCCATTCTGTAAATGACCCACCTTAAATCCTTGATTTACTTCCACACTAGTGCAAATTGTCTAATTCACCTTGCAAAGGTAGAGTATTACCCTAACGATCCTTGATGCAAGTTCTCATGTGCTTGTATGATACTCTTCTCAATACTATCTATAATAACATCAAATGACTGTGGAATAGAACCAAGAGATGTAACTATGTACAAAAAACATTGTAGGCAACCGCTAGATTAGAGTGTGTGTGAGTGTCATTTATGGCCATATTTTCCTTAGTGTACAAATCTACATACCTTGTTTTACGGATCCCAAGTCAATTTCTCCAACTTTGCATAGATCTCTTGTATTTGTGGGTGTTATCTGTCTCCTACATAAAAACCATGTACCGTCTTGTGGAGATCAATCCAACTACATCCATGTAGCTTTTTAATTCCTTTGTCTATCATCATTCGCCTTACCATTTAAAGGTCACCCTCCTACTCACTTCTGCATAACTATTTGACAGAAGAATATAAGGAGCAACACTTTCAGGATCCAACTCAATAAGGAGAGTTGCTATCCATATTCTTGTCTGATTTATAAGCACCAAGAAAGCACATCCACACAATCACAATAGGTATAATTGGCATCTTAATGATAAAGTTTAGGCTATCCTCAAGATAGCCAGCATGGGCAAGAAGGTCAATCATGCACACATAATGATCAATTAAGGGTTACTCACGTGATTGAAAATGTGCAACCCTCATCTAATAAACCTACCTAGCTGCATCCATGTAGAAAACAAGCAAAGCATGCAATGTCAGGATATGTTGGAGAGTGTTTCATTAGTTCAAAGAATTTTGAGAGCATCCTTACAAAATCCATTCTATGCATATCCCGTAATCATGGCATTCCATGAAATCATATTTCTTTGAGACATTTTGTCAAACAATTCATGTGCCTTAACTATGTTTCCACATTTTACATACATGTCTACAAGGGCTATTGTGTTGAACACCACAAGATACTGAGAGGGGGGGAGTGAATCAGTATCTCAACAATCTTCAATTTTAACAACTTCAACTTATCTGGAGCAAATTAAAACTTAATCATCACAACATTAACATGAACATGAAAGATTAACACAATGTACATCAACACATGACACCAGATATACGTGGAAAACCCTAGAAGGGAAAAACCATGGTGAGGATTAACTCACAATATATGAAGCTCAAATAATAACTTTGTTTAGGGGCTATAACCCAAGGAAGTTGCTACTCCCTAAGTAACTTTGATTTAGGGTCACTCCCAAGGAAGCTTCTACTCCATGAAGACTTTGTTTTAGGGTCACTCCTGAGGAAGCTACTACTCCTTGAAATGAGAACACACTTACAAAAGATTACAGTATGACAATCTTTCTACTGTCTGAAAACTGGCATTGAAACTCACACTTTTGATGATTGCACTTCTGCCTCTTAACACTTTATCTAATGATCTAATCATTTAGGCACACTCTATACTTGATCACTGTCGCACATATGTATTCAAGATGAATCCGAACAACATTAACAACTTCTACTCTTTCTCCTTCAGTCGCACATCAACAATGCATTTGTTATGTCTTTTATTTGCTTGCAAACTTTTCAATCACATTGCAACCACACTCCACCTCACTCACTTTGATTCACTATTTATACATGATATTACATTGATTACATTTCTTATCGGCCATATACACCATGAAAAATACATTTACAAGTTGTCCAGACAACACACAATATGAAATGTGTAGAAGATAGGTCCTAAGTGAAGTGACACGTTACACCAGCAGAAGATCCATGCCTTGCGGACACCAACACTTGCTTAACCAATTCCAAAACATCCTTCATAGCTTCAAAAACCAAGGAATTACATCTGCACACTCCACTCATTTGGAAATAGGATAGCTTTAAGCAAAACACATGAAGACTTGAAGTATAATGAGCACATCAACTTGAAAACCTTGTGCGGTATTGGAAACAAGAAAGATCTTCATGAAAATTTTCCAGATGAGTCCACATGACTCATACAACATCCCCAAACACTCCTTTTCCATTGTACATCAAAGAATTGTGCCACACAACTTCAATCATTAACACTGAGAACAATCTATCATCCAAAACACACTGCAACATGCTGTCATTTGAAAAATTGAGCTGCGGACCACCAAGAACCTTGAAACTGAAAGGAAACATGTAATACAAGTCCATAAATATCTCCTCAAAACTACAAAGGCAATCACTCATTTGTGGAGGAATGTAGAGCATTCCAACAGGCCTTCATCACTAGCTTATTCTGCCAAAACACATGCCGATACTCTATCATGCATAACTTTCACATAAGAAGGACAAATGATCTAAACACTTGGAATTATCACCTTCACTACACCCTAAACACAATTCCAAAACTGCATGACCATATCTGCAAATGCGGAGGAATGAAGAGCATTTCATTGTCCTGTATAGAACATCTTCACAGAAGTGATACAATCTTCAAACAATCAACAACAAAACACTCCTCCGGTAATGCAATCATCATGGAGCTTGGATCATCCATACTACAGGCCATCAGTAGCATCAACAACACATTTGATCATATTTGTACTTCTAATTCCCATCTTCATATGAAATGTTGGCAAGAGACACTATATGGATTCATGGTTGTTGTCATTGATGGCAACAAAGGTCATCCCACATATCCGCAAGTCATGATGTGTCTCTACCGGAAGTCAGAATAAAGAATGTTGTGGTCCGGTGAAGAAGAACAGAGCATGTGGCAAGGTCCGACAGAGTGGTCCGGATCTCTTAGAGGAAGTGTCTTGGTGCAGTGCGGATTTGGGGAAGTCAAGAGGACTACCTTGAGTGGTATATTCCAAGGATTTAGCCTCCGGTGATGGACAAGGAAAAAGATATGAATGGTTGAGTACCGGATTCCTGAGAGACAGTGAAAACAGAGGAAGAACTGACTGGCAGAGTATCAGACTGCTTTCCGGATGTGTTACTGTTGATGACAGAGGTTGTGAAGGCATGAATCATGTTTGGCCGACATGATTAATGATATCTACAAGTATATGCTTGATCCGCATTGCTTGGTGAGGAAGGATTCAGCCGACAGAATGAGAGCTTGTAAGAAACTAGACTGTTCCGGATGCCGACTAGAAAAGTGATGAAATTACTTATGCGGATATATATAGAGGATGGATTTAGTTGTGAAGGGTGTGGTGATATGGAGATATATGCGAATAAGTCCAGATAAGAGCAGAGGTAGCAAAAAGGATCCGGTATGTGAAAGATAGCAGAATAAAGAACAGAGGAAAGATGAAGTGCAGCAGATCAGTGTACTGAGCCTAACCGGAACTGAACTCCAGCATATGCAGATGCTTCCAATCAGTTCAAGACTGTGATTCTCATCACTTTGTAGACAGTGTGTCTTCTTGTAGGCAGTGGGCCTCTTGTGAGCAGTGTGCTCGGGCAGTGAGCCCTAATTGGCAAGTGCCATTTTTGTAATTTCCTATTCTTCTAACAAAGAATAATTTTGGGTTAATCACCCCGTGGTTTTCTCCCTTAACAGGGTTTCCACGTCAAAAATACTGTGTCATGTGTTTCTTATTTCATGGTTAATGTTTTTGTGTTTGATTTTATGCTGCATCAATTAAAAGGAAAGTTCAATAAGGGAAATAATTAGGATAACTGTCACCCCCCCCTCTCAGTTATCAACATGAAATGTATCTTCTATCTTTTCTTGCTGGATGGGACATGACATCCAACCATGAACTATATCTTCTTCTCTTATTCTTCTTCTCACTGTATCTTCTTCTCTTGATCTTCTTTTCTTGCTGGATAGGACATGACATCCAACCATGAACACCATCATACCACCATGATAGTGTTGACATCAATGACAACTTAGTCATAGTGTTGACATCAATGACAACTTAGTGATAGTGTTGACATCAACGACAACCCTATGAACCATATGTGTAACATATTGCAACTATGACATTTTCCAAAAGGCTTCTTTCCACTATGCTTTGATGAATGTTCATACCTTGATCCAAAGCTTTTTTTTTTGACATAGGCTAGGAATATGGTGGTGTAGGTCTACCAATAGATTACATTTACTTGAAATTTTCTAAAGTCTTGTCAACAAATCTATTGTCTATGCTTCAATATTTTACACATAGGTCTACTAGGGCATTTCCATCTATAATATTTGACAAAATTCATCTATCCTTTATGCCTTGATGGATATCCATACTTTGTTTCGAAGCTCCCATTTTGGCATAGGTAGAAAGGATGCTGGTGGAGGTTGTGAAACATGGTTCTACACTAGCTGATTGGATTTGCTTAAATTTTTTAGAGCCTCTTTAACAAATCCAATTTGTGCCTATACGACAAACATGGCAGTCCATGAGATCGCATTTCTTTGAGGAATTTTGCCAAACGGTTTTGGTTCCTTGTCCATGATTCCATGTTCTTCATACATGTCTACCAGAGCATCTCCAACTATAATATTTGACAAAAATCCCCATTCCGTTATGCTTTTATGGAGGTCCATAACCTGTTTTAAAACACCATAGAGGTAACAAGTTGGAGGACGATGACAAAGGTTGAGGAATCTAGATTTACACATGCGTATTGTATTTGCTTAAAAGTGTCTAAAACCTTTTCAACAAATACAATTTATGCATATCCTACAATCATTATAGTCCATGAGACCACATTTATTTGAAGGATTCTTTGAAATAGTTCATTTGCCTCACCTAAGCTTCCAGATTTGTAGACATGGCTACAAGGGCATTTGTAGTTCAACAATGTTTGATAGAAATGTCCTTTCCATTCTATTTTAATGTATGCCTCAAACCTGTCCAAAAGCTCCCATTAGGGCACAAACCAGGAGGATACTGGAAATAATGGTGTTCGCTAAAACACATTTCATTTGAGGCATTATGTGAAACACTTCTCATGCCTTATCTATGCTTCTGTATTTCCATGGCGGCCTATAACTCTTCAACGGGGCAGAATAATGACATTGTATTGTACACTCAAAAACATGACTGAATAGCCTGGGGTGGTTGAGTCAGATTTGGTGCGCACATGGACCCCTTTCCTTGCCATGGGGTGAACCTCCACGTCACTCTCGCTCTTGTGGGAGTAGCCGATCGAGAGGAGGTGAGACATGGGGGTGGTCTAGCTTGCTTGAGAGCTAGACTTCATGGAGAGTGGTAATTGGTCTTGGGGCCTTTCTTGTGTATTTATTCTGATCTAATGTTCTATGACTATTGTGGTTGAAATAACTATATGACCCGAAGGGTCACTAGTCACTGTTCTTCTATTTGGATTCCAAAGATTCCAACGTTGTGTAGGTTGATGATTGTTCTCGTTGATGATTCTGTTGAGTTGGAGTTATTCTTCAAATTGTTGGATGATGAACTGTGTTTGGAATATCTTCAACCTATGTTGTAATTCCTGAATTATTTGTTGATTGTGTTGTGGTCTAGGGTGAATTTCCTCAATCTCTTCAAGGATTGCCCTCACCCACTCACCTCTAAGCCCATGACACATTTATGAGCCCAAACTGAGAGAGAGTTAGCTGGAGTTAACCTCAATTTTAATTAGGGTTTGACTTAGAGTTTGTTGACCTTGTGTTGGAACCAAGGGTTTGTAATCACTCTGTGATGCTAATGTTTTTGTGTTTTTTGGTTTTTGAATGCATGTAAGCCTATATGAGTGCAAAACAATATTTTTGTTCCTTTTTAGATCTTTTATGGAAATGAAGTGCTTTTTCTAATCTAGGAATTAAAATATGTATGCAATCTAGTATGTAGTTAACTAATGCAATTTGATCTATGTTTTTGTTTGATTATATGGATTCTTGGAACAATTACTCTAGGAAAATGAAATTGCTTTGAAAACAAACTAATCTAAAGAAATTTGAAAGAAAACTAATCTAATAATGCAAATCCTATTTAGCCTATCAAGGAAATTGCAATATTAAATTACTATTCCCAAGAGCATATTTAGATTTTCTAATTACTATATAGAAAAGCACTAAGGAACCTAGAATATGAGATGTGTGCGCCTCCACTACCCTTAGAAGTCCTTGTGTTGGAAACCTTTTTATCCTCTTGCAGCAGCAGGGATATCCTCTTGGCGAATGCAAAAGAGCTTTTGAAAGATTGAAACGTGAGTTCAATGTGAGCTTGTGAGCACCGTGGCGTGCGATTTGGGTAGAGTATTGACATGATATGAAGCTTTTAGCAAAGATTTAGACAAAATAGCAATAAAGCAAAAGGCTCAAATATCCTGTATGAGCATATGGACACTAGTTGGAGAGCAAAAACCTGCAAAAGACTAGATACACAAATGAAATTGCCTCCCTTTGTGCTTGAGGGAGGGGGGTATTTATAGGTTGAAAGAGGCTAAGAGAGGTAAGAGAGGATGGAGAGTTAACTCCCTTGATTAGAGAGTTAACTCATAAGAACAAGGAGTGATCTGGGCTAATTAGGGAATGATCAAGCCACTATACACACTTCATAATATAATACATATCTATGTATTTATTTATTTATATATTTATATTTAGTATATATATATGTATATACCGTAGCATCATAAATTGTGCTCACCCATAATTTCATGCTCTATTTGGCATTCACTTTAGTGTCCCCTCCCTTAACCTTGCCTTTGATTTGCATAGATGCCTCCCAATCTCCATGCTGACCCCTTTCTCCTTTTCTTAGCCAAAAATAATAAAAGTGCCTTAACCCTCACAATGCCCCAAGTGATCTAGACCTTCTAGAAACTAAAGTTACATGGATATGAGTGCTAGGCATAGGCGTCTATGTAAAGCATTGGCGTCCTGATAGTGTCTTTCAGTTCGTCAACCATTTTAGAAGGTAATTTTTGCTTGTGTGGCATTTTGAGCTTTCTTGCATGTCTATCCGTGCCTAAATGACTCTTTTCCTAGCTTTTTTCTCTCCTTCCTCTTCTATAAAACTCCTTTGAGTTATCATTCAAAGGATGGATCTTCTTTCATAGTGAAGCTCTACCAAATTTACAAATCAATCTTCTCTCAGAGCGAACCTCTGCCAAAATCAACACTCTCACATGTTCTATTATCATGCTCATGCTTAGACTAATCATTGCATGCTACTTGCTTGCATATATTAATTATATTTAATTTATATTATCTTATCAAATCTCATTTTGTCACTGCTCACCATAATTCTAGATGCACTTGGAGTTTAAGAGCACCCATTATTAATCAACATATCAATCTCTGGTTGTCGTTGAGGTAGAAATACTAAAAATGGGGTTTGATTGAGGCAAACATATATACATCCCAACCCTCTTTTCTCTGATTAATAGGTTACAGGTTGTGCGAAGAAGATTGCACACGTACAAGTGTTTGCACATTCTTTTCCCTTTCTTGTCACTTTCCTTATTTTGATTTCACTTCTATCCATTTTTGTTATCTTTCAAATTCTATGTATTGATTATTGCATATGTTGTCAATAGGAACTCATTGAAACTCATGCAAAGCCATACAAGTATGAAACTTTGGATTTTAGTGCCCTATAGACTACAACGCAACACGTAGATGTCCATGCTATGCACTGGTGTCCTGGACAGTGAGGTTGTTTGCCTAGTGCTAGGTTCCTTATGCTTTTGTCTTTTCATTTATGTACTTCATTTCTATAAATCCTACTTATTGTTATTCATTTTACAACATTATAATCAGAAACATAAAGTGGTTCTATAGACATAGATTTTGTTAATAGAACCCTAATGTAATGTTAGTGGAAAGTTCCCTTGATTGATATGTTCAGTTGAAGAGTAGTTTTTCCTACATCACATTTTGGTGAACCCGATGTGTTGAACTTAAAGATCCTTATTTTTCATGCAATTTTCTTTCAAAAGCAAATCAAGAGAATTTTTTTTCTTTTCAAAATTTTTTTTGGGGTGCTATCTTGAACCCTGACCTTTAGCAAGATTTGGTAATATCTTTCTTAATTCTCTCCTTCTATCTTTCTAAACAAGAATGTTCTCTTATTTTTTTACATCACTTTCCAATGTTTCTCAAAGGATTCAGGAAAGTGATGTTCCATTTAATGCATGTGATGGTGATTTAGCTCTTCCTATGTCACTCTATTCTTTTGATCCCTCTCCTAAGATTCCTCCTACTTATGAGGATATTTTGGTGCAAGAGGACAAAATCATAGATACTTTTCTTAACATTACTTTACCTACTTTTCATTTCAATGCTCTCCCTTCTAGAGACAAAGCATTAGTAGATGAAAAGCCTCACCTCACATCAAATCCTCCACTAATAGATGTTGAGCATACTACTTCCATTTCTACATCATGCATTTCTCAAGTGGATAATAATGTTAATTCAATCATTATTAATTGACTTATCCCTCCTACTAAGGGGATGTTGGATACGTGCATTAATGTTCAAAATCTTTCTTCTACTCCTAAAATAATTGTGCATAGGGCAATTGATCCACCCCCGCTCTCTCATCCTATGATCACTGTTCGAGGTATTCCTAAAAATACTCAACCTTCAAATCACTAATTGGAAGTTGCTAAGTCTATAACTCAAAATGTGGCTGTGGCTCCTCACCACCATGCAGTAGCATACACATATAATACTAGGAAAAACAAACAAGCTACTACTATTATGTTTCCCTCCCTCCACCAAATCCTATTCTTCCACCACCTCCCCATCTTTCTACAAAGAATACAAAAGAGTATGATCTTGTTAAACAACTCTAGGCTACACAAGCTAATATCTCTCTTTGGGAATTAATGCAAGTTTCACCTTCTCATCATAGTGCCCTCCAATAGGCCATGCAGAAGATATCTATCCAATCTTCTATGAAGCCCACAGATGTGGCTGCTATTATTGGAGGTTTTCATTCTAACTCTCCTGATATCAATTTTTATTTCTCTAAACTCCCTTCTGCTGAAGTTTAGAAGAAAAATGATTCTCTTATGATTATTGTAGCTATAACATTGACTGGGATCACGCAAACCCTTATTGATAGTGGTTTCGGTCTTAACATCTGCAATTTAGACCTCCTTAATCATCTTGAAATTAATGCTTCTTTTATTTCTCCTTCAAATTTATCCATCAATGGTTTTGATAATGTGGCTCTCCCAACTTTAGGCATGATCACATTGCTTATTACGGTAGGCCCCATTACATTGCTTACTGAATTTCATGTTATGTAGGAGATTCTTTCTTATAATCTTCTTCTCGGTAGATCATGGATTCATGCCATGGGTGCAGTTCCATCTACCCTTCATCAATCTCTTAAATTTATTCATAATGGTAAATTACATAAGGTAAGTGTTGATCCGAACCCCTTTCAATACTGTAAACAAGATGAATTAGATCATGTGAAGCCTGAGCTTTATTCTCTTCATAATTTCATACCTTCTACAACAAATTCTCAAGCACCATCGTCACCCTCTATTGATGATAATGTGCCTTCTTCATCTAATGCATGTCTTGGTGATGAATGGGACTCCTTAGACTTCATCCCTCATGGGCCAATTGAATATAAGGTTGACCCTTCTCACTATGACATCCCCACATTCAACAATGATATGCATTCTAGTATCAGAATCGATCCCTCTTCTCATGTAAATTTTGTTATTGCTTCTCTTCCAACAAGTGCATACACTTCTCATTTCAACAAGGCTAGTGATGTGGATTCTCCTCCTCTTTCTAATTTGGAGACACGTTATGGGATTGGATTCAAAATTCTTTCTAAGCATAGATAAAATGGAAATGGTCTAGGGTGCATGGAACAAGGAGTTAAGTTCCTTGTGGAACCTACACCGCGCTTACCTTCTACAATGGGTTTAGGTTTCCAACCTTCTCCTCTATCTACATCCCCTCCACCATTGTCTAAGGTCTCTATGGTCTCTTCTTTTCAGAAATAAAACCTTTCTCCACAACAGAAAGGGTTGCTTCCTACTCCATCTTTTTTATCTAAATAAGAGCATATTTTGCTGAGGCTTCTCAAAGCCCACTTGATCACTCTTCCTCCTAGACAAAAAAATTTTCCACAACATATTCAATCAACACTTCCTTTCTATGCATATCATCGAGTGCTTGGCCATTCCACTAGTGAATGTCAATCTTTGAGCAGAAAAATACAACAAATTATTCACGTAGGTGCTCTCACTCTTCTTGTTGATGAAGCACCCATCTCTTCTCTGCATGAAAAGCGATATTGAGGTTCACCTCTATCTAGTTCATGGTTCTTTCTCTATTTTCTCAGGAAACTATTGTGTTGATACCCACTATATGGTATTTGTAGATGTCTTTTTTTGCTCGTTGCCATTCATGGTGGTACAATCTCACGTGCAACCATACCTCATCTTTGGTAACAACACAATATTATTTTCATGGTTGTCCTCACTCATATTCTAGGGGGTCGAGACAACTTGTTCAAGGGGTATGCATTATTTATAAGGATCTACTCTCCCTCTATCTTCCCCTTTTCTTTACCTTAAAATATTTCCATATTATACATGTAATATTTTAAGGGAGGGCATATATTCTCCTCACATGTGCATCCATACATACACCCTTCTTCATTCACACCCCCTGAGGTGTAACTTATCAATTCACCCCCTGAGGTGTAGTTTATCAATTCACCCCCTAAGGTGTTGCCTTCAACACTCCCTGAAGCATTCACCCCTTGTGGTGTTGGTGTTTGATACACTCCTTAAGGGGGTGGTTTTTTATATGCTCCCTAAGGTGTTGGTTTTTGATACACTCCCTGAGGCATTGGTGTTTGATACGCTCCCTGAGGTGTTGGTTTTTGGTACGCTCCCTAAGGTGTTGGTATTTCATGATCACCTAACATAATGCAGATTGCTAGTCCATGATCCATGTAGTCTATGAGCCACCTAGCATAATGCAGCTTGCTAAGTCTGTGTGCTTCATATGACCTACCTTTATACACCCATGGTCACCTAGCATAATGCAACTTGCCAGTCAGTGATCCATGAGGATATTGCAATTTTTGCATGACCCCTAGAGACAGAGCAAGCTAGTATTAGAGTCATGTACTCTTCTTCATCTATATTGATTACTTCCCCATCTATCTGTATGTCTTCTCTCCTTGAAGCAATCAATCGACTCATTATATTCTTCTATCTCCACTTAAGAATTCCTCTATTTGTAGTTTTCTTTATTTTTGTTGCATTTTGGGGACAACATATGGTATTGAGACAACCTTTTACATTGAGGTCTCTTTCACTTTGCTGACTGAAAATTTTTCTTTGCTTGTGTTTTTTTCTCCTCTATGTATGTGATATATATATATATATGTTTGTGATGTTCTAGCATAGTGGTTTTGCAGGTTTATGCTCTAACACTATGGTCTTGTAGGTTTTTGTTGTCTAATGTACTTGTGTTGTAGGTTCTGAACCTGGGGGCATGTTCCTCTGCTAGAGGAGCTCTGCATCCTCTAGAATATCCTTTTGTGTATCCTTTTCATACTTATTTACTTGTAGTACTTTATTTCTTGTATTTTAGCATGCATATGCATGTAGTGTCATATGCTCGCTAAAGGGGGCTAAATGTATTATCATAAATTGTGCTTTACCACAATTGCATGCTCAATTTGGCATTTGCTTTAGTGTCCCCTCCCTTAACCTTGCCTTTAGTCTACATAGATGCCTCCCAATCTCTATGTTGACCCCTTTCTGCTTTTCCTAGCTAAAACTGTAAAAGTGCCTTAACCCTGACAATGCCCCAAGTGATCTGGACCTCTAGAAACTAAAGTTAGATGGATAGGAGAACTAGGCACAAATGTCTACGTGAAGCGTTGGCATCCCGATAGTGGTTTTCAGTTTGTCAACCATTTTAGAAGGTGTGTTTTGATTGCACGACATTCCGAGCTTTCCTACATGTCTATCCATGCCCAAACAAATCTTTTCCTAACTTTTTACTCTCCTTCCTCTGCTATAAAAACCCCTTTGAGTTATCATTCAAAGGATGGATCTTCTTTCATAGCAAAGCTCTACCGAATTTACAAATCGATCTTCTCTCATAGCGAACCTCTGCTAAAGTCAACACTCTCCGTTGCTCTATTATCGTGCTCATGCTTAGACTAATCATTGCATGTAATTTGCTTGCATAGATTAATTGTATTTTATTTATATTATCTTATCAAATCTCATTTTGTCATTGCTCACCATAATTCTAGATGCACTTAGAATTCAAGAGCACACACTATTTATCAACATATTAGTCTCTGGCTATCATTGAGGTAGAAATACCAAAAATGGGGTTTGACTACTAAATCAAACCTCTATACAACCCAACCCTCTTTTCTCTATCCAATAGGTTACAGGTTGTGCGAAGAAGATTGCACATGCACGAGCATTTGCACATTCTTTTCCCTTTCTTGTCTCTTCCCTCATTTCAATTTCATTTCTATTTTCATTATCTTTCGAATTCTGTGAATTGATTATTGCATCTGCTGTCAATAGGAACTCATTGAAACTCGTGTGAATCCATACAAGTATGAAACTTTGGAGTTCAGTGTCATACAAACAACACAACACGTAGACGTCCATGTTGCGTGCTAGCATCTTGGACAATGGGGCTATCCACTTGGTGCTAAGTTCCTTATGTTTTTGTCTTTTCATTTCTATACTTCATTTCTGTAAATTCTGCGTACTGTTATTCATTTTCTAGTATTATAATCAGAAACATAAAGTGGTTCTCTAGACATAGATTTTGTTAATAGAACCCTAATGTAATGTTAGTGGAGAGCTCCCTTGATTGATATGTTCAGTTGAGGAGTAGTTTTAACTACATCAGATGTACATGTTTATATTTATATTTATATTTATATTTATAAATATCTATGTTTATATGTATGTATGTATGTATGTATATGCATATGTATATTTATATATAGATTTAAATACATATCTGTGTATTTATATAATTCAATATATAGTATATACACATATTTTCAAAAATGTAATATAACACACACACACACACA